>CM070771.1:30388050-31588050 GCA_036346955.1 Dipus sagitta
GCTAAGGTTTATGAAAAATAAATTCCCAAGTCAAGAGTGATGTTTTCTTTCAAGCATGTTTCTGGTTCTTTTGTCAGGCCATAATTTTAGGTATATAAAATATGGTCACCATAGTCGCATACTTCTCATAAAGAGTGGGTGGTTGTGGCTTTCGAGCCCCTGTCCCTTGCTGCTGCCAGAATCATTAAGGTACTAAACCTGAACTTCTACTTCTCTAGCACTCTTTAATTACTCCCAGCACTTTTTCAACCCTTCATTATTACAAGCAATTAAATCGCTGAAGTCACGTCATCGTTTGGACATATGGAAGATATTACCCAAGCTTTTCTTCTCTCCGTTCCATACCCCACCCTGAGCCTAAGCAAAGACCCCCCCACAACACACACCCCAGTGCTAAAGTCTCTGAGAGGAGGATTCCTGGGCAGGAGCGTTGGTGTCACGGCAGGAAGTGACCCTAGCTGAGCCCAGACTTCTCCATGACTGGCGACGTCATTCAGACCCTGGGAAGCAGTTCCACACCTCTGCACTTCCCAATATGAAATGCTTAAATTCTAAGGTTCATGAAGACACCAAAAAAATATATTAATCCTCTCTGTTCTCGCCTTTGAAGACTCTGCAAAGAAAGGTCAGAAACCATACGGATGGATGTCTGGAAGAGGGTATCATTGAACCAGAGAAGAATTGCTCAGAGAGTCTGACAGACCAGAGCAGCACTTTTATAAACTGACATTTGGATCTGATCCCAAGGAGAAGACCCTCCCAGCCACCCGTGATGTCTCTTACCCACCTGGACTCACTTCCTTGCCTAACGAAAAGATCCAAAGCATCCTCAGACTCCCATTCTGTGCTGTGCCTCCATGCTACGGTTGCGATGGTTACCCACACCGCCTGGGTGGAGCAACCATGAGCACACTGCTCTGGAGAGGGCTGGGAAGACTCGGGGTGTTAAGCAGAGTGTCCTCTGTCGTGGGGATGCTCCAGTGCAGGGTGACTCTTCATCACACTTCCCCAGTCCTTCGATTTAGCTCAAGGTATAGACATGGTATAGACAGTCATGGGAGTGGGTTTGCCAGGAAGCAGAGCAAACATGTGAACGGCAGCTGCCAGCGTCCCCAGAGCCTGCTACTGTCTTGGTGAGAACGAGGGAGAGCACTGGAGAGCTGAACAAGGATCCCAAAGTAGAAACTGAGCAATGGTGGCAAGAACAGCCCCGACCTCCCAGCCTCAAGACGCCCCACACAGCCCTCGAAAGAGGAAGAGTGGAGGTAGGATCGTCTCTACACCTGTGTGGGACTGTGTGTCTGGGAATAGCTGAAGGTCAAATTCTATTCCAGTCAGCCCCTTCTTTTTCATTCATTCATTTAAAGAAAAATACTTATCTCTCTTTGAAAGTGAAGAGACAGAATGGGCACCCAAGGTCCTCCTGTCACTGCACATGAACTCCAGATGCATGTACCACTTTGTGCATCTGGTTTTATGTAGGTATTGGGGAATCAAACCCAGGTGGGTCAGACTTTGCAAGCAAGCATCTTTAAATTTTTTCAAAATATTTTATTTATTTATTTGTAAGCAGAGAGAGATATGAGAGAGAGAGAGAGAGAGAGAGAGAAGAAAGAGAGAGAGAGCACTCCAGGGCCTCCAGCCACTACAAACAAACTCCAGAGGCATGTGCCACCTTGTGCATCTGGCTTCATGTAGATGCTGGAGAATCAAATCCAGGTCGTTAAGCTTTGCAGCCCCATCCATTCATTTTTGTCCTTTCACTTTACACATTCATTCATGCATGATTTACTTCCTCCTAGCATTTGCCACAGTGACAGTATATTTGATTTTCCTCTTTCAGGAAGGCTTTTCCCTAGGTGTGGTGGCTCACTCCTTTAACTCCAGCACTTGGGAGGCGAAAGTAGGAGGATCACCTGGAATTCAAGGCCAACCTGGGCTGCAGAGTGAGTTCCAGGTCAGCCTTGGCTAGGGTGAGATGTGCTTCAAAAGAAGATGTGGTGATGTGCATGTAAATGCCACCCACAGCCCCAAGTATAGGTGCTTAAGCTTTCTCCTTAGTCCTCAGCTAGAGGAGTCTTGGGGAGGTGGAGCCCTGCTAGAGGTTGTCAATAGGGGTAGACCTTGAGGCTGGTGAGTCCAGCCCTACTGTGTGTTCAGAGCCAGCTTGTTGTGGCTGTTCTCTCTCTGTACTGTGGATGTGAAATGAAGTGAGCCAGCTTCTGGCACCATGATATAGCTTCTGCACAAAACTTTCATCCCATAAGCTGCTTTTTGTCACAGCAATGAGAACCTAATGACTACAAGAGGCTTTTCCCAGATTGTAGCTGACAGCTTCCAGTCGCTGAGATGAACGTCCAGACCAGGCACAGTTATGGAGGAAGGGACTTATTGAAGCTTACAGATCCATGGGGAGTTCCATAATGGCAGAAGAAGCGGGCCTGCCTTCACAGGACCAAACACACACACAGAGAGAAGCACAAGCCTAAAAGCCAAAAGCCACACAGCACAGCACACTTCAGGAACTCCAGCTAGGCACACTTTGCATGTCTTTAGACTGAAATCTCAAACCCACCATCACACCTTATGATGGGCCCAGTGACACTGCCTCCAGCCAGGTGGCTGCAGATGCAAACTACAAGCTAACAAAACACTGAATATATTGGGGGCCGTCTACTCAAACTACCACACATACTGAAGGAAAATGTTTTGTGAATATCTATTTTAGTGACAGTGTCATATTCCGTTACATATCGTGACATTCTATTGACAAAGATGTTCACATTTCCTCTGCCCTATGCAATGGGACAGTGGCACTATCCCCTTTCAGAAGGGTTGCCTGGCTTCCTACAGCTTCGAGCTGGGCTGTCCTGAAACTGTCTCTAAACAACAGAACATGGAGTAATTCTACTAGAAAGCTAGGGCCAGCTTTCAAAATGCCATTCTGCCTTACCTAGAGTGGGTCACATGAAGAGGTCTGCTTAGGCTATTGAAGAAGAAGAGACCATAGGAGGGGAGCCAAGGACTAGAGCCTACAGCTAGCATGGCTGTTAGGTATAGGTGAGGCCATCTTGGACCACCCGGCTTGTCCAACCCTGCAGTTACACAGCCTCAGCGTGGCCCTGGATGCCCTGGATGAGGCAAAGCTGTGAAGTCACCCAGCCAGGCCACAGTATTAGGAGCAGTGTTAAATCTCTTCTCATCTGAGCCATCACGTCACAGTGGTTGGCTGCTCAGCCAAAGCCAATGGAGACTCAAGGGAAGTTGTGAATTCTATGAAACAACTTTATAGCCCCACCTTACCAAACCTTGGGTGTGTCTAGTGGTCCCCCAGGCTCAGGACTTCATCCGATAGTGACAACAGAGTGGAAAATCCATACAGTTATGATATTATTGTCTCGTTTCAACATGAGAAGGCAGGCTTGCAGGCGTTAAGGGCATGGGTGTTGGCACCAGACAGACAATGAAATTGACTCCTATCTCTGCCCCTATTTAGTTAGCTGTGTGACCTTGTCATCTTTCAATTTGCTTATCTATAAAATAGTAACAACCATATCAAGCTATAGTGTTGCCATGAGAACTAATGAAAATAGTAGGTCCTGGCACAAGGCACCCCACTTCCTACATAGCTTGGCTGACATCCTTTTCCTGTCTGACTCCAAAACCTGTGCTCCTTCTGCTGGACTTCACTGCTCAGTCCTAAGGCTCAGCTGGAAAATGCTAAACTGATTTATTCCATGTCTGTCCATACTCAATACCTTTCAACGGAATATCTGCTAAGCACCAGGAATTAATCTCCACCCCAGAAGGATGTTCAGGTGACCTGATACAAAGCTCTGCCCAGGCAAGCAGATGCTAATGAAACATCCACACTTAGCATTGTAAAGTAACCCTGCCGGGAGACTTTTGGGAAGCTAGAGAATGGAAATGAGGTCCAGGATGGACCTAGCAAAGGTCGGGGGGGGAGGAGTCCAGGTTGAGGGATGCCTCCCCCATCAGGGAACACTGGAGTTCAGATCTCCAGGATAAGCAACAAGTTGACTAGGCAAAGATGAGGACTGGTCGAGACCAAAGGAAGGAAGATAATAAGGTTGAAGGACTAGAAGGAAGATGGGTCTTTGGAGAAGCTGGGAGAGAGATGATATAGTTGGAAGATAAGAACAAGGCTGATGGGTTGGGCCTCACAGGGCACTTGAGGCCCTCCTAAGGAGGTGCTTCTTCCCCTTAACAAAGAAGGAAACTACTGTAGAGTTCTAAGGCAGAGGACGGGATGTCATAGGCAAAATTGACAGTACCCTCGACTAGCTGCTGTGTCTTTGTTCTTCAAGAAGTGGAAGATAGAGCCCTGAACGACGCTGGCCATGATCTTGTGTGACCAGAAGAACTATCAATTCATGCTGAGACTGGGTCATCCTGCTCTAGGGTAGAAGAGGCACCAGATAAGGATGCATGGAACAAAGAATTAAGTAAGTGGTCCTCCCGTGGAAACTCTCCATCACTATGGTGGGCTAGCAAGAAAAGAAGATGAGGGGGTGCTGATAGTATATCAACAAAGGGCAAATCACACAACTTTTCAAAATCTATTTATTTATTTCAGAGAGAGAAAGAGGCAGATAGAGAGAGAGAGAGAAAATGGGTGCATTAGGGCCTTCACCACTCTAAATGAACTCTAGACGTATGTACCACCTTGTGCATATGGCTTTATGTTGGGTACTGGAAAATCAAGCCTGGGTCCTTAGGTTATACAGCCTTAACTACTAAGCCATCCCTTCAGCACCAATTTACACAACTTTTGATTCGAGAAGAACTGGTGTGTTGGAGACGATAAGAGAAATGGGACTCCCTTATGGCTGGATCACCCAAAACTCTATGGAAAAGCATGGGAACTTTGCACTGATTTTGATTTTCCTGTAGTTTTTCTTCATAAATTGTCAGCTAACTCTTTTCAGAACATCTGTTTGTAAGGTGCTCGGAGATCCAGAACTGAAAATCACTGCGATTCTCCTCCTGGTCTACCGTCCTGCTTGGATTTGCTTCCCAGCCCTGATCCAATCTTCTCTAATGGGGATCGCTGTCATTTAAAAAGAACCACTTACTGCTTAAAAAGTAGAAAATGTTGAGCTATGTTATTTTGGTGCCAACTTTCCTAAACACATTTCACTGCTGGAAAATAAAGAAAAGGAACTTTTTTTTTTGAGCATCTTTGTACATTCTCCTTAGAGAACCCCCACTTTGTTTTCCATCTGTGATCAAATGTACAGATAGATATTATAAGGAGACAGTTCAGAATAAAAACCCACCAACCATAAATATAGCTCTTTCTACCATGTATTTCTAAAGATTGATCTGTGTCATTTGAGATCTCTCATTTAGAAGCTGTCCTGCTTGCCACACAACATTAAAGTCCAGCCACTGTGAAATGAGTCATCCTGTAAGAGCAGGTTGGATTGAATGCTGTCATTCCTCTCTGAAATCCATTGTTTTGATAATGAAAGGGGTGAAGAGCTTCCAGTCACCACTTATGAGGTTCTGGAATGTTCTCTTCCAAGAATTAAAAAGACCCTTGGAAAATGCACGCAGGGGTTCAAAGACATGGGCATAGGGACATGATAATGAGTAGTATTCCCCTTTACTTGGTAATTTAGCATTAAAAAGAAAAAGAAAGGGGAAAAAAAGGCTTTATTTCAGCATTAGGCATATGGTTGGCAGCCACCAAGTGTTTATTAATAATAATGACTTATGTATGCCAAACCCCCTTTAGAGAAAATTGTCCCAGATCCAAATCCCACAATGAGCCAAAGCATTTCAATGCCCTGGCAGGAAGCTGGAAGGGCTTGGAACAATTCACACATAGCTCAGCTCCTGCTCACACCACTCTGCATTTTCTCCCATCCGCTCCGCCCCGCCTCTGCCCATTGCATATCTAGTGAGTGACCCCCAGGCGCTCATCCATCGCATTCCTTTAATTCATAGAGGTGCCACCTTTTCTTACCTGGGCCAGGCCGCTTGCATTTCCTTCCGACTTTGTTCTTCCTCCTAAGAGCGAGAGCCAAGGCAGCCCTCTCCACCAGCACCAGGACTCCATGATGGTAAGATCCTGGGTCCATTTTCTGGTCCTCTCTCCTTCTACCAGAGTACTTAAGACAGTCTGATTGGCCATTTCCTGTCCTTCTTCTTGGGTATTAATAGGATGGCCATTTGTTTCCAGCCCAGATTGTCTGAGTGAATGTCCAGCACTTCAGGACATATAGTCACCCAATAATTTCCTAAATTTGGAGAAAAGCAAAAATCCAAGTCACAATTTTCACCACTTTTTAAAAAAAATTTTTTTTGTTCATTCTTATTTATTTATTTGAGAATGACAGAGAGAGAGAGAGAGAGAGAGGCAGAGAGAGAAAGAGAATGGGTGCGCCAGGGCCTCCAGCCTCTGCAAATGAACTCCAGACGCGTGCGCCCCCTTGTGCATCTGGCTAACGTGGGTCCTGGGGAACTGAGCCTCGAACCGGGGTCCTTAGGCTTCACAGGCAAGCGCTTAACCGCTAAGCCATCTCTCCAGCCCTTTCACCACTTTTTGTCTTTCAAAGATTACTGTGGTTTTAATAAGTAAGCTCTCTGTTTCATTACTTGTGCATATATGTGTGTGTCATGTGTTTTACGTGTGTGTGTGGTATACGTGTATGTATGTGCCCTTGTAGCACCCCACACACTCACCTGTGTCGTGTGGGGGTGGGGAATGGGGGGTGCTACAGCCAGAGCCAAACATCAGGCTTCCACTCCATTACTCTAACCACCCATTCTTGTTTGAGTTGGAGTCTCTTACTGATATGGGAGCTTGCTGTTTTTTCACAAGCCCAGGTGATTCCCTGGTCTCTGCTCCCTTTTGTGGTACTGGTGTTACACCCCGCTGTTCACATGGGATCTGAAGACTCAAATCAGGTGGTGTCAGGCCCCTTCAGGTTGTCAAGCGTGGGCAGGAGGCACACATGACTGCTAAACCTTCCCTGCATCCCAAAGGCCCCCTTTTAAAAGTTTCTTCCCTTCTTCATAACACCATTGTGAAACAGTAGAACCTGGTAGAGGTGGGACTTAGTAGGAGAAAGAGGTTATTGTGGCAAAGATTCCAAGGGGATTGTTGAACTCAGGCATTGACTTCCAGTCAGTATGAGGTGGGTAGTGTCACCCTGCTGTGGGCTCCCTCTACCAAGTACTGCAGCCCCTAAACCTTCACAGTGGGACCACCTGACCATGGACTGAAACTTTCCAAAACTGTGAGCCAAAATAAACCTTCCCTTTTTCCTTCATTCATTCTTTCTTTCTTTCTTTTTTTTTTTTTTTTTTTTTTTTTGAGGTAGGGTCTCATTCTAGCTCAGGCTGACCTAGAATTCACTGTATAGTCTCACGGTGAACTCCTTGAACTCACGGTGATCCTCCTACCTATGCCTCCTGAGTACTGGGATTAAAGACGTGCATCACCACCATGCCCGGCTCCCCCTTTTTTTTTATTGTATTCTTTTATTTATTAGAGAGAGAGAGAGAGAGAGAGAATGGGTGCACCAGGGCCTCCAGCCACTGCAAACGAACTCCAGACACATGTGCCCCTTGTGCATCTGGCTTATGTGGGTCCTGGGGAATCGAACCAAGGTCCTTTGGCTTTGCAGTCATTAAGCCATCTCTCCAGCCCACCTTCCCTTTTTAGTTTGATTTATCTCAAGTTTGGGGTGTAAGGGAGCTGATTGACACAAAACTAAGATGACAGGCACCTAGTTTGGTGAGGTGAGCCATCTTTGAGTATGCGTTAAAATGTAGATTCAATGTGTAGGGTCTACATGCAAACCCGTCTGTGCTCTCTCTTTGATAAGCAGTAACCACTTGCTCCTTCAAAATGAGCAAAATTATATTCTCATTGTCACTGGGGCCACCAGACAATAATGGGTTTTGCCAACTTTGGTGTCATTTCTTCCCTAAACGCATTGAAACATAAGCACACACAACTCACACACTGTGTGAACTGCCAACGTTCGCTAGAATGAGAGGATCCGTAACTGCTTTGTTCATAGGTATGATATACGATAGAGAAAAGGTGACTTTTTTTGTAATTGTTATTTGACTATAATTTCAACAATGGCAATTTTACTGAGTTCTGCTGGTTATTAACATCCATGGAAGAAATGTATAAGAAGAAAGAAATCTCAGATTTTACAAATGGGATTCAATCTATGTCCAAAAGAGAGACGGTTTTAAGTCCCCAGTATCATCCCCTGATGAGTTAAGGCCCTAACATGAGGCAGGCAGACGCTTTGCTGTTGCCCCAGAGATGCAGTTGTGAGAAGATAAGATGTGGTCTCCTTCCTTAGGAAGCTTTTGGTCAGCTTAAGAGCAGAAATGCAAGGGAAATAGAAATAAAACCCAATGTTTGATGTATCAATTCTTTATCTGGATGTTGGCTACACAGGCATGTTGTATTTGTGAAAATTCAGGAACTATACAGTTAATTACATATACAGATGCTCCTGAACTTGCAATGGTGTTACCTCTCAGTAAAGCCATGATAGGCTGAAAATACTGTTAAGTGTTCCTAATACACATTTCCTCAAAAATCGGGGACCATCTATCTATATGCATAGCTACGTAAATAATCTTCACTAAAATGATAGACACTTTTGATATCGAATATTCAAGTCTAATATATGGCTGCATACCAAGGAAACAGACATGTTCCCAGGCTTCAAAGATGCATCCCACAAAGCCACCACCTCTTAGGGCAGGACACGCTGAGCAGCCACAGGAAAGGGAGCATAAGCTAAACACAGACTCCCACGTGTAGCTGAAATCCCCTGCAGTGTCACAGAGTGGGGGAAACAGAGTCTTTTGAAACACTGCCATGGGATGCTTCCGAGATCCATTCTATCAAATACTTTACTCGACTTTTCTTTTTCTTTTCATTTTTGCATGTGCTATGTGCGTGTGTGTTTGCATGTTCCTATGAATGTGAGCACATGTGTATGTAGGTGTGAGTGACATTGTAGTGTATGTGTGTGGAAGCCAGAGGCTGATGTCAGGTGTCTCCTATTGTTCTCAGTCATATTTATTTATTTATTTGCAAGAAGAGAGAGGGAGAATGAGAATGGGCATGCCAGGGCCTCTAGCCACTGCAAACAACCTCCAGATACATTCCTCCAGATACATTCCACTCTGTGCATCTGGCTTTACATGGGTCTTGGGGAATCAAATCTGGGTCTTAAGGCCTTGCAGGCAATCACCTTAACCACTGGGCCATCTCCCTCCATCCCCCATAAGTATTTATTGAGACAGGGTCTCTTACTGAACCCAGAGCTCATAGATTCTGCTAGTCTGGTTAGGCGAGGCAGCTGGCCTCACAGATTCGCCCCGTTTTGCTTACTTAAACTTACTTTATTACGTTTAGCTTTAGGATCATAGGAGTGTGGCACCAAGCCCAGCATTCACGTCAGTGCTGAGGATTCAAACCTAGGTCCTTGGGTTAGCCATCTCCCCATTCACTTGAATGCTTTTAAAAAAAAAAAAAGTTGATTTATTTATTTGAAAGAGACAGACAGGCACAGAAGGCATATGGGTGTGCCAAGGCCTCCAGCTGCTGCAAATGGACTCAAGATGCAGTTACCATTTTGTGTATCTGGCTTTACTTGGGTATTGAGGAATTGAAATCGAGCTGTCGAGCTTTGCAAACAAATGCCTTGAACCATGGGGCTTTCTCCCCAGCCCTTGAATGTTTTGTTTGTTTGTTTCTTTCGTAAAGACAGACATTTGGGACTGTCAGGAATACAGAATAGGAAGGGAGAGTTGAGCACTGGGCAGAGATCTGCTTTGCAGGGCAAATAGACTGGAAGGGGGTAGGTAGGGCACAATTTTATCTAGCATAGAAGCCAGCATGGCTAGGATGGCCAGGTGAGTCTAAGCAAATCTTGCTCCCTGATTCAGAGGAACATCAGACCTTTAAGATTTAGACCAAATTCCAGAAGAGGATGG
Organism: Dipus sagitta; assembly: GCA_036346955.1. Classification (NCBI taxonomy): domain Eukaryota; kingdom Metazoa; phylum Chordata; class Mammalia; order Rodentia; family Dipodidae; genus Dipus; species Dipus sagitta. Next base: position 30,398,056 of record CM070771.1, read on the forward strand.
TAAGAAGTTTCAAGAGACTAATGAATAGGTACCACAGTGCTGTGCGCAAGAACGCTTCTGTTTATGAACCCCCCAGAGTAAAGGGCAGCTGGTGGCCCCAAGTAGTGAAAAAAGAACAAAAAGAGACACATAAAAATCTAAGATAATGGCTGGAGACTTGATACAGCAGTTGAGGTGTTCACCTGCAAAGCCTAACAACTCAAGTTTGATTCCCCAGTACCCATGTAAAGCCATATGCACAAGGTGGCTCATGTATCTGGTATTTATTTGCAGTTGCTAGAGGCACTGGTGCATCTATTCTCTCTCTCTCTCTCTCTCTCTACCCCCCCTTTTTTTGTTTTTTTTTTGAGGTGGGGTCTCACTCTGGCTCAGGCTGACCTGGAATTCACTATGGAGTCTCAGGGTGGCCTCCAACTCATGGTGATCATCCTACCTCTGCCTCCTGAGTGCTGGGATTAAAGCAGGCACCGCCAACCCCAGCTCCTCTCCCCCCCCCTCTCAAATAAACAAATAAAATATTTTTTAAAAATAAAAAAGAAAGTATGAAGTAAGTGCTTAACAGAAAAGCTTTTCTTAGTTTCAGGTCTTCTTTTAAGTCAAGCCTGCACATATGATCACAAGTATATAACAATGAGGTCTCAGTCATCTCTCCCCTGTGGTTTTGCTCCTCTGGTGGTTGGTTTGATAGCATTTACATATAAAAAAATCTTGTTGTTAAATATGACTTCTATCACTGGTATGTCAATCTACTTGAGATGATTATTATTCATCTAAAAATGTTGTGAACGAATTTTTGCTTTGGTTTGCTACTCTTTAAATCATGTTTGAGCCTCCCATTTTTCAAAACAAATTACATTGCCATACAAAGCAATGGATTTCATCATGGCATCCCCATAATATACATCAGCACACTTGCCTCTCAACTTTTCCCCTTCTCCACCTGAGCCCACTCATCTCCTCCAGCTTGTATTCTTTCTCCCCCAATTATTGTCCCTTCTGCTTTCTTATTAATTCCATTGCCACCTCTATTGCCTATCTTCCTTAAGATCTCTTCCTCTAGTGATTCTCTTTTCAGTTTTGTGACCTAGGCATACACACATAAGCATAATTTTAAATCAAGGTTCCATGTACAAGAGAGAACATGTATTTTCCTTTCTGAGTCTGGCTTATTTTGCTTAACATAATGATTTCCAATTATATCTACTTTCCTGCAAATGTCATGATTTCCTTTTTGTTGTTGTTGTTTGTTTTTTGTTTTTTCAAGGTAGGGTTTCAATCTAGTCCAGGCTGACCTGGAATTCACTATGTTCACTATGTAGTCTCAGGTGGCCTCAAACTCACAGTGCCCTTCCTACTTCTGCCTCCCGAGTGCTGGGATTAAAGGCATGCACTACCACACCCGGCTATGTTTTCCTTTTTCTTTACAGCTAAATAAAATTCCACTGTGTCTCCACACCACATTGTCCCGATCCTTTCAACTGCTGATGAACATCTAGGCTGATTCCAGTTCCTGGGGCAATGAACAAGGATTTGTAAGTATCTCTGGTGTGTGGCAGGAGTCCTTCAGGTATATAATCGAGAGTGGTATAGATTTGGGAATGGTGCACACCTTTAATCCCAGGACTTGGGAGGAAGAGGTAGGAAGATTGCTATAAATTCGAGGCCAATCTGGGACTACATAGTGAATTCCAGGTCAGCCTGGACCAAATAGAGATCCTACTTTAAAAAAAAAGAGGGGTATAGCTGACACATACGGGGCAAAACCTTTCCATAGGGTTCCATCTTCCTAGGATCGATGTCCATGGGCAGGGCCCTCAGTTCCCATGTTCCAGGATGAGCTTCTGTGGGAAGAGTCTTCCCAGGATCCTCATTCAATGAAGCAGAGCCTTCAGGACACATTCTTTGCACCCCAGCCCGCTGATTTTGCCTTTAATGGGCAGGTCAGAGGCGTAGCTATCATCTTCAGGTTGAATCTTTATTGTTGCTTTCAAAATCAGAAGGTAAATCCATATTTACAAAGACTATGACATTGTCCAGCTTTTCTATGATCTCTTTGCTTGAGGGTTTGATGGACATAAGTTTATTGCTAACATTCCTCATTTTAATAAATTATTACTTATAAAAATAGCATCTTGTGGGTTTTTTTTTTTTTTTGAGGTAGGGTTTTTCTCTAGTCCAGGATAACCTGGAATTTACTTTGTAGTTTCAGGGTGGACTCAAACTTATGGAGATCCTCTTACCTCTGCCTCCAGAGTGATAGGATTAAAGGCATGCACCACCACAACCATCCCTTGTGTTTTATTCATATTCCAGGAACTCATGTTTAATAGGTATCTATTTTTTCCAGTTTTTAAACATTTGTACAAACCACCTTCTTGAAAATATCATTGGGGGGAGGGCATCAGGGACCCCCCTGGCCAACAACTTACTGGAAAGTATCCCATCCCTGTCACTGAAAATTTTCTAGTAACAATCTATGGCTCCTGTGTGTTCCATTGTCCAAAAAAGTAGGTTTCCATATGACTTATTTATATCCTTTTAGAGTGAGTTGTTTGCCAGGGAGGTCCCTGATGCCCCCAAAACATTATAGGCCATTGCCAAGGCCCTTGGTTTCCCACCAGGAATAGAGGGTAAGATCCTATTTCTGAAGACTCCACATACTTGGGCTGCAAAGTCACTGAGAAATGCTGCTGGAGCTGAGCTGAAACCTCCTCTATGTAGACCAGCTGACAGAAAGCTAGAAAAAGCCATGCTGCATGCAGTCCAATGGGAGAGAAATCACCAGTGAAGATACCCAATAGTGGATATTGCAAGCCTTATGTTTGGCAAGCCAGGCCAAATGAGCCAATGGGTGCAGTAGTGGCATGTCTGTTATGGGGGAAACCAACCACCCTCTAATTTGACTGGAGGCCCACTCCATGGGAGGAAATACATACCTGACACTGAAAACCTACAACAGGGGTAGTCATGAGCCCTAGGGGTATAACGTCTGCTGCTATCTGGCTAAATGTACATACTATGCTTATCAAACTGCTCAGTAAGCACTTCTCTTAATGTTCATACCCATATATTAATGCTACTCTCACTTTTGGTTAGAGAACCTTCTCTTTTCAGATGACAGTGACCTTGGGATGACTCAGAAGGCATCACGGTGCTGGAAAGAAGTGACAGAGGAGTGTTCAGCACTGAAATATCTCAATTACACCTTCCATGGCTATGGGTGTAATGTGGAAGAGGTGGCAGGAAGAATGTAAGAGCCAAAGGAAGGGTAGGACTCCTTACAACATGCTCCTCCAGACACAAAATGGCCTGGATATCCATGACCTCATAGTGCCTGACACTACCTACACAAGACCATCATAATAGGAGGAAAAGATCATGACATCAAAATAAAAGAGAGACTGATTGAGAGGGGGATGGGATATGATGGAGAAATGCATTTACTGGACAAGCATGAGCATCTGAGGGGGCCTGCATTAGCCAGAGTTTGAATCTCCAGATCCAGTGTAAACAGCTGGACATGGCCGTGTGTACCTGTAGCCTGCAAAGGAGAGCAAAGACCAGAGAATTGCCTAGGCTTGCAAAAAACAGGAAGCTTGGGGCTGGAAAGATGGCTTAGCAGTTAAGGTGCCTGCCTGCAAAGCCTAAGGACCCAGGTTCAATTCTCTAGGTCCCACATAAGCCAGATGTACATGGAGGCACATGCGTCTGGAGTTCATTTGCAGTGGCTTAGAGGCACTGATGCTCCCATTCTCACTCATTCTCTCTCTCTCTCTGTCTCCAATAAATAAATAAATAAAAATAAAATCTTAAAAAAAAAAAAAAACGGCAAACTCCAAGATCAGTAAGAGACTCCAGAAAATATATTGGATGTTTTCAAGGAAATATTGTTTTAAGATATTCAAAATGATAAAATCCAGAAGTATAAAAATATTCAAACCAATAAATATTAATGTTCTAAATAAAAATATGTCTTTATTTTTTGCATTGTAAATACATTTTATGTATTTTTATAATTCTATCGTTTAATGCAAGCTAGTTGCTTGTGTTATGTCCAGGTCAACATATTTATAAGCTTGTGAGCAGCACAAATTTTTTTTCATATGACAAAATACTCCTTGGATTTTTACAACCAACTTTGGCAGACGTGCACTAATGGTAGTAACCTCTGGAACCACAGGTAGGAAAACCAAGAGAAGAAAAACAAGCCAAAAATGGTGCCACAGCATTTCTATAAGAATCTGTGGCCTTTATGTTTCTAAGAGGAAGGATTTGACGAGGCAATTAATTTTTATTTTCTCTTGGCGCACTTCTCCCTGTACTGAAGCTTGCTCCGCTTTCCACAGCCATGTCCTTCTTGCAGGTCAGCAGCAGAAAAGCCCACAACCCTTCACGGCATTTAGAACGTTATTCCTTTATTGTTGGGACACCGAGCAAGGGATGTGGACAAGATCTCCCTGGGGCTGGACAGTGTGAATAATGAGAGAGAATGTTTGGGTCAGATGTTTCATTTTTCGACCTCTGTAATGTGCAAAGGCCTCAGAAGGTGGGGTAAAGAAACAGAGGATCGCCTGCAGGGCCTAAGGGTCATATTGGTTAATAGAAATGCTACTTAAGTAGATAGACTCAAAATACATGTAACTGGCTGGAGAGATGACTTAGTGGTTAAGGCGCTTGCCTGCAAAGCCTAGGGACCCAGGTTAGTTTACCCATGTAAGCCAGATGCACAAGGTGATACATGCATCTGGAGTTTGTTTGCAGTGGCTGGAGGCCCTAGTATGCCCATTCTCTCTTACTCTCTCTCCCTCTCCCTCTCCCTCTTTCTCTCTCTCTCACACACAAATAAATAAATAAAAATAAAATATTAAAAAATACATGTAACTACAGCAATCAAAGAGAGAAGTACAGAATACACTTATAGTTGGAGTGTTTGATACAATCCATCAAGATCTATTAGGCCAAGTACAGTGCACAGAATAAAAGAGATACGAGCTTCAAAAAGCGACAATCACTCATTTCAACTCGATAGATATACATTGAACTTGATCTTTGTCCCAGGAAAAACATTATACAAGATGTTGGCATACATGAAACATTTGCCAAGATAAGTCATAACATAAGGCATAAAATTACGTAGCGTTCAGATTGGGTTTTAAAAAAATAATATAATGAAGACCGAGATGAAGGCGGACTTGGTGGGACTCGCCTTTAATTGTAGCGCTCAGGAGGCTAATGCAGGAGAATGGCCATGAATGTGAGGCCAGTCTGTACCATTTAGTGAGTTTCACATCAGCGTGAGACCCAACTTGAAAAAAGAAAAGAAAGCCAGGCATGGTGGCATATGCCTTTAATCCCAGCACTCTGGAGGCAGAGGTAGGAAGATAGCTATGAGTTTGAAGCCACCCTGAGACTCCATAGTGAATTCCAGGTCAGCCTGGGCTAGAGTGAGACCCTACCTTGAAAAATAAAAACCAAACCAAAAAAAAAAAACAAAAACAAAAAACAAAAGACAATGAGCAATAAAATGGCTAGTACATTTTTACAGGGATGAAACCAAAGCTTAAAAAATTCAAATTCTTGGTTAAAGAGAAATTGAAAAATTTATTTGGATATATTCATTTGAATATACAATTAACTGAAAAAAATGAATGAACTAAGGTTTCAAGACACAAAACAAGGGCTGAGGAGATGGATCAGTAGTTAATGGTACTTGCTTACCAAGCTTGCTGCTGGCCCTGGTTCAATTCTCCAGAACCCATCATAAAGCTGGCTACAAAAACATGCATCTGGTGTTCATATGCAGTGGCAAAAGATCTTGGCACCCCCCCACACACACACATACATGCAAATAAATAATTTTTTCAAAAAGAGAATAATGGCATATTTCCAAGGAACTTTAAGTGAAAGAAAAGTAAAAACAGAAATCTACAAAACAAAAATGAGAACTAAAATTCATAAGTAACAAAACCAAAGGCTGATTATTTTAAAATTTAACAAATGAGATTGCTTCCAATATGATCAAGAATAGAAGAAAGGGAAGGTATGGTGGATTTTTCTATAAGTTCCACTACTTGGGAGGTTGAGGCAGGAGGATTCCTGTGACTTTGAGGCCAACCTGGGCTACATAGTAAATTCCAGACTGGCTTAGACTACCGAGTGAGACTCTGTACCAAATCACTCAATCAATCCAATCAATTATAACAACAAAGAGAGGAGAGAAGAATGTACAAAAAATAATCAAATAAAAAATGACAAAGGAGACTTCATCTTACAACCTTATATATAAAACACTTATAGAAATTATTAAAGGCTATTTTAAATAACTATTCCCCAGAAAATATGGAAATCTAGGTAAAATTAAGTCTAGAAAAAAATGAAGAAGCAGAAACCTAGAAGAAGGGATAAATCAGAAGCATGTTTAACCAACCTTAATGTAAATAAGTAAAGTTCAGCAAGTGTTTGATCTTAGCTTTACAAATAAAGCCTGTCCAATATTAAAATAATTGTTTATCTATTCAAAGCTATTTCTCTAGAGGACAGAAAATTCACTTAACAAAAGCAGTATCTTGGCATCACAACATAAGTCAAGTATTACAGGCTAGCTTCACTCGTGAAGTCGCAATAGGTTCAATGTCATCAAGAAGCTACTAGAGTTTAGCGGTTCAAATTGTGCACACGCACTGAGTTCCCAGGAGACTGAAAATAGGGAAGGTGGGGCGAACCATTCATTTTGGTATCTTTTACTCTGAATATTAAAAAAAAAATAGAAAACACAATAAACCTCCAGACTGAAGAAATTAAAAGTAAATAAATAATCTATTTACAACTAAAATCAACAATGGAAATTTTCTTTTGAGGCACTGATCATGGTAGATGAACATCTCTAGCTTAGAATGAGTCAAGTACTAACAAACGCAGAAGCCTCTATTGCCAGCAAAGCATCCTTCTCTTGTCAAAGTGAAAAAAACACGTCTGTGAATATTCCAAGATCCAGCAAGTACACTGCATGTGTACCATTGGATTGAGACTGGGATTTTCACGTTGCAATGGCGCACGAAGGCGATGGGTGTTCAAGAGACACTGCGCTTGGGTTTTGAACTTTATTCTTCTCCCAATTCAGCGGTGAGCAGTGTGATCCTCCCTGGGAACCCCAGAAACATCAGAAGTGTCAGCTGCAACCCCAGGGGAAGTACGGCTGTGCTACGGGCTTTGTATGTTGATACATATTTGCCTTACAACACTTTCAATTGAAAAGGGGACATCTACCCGGCATGGTGGTGCACGCCTTTAATTCCAGCACTCGGGAGGCAGAGGTAGGAGGATCACCATGAGTTCGAGGCCACCCTGAGACTACATAGTGAATTCCAGGTCAGCCTGGGCTAGAACAAGACCCTACCTCGAAAAACCAAAAATAATAATAATAATAATAATAACTAAATAAATAAATAAAAGGGGATATCTGTGTGCATATTAGGTTTAGTTATGTTCTTCTAACAAGTGTCAGTCTTTTATTCTGTCAGGTCCCTCCTTCCTGCTCTCAGCTGCTCTATTTGCGAGGGCTCTTGAAGTTCCCTATGTACTTGCATAGTGCAATGGTTAAGAGAGTTTATTGGTTTTATTTATTTATTTTTATTTGAGAAAGAGAGAGAGAGAGGTAGAGAGAGAGAATTGGCCCCTTTGTGTGTCTGGCTAACATGGGATCTGGAGAGTCAAACATGGGTCCTTAGGCTTGGCAGGCAAATGCCTCCATTGCTCCAGCCCTTTTTCTTTTCTTTTTTTCTTTTTGAGAGCTTATTCTTTAAGAAGAATTGACATACAAGTTTGTGGAACTCCCATGTTTCCTTCATTTTCAAATTGTCTTACTTGTCCAATTACCTTGCCAGACTTGAACTCTGAATGAAATTTCTAAGACCTTTTATTCTTTTAGTGTAGATAACAGAGTGCTGTGGGCCAAAAGCACTAAAGCTATTCAATCTCACTGTGGCTGGAAAAGTTCCAAGGTAGTCCCCAAGATTTTGGGGCTCCAGCATATGTGCTCTGGGTAATTTACTGGAGCATAGCTCAATTTCTGAATCTGATGGGATTTCACTCTCATCATTAAGTTAATAACTTGGGGATTTTGCAAATTTGTCTTAATCGGCTAACAGTTAATCAAGGGGTTGTTATCTTGACTTGGCTTAATCTAATCAATCACTTGAGCCCCTGAGAAGCACCCTGGTGTTGTGGGAGAATCCTGTGCCAGGGCCCTGAGGCTGCCTCTCTCACCTGAGGCCAGCAGTCCTGCCCTGAGCAACTGAGAATCTCCAGTATTCAGTGAGCGAGAAGAGAGCCCCAGCTGGAAGTAAGCCTGCAGCCCCAGCCACGACTGTCAGAGTGGTGAGACCCTGAATGGATGTCTCGCCAGGGTCGCACCGACTCTCCTGATCCACAGCAAACTACACGATGATAAACCGCTATTGTTTTCAGCCATGACATGGGTGGGACTTGGCTATGCAGCTACTGGAAACTAACACACTTAGCATACTTATCCATTTCCCATCTCTGTCACGGGCCAACTTCCAGATTCTGCCCACTTCTGTAGCTGTCCGGTAGCTTCTAACTGCAATTTTTTTGGTCAGGAGGTATGCTGAGGACTGAACCCAGAGCTTCCTATGAGTCTGACTACGACTTACTTATTTCCTCTCTGCAGCGTTTGGCAGCTTCTGTCAGTGTTACCTGCAGTCATGTCCACCTGGTCGAGCTAAGGGTCACTTGCTCACCTTCAGTGGGCTCCTGTTTACCTCAGCAACCTCCATTACACCTCTCTTCTAACGAGTAAGTTACACAAAGACGGCAACACCAAATTGTTGTAGCCTCATTTACCTTGAGAGTGTAAGAAATTTGGAGGCCTTAAGGCATCTCATGGGCAACAGTATAGAAGATCTTGTCCTCATTTTTTTTTTTTTTTTTGAGGTAGGGTCTCACTCTAGCCCAGGCTGACCTGGAATTCACTATGTAGTCTCAGGGTGGCCTCGAACTCATGGTGATCCTCCTACCTCTGCCTCCCAAATGCTGGTATAAAGGCATGCGCCACCATGTCCGGCTCGTCATTCTTAAATCTTGCTGGTGTTGGCCCCAGAGATTTGACTTCTGCCACAAGGGAAGAAGCAGTTCACTGAGTAACGGTGTTGTAATCTTCTCATCTATGACTCTCCTCCTCACTCTTTTGTTCTAGTCGAGGACCATGGGAGCAGAGACACAAGTCAGACTGTCCTCTCCAAGGAAATGGTAGTGGCTATGAACAAGCTCAGAAAATTTGGTTTCCCAACAACTTCTTCTTAGGAATGAAAAATAAAAAATCAATGTAATTTTTATTTGTGATTCTCTACGGCTTTGCAGGAGAGGAGTTATAGCTTACCAGGGTTGTAGCTTGCTAAAAGAACAAATACTAGCAAAAGTTAGGCTTAAAGGGTTTTATACACACACACACACACACACACACACACACACACACACACACACCATATTGTGAGGCTACTACAGTAGACATGCACTAGGAATGGGCCCGATGAGGAACGTGGAAGGTTCCCGAGGCATCATCGACTCTCAGTTTTCTGTCATTGTTTGTGTGCAGAAACAATGCTCCTCGGCATCTGCCAGGAAGCTTCTCCCTGACCCCTCCCAATCATGCAGAACTTGATGAATTTTCAAAGGGAAAATGACTTCCATGTCAGCATGTGTAGCCATTTGTTTATAACCAGGCTCACAGAAGAGAATCTGGAATTATTTATTGGTAATTTGCACATTACTAAATAACAGATGGTCTGCAAAAGAATATCTCTTTTGCAACCTTAAGAGTTGATTAGATTTCAAATGCCCTAAGTATGAGGGAGTCTCAAATTTTGCAGAACGTCCTTCAAGGGACGTCACAAAGTGGCAAGACCTTGCAAACACCTCGAAGACCAGAAAGAACTGTTTAAAAACCAAAGGCCCTCTCCTCCCTCAGGGACTTGCAGTGGCTTCCACCCTCCTGAATTGCTGTCTGTGACATTGCAAGGTTCTGTGCATGTGCTGTATCTAGTGTCTTCAAACAAAAGGAAAGGGAGGAGAAGTGGAGGAGGAAGGGGGCAGGGGCAGGCGTACACTGTTTGCTTTGCTCCAGTAGTTGCCTGACTTTCCTTGATGAGAGAGATGTCCCCAAGGACTCAGGCAGGAAGCGTATCCTATAGTACCTCCATGTGCTTCCGGGTGGGTGTATGATGTCACCCGGAAGCACATGGAGGTGTATGGGAAACCCCAGGGCGTGCGGTCTGTTAGGAGCACTTTCCACTCCCTTCAGAAGCTGACAGCTCTGTGTCTAGGCCTCAGATGCTTTTCATGAGTGCCCCAGGCCCACAGCTCCAGGAGAGGGTGGCAGATTGTGGCTGGGAGAGAGAGGACCGTCAGGGCTAAAGGCAGTTTGGTGTCCCTTAGTACCCATGGTAATATATTCCAGAAACTCTGATGACACAAATGTTCAAGTACCTTATCTAAGATAGCATGCACATCATCCCACATTGAAGTCATCTCTAGATGACGTCTAATACCTAACACAACATAAGTGCTATCTATGTGAGTCATTATCATGTGGCATTGTTCACGGGGCAGTGTTAAGAATACACTCTGCTCATGTTCAGCAGAGGAGCCATTTTTCTTCATGTATTTGTCTCCTCACTAATTCATTCTGAAGATGTGGAACCCATGGCCACAGAGCACCTCTTCACTGATCCCCCGCACCAAGTGGCTCTCTGCTGAAGCTCTTCTAAGAGCTTTCTGGATGGGCAGGAGATCTCCCTCCTCTTCCTGCTCCTCCCCTGAGGGTCACAGATAGCTGCCTGTCTAAGAGCTCTTGGACTTGTGAGTGAGGGGTGGGGAGCAGATTAAAGGAAGTGGCCAACCCACTCTAAATCATCAAAGTTAGTGTGACACTGGGATGGGTCATCCCTTTGAACCAGGCACTCTTGGGGCGTAGCCACCAATAGGCTGGATTTTCACTTTCCAGAAGAAAGACAGAAGTAATACTGATTGAACAGCCTGAAATTAATAGCCACTCCAAGAAGCCCACTGAATCTCCTTTTAGGCTATGCTGTTTCAGTTAACAAAAGCAAAAGGCCTTCCAGTAGTTACAATGACCTTCAAGGACCACCTCGACTCTCCCAACAGAGGTTGTAATGGGAGTCATTCCTGTTGAAATATCTGGGGTTTGAGTTAGTTGTTCCTTACAGAGCCCCCAGTCAAGGAGTCTAGTTTTCTAATAATAATTTACAGCTGGTATCTATAGCATAGAGTAGGAAAACTTTTCCCATCCATTGGTTCATTGTAATTATAACATTTGATCTTTTGACGTTTCTTTCCCTGCCCACCCAGGGAAAATTTATAAAATTATTGGCAACTGTAGATAGTTGGGATATCAATAGGAAGAATACTGGAAGGGTCCATGTTCCTATGGCAACATGAGCTTTTGGTGAGGGCTTTAGGTTCCCCAAAGCAGAACAGATACAGAAGTCAACTTCTACTTAGGGACTGGCCTGGCTGGGCCCAGTTCTGTGGCTTTAAGCTATCAGAGCAGGTGTCAAGGAGAGAGAGAGAGAGAGAGAGCAAGAGTAGAGAGGGGAAAGATAGAGATGAGGAAAGAGAGTGGGATAGGGAGAGAAGGAACAGGGAGAGACAGAATGAGGAGGAAAGAGGCAGGGAGAGAGGGAAAGGAGAGAGTCCTCTCTTAGGGCTGCACTCCAAAATCCTCCCCCTAATGCCCCTTAGAGCTGGACTCAATATCCGCCCCCAAGCACACCTTAGAGCTGGACTCCAAAATCCGCCCCCAAGGGCATGCACCTGTAAGCCAAGATCTACCTGCTGGGGACTCAAGTTGCAAGTTTAGTTTTAATAAAACAACCTGAGTCTATGGGGCCATGTGTTCAATCTATCACATTTAAACTAACACACACACAAGTACCCGAGTGTGAAAAAAAAAGAGAGAGAGAGAGAGAGACAACTCTTTCTTGGCATTCTGCAAAAAGGACTAAGACTTCCAGGTTGTCTGCCATCTTCAAACATTTAAGAGCCACAGTTCGTTGCTAGGTGACTGTGGCCAGGTGAGGAAGGTGCTGCCTGCTAAACAGTAGGCTGGAGGCTGAGCTACAGGCAGGATTAAAACAAGGCCCCTAGGGCTGGAGAGATGGCTTAGTGGTTAAGTGCTTGCCTGTGAACCCTAAGGACCCCGGTTCGAGGCTTGATTCCCCAGGACCCACATTAGCCAGATGCACAAGGGGGCACACGCATCTGGGGTTAGTTAGCAGTGGCTGGAAGCCCTGGCGCACCCATTCTCTCTCTTTCTCTCTGTGTGTCTCTTTCTCTCTCTGTCACACTCAAATAAATAAATAAAAATGAACAAAATTTTTTTTTTAAAAACACGCCCCTAGATCCAAGTAATCTTTTCTCCTCATTACTTTGCTGTTTATCTTGCAAGTCTCTTGCCAGGGTCCAAACACTGCTGCTATCCTGTGTCAGCCCTGGCTGTAGGGAGGGTCATCACTCCATTCTCCTCTGGTCCCCACTCTGCCTGATCTCTCATTTCTCCCCAGTCCTTTTCTGGGTTGCTCCCTTGTCGTTGCCCCCACTCCCCACTCATGCTCCGTTCTGTTGCTTTCCTTCCTCCAGCCTGCCTTCTAGAAGCCCTCTGTCAATGGTTGCTCTGGCCTCTAGCTGCAGCATGTACTCCTCAGCATCTGGCCCCAAGCAAGCTAGCAAGAGAGCAAGGGAGCAAGAGAGGCTACAGAGCTGCTCCCACCTCCCGCGGGGGCTCCAAGAGGGGCTGGAGTAACTCACTCCTAGGAAAGGTCACTCGTTCCTTTCTGTCCACTCTGAAAGGGTCAGGACACTGGGAGGAGGGTGAGTGTGCCTGGTGTCTTTTCCTCATTGTCAGCTCTGGTGCAGAGAAAGAAGCTTGGCCCAGAGGGAATTTAAACTCTTGGCTCAGAGGGAGGCTTGGGGATTATGTGTGGATTTTCTGTATTTGTTCTTTTCCCTCCTTTACCACGGCTAATCCAAATTTGATGGGAAGGGAGGCGTAGCTTTCCAGAGCCTCACGAGCCCTTTGTGATACTGGATCCCGGGCTGCTCATAGGTTCATTCTGTCACCCTTGTTTCAGGTCCCCAGTAGTGTCCCTCTCGCTCGCTGTGATGCATTACAATATTTCCCAAAGTCACATCCAAAGGGTTTGGGACCAAACCTGTTCTTGTCACCCACTACTTTCCCTGGCTTCTTCCAGGCCTGAAGGAGCAAAATGTATGGGTCCACTCCGGACTGGTGAGCCCTAGGGATAACGCTGGTTCATTCTAGAAACCTTTGCCGGGAAGCACAGAGATTTCTGTGAGCATGAGTGTCCCACTCAGGTCCCCGAGGAAGGAACATTGGTCAGCAGAGGAACAAGTTCTCTTGTCTGTGTCATAACAAGGTGAATGTAGTTAACAGCGAGGCGCTGCACGTTTCAGCCTAGCCAGGAGAGAGAACGGTGGGCGGCTTCATGCTCCAGGAAGAGCTGGTAGAAACTGCTCATGATAAACATGTTCGCTGTCCTGCTGTAATCTTCAAACAACGCATGCATGAGGCAAAATGCCGCGAACCCCATAAATACACATAACTATTATGTGCCAGTCAAAAAAAAAATTTTTTTTTTTTTTTTTTTTTTTGGTTTTTCGAGGTAGAGTCTCACTCTAGCCCAGGCTGACCTGATATTCACTATGGAGTCTCAGGGTGGCCTCGAACTCACGGCAATCCTCCTACCTCTGCCTCCTGAGTGCTGGGATTAAAGGCGTGTGCCACCACAAAATTTTTAAATGGAACTTTTCTTTTTCTTTTTTTATTTTTTTTTTATTTTGTCTCAAATTTTATTAACATTTTCCATGATTATAAAAAACATCACATGGTAATACCCTCCCTCCCCCCACCTCCCCCTTTGAAATTCCATTCTCCATCATAGCCCCTCCCCATCTCAATCAGTCTCTCTTTCATTTTGATGTCATGATCTTTTCCTCCTCTTATGACGGTCTTGTGTAGGTAGTGTCAGGCACTGTGAGGTCATGGATATCCAGGCCATAAAAAAGTAACTTTTCAATGTGTGTATGCATGTGTGTGCATGTTTGCATGTGGAGGCCAGTGGTTGGTATTGGATGTCTTCCCTCCATTCCTCTCCACTTTATTATTTGAGACGAGGCCCTCCCTGAAGCCGGAGCGCATCGATTCAGCTAGGCTAGCCAGGCAGCAAGCCCCAGGGTTCCTCCTGTCTGCTTTCACAGAGCTGACGTCACAGGTCCATACTGCCTTGACTGGCTTGCACATTGGGTGCTTGGGATCTGACCTCAGGTCCCCATGCTTACACAGCAAGCACTTTATCCATTGAGCCATCCCCTCAGCTTATAAAATTTTAAATTTTTAATAAAGGAAATGTAATGCTAAAGTTGTCGTCCTTTGGGAGCTTGGGAGCTGGGATGGAGCCCCTCACTGTGGGAAGAGGGATGCTGATCTGTTCTAGAAACTTTTGGGGACTTCATTGAAATCTGCCTCCTGCCCTCAAAAAAAGTCTTTACAACTCCAACTTAAAAAAACACAACTCCATCAGAATAATATTTGCACAGAGGCAAAAGAAAAAAAAACTTACTTCCATTTTCCTCTTAAACTTCTAAAATCCTAAAGGTTGGTCCAACTGCTGAGAGTGACTCAAATGAGGCTTTGCTGGTACTTAAATCACTTCAAAGCTTTCTTTTCTTTTTAAATGGCTTTATAGTTATTTAAGCTCTTGTGAATCACTGTAATTTATGATGTCCAAACTCTTCTTTAAGTCACAGGAAGTCAAAAGGCAAGCTTCAACATAAAAGACAAGATATTTTGTCAGAAATTAAAAAGTTAGATCTGTATCATACAAGAATAAAAACTGATCCTCTGACCACAGTATATTTGAGAACTAATTTAATGGACTCAGTCAAAAGAAGACAGAGACGAGAAAGAATTGTTTGTCCCTCTGACTTTGAAGTGGACTGTGGATAAAGTCAGCCAGCAGATGAATTGGACCATGGAGTCTCTAGCTCAGTTCATAGGGATGAAGCTGAAACCTGGCAGCATCTGACCCCCTGATAGGAAGGTTCTAGATTCCTGGGAATTGGGCCATAACTTTTTGTTTTATCCTAGGTTCTTAACTTCCAAGAAAAAAGTGATTATTTTAAATCAGTTTTTCAAGATGTTACCCTAAGAGAAGTTTAAGGAGAATTCTAAGTGGTTTTTTTGTTTCTTTGTTTGTTTGTTTTGTTTTTGCTTTTCAAGGTAGGGTCTCACTCTAGCCCAGGCTGACCTAGAATTCACTATGGAGTCTCAGAGTAGCCTCGAACTCATGGTGATCCTCCTACCTCTGCCTCCCAAGTGCTGGGATTAAAAGTGTGCACCACCACACCCGGCCTCCTAAATTTTTTTCATTTAATTCTAAGTACAGATTTTTCCTCCAATATTTATCTTAAGATCTATGGCTATCTGGGTTTCAGATAATTACAGCCTGAACAATGGTTATCTGAGAATGTATGTGAGATGAACATACATATTCTCAAGTCAGGTCAGAAATAAACGAATACTCTTTCCCCTAGATTTAAGTAGATAACTTGAGAATACCTTTCTTGCTTCCATATCCCTGAACACCAGGCCATGATTCTTTTGGACACAGCAGAAAATGAACTTATTTGAGAAGCAACTTAGACTTCAGGAAAGACTCTAGCAGCTAGAGAAAAAATTATAACATACGACATTCCAACCAGTGGGCCTTAAGTGGCCATTGATGGTCTATCTGCTGTGTGTGGAGATCTACATTTCAGTAAATTCCCCTCATCACAGGATATGCTTTAAAGAGGAAAAAATGCATAGTTTTTATTTTTTACCTATTATTATGATTTTCATTTTAAATGTCCTTCCCCCAATACCCATGCATTAAAGGCTTAGTCCCAATCCTGTGTCACTAATGTAAAATGGTGGAATCTTTAAACGTGAAGCTTAGGGCTGGAAAGATGGATCAGTGGTTAAGATACTTGCCTATAAAGCCTAATAACTTGGGTTCAATTCCCTAGTACCCACATAGAGCCAGGTACACAGTGGCACATGTATCTGGAGTTTGCAGCAGCTGGAGCCCTGGTTCATCCATTCTCTCTCTTTCTCTCCTCTCTTTCTCTTGTATATTACCTATCCTTTTCTTCTTTCTTTTCCCTTGGTGCTAGCCTGTAACTCTCAGAACTAGGATGTGGTTAACATCCACAATGAGCTGTTGATCAGAGAGACCTACAAGGTTTTCCAAAAAAAGACAGATTTCTGTCAGAGCACTCGATTACCCATCAAAGGTTAATGGTAAGACCCTACCACCGAAGAGACCCTATGCTGTTGGTACAGAACATGGAGTGACCTTGCTGGAACCTGGAAGAGAGTCAGTCCCCAGACAGCTTATCTAGTGCCAGAAGGTGCTACATGAGTGACTGGGGGAAAATGACCAACATCTGTCCAAACAACTCAAAGTCTAAGTGACTCAGAAGCAAACAACCTGACATGATGCTCACCTAAGTGCAATAATGGCACACAGCCATGATGGGTAACCAACTGCTCTTGAATTGGCTAATGGATCTGCTCAGTGGAACAGAACCCATAGCTGGAAATGAGAAACAAGTCAGAACCATATCCAAAAAATGAGTTTGCTCTCCAATATCAAGCTCCCACCAATCTTGTGCTACAAGAAGGCCTACACCTATTAAATTCTCTCTAAAATAATAATGGTTATTCCATTTATCCAGTGCTGACTTCACTCTCCATTGGAGAATCTGCTTCTCTTTTGCAGATGGATGCAGAACCTGAGGAGAAAGTCAGCCCGTCACACCTCACAGGGCCCCAGCTGAAACCACAGAGGAACTGGGGAAATGAGCAAGAGTGCTGCTTTCTTGGTGAACCTGGTGTCAGCACAAGGGTGAAGGAGATAGACACAGAGAACACTCAACTCCTACCAAACCAGATATCCAGAGACACAGAGGCTCTTAGGACCTCATCACTGAAGTAGACCTAAAATGAACCCAACATGGCTCAGGGAAATTCACAGAAGAGGGGTGGAAAGATTGTTAGGATCACAAATTGGCACATTATGAACAGAGACATTTCCTCTTCCGCATAACTGATGTTTACCCCCACAATTCCAATCCACAATCCCCAACAAGGATGGTCCCTTTGGAGGGGGGAGGACAGGGAGGAGGCTAACTATGGTACCAACATGGTTGTTTACATACTGAGTATGCACATAACTAATAAGGAAAAATAAATAAAAAAATAAAAAAAACAGTGGAGGTTAATGGAAGGAAATCAGGCCATTGGAGTCATGCCCTTGAGGAGAATATTGGGATGCCAGCCCCTTCTGTTGTCTCTCTTTGCTTCCCAGATGCCAGGCAGTAAGCAACCTTCTCTTAAAGCCACCAGGCCAAGTGACAATGGACTTCAGAAACTATGAACTAAAATAAACCTTAAAATTAAGTTCATGATCGTAGGCACTTTGTCACAGCTGACTAACATAGCTATTAACCCTCCTCAGCATGATATGTAAACATGGAGTTTTGTTCAGACCATACAATGTACAAGTCACCCACAGTAAATTGACTTCGGGTTACTTCACATATGCTATGGTTCAAATGTAGTTTGTCCCCAAAAGATGCATGTGTTCATCAGTGCAGTGGTGTGGAAATAACAGGGCCTTTCCATTGGAGACCTGGCAAGAGCTCATAGGTGAGAAGTGCTATATACCCTTGGAAGAGATGAAGGTCGTTCTTATTGGAGTCCCAATTCCTGTGAGAGAGCTGTTGTAAAGAATAAGGCTGGGGGCTGGAGAGATAGCTTAGCAGTTAGGCACTTGTCTGTGAAGCCTAAGGACCCCGGTTCAAGGCTCGATTCCCCAGGACCCACGTTAGCCAGATGCACAAGGGGGCAAACACGTCTGGAGTTCTTTTGCAGTGGCTGGAAGCCTGGTGCACCCATTCTCTGTCTGTCTCTATCTGCCTCTTTCTCTCTCTGTCTGTCACTCTCAAATAAATAAATTAAATAAATAAATAAATAAATAAATAAATAAAAACAAAAAATTTTTTTAAAGGAATAAGGCTCAGGATGGAGAGATGGCTTAGCAATCAAGGCATTTGCCTGCAAAGCCTAAAAACCTAGGTTTGACTTCCCAGAATCCTCGTAAGCCAGATGCACAAGGTGGCACATGCGTCTGCAGTTCATTTGCAGTGGCTGGAGGCCCTGGCTCCTCTCTCTGTCCCTCTTTCTTTCTTTCTCTTTTGCTGGTTGATAAATAAATAAAAAACAAAAAAATATTTGTTGAAAAAGAACTATTTTTCTTAAAAGAACAAGATTGGCCTCATGAAGCACTTTGGTCTGCTGTCTGGTGATACTCTCTTCCTCCCATCTACTGTCACCATGGTGATACCATTGGCCATAAGGTCTTCATCCAGCAGATGCCTATGCCATGCCCTTAGACCTTCATAACTATGAACTGAATAATTCTTTTTCTTTACAAAGTTATCTAGCTGTGGATATTTTGTTATAATAGCAAAATATGAATCCAATACAATATTTAACAAGTGGATCCCAACCACTTGACACAGCCCCAAAGGAAGGACCTAACACCATTTCCATAAATGTGTAGGAACAAATGAAATCATCACTTGGCATTTTTCACTTCTCTCTCTCTCTCCAAATTCCAGGTCTGTGTCAAGTACTCAGCTATTTAATCAAGTAGTGGGAAGACTGGGCTAACCCAAGGGGCCTGGCAAAGGATTACATGGTCAAGTTCATTGCTATTTTCTCTGAACACACACACAAATCAAGACTGGCATTAAAATTCCAACCAACATTAGCAGAGCCAAGTCTGAATCCTAGATATGATTGACACTTGTTTGACTTTTATTTCATCAATTCTGACCACCCTTCAACTTGGCGGGACGTTTAAAAGGAATGAACTCTTTCATCCATGTTGAACTGAGCTGTAACTTGGCTGGAAAAGGAAGATGTTATTTTAGATTGTTAGATACATTAATTTCTTATTTTTTACATTTTATTTATTTATTTGAGAGAGAGAGAATGGGCGCACCTGGGCCTCTAGCCCTACAAATGAACTCCAGATGCATGCGTCATCTTGTACACCTGGCTTATATAGGTCCTGGGGAATCACACCTGGGTCCTTTGGCTTTTCAGGCAAGCGCCTTACCTTCTAAGCAATCTCTCCAGCCCTAAATATATTAATTTCTATGAAACAGAAATACAGAGAACTTCAGTTTCAAACTTCTTTTGAAAGGTGAGTCACGTACACTTGCTTATAAAGCCTGCCAGTCTGGGTTGAATTCATCAGTACCTAAATAAAGCCAATCTGGAGTTTGCAGCGGCTAGAGGCCCTGGTGCACCCATTCTCCACCTTTCTACTCACAAATAATTTTTTAATTAATTAAATAAAAAAATATGGGCCTTATGAATCAGCTACCATTTGTCACAGACTGAGACTCTAATAGTGAACAAAAGGCAGAGAAAATTTATTCCCAAATGAAACTAGAGTTGGCCTTATTGGTTACTAATCCACAAATTGGACCAGCTGTCAATTTTTAAGCTGTATGTACACTGAATATTCGTCATCTTTTATCTTGTTATCCCCTAAAAATAATTTATATAGCATTGTGTTAGGAATCTGAAACCATCAAAAGTGGCTTAAAGGAGACATGAGGCTATGCATAGGTTATGAGCACATATTCCACAATTCCATCACAGATTTCAGTGTCTACAGAATGTCCTGGAAATGATCCTCCCTGGATGCCAAGGGATGATGGCACTGGGGCCAAGTTTAGTTACATCATGGATAGCAATTTCAACACTTTTGAGTTCTTACATTTTATAAAAATATTTTTATTCATTTATTTGTAAGCAGAGAGAGAGAGAGAGAATGGGCACACCAGGGCCTCCAATCACTGCAAACAAGTTCCAGATACATGTGTTACTATGCATCTGGCTTTACATGGGTACTGAGGAATTGAACCCAGCTCATTAGACTTTGCAGGAAAGCACCTTAACAGCTGAGCCATCTCTGTAGCCTAGTTCTTACTTTTTTGTTGTTTTTTGAGGTAGGGTCTCACTCTAGCTCAGGCTGACCTGGAGTTCATTATGTAGTCTCAGTGTGGTCTTGAACTCACAGTGATCCTCCTACCTCTGCCTCCCACTTGCTGGGATTAAAGGCATGTGCTACCACACCTGGCTCGGTTCTTACTTTTTGACACCTTGTATAATATGCAACTCTCCTTGGTATGCCAATGTGACTTTCCAGCTTTCCCGTCTCCCAAAGTTTTCCCTTCCGGGTCTGAGCTCATCAGCCCACTTCTGGTCATCTCTGTTGTTGAGTTAAGTCTCCCTCATACATGCTGGGATTTAGGACAATCTCATCTGTGGTCCTGTACCATCTAGAGCTAGGTCTAGGCTACACACACACACACACACACACACACACACACGAACGCACGCACACACCACGGAGGGGGAAGAGAGTGTCAGTCTTCCTAGATGGCTTACATGTCATGGGCTGCTATCAACTGACAGCTGGCATTTCCATCTGGGCTTTACAGGCATCTCCCAAATACTTGCTGCACACCTTTTATTTGGATGTCTCCAAAGCACTTCAAGTCAACTCTGTCAAACACCAAACACATCCTCTTCCTCCACCAACTGCTTCCCATTCACTTTCCCCTTTATGTCCACCACTGCCTCCCCCCATCTAACACATTGAAACTCCATTCTCCATCATATCCCTTCCCCATCTCAATCAGTCTCTCTTTTATTTTGATGTCATGATCTTTTCCTCCTATTATGATGGTCTTGTGTAGATAGTGTCAGGCTCTGTGAGGTCATGGATATACAGGCCATTTTGTGTCTGGAGGAGCACATCGTAAGGAGTCCTACCCTTCCTTTGGCTCTTACATTCTTTCTGCAACGTCTTGTGCAATGGACCCTGCGTCTTGGAAAGTATGATAGAGATATTGCAGTACTGAGCACTCTGGTCACTTCTTTCCAGCACCATGATGCCTTCTGAGTCATCCCAAGGTCACTGCCATCTGAAAAGAGAAGATTCTCTACCAAAAATGAGAGTAGCATTAATATAAGGGTATGAACATTAAGAGCAGTGCTTACTGGGCAGTTTGATAAGCATAGTATAGTATATACATTTAGCCAGACAGCAGCAGACATTACACCCCCAGGACTCATGATTACCCCTGTTTTAAGTTTTCAGTATCAGGCATGTATTCCCTTCCATGGAGCAGGCCTCCAGTCCAATTAGAGGGTAGTTTATTTCCCCCATAACAGACGTGCCACTATTGCACCCATTGGCTCATTTGGCCTGGCTGGCCAAATATAAGGATTGCAGTGTCCACTGTTGAGTATCTTCACTGGTGATTTCTCTCTCTCCCATTGAACTGCATTCAGAATGGCTTCTTCCAGCTTTCTGTCAGCTGGTCTACATGGAGGAGGTTATCAGGTCAGTTCCAGCAGGATTTCTCAGTGGTCTTGCAGCCCAAGTATGTGGAGTCTTCAGTAATAGGGTCTTACCATCTATTCCTGGTGGCAAACCAAGGTCTGGCCAGTTTCTTGATGTTGTGTGTAGTAAGGTATTGAGGGACAGTGATGAAGGTAACAGAACCTCAGAAACATCCAAAGTCTGAAAAAAAACATATATATATATATATATATTTCAGGGTGGGCTCCCAGTTTGTTGTAAAGTGTAGCAGTTATCTTTGCATTGCTGGGACAACACATATAGCCAGAAGCCATCTCTGGTTTACAGCTTTACGGGGAAGTCTCATCATGGCAGGGAAAGCACAGCAGGGGCAGACGGCTAGGCATCACATGTTACTTCAGCAAGGATGAAGCAGCAAGGGTGAGCTACCGAATACCCACTGAGGCTGGACTAATACACCTCAAGTCCCGCCCCACTGGCCATATCTCCTCCAGCAAGTCTCCACCTCTCAAAGGCTCCAACAGTTTTGGATCATATATGAGGCTTAATCATGAACACATGAGGCTATGGGGGACATTTCATAATCAAACCACTGCCTTCCACCCTTGGTCTTCATAGACTCATGGCCATCTCATCATGTGAAATGCATTCATTAGATTACAACTTTAAAAATCCCCATAGTCTTTACTAGTCCCAACACTGTTCAAAAGTCCAACGTCTCATCTGAGACTCAAGTCACTGACTTAAATATAAGCCTATAAAATAAAACACAGGTTACATAAAGTTCTTAGATGTATTTCTAAGCCCTGAAATTTATATCAGGGACTTTAATCTCTGGCTCACTGCTTATTTTCGCATAGCCTGTGAGCCATAAATACTTACTTTTTAAATGGTAGAGATGAAAGTAAAAAAAAAAATGAGTATTTTATGATATATAAAATGATTATGAAAATAAAACTGAAATTCAAAATAAGAATTTGGGGGCTGGAGAGATGCCTTAGTGATTAAGGCATTTGCTGGCAAAGCCAAAGGACCCAGGTTCCATTCCCCAGAATCTATGCTTGCTTGGCAGCACATACACAAAAATTGGAACCATTCCCCAATACCCATGTAAAGCCAGATGCACAAAGTGGTATATGTGTCTGGAGTTCATTTGCAGTGGCTAGAGGCCCTGGTGCACCCATTCTCTCTTTATCTGCCTCTCTCTCCCCCTCAATAAATAAATAATGAATAAAAATACTTTCAATAAACAAATACCACCTCCCAAGAATTTGACTGGAGGTACCCCGTGTGGGTAAAGAAAGCTGCCAGGGGTGGGCCTCCTCCCTGTGAGTTGTTGGTCAGGGAGGCTCCTGAGGCTCACAAGACAGTACAGGCAATTACCACTGCAGGTGCATCCCAGAACTAGATGATAAGACTCTACCACTGAAGATGCCATACTCTTTGGTCCTAAGACATAGAGAAATCAAGCAAGAACTGAAATAGAAGATTTCTCCTGGCTTGCTAGCCTTCACAATGCCAGAAAGGTGTTATGCAGACCGCTGAGAGAGAATTAGCATCAACACACTTACTCAACTGTGGACCTTGTGTGCGACAACACCAGCTGGCTAAGGAAAGATGAGCCCACTGGTGCAGTAGTGTCAAGTCTGTTGTGGGGTAACCAATAACTTTCTGTTAAGATTTGATGCCTTCTCCACATGAGGGAATTCACATCTGATACTGTAAAGGCAGTCAAAAGCTCGTGGCTGGGGAGATCACAGACCCTAGTAGGGAGGCTGCTGCTATTATTTTACCAACTGGTTATGATGCTCCCACATCAGTGTGAACCTCCTACATCACTACGCTTACGACCATCGATTCAGGCCACTCTCTGCATCGGTCAGAGAAGCTTCTTTAGGCAGTGGCCAGCAGTGACTATAAAGATTCATAACTATTCAAAGTACTGAGAACAAGTGACTGTTGAAAGCTCAGCCCTAAATTAGGCATGTATATCAACTCCTCTAAGCCCCAGAGAACACTGCAAAAGAAGGGCTAGAAAGAATATAAGAGCCAGAAGAAGGGGAGGGGGAGCGGTATGGAATGCTGACTTCTGGGCCTGACATGGCCACTGGAATCTTTTTTATTTTATTTCTTTTGGGTTTTTTTTTAATCATTATTCATGAAAGAAAGAGAGAGAGAATGAGTATGGGTATGCCAGGACCTCCTGCCACTGCAAATGAACTCCAGCTGCATGTGTCCACTTAGTACATCTGGCTTTACATGGGTACTAGAGAATGAAACCTGGGTCGTTAGGCTTTGGAGGCAAGCACCTTAACCACTGAGCCATCTCTCCAGCTCTGCCATTGCAATCTTGACCTAACAGCAGCTATGACTACCAGCTATCCTCAGGATGCACAGGATATGTATATATGAGAGAGAGAGAGAGAATCAGAGAGAACATGAGGGAAAATTGGCTAGGATTCCAATACTCCTTCTAAGGCACGTCCCCTATGACCTAATGTCCTCTTAGAAGCACAGATTCCTTCATTTCTACAACCTCCTAATAGCCTCACAAGCCACAAGCTGAGCACCAAACCCCTAACACATGGGCCTTTGGGAGACATTTCAGAACCAGTCTATAGCAGTTCCTGACACAGGATTCTCGAGTGAGGACTGGCTGACTGTCAACATAATCACTGGTACTGTAATAGCTAAGACGTGAATCTTGTTCCTTCCCTCCTTTGACCTCTCCACCTTCCATAAACAGAGATACCACACAAGGGTATTCTGCAAAGCCATGCAGGTCTACCCTGAGGCATTGCCATTTGTTTGGGATATTCTGTTCTTTTTCAGACTGCCCTGATTGTGGAGGCAAATTTTGTCTTCATAGTTTTCAGTCTTCTCCACCCTGGAGTGTTTTTCCCTCCAGTGTAACAGCTATCTGTTCACACATGATGCTGTGCACCTAATAACCTCAAAACCAGTGTGTTCGTTTAGTTTACAAGCCTAGGGTATCCACCTGATGTGGAGGGCTCACTCTCACGTCTGTACTTGGTGGGCTTCTGGCTGTCTTAGGATGGCTTCAGCAGGGTGGCTGCTGCTCCTTGCATGGGTCCATGTGTCTTTCAGGCTCCAGCACATGGAGGTACATATGTCCTTGTGGTCATTTGAAAGGTACAAGAGCAATCAAGCCCCGTCCCCTGACCACCCCTCAAGACTACATGCATTTCCACCGTCCCATTGTCCAAGGCAAGTCACGAGGCCATGATCAAAAGTAATGTACAATTGTCCTTCTCTATCTGTAGCAGACAGCTTCAGGTCGCTGAGATGAACTTCCCGACCAGGCTCAGTAATGGAGGAAGGGATTTACTGAAGCTTACAGATCCAGGGGAAGTTCCATAATGACATAAGAAGCTGGCCTGCTTTCACAGGACCAAGCAGAGACAGGGAAGCACAAGCCAAAAGCCAGGAGCCCCACAACACAGCACACTTTGCATATCTTTAGATTGAAATCTTAAACCCACCACCACACCTTAAGATCCGCCCAGTGAAACTGCCTCCAGCCAGGTGGCTACAGATGCAAACTTCAAAGTAAAAAAACACTGAATATATTGGGGGCCATCTATTCAAACTACCACACCATCCAAGTTTTTATTTTGACAGTTCTGATCATACAAGATTAATTAACCATGGTCGGAAAACATTGAACAGGAGTGCATAATGTTATTTTGTACATCCTTCTGAATAGCATGATGAGATCTTGGGTCATACCAGTGTACCCATGCAGGATGAGCTAACCTTCATTAGTTATGTAATAGCTGTTTTGGTTAGTTTGATCAGTTCATCATGGTATCATAGTGCTTGTGTTCAAATCACACTTGTTTGTTTGTTTGAGATAGAGAAAGAGGAGACAGAGAAAGAGAGAATGGGCTCGCCAGGGCCTCCAGCCACTGTAAATGAACTCCAGATGCATGTGCTACCTTGTGCATCTGGCTTACGTGGGTCCTGGGAATCAAACCTGAGCAGGCAAATACCTTAACCACCGAGCCATCTCTCTAGCCCTCACACTGACCCGAAAGAGTAATGGTGCTTGAGATTTGGGTATGTTAAAGAGAAGCCAGGAAGTCCTTCCTTTAAGAAACGTGATGGAAAGTTTTTAGTTTATTAAGGAAAGAAAATGCATTATAAGCCAAGGTTACCAAGATTTACAGAAATACATACATACATACATATATATACATATATATATATATGTGTGTGTGTGTGTGTGTGTGTGTGTGTGTGTGTGTAGGCTTGTGTGTGTGTAGTGTGTGGTATGGTATGGCACCACATATGCCTACAGGGGTCAGAGTGGCACATGGGGTGTCCCACCCCATCTCTCTCCTGCATGGTTTTGCTTTTGACCCAGAGTCTCTGTACTCATTTTGTAGTTTGCAGAGCTTTGACCATTCTTGGCTCTCTGCTCCTCTATGGAACTGGGGTTACAAGAACATTCGGCCATGCCCAGCTGTTTATGTGGGATCTGGAGACTCAAACTCTGGCAGTCTCAGCCTCCCCCACCCCCGGGTCCTCCTGCTTGTCCAGGACACACATTTAACCTCTGAGCCATCCCTCCAGCTCCCATACAATATTTTGAGAAAGATCTTTCTCACCACTTAATGACAGAGTGAGGGACCTATTGCTACAACTGTTTGATTTTGTTGTTAGTTAATGTTATGGTACTTAATTTACAAACTAATCTTTATCATAGGTATAGGGAAAAAAAAAAAAACTCGCGTTCTCACAGGGTTCAGTACTATCTGCGGTTTCAGGTACCCACTGGGGTCTAGGAGTGTATCCGCTATGATGAGCTAGCACTACTCCACCCCACCTCATGATAGTAAATCTGCACGGCCACATGGGGGAAGGCATGGCTAGAGGGAGGATTGAAGAATGGGGCCACTAATGCAATGCGGGGGGGGGGGGGCTTTGCACAGAGCTTTTTTTGCTCTCGTACCCTCCCCCCCCCCTCAGTGCCTAGTTTCCAGACGGGTTCATAAGCAGACATAGGTTTGAAAAAGAAATAATGAGAGATCAAAATAGCATACCTCTTAGTAGTATTTAAATTATTTTAACAGGGAGCAGCTTCTGAATGCAGACAAGCCACTCCTGCAGTGGGATTTCAGGTGGCAGTGGAGAGAATCGTGGGAGAAGAGAACCCGCCTCTCCATTTTCATGGGGCCAGGCAACTTAGGTGGTCCCCCGTCGGCCAGCTGGCAGCAGGAGTGGAGATGGAGGCCGTTCACTCGGGGCACTCTAACCACACGACTAGTAAAGTCCATGGAAACCCTGACGGCTCTCCACTCCGCCGCCATTAACATGACACCGACTCCCCTGCCAGCTCGTGGGTCTGGCACGACCCTCTCTCCTCACCTAGGGCCGCATTAGAACTTTGCCAACACACACATTTGTCCTCCGGTTGTCGCTGAGCACACTGAACTTAGAAGCAGCCATTCCCCGATGCTTTTCAAAAGTCTCTCCTCGGTGTGGCTTGTTTGGCTTTGGAAATCAATGCTCAAATGTATTTATTTGTCTATAACACCTCGTTTTCCCATGCATGTGTGCTACCTCTAGTTGGTTAAATATTGTGTGTTGAAAAATGTGTGTGTCGGCTGGGGAAATGGTTTAGTGGCTAAGGCATTTGCCTGCCAAGCCTAAGGACCCTGGTTCGATTCCCCGGGACCCACATAAGCCAGATGCACAAGGGGGCACATACGTGTGGAATTCATATGCAGTGGCTAGAGGCCCTGGCATACCCATTCTCTCTTTCTCTCCAACTGCTTCTTTCTCTCTATCTCTTTCTAAAATAAATAAATAAACAAATATTTTTTTTAAATGTGTGTGTAAGCAAAATTCTAATGTGGTCTTAGGTGAGGACAGAGGGTCATGCTAGGCCCACTCTGGGCATGTGTGTGTCCAGTAGTGGGAATAGAAATAAATGGTTTGAGGAGTTCTATCCCTATAACTAGGAATTGTGGGCATACTATTAAATTAATAATTATTATTATCTATTTACTTATTTTTTAATATTTTATTTATTTATTTAAGAGAGAGAGAGACAGATGGAAAGTGAGAGAATGGGTGCATCAGGGCTTCCAGTCACTACAAATGAACTTCAGACACATGGGCCACCTTGTACATCTGGCTTACATGGGTACAAAGGAACTGAACTCGGGTCCTTAGGCTTTGCAGGCAAGTGCCTTAACTGCTGAGCCATCTCTCCAGCCCTATTTTTATTTAATTTCACTGGTATGACTGAAATATTAGGTACCCATTCCTCACACTCAGTATTAAGTCATCCATTCTTGCATTCACTAAAATTAGGTGTACTTCTATCAGAGTGATATGTTACACACTGTCCATCCAGAAACAAGATTTTCATATGTTCTCTGGAAATTCAATCATTTGAGCATAGCCAATCAAAGGGAAGGTCTTAGACAGTCTTGTCTTATGTGGCCAATAGGTGTCTTGCTGGTGTTGAGACATGCATTCAAGTGGAAGTATAGCCTCAAGTTGAGAGTTCATGGGAGCTGAAAAGGCTGTTCAGTCCCTTCTCCCCTCTTCCTGGGGAACTTAAGGCTTTTGATTTGCAAGGCTCCCACCATCCGGCTCTCTCTCTCTTTCTGTCTCTTACCCACCTTCCCCTGGTTCCCTTCACTGCTTTCCTTCAGAACGAACGAGCATTGTCTGTGCTAAAAGTCCGCAGAGGGGAGCCCGGATCCCCATAAATGTATACACACAGTCCAGTGGGGACACAGATGGGGAAAGAACTAAGGCCAGTCAATAGATGAAGGACTTCATGGAGTCCCACAAAGCCCGTGGACCCAAAGCTGATTGTTTCATTTAGTTAAAGTCACTCAAACACATAAGCATTTATATAAACATCAGTGTGTTTTTTTTTTTTTCTCAGTGATTCTGTGGGATTTTTAAAATGTGCATCTATTTAGTCTAAGATGAAACACTGGTTATAGGATGAAAAAAAATTAAACACGCATTCCTCAGCTCTGTGACATCAACCACAAACTGGAATCCCAAACAGACTCGTTAAATCACAATGTCTTAAAATAACAGATTAGAAATAATAATAAAAAAAATGTTCCAAGACATTAAACTTCAAAATGATCTCTGACTGTAAGGCCTTCTGAACTTGGATCTGGACATCATTTGGGCCTCCTGAAAAGGACAAGAGAGAGATTGGCAGAAGGTCCAAGGAGGGAGCACACACAGGCACTGCTGAGTGGGAACATAAACAGTCCAGGGCGCTTCGTGTCCCTGTGGGATGAAGCTTCCCAACAAATGTTTGTGTGTGGACATCAGAGGCCAGGATCAGCTTCATGGTCTCATAGATTCTTCCTTTGTTCTCCTTGAGACACTGAGAAAGTATAGGAGCGGATATAGAGGGGCCACGTGGGGCTATAAATAGGAATTCCTCTTTGAAACCCAAGGCAGGGTACCAATGTCTTTCCTCCAAGGACAGTGGGGTTCTGGGAACAGAGGTTCTCAGTTCTAGAAAGGGGCCATGCGCCTGCCAAAGCCACTTGCAAAGTCTTTCAAAGGGTCTCCTGTACCCTGCTGGAGAGTTGGTGGCGTTCTGATCCATCCTGGCTCCACCTTGAGAACCCTGCCTTGGGGAAATGGAGACGGAGGCTGTGTCTACTAGCACCTACTGAAGAAGCCTCAGAACTCATGCCTCTGCCCCAACCTGCTGACCTATCGTAACCGCATCACATACATTTGTATAATCTTCCAACAATGATATATATCGTTGCAGATTTTGAGAGTGACACGGCCTTTCTCGGCTCCTGTTGGCTTAGAGTGCTGGCTGCTAGAACTCCCCAGGCTAGTGGCTCAGTGGCTTTCTCCAGGTCATTGTCTTAGGGCTTGTGAAGACTTAACAGGTGTAGACAAAGTATAGGGGCAAGTTAAGCAAAGCTTTAGTCTTAGGAAGTAAAGCGGAAAGCTCCCAAGCTGGGAGGGGCTGAAGTCAACTTAGTGAGGGGGACCAGGGCTTCTTGTACCCGCAGAACTGCAATAAGTCAGGGTGGACTACAATGGCTACTTGAAGTGTAACGGGGGACTCTTGGTTAAAAAGGAACAATGGCACGAGGGCTGGTGGTCAGCTAACATCTTGGTGAGTCATGGTGACAGGGCTTGTTGGAATTCAGTCCTTGGACTCTGGACTTGTGATTAGTGGTATTTTCAAAATTTTTATTTGTTTATATGTTTGTGAGAGAGATAAAGAAACAGAGAGAAAGAAAGATGGAGAGAGAGAGCGAGAGAGAGAGAGAAATGGGTACGCCAGGGCCTCCAGCCACTGCAAACGAACTCCAGATACATGCATCACGTTGTGCATGTGGCTTATGTGGGTCCTGGGGAATGGGTCCTTAGGCTTCACAGGCAACCAAGTGCCTTAAACCACTGAGCCATCTCTCCAGTCCACTAGTAGTATTAGGGACAGGGGGATTGTAACCCTGACTAACCCTCTGCAACTGAGGGACTACCTTACCCTTAATTCCTACCAATTTTACGTTGGAAAATTACTTCAGTGGCGCTGGGTAATACTAACCTACCATAGGAAACTCAAAAGGATATTTCAAGATAAGGGAATGTCCTGACAGACCAAGGTTAAGACCAAGGGGGCAGGGGAGAGGGAGGAGGTGTTAGAAATAGAAAGAAATGACTCACTGTGGGGTCATGAATGTAAAAGTCAGTTTTTGTGAGAGGGGACAATGTCCTCAGGATACCCCTTCCCACCTTCTGGCTCTTACAATCTTTTGTTGTTGTTGTTGTTATTTTCGAGGTAGTGTCTCCCTCTATCCCTGGCTAACCTGGAATTTACTATGCAATCTCACGCTGACCTCAAACTCACAACGATCCTCCTACCTCTGTCTCCTGAGTTAATTTAAAAAGTTACTGATGAGTTTCCAAAAAAAAAAAAAAAATCAAATAAGAATGCTTAACAAATAAGATGTTTACTGGAGACTAAAAACAAAGGATGGCTGACAGCTTCCTTAAATGAGGGAAAGGATTGCGGGGGGGTGGCTTAGAATAGATGAGCAGGGGTTATAAAGCTACAGATCTGCATTAATAGGAAACGAGGGCTGGAGAGATGGCTTAGCGGTTAAGCGCTTGCCTGTGAAGCCTAAGGACCCCGGTTCGAGGCTCAACTCCCCAGGACCCACGTTAGCCAGACTCACAAGGGGGCGCACGCTTCTGGAGTTTGTTTGCAGTGGCTGGAGGCCCTGGTGCGCCCATTCTCTCTCCCTCTCTCTATCTGCCTCTTTCTCTCTCTGTCTGTCGCTCTCAAATAAATAAATAAAAATAACAAAAAAATTTTTTTAAAAAACAGGAAACGAAAATTCTAATAATTCAGAGAAACTGTGGTGATCTTTTAAGGGGATGGGATCTTGTCTCTGAAGTTGTTCTGGCATTGCCAGAGAAGCTCCTGGCAGGGATCCTGTCAGATTCTTTTTATAGGAGAGAAAACCAGATGGCCCCCAAGCCTTCCTTTGAGTGGTGAATTTGATGTTTGGAAATTGGCTATCAAGAACTTCTGTGGAGGGTTGGAGAGATGGCTTAGCAGTTAAGGCGCTTGCCTGAGGAGCCTAAGGACCCATGTTCGACTCTCCAGATCCCATGTAAGCCAGATGCACAAAGGTGAGGCAAGCACAAGGTCACACATGCCCACTAGGTGGCCCAAGCATCTGGAGTTCAATTTCAGTGGTTGAAGCCCTAACGAGCCAATTCTCTCTCTCTCTCATTAAAAAAAAGAACTTCGGGGCTAGAGAGATGGCTTAGCGGTTAAGGCATATGCCTGCGAAGCCTAAGGACCCAGGTTCAATTCTCCAGGTCCCATGTAAGCCAGATGCACGTGGTGGTGTATGCTTCTGGAGTTCATTTGCAGTGGCTAGAGGCCCTGGTGCATCCATTCTCTCTCTCTCTCTCTCTCTCTCTCTCTCTCTCTCTCTCTCTCTTCCTTTCTCTGTCTCTAATAAATAAATAAATAAAATCTTTTTTTAAAAAAGAACATCAGTGGACATGTTTCTATTGCAGAACATAAGTAAAGTAAGCTGGAACTGAGCTGGAATCATTCTCCCTGCAGGCTAGCTTTCACAGTTCTAGAAGGTGTGATGCAGACTGCTGGGAGACAAAAGTCATGAACAGTCTGTGACCCTGTGTGCTGCACGACCCATTTTCCAGGTAAGGTGTGCCCACTGGTAACCAGCTGCTTTCTAATGGGGTTTTCAGCCTACCACAGAAGGAGAGTCATGCCTGGCTCTGCAAACCTGGTCAAAAGCCAGTGTCTAGGGAAGACATAGGTACGAGGAGAGAGGCTACTACTGCTGTTGCTACATGGACATATTGTGCCCATTAAAGTGCCTTCTAAATATTTATGTTTAGGCTAGTGTATTAGTTTTTCTCTCAGTTTTGGCCAGAGAACCTTCCTTTGGGGGTGGGCAGTAGTTACTGTAGAGGCTTATAACTGGTCAGAGTACAGAGAATAAGTGGCTGTTGAGTGCTCAGCCTGACACAGCACATCCGTATCACCCCCTCCATGGCTCAGGGAACATAGTGGAAGAGGGGGGTGGAAAGACTATAGGAGCTGGAAGATGGGCAGGCACGCCGTGCAATGCTGTCTTCTATACAAGACACGGCTCTTGCATGTGTGAGCTCAGGGCAGATGTGGTCACCTGCACATGGTCTGCACAAGATTGGGCCCATCGACATTCTGTCGCGGGTGGGGCATGGACCCGTGCCCAGTATGCTCAGCCCCTCCCTGAGTAGCTATGGGCAGTTAGTGGCGGCTGGGGAGGGCAGAGACATGCTCTCAGTGGTGTAGCCACTGGTAAGTTGCCCGTGCTCTGGTAAATAAACTCCACTCATGCTCATGCAAACACCCCTAATTAAACTCAGTGGGTCACAGAATTAAAAAGGCTTCCAAGGGCTGGAGAGATGGCTTAGTGGTTAAGTGCCTGCTTGCGAAGCCTTGAGGACCCCGGTTCGAGGCTCGATTCTCCAGAACCCATGTAAGCCAGATGCACAAGGGGGCATATGCATCTGGAGTTCGTTTGCAGTGGCTGGAGGCCCTGGCTCACCCATTGTCTATCTATCTGCCTCTTTCTCTCTCTCTGTCTCTCTCTGTCACTCTCAAACAAATAAATAAAAACAAGACAAAAAAAGGGGGCTTCCAAGTAGAAGCAGGAATAGTTGGGTAGAAGGGATCCAGCAGGAGTGGGAAGGAGACAAAAGAAGCTAATAGGGAACAAATGTGGTTTTAAAAAAATATGTTATATACATGTATAAAAAGAGCCATGCTGGCATTCCCTGTAATTAAGCTGGGCAGAGCACAATGAAGATGAGAAGGAAGAGGGTGGATTTACCAGTTTGTCTGCAGGATGAGTTGTTTTTTTTTTGTTTTTTTTTTTTGAGTTAGCAAGTGGTGTTGCTGTAAACAGTTTCGTGTTCTATCCCATATTTGTACAAACAAATGTGTTTTACTGAAACGAATATAAATATGTGCTTACTAATGAATGCAGTCACCCCAACCACTGGCTCAGCAGGCGGCTTCCTTCTTCAATCCAAATATCTAAGTCCAATTGTTTTAAACATTAATCAGCTAAAACTCAAACAAACCAGACTCTACATTTGTATTCATTCTTGACTACAGAAATTACTGGCAACAAAGCCAAAATCAATATATACCTTCCTGGTAAGCAGGAAGTTGAACACGGGCAGAAAAAAATGATATGCTTAAGCTGGGCGAGGTGGCACATGCCTTTAATCACAGTACTCAAGAGGCAGAGGCAGGATGATCACCATGAGTTCTAGGCCACCCTGAGACTACATAGTGAATTCCAGGTCAGCCTGAGCTTGAGCAAGACCCTACCTCAAAAAAAAAAGAAAGAAAGAAAAAAAACTGTCTCTTTTTTACGCTGTCTTCTTGGTGGCCTTGGAAAAAGTTAGCAGATAGTGCATGTGTAGATTTATTTCCAGGGTCTCTATTTTGTTCCACTGGTTTATGGACCTGTTTTCTTTTTTTTAATTGTTTTGTTTATTTATTTATTTATTTATTTATTTAAGAGTGACAGAGAGAGAAAGAGGGAAAGAGAGAGAGAGAGAGAGAATGGGCACGCCAGGGCCTCCAGCCACTGCAAACGAACTCCAGACACGTGTGCCCCTTGTGCATCTGGCTAACGTGGGTCCTGGGGAATCGAGCCTCGAACCGGGGTCCTCAGGCTTCACAGGCAAGTGCTTAACCACTAAACCATCTCTCCAGCCCCCTGAGATATAATTTCTAAAAAGAAGGTGTGATGACTTCAAGCTTTTCTCTCGAGATTTTTTTTTTTTTTTTTTGACTCCTCAAGGCAGTTTCACACAAATTGTCTTACTGTTTCTCTGGGAAAGTGTCATCAGAATATTGACAGAGAAGCTATTGAATCTCATTTTGTATCAGGTAGTATGGACATTTCAATATGAATTCTTCTAATACATGAACACGAACATGAGCTGTCCTTCCATGTATGTGGGTCCTCTTCTGTCCCCTTTACTGATGTCCTTTGGTTTTCAACCTGCAGATCACTCACCTCCTTGGTTAAAGGCACTGTGGTATTCTGTTCTTGGGATGCTATCATCTGCGTGCCCTTGGATGGACTGCTGCCCTTCCCTCGTATGTGCGCCAGCTTTTGCTCAGATTACTGGTGCACACTGCTTATGTATGCCTGAACAGTGGCTGTTCCCAGCCCATCTTTGAATTTCCGTGTTTGCGACAGCACCATGACAGCTTCCGGCAGCTGCTTTCTTCACTCCATTATCTATACCACGGAGCATCTCACTAGAATTCCAAAATACCTGACATAGATCAACTTAAGGGGAGGATGGTTTGTTTTAGTTCACAGCTTCAGATGTATCAGTCCCTGGCCACTTGGCTCCTTGGTTCTTGGCCTGTGGTGAGTCAGAGAATCACACAGGGGAGGATGTGGTGGAGCATAAGCTGTTCACCTCATGGTGGCCAGGAAGCAGAGAGACAGATCAAGAAAGAGGCCACTGCCCCAATCCATGTCCCCCGCACGGACACACTCAAGGACCTTTTGACCAGCTGTACCATCTCCCAATAGCACCATCAGCTGGGGACCAATCTTTCAACACATGAGCCTTTGGAGGACCCTGAGGATCCAAACGATAACATCTGGTCCTGGAACTTGTGCAAATTCATCAATGCCGCAAAGCTATGCTTTCCCCATCATGGACACACCCCCTGTTCACAGAGGGACTTCTGGTGGGCAAAGCTTTCTCAGTAGCATTGAATCTGATGCATTCCAGTTAGAATGATGGAAGAATACTAAGAGATGCCACAGGAGGTAGAATTTAAGAGCTGGAGTTGGCATTTTTCAGACCCCTAAGCCTCCTCTGGCTGATGGCTCTCCCATTCTGAGCTTCGACATTTTCATAAGCACCTACCCTTGGGTCTGTGTAGATCCACTGAGCCATGGCTCAGAGAAGAACAGACAAATTTTGGTCTTCAGCTATTGGATGACAAGTCTCCTTACAGACAGCTCATGTCCCTCGCCACAGCACTCTCTCTTCTGTTATTCCCACATCTATTAGGGTTAGGAGTAGGTGACTGACTGCAGATCCCAGAGCAAGCATGGAGCATTGCGCTCCAACTATCCCAGGCACAAGAAGCAGGGTTACGTGCTGTTAGCAAGTCAGCTCTCCAGTCAGTCAGTCTGAGTTCAAATCACAGCCCACTGTTGCTGCAGACGTCATGACATTGGCTGAGTTACCCATCTTCCCCCTTCCCCCCCGCTGCTTCCTTGTCTACAAAGTAGGGTTGATAAAAATGCTCACCCCAAAGGTCTGTGGGGTGCATCCAGCCATCAAGGAAACCATCCAGTTAGCTGCGTGGCTCCCACAGCTGACGACAGATCTCTTGCCTTCCACTGATACACATGTAAATGCAAATTAGGTGAGCCAGCCTAATTTAAGTGAGTTTGATAACTATGCTCATTTTGATTAGCCAGTTTCAATGTAAGTGATTTAATGTTACTAATTTAAGTACTTAGGAAAGTAGTTATGTCTTTTCTCTTATTTATCAATAAGATAATTTTATTTAGTTATATGCAAGCAGAGAGATACAGGGAGAGTGAAATAGAGTGAGAGTATGTGCACACCAGGGCCTCTAGCCACTGCAAACAAACTCCAGATGCATGTGTCATGTTTTTAAATGCATTCCCAAAAGCAGATTGCTACTCACAGCCCTACAAAGAATGTCTGAATACTTTGCAAAATGTAGAAATTTAAAATATATATTTTTTTATTTATTTGCAAGGGAAAAGAAAAGAAAGAGAGAGAGAAATGGATGTGCCACTTTGTGCTTCTGGCTATATATGGGTACTGGGGAATTGAACCTGGGCTGGTAGGCTTTGCAAACAAGCACCTTTAATGGCTGAGCCATCTTCCCTGCCCCTCAAAATGTAGAAATTAATCCAAGTTCTTTTTTTTCCCCCAAGGTAGGTAGGGGTCTCACTCTAGCCCAGGCTGACCTGGAATTCACTATGTAGTCTCAGGCCAGCCTTGAACTCACAGCGATCCTCCTACCTCTGCCTCTCAAGTGCTGGGATTAAAAGCATTGCACCACCATACCCGGCTAAACCCAGTTCTTAAAGTGTAGTCATCCTTCTTCTCCACATAGGATGTTACATTCCAAGGTCCCTGAAATCATGGAATGCTGAATCTTTTATCATTTTTTTTTCCAAATCTATTTGTGATATAGAGATTTAGGTATCATTCTGTGCTGGTTTGAATGGAAATGTTCCTATTGCCTCAGATGTTTGTGATTGAGCCTCCCGGTTGGTCCTCAGCTGGTGGGGCGTTTGAGAGGTGGAGCCTTGTGGTAGGAGGTATATTTCTGGGGGAGCACCTTAGGGTTGAGGGGTCCGGTCCCATTGTGTTGACAGCCAGTTTATGTTGGCTGTTCTCTCGCTCTGCTATGGGTGTATGGTGAAGCCAGCTCTCTCAGCCATGACGACACATCCCTTCAAAACTATATGCCTGAAATAAGCCCTTTCCTCCCATAAGCTGCGTCTGCTCAGGTATTTTGTCCTAGCAAGGAGAAGATAAGAAAAACATACATATTATTTTTTTAAATTTATTTATTTGACAGCGAGAGAGAGAAGGAGGCAGAGAGAGAGAGAGAGAGAGAGAGAGAGAATGGGCACGCCAGAGCTTCCAGCCTCTGTAAACGAACTCCAGATGCATGCATACCCCTGTGCATCTGGCTAACGTGGGTCCTGGGGAATTGAGCCTCGAACCAGAGTTCTTAGGCTTCACAGGCAAGCTCTTAACCTCTAAGCCATCTCTCCAGCCCAAAACATACATATTATTTATTTCTAAATTTTTTCCATGCAATATTGCCAACTGTGGTAGACCAAGGACAACTGAGGCTTCAGAAAGCGAAACCACAGATGGGGCCGCTGCGCACCTTCCCTGCCTTTCCCCGTTCTCACTGACTGAGGAAACCATCTCCCCTGCACTTCCTCCCCCACCTCATCAGCACAGCCCAGGTTTCTCAGGAAA
Organism: Dipus sagitta; assembly: GCA_036346955.1. NCBI lineage: Eukaryota > Metazoa > Chordata > Mammalia > Rodentia > Dipodidae > Dipus > Dipus sagitta. The sequence goes on from CM070771.1 coordinate 30,435,216, forward strand.
GCCGCACACAGCATGATGTGGTGCCCGTAGAGCCGGGTCGAAAGTTTGCACCCAGGTATCCTACTCAACCCTGGAAAGACACAGAAACAGGCCACAGCTGACACAGAAACAGGCCACAGCTGACCTTTCCAGGGTTCATTAGTTCACAGGAGGTCCCTGCTCCACCACATGAGAACTGTACATCACTGAGGGCACAGATCTCCCTCTTGGTCTCTCAAAATACCAAAGATAGGGCTGGAGAGATGGCTTAGTGGTTAAGACGCTTGCCTGCGAAGCCTAAGGACCCAGGTTCGATTCCCCAGTACCCACGTAAGCCAGATGCACAAGGTGGTGCATGTGTCTGGAGTTCATTTGCAGTGTCTAGAGGCCCTAGCACACACATTCTCTATCTGTCTTTCTGTTTCTCTCAAATAAATAAACAAAATATTTTGAAGTGGTTTTTTTTAGATTTATTTATTAGAGACACAGAGAGAGAGTGAGGATGGGCGTGCCAGGGCCTCTAGCCACTGCAAATGAACTCCAGATGCATGCGCCACCATGTGCATCTGGCTTACGTGGGACCTGGAGAATCGAACCTGGGCCCTTAGGCTTCTCAGGCATGTGCCTTAACCACTAAGCCATCTCTCCAGACCACAAAATGTTTTTTTAAAAAAGTAAACATACGTAGAACAGATAATACTTTAGTTCCAGAAAGGTTGCCAAACCCCAACCTACAAATACAAGCTAACTCATTAAGAGAGCTCAAGTATACACAGGACCGCTTGGGAACAGGTCCCGCCCCCAGAATGGCTTTCCAAATGTGTGCTTGAGTAGGTTGAGGGCAGGAGGTGGCTGGGCCATAGGAAAGGGGAAAAGAGCTGAAAACAGGCACCAGCAGTGCCATCACCTTTGGACCATATGTCACCTCCCCAGAACCACTGTCTTTGGAAGGCAAAGTCGGCAGTGAAAAACAGGCTGCCCTCTTCAACCCACACCCCACGTTCTTGGAAGTCTCTGTTGTGGGAATGTCTCTGGAATGATTACTCCGACACCAACGAGAGTGGAACAGAGAAGTTTATTTACCCAGGGCCCGAAGGGTGGGATTACTCCCCAAGAAACTCCGGCCAGGAGCTCAACCTGCACTTTCAGTTCATACTCTAGCGGCAACGTGGGACAAGCAGGCAAGGGGCACTCTACAAAAGCCTAGGTGGCAGTCAGCTATGTGGTAAGGTTGCCAAGGGCAATCTCTATTTGTCTCAATCATTTCGTCCTTCTGACTGCTTTGGGGGGGGGCAGGGCTTGTCTAGGACTTTTGGCTCCATTGAGCAAGACGAGGTTGGGCTCTGGCAACAGCCAGTACCTACTGTAAGTCAGCCCTTAGCAAGTGGTCTTTTCTACCTCAAGTCCTTTTGTGTTAACCACATTTGGTTAGATTTGTTCCCTCTTCTCTCACTGGGGCACCTTCCATGTCACATGTCACATGCTGAGAAACTGCAATTGCCGCGTTCTGGAGGTGTCCCGGCACTTAGTCCTTCCTGAGGCTTCTTGATTCTCTTCCTTTTGTCTCTGTGGGGTGAAGGACAATCGTGTGAAGCTGGTTTTCTAACCATCTTGTCTCCAGCAACGGTTTCATTCTCCAGCTCAAGGTCACTGTCCCTTTCCATGGTATAACTAGAAATGGTGACCCCTCCACTTTCAAGCAGCAAGTTGTCCCAGAGGCTCTCCCCATCTGTCCCACTCCCAAACATGCAGAGCCATGAACATACATTTTTACTCGCTAACGGTTGAAATGCTGCACCAGCAACGCTTCGAGTAAGTTCCAGTGTCTCTGTCATGTGCCCAGGTAATCTCTCTAGAGAGTCAGCTGGGTCCCTGGCAGCCTTATTAATCCGATCATCAGTCTTCAAGGCCCTGTGTGGCTAGTTCTTTTCTCTAACACAGGACAGAGTTGCATAAATGTTATCTACTTCTTCCTTATTTCTTTTAATTTTTTTTCTTAGCTTTGGTTTTTCGAATTAGGGTCTCACTCTAACCCAGGCTGACCTGGAATTCACTATGTAGTCTCAGGGTGGCCTCGAACTCATAGCGATCTTCCTACCTCTGCTTCCCGAGTGCTGGGATTAAAGGTGTGTGCTACCACGCCCAGCTCCTAGTTCTTAAAAATACTTAGAATCAAAAATAGCTATCCTTGGGTAGACCAGCACCCCAAAGGGATTGTAGAATGCTTCTTTCCACCTGGGTCTCTGAGTTGCCATGTCCCTCCCAGTCCTCCTTTCTTATCACCCACTTCCAATCTTCCCCTTTCTCTAGCCATGTGTCCACTTTCACCCCTTCTGTTAGGGCAGCTTTCTAACTTTCTACACTGGAATTATGTGTGCCATGGTCAGGGAAGCATCATTTTGTCTAGTGTTTTTGGTTGCCTACCCCAAAACACACATATTAAGTTGGTAAGACATAGAGCCTCCATAGAGCGAGCCAGACTATTGACTCCCATGTACATATCATTTTCATGATCCAGTCATCCAATTCTTTTCATCACTCGGTCATCCAAGGAAGGCAGCAGAGCTTGGTGTGGCATACGTGACATGTTGAGATTACTGCTAAAAGATTCCCTTGATCCCTAACACCTGAGGAATAGAGAACAAGAGGGGCGAGGGAGGGCAGAGGGAAAAAGTGTATATTCGCAGCCTTGCAAAAGATTAGCTTTGCCAGAAGCCTTGATGCTGAGAAATTAAGCCACACTTGAGCTGGAGAGATGGTTGAGTAGTTAATGTGCTTGCCTATGAAACCGAAGGACTCAGGTTCAATTCCCCAGGACCCACGTAAGCCAGATGGACAAGGTAGCGCATGCATCTGGAGTTTGTTTGCAGTGGCTGGAGGCCCTAGCATGCCCATTCCCTCTCTCAGATAAATAAATAAAAATATTTTTAAAAGAAACTAAGCCACATTTGTAGACTCTTGGGCTATTGAAGTGGGAAGTGGTCTCATAGATTATAAACGCAGTGCCTCCTTTGCAGCTTAGGGGGCATTCTTCATTAAAGCTCTGAGGAGGTGCAAATCCAGAGGTGAGTGTAAGGAAACAGGGAAAGGGGGGACAAGGGCACAGGAGGATCCTTGCAGCATGTCCCAGCCTCTGCCTCACCACAAGCCACAGAGAAGCAGAGACAGTGTGTATGTGGGGCGCACAGCCTTCACCAGGTAAAGGCTTCTGAATGAGATGATGGGTCTGGCATGTTCTGTGGGGTGTTTGTTAGCCCTGATGTCTGTCTCTGAGGTCTCACTGATCCAGCCTCACCTTGTGGGAAGATCCTGCCCTCACCAGCTTCACCGGATCTGCATGTCTCCTAGGAACTCAGTCAGTGGCATCAGGAGAGGAGTGACAATTTCATTTTTTTAATATCATTTTTATTTACATTAGAGAGAGAAGGAGAGAGAGAGGGAGAGGGAGAGAATGGGTGCACCAGGGCCTCTGGCCACTGCAAACAAACTCCAGATGCATGCATCATCATGCATCATGTGCATCTAGCTTACGTGGGATCTGGAGAATCGAACCTGGATCCTTAGGCTTCACAGGCAAGGGCCTTACTCGCTAAGCCATCCCTCCAGCCCCAGGAGTGACAATTTCAAACACACCTTTGTGAGTGCTGGTGATTAGGATCTGACTTTATTCTTCTCTATAAAGCCGTCCTCCTGCCCACGCCCAGTGACAGGTTGCAACTGCTACACCAGACTGCAAGAGCCAGTTTCTAAATACAGAGAAACTTTGCAAGCTGGTTTTTCAGTTGTTGGTAGGTTGGGATAGGTGTGGAGTTTTTAGACCGTGCAAATCAGCAATGGCTACGCATAAGGCCCTTTTTCTTGGGAGATCTTGTGTGCTGGTACCCTGCCCACATGGATCGGCTTAGACATCCTTCTCTACTGATCTCCACTGCTACCTTGATCAGATACCATACAAGGATCTGCATGCACATGAATCTTACCCGAGGTCCTTGGGCCATTTCATTAGCTTACTTTGCTGTTCCTGACAAGTGTCATGTCATTTTATTACCATGCCTTTAAAACTTACTTCAATTGTCTTTAAAGACAAATTCCCCTTTGTTTCTTTCTCAGTTGACTTAACTTTTCATAAACCATTAAATACTGGATTATTACGCCATGTACATTTTAGAACAAGTCTCAAATATACTTGTGGCATTTGAATGAAGTTGCTTTGAAATGATTGAAAATGTCTAGTTAATATCCTAAAAGTATCAGTTATTCTATCCAAGAACATGAGTAATTCCCCATTTATTCAGATTTTTTTTTTTTTTTACAAAGCTGAGTTAAATTATGCTTTTTGAAGCCACATGCAGTGGCACACACCTTCAATCCAGCACTGGGGAGGCAGAGACAGAGGCAGGAGCATCTCTGGAGCTTGCTGGGTAGCTAGTCAAAGTGCATCTGAGAGCTCTGGTTCCAGGAGACCCTGCCGGGAAAATAAAGTGGAGAGCAATTGAGGAAGACACCCCATGTCAACTTCTGGCCTCCACCCACACACACATACCACACATACACATGTGCCCATTCAAACACGCATACACATATGTATGCACACACCACACATATGCACACACAAATTATCTTTTTTCTGAACAGATTTTATTTACTTATTTATTATGTGTGAATTCTTGATAGTTTACAAATATTGTATTTGTTTTGTTTTTTTTTTTGTTTTTTGTTTTTTTTTCAAGGTAGGATCTCATTCTAGCCCCGACTGACCTGGAATTCACTATGTAGTCTCAGGGTGGCCTCAAACTCACAGCAATCCTCCTACCTCTGCCTCCCGAGTGCTGGGATTAAAGGCATGCGCCAGCATGCCTGGTTACAAATATTGTATTTATATATGGCTTCTTTTTTGTTATATTTTCTAGCCAATTTTTTATTAGCATGAAAAATGCTATTGCTTTTGAAATTTAATAGTTGCTAAGTTATCTTATTATTTCTGGTTTTCTGGGGTTTTTGGTGTTTTTTTAAAATATAGTATCCTAAAATAATGATAAGTTTACATTTTCCTTTTCAATTTTCACACTGCTGTGAAGCCTGAATTCCATATAAAGCCGTAGCAGTAGCAATAAGTAGCCAACAGAATTTGACTCAGAAAAATGGCTCATGTGTGATCAGGGAGCAATGTTAAATATATATATAATTTTTTAATAAAATGTAATTACTTGCATAGGAATGTTAAAGAATCTAGTATAATAGGTAAACAATAGCATGAATAGATGGAAAGTTCAACAGAGTGATATCAACTATAAAAAGTCAGGGCCAGGCATGGGGGTGCACGCCTTTAATCCCAGGATTTGAGATGCAGAGGTAGGAGGATGTCTGTGAGTTTGAGGACAGCCAGAGACTACATAGTGAATTCCAGGTAAGTCTAGGCTAGACTAAAACCCTCCCTTGAATCACCACCCTCCCTAAAAAAGTCAAATGGAGATGCTATAAATAAACAACTAGAGATGATGAAACACGCTCCTTTAATAGGCTCAAAAAGACTGGACACAATAGAAGAGTGAATGTCCTCAAGACAGACAGAGAGGACACACGCAGAAGAAGCACAAAACGAACAAAGAGAAAAATGATAAACCGAAGCTACATAATGATATAAATCCAAACAATTAGAGTTGGAAAAAAGAGAAGGAGACAGAAAGAAATAGCAAAGGGAATGAACAGAACAGCCACTTGACAAGTAAGAATTAAGAATTTTCGAGGGTGGGGAAATGTCTTAGTGATTAAAGGCATTTGTTTGCAAAGCCTATGGGCCCAAGTTCAATTCCCGAGCACCTACATAAACCCCAGTGCAACATGGTACATGCATCTGTGGTCCCAAAGTGCCTAAGACAATGGGAGGCAGAGCCAGGACCATCTGAAGCTTGCAGGACGGCTAGGATGATTCTTCCTTGCAGTCTGGCAGTTCATTTGTGGTAGCAAGAGACCCTGTCTCAAAAAAAGTGCAGCACAGACACTTTGAACTTTTCTTCTGACCTCTACATGGGCACTGTGGCACGCACGCACGCACACACACACACACACACACACACACACAATTTTGGGACAAAATATGTACATGTGTTTTAACTAAAGAGAGTCAACATTCTCTCTCTCTCTTTCTCCCCCTTTCTCTCTCTGTCCCCCGCCCAAACAAATAAAAAATTTTTTAAGTTTTTTTTTTTAAAAAAAAAAGGGCTGGAGAGATGGCTTAGCTGTTGAGGCACTTGCCTGTGAAGCCACCAGGTTCGATTCCCCAGGACCCACATAAACCAGATACACAAGGTGATGCATGTGTCTGGAGTTCCTTTGCAGCAGCTGAAGGCCCTGGTGTGCTTATTCTCTCTCTCTCCTTCTCTCCCTTCACTCTCTCTGCCTCTTTCTCTCCCCACCTTCAAACAGATAAAAAATTTTTAAAAAGAGAGTCAACAATCTCAAGATTCAAGAAGCTCATGAAACCCAAAACAGAGCAAGTAAGACAAAACAAAACACCATGATCAAACAGTAGGAATTGAAAGAAAAGAAAATTTTGAAGTCAGGAAGAAAGTAAAGAACACAGTTTTTTTGTTGTTATTTGTTTTTTTTTTTTTTTTTTACAAAGAAGTTTTTTTTTTTATTTATTTGCATGCAGAGAGAGACAGAGAGACACTTTCATACAGAAGAGGAAAGAAGATAAGAATTATGGTCACATTCTCATCAGAAATCAACTAAGCCTAAAGAAAATGGAGAGCTATCTTTAAGGAATTTAAAGCAATCAACCACAAATTCCATTTTTAGTGAAATTATCTTATAGAAATGAAAGCAGAATAAAGAATTTTTGAACAAACAAAAGATAAAAAGAATGCACTCCCAAAGCATATTGAAATAAATTCTTTTAGAAAAAAGAAGAGTAAAGGGACTGGGGAGATGGCTTAGTGGTTAAAAGTACTTGCTTTCAAAGCCTGTCAGCCCAGGTTTGATTCCCCAGTACCCTCATACAGCCAGATCGACAAAGTGGCGTAGTGTCTGGAATTCATTTGCAGAAGCAAGAGGTCCTAGTGTGCCCATATACTCACTCTCTCTCATAAATAAACATATTTTTTAAATAAGTAAAGGGCTGTAGAGGTGGCTTAATGGTTAAGGTGCTTGCCAGCAAACCCAAAGGACCTACGTTCGATTACCCAGGACCCACATAAGCCAAATGCCAATGTTGGCACATGTGTCTGAAGTTCGTTTACAGTGGCTAAAGGTACTGGTGAGCCCATTCGCCCATTCTCTCTCTCTCATCTGTCTCTTTCTCTATCTCTCCCAAATTAAAAAAAATTTTTTTTAAATCACTCCTAGAGCAAGACCCTACCTCAAAAACAAGAATAGAATAAATACAGCAATATGAATGTAACCAAAGAAAAACAACATGACTGAACTAGTTAAATAGGAAGTAAAATTTAATAGACATCTTCTTAACTTTAGATGATAACTGAATATCTAAAGCAAAAATATCAAAATGTGATGTGGGGCTTATAACCTAACTAGAAATAAAATTAATGGCAACATAAAATGATATATTTGGTGGTATATGTTATATATTCACAGATGAATGCATGCACATATATACTTGCCTTAACAGATCTAAATAAGATTTAAAAGCTTATAGTATAATACCTAAAATATCAAGAATGCAGTTGAAAATCACTCATCCTGACATGAACCCAGAAAAATTTCAACTAAGTGTAAAAGGAAAATTAACAGACGCCAACACTGATATGACACAGATGTTGAAATGATCCAACAAAGAGTTTGCCTGGCCATCATACAAGCGCTTCAACAGGAAATTGTACGACCTACCAAGTGTCTGCGAAGAAACAGAACACAAAGAATGAAGAAGAAACAAATGTGAACTTTAGAACCGAAATCAGAAACGGCATGGACGGTTCAGGAAGAAAGTGGGAGGACAGAGGGACCATAGAACTTAAACACAGAACAATGCAGTGGCCCAACTCTGACAATGGAGAGAAAACTTTTGTTTTGAAAAAAACATAATGAACAAATCCTCAGGGATTTGTGGTACTGTAACAAAAGGCATAGTATTTGTCTCATGAAAGTCCCAGAAGGAGAAAAGAGAGAAAGCAGGAACGAAAAAGTACAAAAGTAAAAGAATAACTAAAAATTTCCCAAATTTGGCAAAAGGTATAAACGTACAGAATCAAAATTGTAGATGAACTCTAGACAATAAAATACCAAAGAAACTGATGTCAAGCCATAGCATAATAAAAATTTGTAAAACCCAGGGCAATACAAAAAAAAAAAAAAATGTTGAGCTGGGCATGGTGGAGCACGCCTTTAATCTCAGCACTCGGGAGGCAGAAGTAGGAGGATCGCGATGAATCCGAGGCCACCCTGAGACTGTATAGTGAATTCCAGGTCAGCCTGAGCTACAGCGAGACCCTACCTCGAAGAAAAAAAAAAAAAAAAGTCAAAAGAAATGAGAGAAACCACACTTCACCTAAAAATGAAGCCAGTTGAATAACATACATTTCTCACTAGAAATCACAGAAATCAAAAGAGCTACCTCTGATTTGTCAAGCACTGAGACAAAGACAGGTAACTGCAGATCCTATAGATAGCAAAAACCACCTTCAAGAATGAAGAGGAAATTAACACATTCTCAAATGAAGAAAGAGAAGTTGTCACCTTCAGACCTGCACTGAGAGAGTGGCCCAGAGAAGTTCTTGAAATTGATAGGCAGTCTCATCAAAGAATTCCCTGGGATGTTCTTGGGAACCTTACAAAAGATAAAAGAACATGGGAAATAAAAAGCAAAACATTGCCGGGCATGGTGGCGCATGCCTTTAATTCCAGCGCTTGGGAGGCAGAGGTAGGTGGATCAGTGTGAGTTCGAGGCCACCCTGAGATTACATAGTGAATTCCAGGTTAGCCTGCGCTAGAGTGAGACCCTACCTCTAAAAAGAAAAAAAAAAAAGCAAAAAATTGATATAAATAGGCTTTATTCTCCTTGATTTTTCTAAATTATGTTTGCTTTAGAAATGGAACTCAGCATTATCCGATGTGTGCAATGCATATGGAGGAGATAACTGAGTCAGTCCTGTTATGAATTGGGGAATCAGGAAGGAACTTAAAAAGAAGTCTTTACCCATTACTCAAATGGTAAAAAATGTCAACACAATAGGTTGGTAGATTGTATATTTATATGTAGTACTAGAAGAGGCCCTAAAACTCTACACAAGGAGATACACTTACAAATCAAACCTACAGCCGGGCGTGGTGGCGCACGCCTTTAATCCCAGCACTTGGGAGGCAGAGGTAGGAGGATCGCCGTGAGTTCGAGGCCACCCTGAGACTACATAGTGAATTCCAGGTCAGCCTGAGCTACAGTGAGAACCTACCTTGAAAAACCAAAAAAAAAAAAAAAAACAAATCAAACCTACTGGAAAGTCACAATGGAATTCTAAAGAGTGTTCAAGTAAACCACAGAGAGGCAAGAAAAAAGAAGTAATTAATTTAAAACTCAGTAGCAGAGGCCAGTAGGCTAGAAAGGGGATATAAAGGACGGAGGAGAGGGGGAGCTTAAGGAGATGGTATTGCACATATGTAAATAGCAGAACAGATTACAGGGGTTGGAAAGGCCCAAGTGAGGTCAGGGGAAGAGATTGAGTAAGGAAAGGTGGGGGGTGGTTAATCAAAATCTAAGAGAGTATGAATAAGTCATATGGAAACCTACCATTTTGGACAATTGCACATCCAGAAGCCATAGATTGTTACTAGAAAATCTTCAGTGTTAGAGATGGGATACCTTCCAGTGAGTTGTTGACTAGGGAGGTCCCTGATGGCCCCCTCCACCACAAAGCATTACAGGCCATTGCTGAAGTCCTTGGTTTCCCACCAGGAATAGACAGTAAGATCTTATTGCTGAAGGCTCCACAAGCTTGGGCTGCAAGGCCACTGAGATATCCTGTTGGAGCTAAACTAAAACCTCCTGTATGTAGACCAGCTGACAGAAAGATGGAAAAAAACTATGCTGCGTGCAGCTGCATGGGAGAGAGTGAATTCACCAGTGGAGATAAACTACAATGGACACTGCAAGCCTTAAATTTGGCCAGCCAGGCCAAATGAGTCAAAGGGTGCAATAGTGGCATGTCTGTTATGGGGGAAACCAATTGCTCTCTAATTGGACTGGAGGCCCACTCCACCAGAGGCACTACATGCCTGATACTGAAAACCTATGATGGGGGAAGTCATGAGCCCTAGGGGTGTAACGTCTGCTGGTATCTGCCTAAATGTACATATTATGCTCACCAAACTGCCCAGTAAGCACTTCTCTTAATGTTCATACCCATATATTAATGCTACTCTCACTTCTGGTCAGAGAAACTTCTCTTTTCAGATAGCAGTGACCTTGGGATGACTTAGAAGGCAACATAGTGCTAAGAAGTGACAGAGGAGTCCTTAGCACTGAAACATCTCTATCACACCTTCCAAGGCTCAGGGTCCATTGCAGAAGAGGTGGCAGAAAGAATGTAAGAACCAAAGGAAGGACTGGACTGCTTACAATGAAATCTTCCAGACACAAAATGGCCTGAATATCCATGACCTTGCAGTGCCTGACACTACCTACACAAGTTCATCATAATAGGAGGAAAAGATGATGACATCAAAATAAAAAAGAGACTGATTGAGAGGGAGAGGGGATATGATGGACAGTGGAGTTATGAAGGGGGACGTGGGGGAAAATTACAATGGTTTATTGTCTACAGTTATGGAAATTGTCAATAAAAAATAAGCAGAAGAAGCAAACAGAAAATCAAAATTAAGACAGAAAACTTTAGCTTTAACATATCAGTAATCACAGTGGAGGTGAATATTTCAATTAAATGACAGAGACACAGGAATGACTATTCTCTATTGACATCATCACCACTACACCTTGTATTTACCAAAGAGGTTGAAGAATAAGTAAATTTTTTTTTGAGAAAAGCGCAACAGACTGGCCTTTTTTTTTTTTTTTTTAATGCAAGAGAGAGAGAATTGGTAGTTCACCAGGGCCTTGTGCAAGAGAGGGAGACAATTGGCATGCCAGGGCCTCTAGACACTGCAATCGAACTCCAGACATGAGAGCCACCTGGTGCACATGTGCAAACTTGTGTGCTTGCAGTCACCTTGTATGTCTGGCTTACATGGGATCTGGAGAGTAGAACATGGGTCCTTAGGCTTCTCAGGCAAGCACCTTAACTGCTAAACCATCTCTCCAGCCCAAGAATAAGTACATTTTTACTTACTACGAACCAAATGTAAACATTAAATTCTTTTATCTACAAAGTGTACCTAAGAGCTCTGAAAGAGCTGAAAAACTAAGGGATACTTCCCCCTTAACTCAATAGTGCTAAGTAGGTTACACTGAAGTGTACTACCTACATTTTTTAAAAGTCAGATACTTCTCATTCATTTCTTAGAGAAGGTACAAATCACATAAAATATGGGAAGCATTGGCAAAGAATTATTAATATATCCAACTCAAATTATAATAAAAACAAAAAGTAAACTATGAATAGAAATTTTCCTAAGAGAAAGTGAATAGTTATTCTTCCTCTTCCAGAATAGCAAATTACACTAGACAGAAGAAATCTACATGGACTAAGATGCCATCTCATTTTGTTACATGCAAAATTGTAATATGTATATGTTATATATGCATATATATGTAGTAAACAAATGGCTGAAGAGACTGGTAATTTAGTTTTATTTATTTATTTATTTGAGAGAAACAGAGAGGCAGATAGAGAGAGAGAAAAGGCACACCAAGGCCTTCAGCAGATGCAAATGAACTCCAGATGCATGTGCCACCTTGGGCATCTGGCTAACGTGGGTACCGGTGAATAGAACCTGGGTCCTTTGGCTTTGTAGGCAGGTGCCTTAACTGCTAAGACATCTCTCCAGCCCAGTAGTTTAGTTTCGATTATTCCAAAACACAGTAAACATTTTTAGTAATTTATAGCTTCTAATTATAGCTAAGTAGAACGTATACTTTCGTAGAGAGTTAGTAGCATAATGAGATTATTAATGATGTATATTCAGGCTATAGTACATAACAATTATGTAAATCCAACTCTACAGAGTGTCATTCTACATTTATGGATTATTAAGTCCAGACTGTCTTACTTTTTAAGTTTAGTCTACATATGTTACTATTGGTTTTCAAATAAACATTGTTTTATTATTTTTCTTGTTATTTTTTCTTCAAGGTAGAGTCTCACTCTAGCCCAGCTGGCCTGAAACTCACTCAATAGCTCCAGGCTGGCCTCACGCTCATGTTAATCTTCCTTCCTTAGCTTCCCAAGTGCTGGAGCTAAAGGTATGCACCCACGCCCAGATTTGAAAGGTCTTTCTAAAAAGTAAGGATAGGTAGAGTGGATTTCAAAACTTTATTTGGGGGCTGGGAAGATGTCTCAGTGGTTAAAAGTGCTTGCTTACAAAGATCGCCAGCCCAGGTTCAATTCCAAACCACTCATGTAAAGCCAAAAGCAAAACAAAAAAGTGGCACAAGCATGTTTGTGTATACGGCCCTCTTGCTGCTCAAAACAAATGCATCCTACCTATCTGTGCTTTTTAGAAGAACCTTCCAGAGTCTAGCCCACTGGATATTCAGAGCCGGCTGACAGGAAGTTCCTGCTTCCTGTGAAGATGTGTGCCTGTTGCCATGCTTTCTCCACCGTGATGAAAATTTCCCTCAAAACTATAAGCCTACATTACCAAGGTTCTTGGTTGCCCACCAGAATAAGATGGTAAGACCCTATGACTGAAGACATCACGAGCTGGGGCTTAAAGACACTAACAAGTCAAGCTGGAGCTGAGCTGGAAGCCTCCTCTCTGTTGATTAGCTGTCATGGTGCTGGAAAGACCTCTGCAGTCTATTGGGGAAGAAAAGTCATCAGTGGTCTTAACCAGCAATGAACCCGCAAGCTTCACAGCGGCCAGCCAGGTAAAGTGTTCCAACTGATGCAATGGGGCCATGTCTGTTTTATGAGGGAAATCATAACTCTGATTGACTTTGAGGCCCACTTTGTGGGAAGAAATTCACTCCTGGTACTGGAAAACTAATCAAAAGCCTATGACTGGGGATGGCATAGGTTTGATCCCTAGGTTCACCCTAGGTAGGGAGGGACCACTGTTGTGTGACTAAATGGATAGATTGTGCCCACCAAATTGCCCTCTAGATATTTATGTTTATGCTCACATATGAATGCTACTCTCACTTTTAGTTCAAGAAGCATCTCTTTTCAGATAATGGTGACCACTGGGTTGACTCAACTCATAAAAGTGCTGAGAAGTGACAGTGGAGTGTTCAGCACCAAGTGAGACGTCTCTACCACACCCTCCAAGGCTCAGGAACCATTGTGGAAAAGGTGGTGGAAAGAATGTAAGAGCCAAAGGAACTGAAGGAGTGCTTCCAATGCTGTCTTTCAGACATAAAGTAGCTTTGATATTCATGGCCTCCCAGTGGCTCCTACATAACAGGAGGTCAAAAAAAAAAATAACATCAAAATAGAACAGGGAGCCGGGCGTCGTGATGCACGCCTTTAATCCCAGCACTTGGGAGCAGAGGTAGGAGGATTGCTGTGAGTTCAAGGCCACCCTGAGACGACATAGTGAATTCCAGGTCAGCCTGGGCTAGAGTGAGACCCTACCTCAAAAAACAAAAAACAACAACAGCAACAAAAAATAGAACAGGGACTACTTCCAAAGAAGAAGGGGTTCAGTGGAAGGGAATAGGGAAGGGGGCCAGACAAAGGAAGGTGATGTCAGGGGGGATGATGATCAGAGTACATTGTGTATATGTGAGGAGGTTGTCAATAAAATTAAAATAAATTCAGGTTTGTGCTCATCATGTGAATGAAAATAGATTTTGGAACTATAATACTGATTTGTAAGTGTGAGGTTTGTTTCGGATGACACAGAAAATGCTACTGTATATTATTTATGGCAGCAAATACCTTTAACTGCTGAGCTACCTCTTCAGCCCTTTATAGTTTTCATGGCTAATTGTGACCAAAATATAAAAATATTAGGGTTTGGTGTGGTGGAGTATGCCTTTAATCCCAGCACTCAGGAGGCAGAGGTAGGAGGATTGCCCAGAGTTCAAGGCCAGCCTGAGACTACACAGTGATTTCCAGGTCAGCCTGAGCTAGAGTGAGACCTTACCTCAGAAAACAAAACAAAACAAAATTTAGAGGGACACTCACCCAAGTGGGGGCAGTCGTTCTCTGAAGAGGATGTGAGAGAGTTTGTACTTGGATGTACAGGAAGGACACAAGTTTATAGACTTTTGCCTATTTCATTTAAATAAAAACCAGGGGAATTGTCTTTTGTAGTGGGCATTTAGGTATTTGAATATCCTTCCCCTTGACAAAATAATAGGAAAGAAGAAAGACTCTGAACACTATCAGAGAGCCACACAAGCATGGCTGGGTACCACAGCTATACAAGACCCAAAGGAAACTGTGACTTTAGAGGGGATTCTTGCTGTCAGGTGTTGGGAGAGTGGCCTTTTAGGATCTGACCTAGAAATATTCACAACTTTGCCATTTTCCTGCTGAGGACTTTGATAAAGAGAAAGCAAGAAACAGAGAAAGAAAGAAAGAGAGAGAGAGAGAGAGAGAGAGAGAGAGAGGGGAGGGAGGAAAAAAGAAAGAGTGCTGCTTCTAAAAGCATTCTGAGCTAACTAGGGGAAGAAAATGTGAGAAAACACATGGGCCAGGATCCTGCCTGGCGTAAACTCCTGTGCCATCAATAAGTCACAGTACAGTAAGGACCGAGCGGCTCACGCAAAAGGCTCTTGCTGCCATGGCGTCTTGGGGGACTCAATAACCATCCAAGATTGCTCAGGCAGCTGAAAAGCAGTATTGTCACTAGCGTGCAGGGTGCCACAAAGACGGAATGGCATGCCTGTGACTCACACGCTTCCCCGCCTCCTCTGAGCTGATACGTGCGAGGTTCTGCTGCCACCGTGATTTTCACGTGGAAAAGAGTGGGCTGAGGTGGGATAGGTCTGCCTTGATTTTACTGGCTTCATCCAAACATGTGAGATTTGTGACCTTGAAGCAAAATATAACTTATAGAAAAATGGGTAGGTATTGGTGTGGCTGGTACAGAATCCCAACTATTAACAAAGAAATCATTTTTAATGTGATTGTTTAAAAGTCACGTGTTAGGCAAGCCACAGAATGTCTTTGTTTCTAAGAAAATGCAGGTGGAAAATCATATGCAAATGAGGCTGCAAACTGTTTCTTGCATGGAAGCCAACTTTTCTTGGTTGAGCGGCTTTTCAGAATCACATTAAAGCCTATTCATTATTTTAATATTGAAGGCCAGCTTCTCATAGACTCGTCATCCTGGGATGTCCTTACCACCAGCTGGGAAAGCCAGGAGGACATGGAGTTCTGAGATCTGCAAAGAACGGACCTAATGACGTCTGGGGAGGCATGAGAGGGGAGCCCATCTGTCTTCTGAGGGCGAGAGAATCAGAAAGAACGCTCGGTACAGAGGAAAGCCCTGGGAGGCAGGAAACAGAGCAGCCAGCTCCATGCCCTGGGCATACACACACACACCAACGCATGCACAAATGCATGTGTGCACACACACACCTGTTCACAGGCATCAGGATATTCAAATGTAAAGCAGAATTAAAGGCTTCAATTTTTTTCTATCAAGAAACTTCTTTTTAAAATTTTTTGTGTGTGTGTGTGTTGTTTTGTTTTACAAAGTAGGGTCTTGTTCTAGCTCAGGCTGACCTGGAATTCACTATGTAGTCTCAGGGTGGCCTCGAACTCATAGTTATCCTTCTACCTCTGCCTTCCGAGTGCTGTGATTAAAGGCGTGCGCCACCACACCTGGCTTTATTTTAAAATATTTATTTATGTATTTATTTATTTATTTATTTATTTATTTATTTATTTGAGAGATAGCAAGAGAAAAATGGGTGCACCAGGAACTCTTGTTGCTCCTTGTTGCCACTTTGTGCATCTGGCTTTACAAGTAGTACTAGGAAATTGAACCCAGGATGACAGGTTTTGCAAGCACCTTTAACCGCTGAGCCAGCCCCTTATATTAAATGATTTTGCTGGCTCTTTTTTGGTTAAACAAAATTGACTTGTGTGATTCTAAACTCTTAGTAAATGAAACCTGTCCATTTTCATCAGAGGATTTAAATGTCTCAAAGCTGGTACTTTATAAAATCAAGCTTATATTTTTACATGTAACCTTTTGAAGCAGGCAGCAGAGGAATTCCTGTTGTCATCGAAAGCATAGCAATGAGAACAGACTCCTCCCAGGCTTTGTCTGCAATAAAAACTCTATGCCCACTTGTGACTTGGGCCACATATGATAAGTAACATATAACGAGTTAATTTAAAATAATGGCCAATGCAAAAAATAATTTATACATCAGGTTGAAATATATTAATATATTAAAAGATATCCATGTCATTTCTTAGTGATATGTTGAATTGTCTACGAAAATAAGAAAGCCCAGTGAGTTTTGGACCTCACATATTTCAAGTTAGAATGTGCAGGAAATGAACATCTTAAGGCCTGGAAACCTCTCATTTTTTTTATAGGGTGTAGTTGGCCTAATTTCTCTGTCATCTTTCCTTTTTCCACTAACCAAGTGAATAGGTTCTGGGAAGAAATGAGGCATAGGGTCAATCTCTCTGCCTTCTGTAAATAAATATTTTATTTATTTAAGAGAGAATGAGACAGAGAGAAAGAGGCAGACACACACACACACATGTATGTATGTATGTATGTATGTATATATATATAGAGAGAGAGAGAATGGGCACAGATACCGAGGCCTCCAGTTATTTCAAACAAACACATGTGCCACCTTGTGCATCTGGTTTACACGGATACTGGGGAATCAAACCTGGGTCCTTAGGCTTCGCAGAGAAGTGCCTTACTGCTAAGCCACCTGTTCAGCCCAATCTCTGCCTTCTAGTCAGCCTGCCCCTGTGGCAACAAAGTCAAGGCCCCTCTTCACTCTCAGTCTTAGGAAAGCCATGCAGTGGAGTAAGTGGCATGGTCTATGAACTACGACTAAGTGTTTGGGGGAAGAAGGTGGGCCATCAGCAGTGCGCATAGTGACACCTCTTACCCTTGTGTTCTTTCTGATTTGGGCCATCTCTCAGTTGGTCTTGCTGAGGAAATTCACAGTACTCCTACGGTGAAGCCAGCTCAGGGCCAGAGGCTCACAAGAATCTCTCCCTCATAGGCACTATAACCAGCTTTGCACCCAGGGGCCATTGGTCCTGCTGCATTTGGTCCCCCAGGAAGGCCTAAATGATGCCATCTTCACAGCAGACACCAGTTCATAGGCAGGGAGATGCCAGTCACCCTTTCAAAGCAAGCCTCTCTGTGCCCTTAACGAGGCATGCAAGTTGCTTCTTGCCTTCTTGGTGCCATTTCTGTGACCCAAGGGTGGTGGCTTAAGACACCACAAAGGAGGTATATCTTCTGTCCGAGTCACTAAAGAACATAAACATTAAGGCAAGCTAGTTGAGCGCCCCACACATGCCTCTCTGGAGGAGGAATGAGACTTGACTCCTTCCTGACATACAATCTACACTTGACACAATGGAGTGCAGCGACGGCTCAGCATTAGCCAGCAAAATTCCTTAGCAAGAACATACCCTTGGTTTTGGAATGTAGCTCAGGGCTTTGTCAGATTGAGTGTTTTTGGACCCAAATCCTTAGAACCAGAAAGGTTTTAGATTTGGGGTTTTTTCTTTTTAGATCTTGGGATATTTGCATAGACATAATGAGCTATTTGGGGGATGGGACCTAACAAGCGCAGAATTCAGTTACATTTCCTTCTGCGCACAGCCTGAGGGTAATTTCAGATAATAGTTTCAGTGTGTGCTGTAGTCTGAATATGAAATATCCCCTGCAGGCTCGTGTGCGGAATGCTTGGCACCCAGCTGGTGGGGATATTTCGGAAGGTGGCCCCAGCTAGAGGAAATAATTCACTGTGGGGGGGGGGGTGTGCCTCTGAAGGCTGTACCTGGCTAAATACCTGTTTAATCAGGGTTCTCTAGAGGCACAGAACTGAGAAAATGAACTGGGATTAAAAAGGGAATTTATTGGATTAGTTCACGGCAGTCCAACCATAGCTGTCTGCGGACTTGAGAGTCAAGTAGCTGCTCAGTCCACGTGGCTGGAGGACTCAGCCGTCCCCATCCACCACTGACCGCCTGGAGGCGTCCTGGAGAGCCGCTGGCCGCCAGTCCGCGGTGGAAGGCTGGGGAAACTTGGTTCCAGAGCTGACTAAGGAGAGATGCGCTTGCACCTGAAGGCGCTTGCCTGCGTGTGGCAGCCAGGCTGCAGGTGGGGTGGGGGGAGGGACTGCTTCTCTCTCAGAGTGTCCTTACATATAGGCCACCCACTCTGGAGCAAGGACATCCCCCTTCCCTCAGTTCTTCCTCGAAGCAACCTTAGAGACGTACCCAAAAGGAAGGTTTGTGGATTTCCAATCTGATCACGTTGACAGAAGAACGTGGACCATCACAGTACCTTTTTTGCCTTCTGCTTCCTGTTTACCGTGAGGTGAAGAAACTCTTCTGCCATCCTGTTGCCATGATGTTCTGCTCAAGTACATGGGACCAAGCAACTATGGATGGAACCCTCTGGGACTGAAAGACCAAATAGGCCCTTTCTCCCTTGCTTTTATCAGCTATGTTGTCACACTGAATCAAGCAAAAATAACAGCGTGCTTACTTTTGGCACAGTTGGTCACATGGAGTTCTCTACTGCTATTATCATCAAGTCAGTGCTCAGAAAGTTCAGAGTTTGGGGGCTGGAGAGATAGCTCAGAGGTTAATGGTTGAAGCCCAATGACCTGGGCTGAATTCCCCAGTACCCATGTAAAACCACATGCACATGCATCTAGAGTTTGCTTGTAGTGGCAGGAAGTTCTGGAGCACCCATACACACACTCTGTCTTTCTTGCACTATCTCTCTCTCTCTCTCATAAATAAATAAGGATATATATATGTGTGTGTGTGTGAGTGTGTGTGTGTGTGTGTATATATATATATATATATATATTTTTTTTTTTTTTTTGAGGTTGGGTCTCACTCTGGTCCAGGATGACCTGGAATTAACTATGTAATCTCAAGGTGGCCTGGAACACATGGCGATCCTCCTACCTCTGCCTCCCGAGTGCTGGGATTAAAGGCGTGTGCCACCACGCCTGGCTCAAGAATATATATATATATATTTTTTTTTTTTTTGAGGTAGGGTCTCACTCTAGCCCAGGCTGACCTGGAATTCACTATGGAGTCTCAGGGTGGCCTCGAACTCACGGCGATCCTCCTACCTCTGCCTCCCGAGTGCTGGGATTAAAGGCGTGCGCCACCACGCCCGGCTCAAGAATATATTTTTTAAAAGTGTAACATTTGGGGACATTTCAGATTTTGGATTTGTGGATGTGGACATACTATATGTCTGTCCCTATGTGCATGTATGTGATCGTTTGAGTGTGAAATGTCCCCCATAACCTCCTATGTTTGTGATTAAGCCTTGTACTCAATCCCTAGCTGGTGGCAGCATGAGAGGTGGAAGTTCGTTGGAGGAGGTGTGTCATTTGTCACAGGCAGGCCTAGCTCACTCTTGTTGCTACCTTCCAGCTGCTGTGGTTAGATGTGACGGCCAGCCTCTGCTCTGCCGTGTCATGATGAAACTCCCCGCTCAAGACAGTGAGTAGAAATAAGCTCCCCCTTTTCCCATATGCTGCTTTTGCTCCCGTGTTTTGTCACTTTCCCCAGCAATGAGAAGGTAACTGCAACACTGTATATGTAATGGATATAACCAATATATATATATCACTTCTCATGCTTTGCTATGTAAGCCCTTTGAGTTGACAGGAACAATCTTGGCCAGAAGGAAAACTGGTGACTAACAGGAATTCTTGCCACATTCCTCCAAGGAACCAGCAGGCCTCGAGTGAATGGCTGGCCCGGCCACACCTGGAGCCCTGGGTGACATCCTTCTTGTCTCAGATACCAGCTCAGTCCCCACCTCTACCCTTGGACATAGGCTAGGTCATCTGAGGCAGTACCCTAAGCCCTCTGCATTCAATTAAACCCTTGCAGGAGCCCAAGGAAATATATCATGGAGCTGGGTTTCTAAAAAATCTGGTGAAATGACAGAATCTTAATGGTGATATTTCCATGGGAGAAAGTTTCCCTCTCGGGAGAAAGTTTCCCTCTCGAGAGAAAGGAAAGTCTCTTCCTCTGGCACTGTGCTGCCTCCCTTCCTCCCTCCCACAATGAGGTTCCTGGATGCACCTCTACGATTTCCAGATTAAAAGGTCCTGAAGCTTTTGTGGCTGGCTGGGTAATCCTTCGCCACACAGACCATTGTCCCACTTGAACTCGCCATAAATGCCGAATAAGCTCCTTCCATGAGCTCCTTAATTTCCGCACAGGCTGAAAAGCTCCTTGGCAACTGGGGCCGCCTCCCATCCATGCAGGGGGATTTGCAAAGCTTCTCTCTACCCCCACCCAGGCACACAGAAAAGGATTCTATTTTTTTTTTTTTTCAAGGATTTCATGGGGCAGAGAAAGCGCAGCAGAAACACATGTCACATGACATGGGCATCCTGTGAGCCAGGCACTTGGAGGCTGTGGCTAATTGACAGGGGTGTCCTTTGCCAGAGCTCTGGAAATGGGAGCCACCTCCTTCACCAGAAGATGCCAAGGCTGCAGGTTCTGGAAAAGCTCAGAAGGCCTCTCTCCCAAGAACTCAAATGTGCCTAGGCTTATAAATAGTAAAGTAAGAGCAATGCTAAGAGAATCCCTCGATGCTGAAAATTTATTGCCTCCCACCAAATTTTCAAATAAGGCCTTTTCAAAAATGGTATATTAGGATCATGTGGATTTTTATTTTTAAAATGCTATTAATTTTTAAAATTTATTTTATCGAAACATAAAAATGAAATTATACATATTAGTGGACACTAGGCCATGTTTCAATACATGTATGCATTACATAATCTTTAAAGGAAGCTAAACATATCTCCTCAAACATTAGTCATTGCTTTTTTGATAGTTGCTTCTTGAAATCTTTACCATTTATACACTGAGGATTATTTTCTGTCTATGCTGGGAATTGAATTGAGGGCCTTAGACATGTTAGGAAAGTACTCTACCACTGAGCTATACAACCCTGCCCCCAGCCCTTATTTGTTATTTCTTTATGCTGAAAACTTGCAAAACCCTTTCTTCTAGCTTTTTGAAATGTATAATAATACATAACTGTTGTCTCTCTTCAGCCCATTGTGCAATGGTACCCCAGGGCATCTTGCTCTTATCTAATGGTAACTTAGTGCCTAGTAACAAACCTCTCCTTGCCTCCTCACCTCTGGTAGCTGTAGTCTAACTTCATGAGATCAACTGTTGTTTTTTTTTTTTTTTTTTTTTGTGTTTGTTTTTGTGTATGTGTGTGTGTGTGTTTTCCTTTTTTCTTTTTTATTTTTTCTTTTTTCTTTTTTCTTTTTCTTTTTTCTTTTTTTTTTTTGAGGTAGGATCTCACTCTAGCCCAGGCTGGCCCGGAATTCACTATGTAGTCTCAGGGTGGCATCGAACTCACAGCAACCCTCCTACCTCTGCCTCCCGAGTGCTGGGATTAAAGGCATGCGCCACCACTGCCCGGCTTTGTTTCGTTTTTCTGTTTTTATTTTTTTAGATTGTACATATGAGTGAGATCGCATAGTACTTTGCCTTTCTGTGTCTGGCTTATTTCACTTAATGTGATACCAACTCTTCCCATGTTGTCACCAATGTCTTCCTTATGGATGTAACGGTTAATATTGCCACTCTGACACCATCTAGAATCACGCAGGAGACAAACTTCTGGACATGTCTGTGAAGGGGTTTCTAGATTAACTGAGAGGGACAGACCCTTCCTCCCTCACTGTGGGCAGCATCATTCTGTATGCAGTCTTCCTCCCCAGACTGCAGAAAAGGGAGAAAGCAAGCTGAGCACCTGCACCCGCGGCTCTCTGCTCCCTGACTGCAAGCCCAGCGCAAGAAGCTGCCTCACGCTCCTGCTTCCGGGGCGGAGGCTACCTTCCAACTTCCTTTCTGTTACGGAGTCAGGGTCTCACTGTAGCCCAGGCTGGCCTCAAACTAATGGTTACCCCACCCCCACCCCCGAATTAGTGCTTTTTTTCAGGTACAGCAAGGAGAAAAGTAACTGATGTAATGTGTAGGTAGTATTCTGTATATTCGTACCGCATTTTCTCTATCTACTCCGTATTTGCTTCCATTGTGAATAGTGTGGCAATGAACATGCAATGAACGTGCAGCTGTCTACTTGACATACTGATTTCATTTCCTCTGTATATATACCCAGCAGTGAGGTTGCTGGATCATACAGTGGTTATATTTTAATTTTTTTAATTTAAAGAAAATATTTATTTATTTGCAAGCAGAGAGAGAAGAGAGACAGACAGAGAGAATAGGCACACCAGTGCCTCTAGCCACTGCAAATGAACTCCGGATGCATGTGCACCTTGTGCATCTGGCTTACATGGGTCCTTTGGCCTCACAGAGAAATGCCTTAACCACTAAGCCATTTCTCCAGCCCATATTTTAACTTTTCTTGAGGCAGATCCATATTGTTTACCATAATGAATAAACTGATTTACATTCTTTTCAAGTCACCTCAATGCCAATGCTTTGAACTTAGCCAGCCTCATGCTAGCCTGGATCATCCTACTTGGGGGTTGAGCAGGAGTCCTTGCAGGGTTCTTGAGGGTCCAGCCAAATCACTATCCCATCAGCTTGGATAAGGGTTCTAGAATACATTACAGTGTGTTGGGGGGGGGGCGGAGGGGACTAGCTACAATGTTCTGTAGCACAGTAGGCAACTATAACCCACAACGTTTTTTAAATATTTTCACTTATTTATTTGTAAGCAGAGAGAGATAGAAGAGAAAATGGGTGTTCCAGGGCCTCCAGCTGCTGCAAACGGACTCCAGATGCATGCACTACTTTGTGCATATAGCTTTACATGAGGATTTGGACTAAGGTCCTTAGACTTTATAGGCAAGCACCTTAACCACTGAACAACCTCTCCAGCCTACACAACAATTTTTTAAAATGGTCAAAGGAGAAGAGTTTGAAGGTAGATGATGGAAAAATAACTATCCTGTCTTAATAATTACACGGTCTATACACATATCAAGTCATAATACATTTGATGAATAAATACAAATATTTCACTTAAACATTTTTAGAAATAAAGTTAAAAGTCTAAAATTCCACTTTTCTTACCCCAAGCCTTTGTGCTGGGACCTGAGCAGAATGACAAGCCCAGACTGCTTCTTCAGCCATTGATTCCAGCCCAGCCCATTCTTTCCTCTGTCCTGAGTCAGGGCCACCCTAGAGAATGGGATCCTAAAGAGGATTAAGAACCCAGTGTGGAGAGACAGAGACGCCTATGCAGAAAAACAAGAAGGAACCGGAGAGAGGGAAACAGCCCCGGGGGGGGGGGGGAAGGGTCACCAGCTGGGAAGGTGCCAACTCAGTTTGTCTCCCTTAATCTCAGCCACCAGCCACCCTGGTGGCAAATTAGCAAATGAAGCGCTGAGTTTAATTTTTGTTCCAAAATCATACACAGTTACCAGTCTCCCACGTGTGCTAACTAGTTAAAACAGTTCAAAAATGGGTCATAGTTCAATGTTATCTGAAAATAAGACCCCATTTGTGGGCACCAACAATTTTTTGAGTGGCTGTGCTTAAAACTTGAAACAAAGCTAACCCTTACAATATTGCAAATTCATAGGGAGTCAAATGAAGACTGTTTATACCTGGGATTTGTGGAAATTCCAAATTATCCTCTGGTTCCGAAAAGGATTTTAAATTCAAGGCAACTTAGCACAAAGAAAAATGAACTGGAAAGATAAAGATGACAGAATTTGTATTATGGCATCAAAAATCTTGTG
This sequence comes from Dipus sagitta, assembly GCA_036346955.1. Classification (NCBI taxonomy): domain Eukaryota; kingdom Metazoa; phylum Chordata; class Mammalia; order Rodentia; family Dipodidae; genus Dipus; species Dipus sagitta. The sequence goes on from CM070771.1 coordinate 30,459,214, forward strand.
GTTGTCATTAATGGTCATTTTATAGCAGCGTCAGCATCTGGAAACACTCCCTCCCACCTGGCAATTCTGTGGTTATCATTCTGATCAATATGCACCATTCTACAAGGAGGAAGAATGGTGCATAGTGCTATTTTTCAATTATTTATTTATTTATTTATTTATATGGAAGCACAGAGAAACATAGAGACAGAGGATGTGCACGCCAGGGCCTCTAGGCCCTGCAAACGAACTAACTCCAGATGCATGCACCACTTTGTGTATCTGGCTTTACATGAGTACTGGGGAATCAAACCCAGGACATTACTCTTTACAGGCAAGTGCGTTAACCTCTGAGCCCATCTCTTCAGCCTCATAGTATTATTTTTAATAAAGAATAAAACTTGAGGGCCAAAGAGATGGCTTAGTGATTAAGGCACTTGCTTGCAAAGCCTAAGGACCCAGGTTTGATTCCCCAGTACTCACATAAGCCAGATGCACAAGGTAGTGCATGTGTCTGGAGTCCATTTGCAGTGGCTAGAGGCCCTGGCATGCCCATTTTCTCTCTTTCGATCTGCTGCTTTCTCTCTCTCTCTCTCTCTCTCTCTCTCTATCAAATAAATAAATAAAATATTTTAAAAGTGTAAAACTTGATAACCTTGTGGTTGAACTTCACAAATGTTCCTCCTCATTGCTTTACATTGACTTCATTCTCAGGTTTGGATACAGCCACTGGGGGTCAAAGCCGAGACCTCAGCCATTGCCACATGCATAATGGGGTTTTAGCCCTACCCCCATCATTTAGCCTCCCTGACAGCTGCCCACATCTGGAATACATGAAACACCCTCATCCCTGTAGTAGATTCATTGTGTTCTTCCAGTTCATGATCAACAATTAGCTCATGATGACGAATATTTGAAATCAAAATGAGTAAGAAATAGCTACCGACGAAGACCGATCTAAAATGAAAATGTTCTTGATAATTAGGAGAAACCAAAGGCTGTATCCACTGTGTGTCCCTTTACATTTAATGACTTTTACAATGCTTGCTTAAATCAGTGGAAGATAAAAAAAAAAATTGGCTCCAGGGCTGGAGGAATGGCATCGTGGTTAAGGGATTTGCCTGCAAAGCCAAAGGACGCAGGTTCAATTCCCCAGGACCAACGTTAGCCAGATGCACAAAGTGGCACATGCATCTGGAGTTCATTTGCAGTGGCTGTGAAGCCCTGGTGTGCCCATTCTCTCCCTCTCCCTCCCTCTCTCTCTCTCTTTCTCTCTCCCTCTTTCTCTCTGTCAAATAAATAAATAAATAAATAAATAAAATATTTTTAAAAAATTGGCTCCATAGTTTGTAAGAAGTAAGGTGGCAGCCTCAACTGAGATATCTCTGCACCAGCATTCAGTCACAAAGCCTGGCTTTTGGGATATTGTTATATAGGAAGAGACCATTTAAATAACAAGCCAGCTTATCTGAGAATGGGACTTTGCTATGGATTGGATCTGAAATGTCCCCAAAGACCTCTGTGAAAGGCTTTGTCACTGGCCTATGGTGCTATCATGAAGTGGTAGAACCTTTAAAAGACAGAACCTAGTCAGGGGAAGTTAGATGGCCGCAGGTGTTTCCTTGAAGAGGATTGTGGTGGTTTGAATTAGGTGTCCCCCATAAACTCATGTGTTCTGAATGCTTGGTTTCCAGCTGATGGCAACTTTCAGAGGTGGAGCCTTGCTGGAGGGGGTGTGTCACTAGGGGTGGACCTTGAGGTTTATTAACCCTCAGCTTGCCGGTGTTAGCCAGCTCACTTTCATGCTGCAGTGTTCCACCTGTTGTGGCAGAGGTGATGTCCAACCTCTGCTCATGTCACCCTTTCCCCTGCTGTCATGGAGCATCCCCTCAAGTCTGTAAGCCAAAATAAACAACTTTCCTCCCAGCAGCTGCTTTTGGTTGGGTGTTTTGTGACAGCAATGAGAAGGTAATTGCAACAGTTTCCCATAAGCGATTAAGTTTGCTACTTAGTCACCAGCCGATGGAGTCTTTGAGAGGTGGAGCCTTGCTGGAGGAAGTGTGTCCTTGAGGTTGATTAGTCCAGCCCTTCAGAGCTCAGCGCGCTCTTGCTGATCCCTCCCTGGGGCTGAAGTGTGAAGATAGGAGGCAATTGTCTCACATTCTCCACCATGTGAAATGTCCCCTCAAAACCATAAGCTGGAGATAAAAATCCTTTCTTCCCATAAGCTGCTTCTGGTTTGATTATTTGTCTCAGTAATGAGAAGATAACTGCAATAGGAATATTGAAGGTCTCTCTCTCTCTCTCTCTCTCTCTTCCTGGGCACCAAGAGGCGAACCGACCTTTCCTACCCTGTGCTCCCACCATAAGATACTGTGCTGCTATGGCAATGCAGGCAAACTTCTGAAACCATGAGCCAAACCTTGCCTCTTTTCATTTGGTGATCTCAGATATTTTGTCACAGTAATAGAAATTGTACTAGTACCCCCCCCCAAAAAAAAGCAGTGTGGTTCTCAAGGAAAGCCTTTCAATGTCTATGGCACCCCTCCATCTTATAACCATGGGACCAAGCTCTCCTTGTAGACAGGGAAGGCCTGTCCTGGGGCCTACCCACAGGCACTCAGACTGATTTTTCATTTGGCCTACGTAAACCTATAACTGGTATTTGTAACCTAAGCCTGGGAAATGTGCACTGGGAACCTGGATGTGGGATAGCGGGAGTTGTTTCTGGGCTGGAGGATGGTGTTCTCCCCTCACATTCACCCATCCAACCAGCACTAATGCACAAGTGTGTGGACACAATCACCTGGGCTAGGGGCTTGAGGGAGCGAGCTCGGCCCAGCCATTGCCACCTCAGCTAGTGTGGAGAGCAAGGTGCTTTCACCTTCCATGCGAGGAATGCAAACTCCCCGTGTGAAGAGGAGAGACCCGGAGAAGTACAGAGAAGGAAATCCAGCTCACTGTCAAAGAGACCTTCTTCCCCAGCCAGCTTTGGAAAGCACCTGCTCATGTGGCCAGGAAACCTGTGAGCTGACTGAGATTGTAACAAAGGAGACAAGGCATATGTCGTCTGGCACCTGCGTAGATGCCTGTCACACTAAGAGTGGCCCCTGTAGTCACCTCAGCCTTATTCAAGCAAGAAGCTCCGCCATAACGTGTGCCTGGGTTTGGAGGCAAGTTTGCTGGTTCCTCTCCTCCTGGGGGGAAGGAAGCCTACAGTCTCTAGCTCTCCATAGCCCCAGGCCATCTTGATGCCTCACCTTCCCCACCAGCAGGAAAGTCCCCCATCCCATCCTAATACCAATGACTTCACTTGGACATGCTCAGGCTGGAAGCATCCTCCCAAGCCTGGGATCCATTGTCTACAAAGTTGACTCCAAATCCAAGTTTAAACCTAGGAGGAACTCCTGTGGTTCTGGAATATTCTCCTGTCAGCAGTCCAGCCCTCCCCTGCACCCCTTTCCTGCTTCTTCCATTGCTGACTTCTAAAGTCTGGACACAAGCACACATGAAATGTTCACATTATATCAGTGTGACTGCTCCCGTTTCAGCTTTCTAGTCAGCCAGTATCCAAATTCAGATTTATGGAGCAAGACAAGCTAGCCTATTTGGAGACAGGGTGCATTCTGTGACACCTACTGCTATATATTTACATATTCTGGTAATGCTGCTTAAATAAGTACACAAAAATAAATTGTCACTTACAGGCATGCATATTAGTGATATTACTACTAATAAGAGAATGAAAAACTTATAAATGTTAGGGAAGAATTATAACCCAAGATAAAAATGTTAAAATGACTGGGATTGGTGGTGTGACTCGGGGGCAGAGCATTTGCTTAGCATATGGGAGGTCCTGTGTTCAATCCCCAGCGCTGCCAAAAAGTGATCACCTTCGATTTTGTGTAGCCATGTTAACTGGTTCAAAATAAGCTTCCACTCCCTGAGATCCATTTGTGGGCTAGTGATCGGTGGTGGTTGAATGAGATCTTCCCTCAGGCTCTTTTGTTTTGAATATTTGGTCCTCAGCTGATGGCAATGTGTGCAGGGGTGGGGGGAGGAATCTTTGGGAAGTGGAGCCTTGCTGGAGGAGGTGTGTTGCTGATGGTGGGCTTTGGGCAATATGTCCTGGCTCCAAGACCATACACTGCTTCTGCCCATATGATGTGACACGCTGTGATGCCCAGTCTGTGTTCTAATAGGATTTTCCTGCCATGATGAAACTCCCCTCTGAAGACTTAACTAAAAGAAACCCTTCCCTCCTATAAACTGCTTCTGGCCAGATGTTTCGTGCCAGTAACGGAAAGGTAACTGCTACATGATCTCATTTCTTTGTGCCTCAGAGTTTCTCATTTGAGTATCATAGTGTCAGTCTCCTTAGGACTGAACGTGTTACATCTATGCAACTTCTAAGAGATGGCTGAGCTTGCGTTCTGTGCCGATGACAAATGTTTACATGATAGGTAAGCTCTATGATTATGTATCAGTGGGATCTTTTCTAACTAACCTCTGGCTAGAGTGACAAGAGGGAAGTGTTCCTTAGGAGCTAGCGTTACTTATTGTCCTGGATTGAGAAGGTAAGTAAATCAACCGAGAAGATATGACTGAAGCCTGAGGAGATGGCTTTGTAAGGAGAGAGAAGAAAGCGGAATGTCATGGAACGTGGCGAGAAGTGTGGGCGCCAGGGCACTCACACGGTTGCAGAGGGGGTCACCTGGGAACAGGTACCTGCATCAGGTATTCTCCATTGTAACACCTCAGGTCCTGGGGACTGATAGTGAGCAGGGCCCAAAGTCGGGCAGCTGAGTCCAGAAATAAAGGAGGGCTTGTGGTTGATGCAGACAGGCAGTGGGAGAACCAGGATACAGTGGTACTCAGAGGGTGTGCCCCATGGCAGGAGGCTGTGGCGAGGCCATCAGAACCATCGAACACACTGTATGTGTAAAAGGCTGTTGCCAGCCAGCAAGAGGCAACGGGGCAGCCAGCAGAGAAATGCAGGTTTAACATTTAACAGGACCATTCCTGCCAGGGCAATACCAGCATCCCTCAGCAGTGGCAAGCTCTGCGAGCGTCTAGAACACTGCTGGTATGTAGTGTGTGGACCCCAAAGTAGCTGCAGCTGCTAGGCTAAAATTATTCTGCTCCTATTGCAGCATGCTGGCATGCCTCAAAGAAAAAGGAGAGCGAATACCAGACCTTGTAGAGCCTTTAGTCGCTCACAAGGCTTGAGATAACAGCGTGTCCACATCTGATTTGATATTCATGACTTGTTAAACTGGCTGTTACACAGACTCCTATTTCCTGCCCAGGGAAAGACAGCCCAGAGTTGTTAAGTCACTGGCTTAAAGAGATCACGACTGTTAAGACGTAGATCCCATACTTGACTCCCAGTCTTACAGCACTGAATCTATGTTCTTTAGTCACACTTGAGGGGATTGTAATAAGATATGGAACAGCTATGAATGTGAAATAACATTAAATAAAGAAGGAAAGTTAAGATATATCATCATACATGGAAAAATAGTGGCTGGACAGAGTGAAATGGAATTGATGAAGAGTTCATGATAACCATCATGATTTACAATGATTATTTAATAGTTCTTATGAAAATTTACACACAGTCATCTTAAATCAATATTTACGTACAAAATACTGTAGATTATAATTACTGATAGGTGGGTTTTTTTTTGGTTTCTTCATTTTCACTTCTTATGGAAAAACAAAATAAGCATAGTTGCACTGTGGGGCTGGAGAGATTGCTCAGTGGTTAAAGGCGCTTGTTGCAAAGCTTGATGGCCTGGGTTCAATTACCCAGTACCCATGTAAAGCCAGATGCACTAAGTGGCACATGGATCTGGAGTTTGTTTGCAGTGGCAGGAAGCCCTGATGTGCCCATATACTCTCTTTGTTGGCCTTTTCCTGCCTCTCTCTCTCTCTCAAATAAATAAATAATAAATAAATAATTTTTGAAAAGAATAGCTGTGTCATTTGCAAAGCTCCTTTATTTTCATGCAGATAAATTTCTGTCCCAGGGACTGGAGAGATAGCTCAATGGTTAGAGTCACTTGCTTGCAAAGCCTGATGGTTCAGGTTCGATTCCTCAGTACCCACATAAGAGCACAAAGTGACACATGCATCTGGAGTTTGTTTGCACTGGCAGGAGGTGCACCTCTTCTCTTCTCTTCTCTCTCTCAAATAAACTAATTAATTCAAAAAATTCTTTGTCAGAAAGAAAAGTGTAGCATGTGACCTCATCACAGAGCATGATAAATTACTAGAGCTGTCTGCTTTTATACCCCATAGAACTCTCAAGGGAACTCAAGGGTCTTACCTGTTTATGACAGAGTTCTCTTGTCCTTTGTGCTAAGTAACAAGTTCCCACAATGTTAGGAGCTCTGCTACAGTCCCTAAACTATACAAAAAAGACTTCATGGCAAAAGCCAAAGAAAAAGTACGATGGCCTCCACACTCAGGATGGGAGCCACACTCATCAGCAGTGTAAGCATCACTTTTATGAGTCTGGTGAGAAGCAGTTCAACTCCAGAAATCTTCCAGCCCTTTGAGTTGTTCATCTGACAGCCAGGGGGATCTATAAAGAGAATATTTATGGTTTGGGGTAATGCAGAATCCAGGGCTGTGATTCTCAATCTTTCACCTCCATGGTTATGCCCTGCTCTTGTCCAAGAGACTCACAATGACTTTTACGTTTATAATGAATGCATCCACAGCCTGGGAGCACCGCTTCTTGCTCTCGTCTCCCTCCCAACTGTGTGAGTGAGAACACAGCCCCCAAGGAGTGGCCAAGCCCAATGTCATGCCACTCATTTCCAAAAGTAAAGATGTTGCAAAGACTGACAGATCAAACACTGGGAATGAATAGATCTAGGTTCAAGCCCCAGCTTCTTCCCATTTTCTAGTTCTTGGCACTGGGCAAATTGCTCACCTTAGCTTCTCCTACAGTAAAAGAGGAAATTTGTGGTACTGACCTTGTGGAGTCATTGTGAATATTCAGTGAGCACTGATGGTGAACTTATATATATATATATATGTGTGTGTGTGTAAGGGAGGGAGAAATAATGGGCACATCAAGGTCTCTTGGCACTGCAAACAAACATCAGACACATTTACCACTTTTTGTTTTTGGCCTGGCTTTACGTAGGTGCAGGGGAATTGAACCCAGGCCAGTAAACTTTGTAAGCAAGTATCTTTAACCACTGAGCCATCTCCCCAGCCCTGGGCGGTGGATTTTATGTGTCAACATGCCTGGAGTGAGAGAGAGCAGGTAGCTGGTTAAGCGTTATTTCTGGGTGGGTCTATGGAGGTGTTTCCAGGTACACTTGAGGTGGTGGCCTGAATAGACCTGATGACCCTCCCAGGTGTGGGTGAGCACCTGAACAGAACAAAAATATGAAGAGACCTGAATTTATTCTACAAGATTTTTTGGGCTGAGCCACGGCTCTTCTCCAGAATGCCCTGGTTCTCAGTATCAGACTAGAACCTACACCCTTGGCTCCTAGCTCTGCATCCTTCAAAACTTTGAGCTTTACCACTGGATAGCTTTTTCTTGTATGTCCAGGTTACAGATGGAAGAGCACGGGGCCACACATATGAGCCAATACATTATTTTAGATAGATGATAGAAAATAGGTAGCTAGATGATAGATAGATGAAGGAGAGAGAAAGAAGGAAGGAAAGAGAAAGAAAATGAATGAATGAAAGAAAGAGAAGAAAGAGAGAGAAAGAAAGAAAGAGAGAAAGAAGGAAGGAAAGAGAAAGAAAATGAATGAATGAAAGAGAGAAGAAGAAGAAAGAGAGAGAGAGAGAGAGAGAAAGAAAGAAAGAAAGAAAGAAAGAAAGAAAGAAAGAAAGAAAGAAAGAAAGAAGGAAAATGCTCACAAGATCCGGGGCACCCTGATGCCTGTAATTACAACTGGCCACTATATCGGCAGTACGAGTGTGACCTCAGCCGTGTGGCCCATCTGATCACTGGTATGCTCTCATTAAGATTGCTGCTCTAAGAGGCAACAGCTGAGGGGAGCAGAAACCCCACTCCGGAACACTGAAATGGTCTCATGTTAGAGCAGCTCCCCTTCTCAGATGCCACGGACAGCCAGGAACTGTGCTGAGCGGGCGCGGAAGATCACGGGCAGACCTTGTGGGACAGTGAGCGGAGCCAAAAGCAGGGAACAGCAGTGGCTGCCCTGGTTCTGATCTCTGCCCCATGGTGCTGAAACGTGCACTGAATGAAGCCAGTAGCTGACAGAGGTCCAGAAGGGTGGGTGACTCTGCTCTAATCCATGCACAACAGACAGCGGGATTCCTCGGCACTAAGGCTGTCTCTGTTCATCAAACACATCTCCCAGTTGTTCACAGCTTACTCATGGTCCATCTGAAACCCCAAATCCCAGCCCGTGACATGCCTGATGGGATTACCCTCAGCACAGCATTCCTGGCACACTGCATCTCCTGTCGTCGCCTCTGAGCTCAGATGGCCTGAAGGCCAGTGCTCGGAGAGTTCACGAAGTCTGCCCTTGCCCAAGGGAGGCCCCTGCCAGTGCCCGGAGTGTCCTCTGGGGTGTGAAGGAAACGCATCAGAGTGCCTCATCTGGCTGGTTCTGCAAGGCCACTGTGCCTGAAATGGGTGTGTGAGACTTTGCATTACACAATTGACAAAACAACTTACAGGGTGAAAAGATTAATTTTGACTCATGGAGTCCCAGGTTCCAGTCTGTGGTCACTTGGCTCTGTGTTTCTGGACCTGCACTGAAGCAGAACCTCAGGGTGGAAGGAGTGAAGCCAGGAAAACAAGAGGCAGGCACAGGGAGAGTGTCTGCGCCAGCAGGCTTCCTCCTTCTTCCCCTTTCATGCCACCCAGGTCCCCAGCCTATGGAATGGAGGCATCGATGTTCAGGGCAAGTTGGCTCCCTTAGTTAATCCTCTGTGGAGTTGCCCTCACGGATACACCCAGAGGTGTGCTGTACTGCTCTACTAGGACTTTCTCAGCCCAATCAACTTGACAATGCAAGCCAGGCACGGTGGCGCACGCCTTTAAACTCAGCACTCGGGAGGCAGAGGGAGGAGGATTGCCATGAGTTCGAGGCCAGCCTGAGACTACAGAGTGAGTTCCTGGTCAACCTGGGCTAGAGTGAGACCCTAGTCTGGAAGGGGGGGGTGGACATGACAACCCATATTAATTATCACAGTTGGGTCATTTTCAGTTCTCCACACTGGGGAAGTTGGAGCCCTACTAAGTGGAAAGAATGTAATCACAGGAACATCTGCTACACTGCATGTATCAAGTGCGTTTGCACACACACACACGTGTGCGCCAGACCTCAGGCTCTTTCCCTATGTTTACGTCCTCACTCTATGGATCACTGTGTGGCATATGCTTAAACTGGTTATTAATTCCTTCTCCACAAAGATGGAAACCACAGGGACTCTCCCACCTCCTTTGCTCCACTCTTCTATTTTATCTGATTTATTGGAGAAAGAGAGAGTGAAAAGATACAGAGAGAGAAAGAGAAAGAGAAAATGGCCACCCCAGGACCTTTTGCCACTGTAAACGAACTCCAGACACATGCACCACTTTGTGCATCTGTCTTTTTACATGGATACTGGGGAGTTGAACCTGAGTCATCAGGCTTTGCAGGCAAACACCTTTAATTGCCGAACCATCTCCCCAGCCCTTCTTTTTTCTACTCTATGTGGAAAGTGACATCTGTAGAACATGGCATACAACTGGTGCTCAATAAGAATTTACTGGACAAATGTCCACTTTACAGATGAGTAAACCAAGTTGGAGGCGCCCACACTTCACTGAATTGGCTGGGTTTTAACAATTCCCTTGGGACCTGGGACCTCATCCCTTTCTTTCGCTGTTCTAGTCACCAGCAAGCAGCCAAGTCACATGAAGTAGGATCTCTTCTCTTTCTTCTCACACATACTACACAAAGCAGGCCTCGCCCTTTACTCCTTACCCGTCATCACCGTGTACAAACAGTGGCTCTTCTCACTCAAGCCAAGCCCTTCCACGAAGCAGTTTTTCCACCTTCCCCCCGAACTCAGTTGAGTTAGCCCTTCCAAAAGTTCAATGCCAATCTCACCCCACAGGTGCACAGAGGCAGGAGAAGAGCAAGCCAAGATTCCTGTGCCATCCCTCCCATGACCACCCCCATTCCATTCCTGCCCCGGTAATGGGCCAACCAAGCTCTTCGCTTCTTGCCAGTAGCCATGGGGAATCCAAACTCTCAAGCTGTGTACACACGGCCTTCACAAAGGCAGCGTGACATGGGCCAAGAGAAGAAAAGTCACAGTAGCCTGGCAAGCCCATCTGTGCCCCAAAGTCAGCCAACCTCCTCAGCCCCTGAGCAGGCAGCAGTCAAGACCCGGCAGGTCTGCACCAGCCTCGGCCCCTCCATGCTCAGACTTGGTGAGGCTGCATTCCACACCTCATTTTCCATCCTTGTGCCTTCCAGGCAAGCCATGTGGGAAAGGCACCCTTGCCTAATGGCCCTGGCCAATTTGAGTCTCTCAAACTCATGTGGGTGCCCTGTACCCTTGGGCTAATACAAAAAGTGGCAGTTGAAATGGGGTAAACAAAAGTCTAAGATGGAAAATATCTCAGTCAAGTCCCAGCTGCAACAAAGCCTACATCATGTTTGCTGTTCTGATCTATGAGAAAGCTGGGGAAATTTTGCCTTCGCTTTTAAAAATTAAAATTATGAATTCACATTAAGCATACAGATGAGTGGGCTTCACGGTGACATTTCCACATATGCACATGTTATGTTTTGCTCAAAATCACTCACCCTGCTATCCTCCCCTTGCATCCATCCTTGTCCCTTTCCCAGTCTGTAATAATAGTCCTTTTTCTAGTCGCAGTGTTTTGTTGATTTGTTTGTGTTTATTACTTTTTAAAGATATTTTAATTTGTCTGCAAGCAGAGAGAGGGAGAAAGAGAGAGCAAGAGAGAAGAGGGATGTTCCAGGGCCTCCTGCCGTGCAAATGAACTCCACTTGCATGTTCTACTTGGTGCATCTGTCTTTACGTGGGTAGTGGGGAATCGAACCCAGGCCAGTAGGCTTTGCAAGCAAATTGCCTTTAACTGCTGAACAATCTCCCTTCCCAGCTCTGTTTTCTTTTGCTTTTTCTTCATAAGAGAAAACATGCAGAACTTGTCCTTCTGGGACTAACCTGCTTTGCTTAACGTAACGATCCTCAGTTATATCTTCTTTCCTACCAATGACATGAGTCCATTCTTCCCGGCGGCTCACTGATTGGGTTTATATTCCATATTTTCCTGTATCTAGTCATCACTTCTAAAAGTTGTTCTGAGTATAGGGGTGTGTGTGTGGTGTGTGTGTGTGTGTGTGTGTGTGTGTGTGTGTGCAGGTGTATGCATGCCACTGTGCACATGTGGTGGTCAGAGGACAACCTTGGATGTTGGTCTTTGCCTTCCACCTTGTTTGAGACAAGGTCTCATTTGTCACTGCGTACACCAGGCCAGCTGACCAGTGAGCTCCAGGAGATTTCCTTGTCTCTGTCTCTCACCTTCTCAGAGGCACCTTGGAATTATAGATGAGGACTATTGCATTCAGCTTTATGTGGGGAGTGGGGATCCAGACTCAGGTCGCCATACTTTATCCACTGAGCCATCTCCCCAGCTCTCCATTCACCTCTTGATAAGAACCTAAGCTATTGTGCATCGTACTGTAGTTAACATGGGTAGGCAGGTGTCTCTTTTGAATGGTGACCTGGATTCCTTTGGTTATATGCCTAGGAGTGGTATGGCTAGATTATATGGAACTTCTATTTTGAGTAATGGGTATACTAATTTATATTTCCACCAAAGTATACAAGGACCCCTGTGGCAGTTTGTTTCCGGTATCCCCCATAAACTTGCGTGTTCTAAATTCTAGATCCTAAGCTGGTGGCAGTTTGGGAATTGAAGCCTCCTGGAGGCAGTGTATTGTTGGGGGCAGGCTTATGGGTGTTATAGCCGGCTTCCCCTTGCCAGTGTTTGGCACACTCTCCTGTAGCTGTTGTCCATCTGATGTTGGCCTGGGGTTGATGTTCACCCTCTGCTCATACCATCCTTTCCCCCTGCCATCGCGGAGCTTCTGCTCGAGTCTGTAAGCCATAATAAATCCTTTTATTTCCCCCACAAGCTGCTCTTGGTCGGGTGTTTTCTGCCAGCAATGTGAACCCGACTGTAACTGCTCCCTTTTCTCCACGTCTGTATTAGTTACTTCCATGTTGCTATAACCAAAAAATACCCAACAAAACAACTCAAGAAAAGAAAGGTTTGTTTTGGCACATGGTTTCAAAGAGATCTCAGTCCACCATGGCAGGGAAAGCATAAAGAGAGGTAGGAACAGCTCAGTGGCAGGAGCTGGCATTGGTCCCCATTTGTAGCAGGTACCTTCTTGTTGCTGGGACCAAACACCTGACCAAAAGCAGCTGATGGAAGGGATGGGTTTATTTCAGCTCACAGCTGCAAGGGGAAGTTTTACTGTGGTAGAAAAAGCATGTCAGAGCACATCAGCAGCAGGGTGGGAACAGCAAGAGAGAGCTAGCTAGTGAATACCCAGCAGGGCTGGACGAATAGATCTCAAGGCCCACCCCCAGTGACACACCCCCTCCAGCAAGGCTCCACCTTCCGAAGGTTCCACGGGCTGGGTATGCAGGGTGAGGCTTAACACAAAACACATGAGTCTAAGGGGGACATCTCACATTCCAACCACCACCTTGTTCAGAGGGAATACGTAGGAAGTAAAGGCTGCGTGCTAGAACCTGGGGAAAGTATACACTGTAAGAACCCACCTGTACTGACCTACTTCTCCCAGCCAGGCCCTGGCTCCTAACATATCCACAGCCTTCACAACAGTACGATAAGGGGCTGGCGAGGTGACTTAGCAGTTACAGGCACTTACTTACAAAGCCTGATGGCCTGGGCTCGGTTCCCCAGTACCCAGGTAAAGCCAGGTACACAAAGTGGCACGTGCTTCTGGACTTTGTCTGCAGTGGCAGGAGGCTCTGGGGTGCCTGTTGTCTCTCCTCTCTCTTAAATCAAGAAATAATAAACAAACTAGCACTATAAGCTGGGGAACAGGCTTGTGAGGGACATTTTAGAATCAAACCACAACAACATCCTTAATAGTATTTGGTTATTTATGTTTTATTTTGCTTTGGTGATAGGCATTTTAACTGAGTCAGATAAAAATCTTGACATAGCTTTGATTTACGTGACTAGAAGATGCTGAGCATTATATATACATATATATATATATATATATATATATATATATATATATAATAGGATATCATATATATATATATATATATATATAAATATATATATATATATAATTTGTATTTCTCCTTTTGAGAATTGTGTTCACATGTGTGCATGTATGTGTGTAATGTGGTGTAGTGTGTGTGTGTGTGTTATGGTGTGTGTGGTGTATGTACATGTATGAGACCATGCAGTACCCCACAGCTCACCTGTGGCAGGGTGTACTTGCTGGTGGTGGCCTGAGGGGAATGCCAGATGTCCCCCTCTATTGCTCTTCCACCAGTTCTTAATTGAGCTGGATCTCTTACTGATCCCAGGCCTTTTTGCAGAAACTAGAGCCCTCAAGATTCTCTAGTTTCTGCTTTCCACAAGACTGGGGTCATAGACAACGTGTGGCCATGCCTAGCTGTTTATGTGGCTCTTGGGGATCAAAGTTGAGCCATCTCTCAGGCCTCTTCAGGCCCTCATGCATATGCAGGGAGTGCTCCTAGCTGCTGAGCCATCTTTCGAGCCCATAGAACTGTGTTCAAGTCTCTTAGCCCATTGGATTACTTGTCTTTTTGTCTCAGGGTGCCATTGTTGGGCCTTGCTAGTGGCAGGATCCCCACTTAAATCCTCTGCAAACTTGAGAGGTGGACTAGAGAGATATCTCAGTGGTTAGAGGCACTTGCTTGCAAAGCCTGATGGCCTGGGTTCAATCATCCAGTACCCATGTAAAGCCAGATGTACAAAGTGGTGCATGCATCTGGAGTTTGTTTGCAGTGGCAAGAGGCTCTGGTGTATCCATATTCTCTTTCTCTCTCATAAATAATATATATATATTTTTAAATTTTTTTGTTCATTTTTATTTATTTATTTGAGAGTAACAGAGAGAGGAAGAGGCAGATAGAGAGAGAGAGAGAGAGAATGGGCACGCCAGGGCTTCCAGCCACTGCAAACAAACTCCAGACGCGTGCGCCCCCCTGTGCATCTGGCTAACGTGGGTCCTGGAGAATTGAGCCTCGAACCAGGTTAACCGCTAAGCCATCTCTCCAGCCCTCTCATAAATAATATATTTTAAAAAAAAACTTTAAAAAATCGAGTGGCTAAGGTTGCCTACATACAGGTGACAAGAACCCACAGTGGTCCTGTGTGCAGAAACACCCCATCCTGTTAACACCAGCATCACACTCTCTTCACAGGGTTCTGTCCTCCATTCACCAAATCAAGAATTGCTTGGTGCTCCTTTAGTCACTGCCACCAACAATGACTATAGCCAGAACAAGCTAAGTGACGGGAGTGTATCTTACCAAAGAACTTTCCCTTTCATGATATCACTTATCTTTGAGCCTTGCCTCTTTTAAAGGTGACTTATGTGACATGAGTAAGCTCTGGTCCTTCGAGATCTCTCATCCAGAAATCTCCAGGACATTCTGTATACTTTCGTGCCTCATGGAATGCTGCCCTGGCAGATATTAAAATACCCATTTTTCAAATAGGGGAAGTAGGTTCTTTTTGAACTTAACAGCATTTAGAAGCATCTTGGAAATGGCACCAAAGCAATTACTTTTGGTTCTACTGTCTGCAGCAATGCTGGCGGCAGGCTACTGTGCACACACGGCTGACGCAGGGGTGCGGGGGGTTCTGAGTGACTGCGGCGTCATCGCGCTCCCCGGGAATGCCTCCTGCCACTGGGGATCTGTAGCTCAGGCCCTCACACTCTCTGACTGCCTGGCAATGGACAAGCAACAGCTCTGAGGGTTACAGGACCCTCCGGCCATTACTGTGTATAACATTCTACGATATTACCCGTGCTGCTTGGCTCTGTTTTGCTTTCTTCTTGCAGAGGCTGGTCCAACTCACTAAGCTGATTTCACAACCTGCTAATGGTTTATAACCTGTCATCTGAAAACACTGCTTCTAATCTTACTCCTTTTCTTTGCTAAGGAGGAAGCACAGACCAGAGGCTGGGAATACTACTCAGAGCCCAGTAGCGAGTGCAGAACAAGGCTTCCAACCCACAGTTTCTATTGGAACAAAGAAAGCTCCATACTGTATATACTCTATGCTGTGCTATCTTTTGCAGTCTTTTTTTCCTGATGTGTGTGATGTATATATGTGGTGTATGCACATATATGTGCCCATACAGAGCCCCACGTGCTTTCTTGTAGCAGGTTGTGGTCCCCTGTAGCAGTTGGAGCACAAATTCAGGTGTCCTATTCCATGGCTTTTCCATACTGTTTTTTTAACCAAAAATTGATAGCAGAAGCCAGTAAGCTAGAAAGAGGTTATAAGGTAGGGAGAAGAAGGAAGGACGTTAGGGGATGCTTTTGTATATCTGTAAGTAGAAGAACAGATTATAGGGAGTGGAATGGCCTAAGTGAGGCCAGGGGAAGAGACTGAGTAAGAGAAGGGTTGGGGGAGGTTCAGTCAATATTCAAGATATTCTGAAGACATATGAAAGCCTACTTTTTTTTTGGATAATGGCATATCGAGAAGCCATAGATTGCTACTAGAAAATTTTCAGTGCCAGGCATGGGATACCTTCCAGTGAGTTGTTGGCCAGGGAGATCCCTGTTGCTTCCAAAACATTATAGGCTATTGCTAAGGCCCTTGGTTTCCCACGAGTAACAGATGGTAAGACCCTATTGCTGAAGACTTCACATGTGTGGGCAGCAAAGTCACTGAGAAATCAACCTGGTGCTAAACTGAAAACCTTCTCCCTATAGACCAGCCAACTGAAATCTGGGGAAAAGCTGCACTGTATGCAGCCCTATGGGAGGCAGAAGTCATCAGTGGTGAAAACAGTGGACACTGCCAGCCTCAAGTTTGGCCAGACAGGCCAAATGACCAAATGAGTGCAATAGTGGCATGTCTGCTCTAGGGGAAACCAACTGCTCTCTAATTGGACTGGAGGCCCACTCTATGGGAGGGAATACATACCTGGTACTGAAAACCTAATCAAAAGCCTATGGCAGGGGAGCTCATGAGCCTTAGGGGTATAAAGCCTGCTCTTTTCTGGCTAAATGCATATATTATTCTCACCAAACTGCCCTGAAAACACTACACTTAATGTTCATATTCATATATTAATGCTACTCTCACTTTTGGTTACAGAAGCTTCTCTTTTCAGAAGGCGGTGACC
The DNA here is from genome assembly GCA_036346955.1 of Dipus sagitta. Classification (NCBI taxonomy): domain Eukaryota; kingdom Metazoa; phylum Chordata; class Mammalia; order Rodentia; family Dipodidae; genus Dipus; species Dipus sagitta. The sequence goes on from CM070771.1 coordinate 30,475,614, forward strand.
ACTGGGATGACCCAACAGGCAACATAGTGCTGAGAAGAAGTGACGGAGGGGTGTCCAGCACTGAAACATCTCTAATGCACCCTCCAAGGCTCAGGGTCCCCTTGAGGAAGAAGTGGAGGAAAGAATGTAAGAGCCAAAGGGAGGGTACCACTCCTTACAATGCAACTGTCCAAACATAAATTGTCCTTGGTATCCATGACCTCACAGTGCCTAGCAATACTTTCACAAAGACTCTCATAATAGGAGAAAAAGATGATGACATCAAAATAAAAGAGAGACTGACAGAGTGAGGGAGAGGATATGATGGAGAGCAGAGTTGTGAAAGGGAAAATGGGGGAGGGGAGGGAAATACCATGGTTTATTGTCTGTAAGTAAAGAAATTATCCATAAATTATTTATTTACTTATTTGAGAGAGAGAGAGAATATGCATGCCAGGGCCTCCAGCCACTGAAAATGAACTCCAGGTACATGCACCACCTTGTGCATCTGGCTCATGTGGGTTCTGGGGAATTGAACCTGGGTCCTTAGGCTTTGCAGGCAAGCGTCTTAACCACTGAGCAATCTGTTCATCCCTCCATTGATTTTTTTTTTTATTTGGGCTGGAGTCTCTAACTGATCCTGGAGCGCAATTGCTGTTTTTTTGTGAGCTCTAACAATTCCCCAGTCTTCATTTCTCTAAGGGGACTGGGATTGCAGGTGTCTATGTTGACACCCAGCCGCTGACAATTTAAGTGTGAGTGGTCTCAGGCCCACTCAGGCCCTCATGATTGTGCAAGAAGTATACTTAACCATTCAGCTATCTCTCCAGCTTGCCTATGAATCTTAGATTGTACCTCTGGGTTGTAGTTCACAGACAAAGTCTTATCCTAGACACAACACAGTGATGTGTTTCCTCACCAACATGCTCATCCTCAGAGCTAACCCATAGGAACCAAGACACTCCTGCAAGACAGAGGCTCATGTTAGAACACTGAGCTCTTCCTGCCTAATTATATCACCAAGTAGCATGGTTTCTCACAATTTCTCTCAAAGAAAATATCTGCTCACCACTTGAAACACTGAGGTCTTCAACAAAGGAAAGGCACTATATGAAGAGATACCCAAAATTAAGTGGCTAGGTACATATATTCTTAGCTTTTAGTACAGAGACAAGCCTTAGAACTCACATGAGGATATTTTACACAATCAGAGGGAAAAAATGTGGACCAATAACATATAATAATATTTTTTCTATTATTAACAGAGGTTTAAAAAGAGAAAAAAAATACAAGGCTTTGGGCTGGAGAGATGGCTTAGCGGTTAATATGCTTGCCTATGAAGCCTAAGGACCCAGTTTGATTCCCCAGGACCTATGTAAGCCAGATGCACATGGTGGCACATGCATCTGGAGTTCGTTTGCAGTGGCTGGAGTGTCCATTCTTTGTCTATCTGCCTCACTCTCTCAAATAAGTAAGTAAGCAAATAAATAAGTCTAAAATGCTTCACACATACAAGCCAGGGGCAATAGTTTGGAGAAAGGCACACAGTGTTCAGTCAGCGTATACTAAGCAAGGAGAGAGTTGTCCCAAACTAGTCACTTTACGCACGCACAAGTTCATGAACAGAAAATTGAAAAAAAAAATCAGCTGGGGATCAAAACTCCCAAAGGAAGATTGAATTATGAAGGTGGGTCAGACAGTCACGGGGGTCGGCTCACCTGGCTCACTCAGAGGCGTCTTTATGTCTTTGTCTTTTATGTCCTTGGCTATGGTCCAGGGCCCCAGGAAAAGGAGCCAGAGCCTGGCTAAGGGTCAAAAAGCCTGCCAGCAGCTGACTCCATCGGCAGGAGTCCTGTGCTTTCACCTGCAAGCGATGCCACCATCTGATCTTTCCTGAGCGAGAAACACAGCAAGAACCCGAGGCGCTGCACCTGTGCGGGCCCAGGCGGAGTTTGTACGCCAAGATCGGGTAGGGTGTTTCAAGTAGGACTTGCCTCTGGGCTATGATGCTTGGAGACAGACAAGAGAATCAGGCAAGAGAAAACAACTTATGTAAAAGCCAAAATCAAAATCTAAGCAGCCTTCCCAAAGGAGAGGTGAGAGCCTCAGAAACCAAGCGCAGAGGGGAAATCCAGATCTGAGGCCACAGCAGAGACATGGGCAGGGATCAAACTTGGGGGGAATTCCTGGAACCATAAGAACAGGTCCAAGGCCAAGGTCCTCTGAAGGACAGGAGAGGATCTGATTGTGCAGGATGGAGAGTAGTGTGTGTCGCAAAGGATGGCTCTGGGAAGCACTCAATTCAGTTGGGCGTCTAAGTTATCATGTAAAATGCAGTTCCTACTGGGGTTCTTGCTTAAGAAAAAGAGCTTTGGGTCTTCTATAGATTGCAAAGTTGCTTGGTATGCAGTTCCAATGAGTAGGTTCCAACAACACTGGAGCTGCCTTCGCAGGAGGGTAGATACGCTATTCTAAAGAGAGACACTGTGCCCTTCCCTTTAGCTATCAGACTACCCAAACAATTGACCTCAGGAATCCCAAGCTGGGAGAAGGGAAGCTGATGCCAGCCACAGAAGGAACTTGCCTTCCGGAAGAGATTTCTTTAACACAGTTCTGACAACTTATCAGACTTCCTTGCAGGACAGACAGAAGCCGAGACAAGCATGGGTCAGCGATGGGTAGGACAACACTTTGATCAGGACTGCCTAATTAGCATACTTCTTGCCTTCTATTTAAACCTAAACCTCTTGGGCTGGAGAGATAGCTTAGTGGTTAAGACGCCTGCCTGCAAAGCCTAAGGACCCATGTTCTACTCTCCAGATCCCACGTCAGCCAGATGCACAAAGGTGAGGCAAGCACAAGGTTGAATATGCCCACTAAATGGTGTGAGGGTCTGGAGTTCCATTTCAGTGGCTGAGGCCCTGGTGCACCAATTCTCCCTCTCTCTGTCTGTTTCTCATGCACAATCTAAAATAAAAATAATAAAATAAAATATAAACCTAAACCTCTTATCAGTACCCCTAGAAGATGAAGTGGTCACGAGACCCCTTTTCTTCTTTTCCCAGTGTGGACACATGGAATAAATCTCCTTTCTCTACTTTTCAATATTACTTGCTTCTCTCATTTTCATATTGGGGCTATGTAGCCAAGCTTAACTTGTTCCTCAAAGGGTTTAAAGGACACTTATGGGCTGGGAAGATTGCTCAGTGGCTTGCAAAGCCTGCCAGCCTGGGTTTAATTCCCTAGCACCCATGTGAACCTATTGCATTACATGTATCTGGTGTTCATTTGCAGCAGCAGGAGACCCAAACACACCCATACATACATGCACACACATGCACAAATAAGCAAATAAAGGGGCATTTATTTAAACCAGAGCTTAGGCCTTTTGTGCTTGTAACTTCTTTTTACCCAAGAAATTTTTATGTGACCACAGTTACCTAAGTTATGGACTGAAGTTTCTGTAAACCAGCTTCACCCGGGGCTGGCAAGATGACTCTGCAGTTAAATGAGCTTCTTGCACAAGCATGAAGACCTGAGGGGGCCTGAGACCACTCAAGTTCAAATGTCCAGAACCTACTCAAACAGCCGGGCATCTGTAACCCCAGACTCATGGGGAGCAGAGGCCAGAGGATCACTGGGGTTTAGGAATGGCAACCTCTGGATTCAATAAGATACTCAGCTACAAGGAAAAAAAATAAGGTGGGTGAGGATGGAGGGGGCCACCTAATGTTCTCCTCTAGCACTGTAGGGGAGCCCATGGGGCACCCAAGCAAGCACCCAGGGTGCCACATCAGCACATACACTTGGGTACACCACACACACACACACATACCATACAACACATACTACACACATGCAAAAAGAAAAACAAAAGCCTCATCTATGCTAAAGATTCTACAAGACTGCCTGCCTGACTGGAGCTTCCCTAATTGTGGAGAGCTGGAAATGTCATAGGATTAGAACCAAATTATCTTAAGCCATCTTTTTTTTTTTTTTTCATTTTCATTTATTTATTTGAGAGCGACAGACAGAGAGAGAAAGAGGGAGAGAGAGAGTGCGAAAGAGAGAGAGAGAGAATGGGCGCGCCAGGGCCTCCAGCCACTGCAAATGAACTCCAGATACATGCGCCCCCTTGTGCATCTGGCTGACGTGGGTCCTGGGGAATCAAGCCTCAAACCGGGGTCCTTAGGCTTCACAGGCAAGTGCTTAACCACTAAGCCATCTCTCCAGCCCCTTAAGCCATCTTTAGCCTACTTCATTGCCATTCATTGCCCACCTCTATGTTTGGGCTAACCTCTTTGTGACTGTTAGAAAAATCCTCTTGGAATATACTAATAGAACACTTCCACCAGTCCAAAGGCTGAGTGCCATCAGATGAAATTTGAGGCCTATAACAGAGATTTTTTTTTTTAAATTTTCCATTTCAAAAGTACCTTGAGGGCTGGAGAGATTGCTCAGCAGTTAAGGTGATTGCCTACAAAGCCTAAGGACTGTAGTTCCATTCTCCAGCACTCACATAAAGCCAGGTGCACAAGGCGGCACGTGTCTGGAGGTGTTTTGTTCTGTTCTGTTCTGTTTTGTTTTGTTTTGTTTTGTTTTGTTTTGTTTTGTTTTGTTTTGTTTTGTTTTGTTTTGTTTTTGCAGTGGCTACAGGCCCTGGTGTGCCCATTCTCTCTCTCTCTCTCTCTCTCTCTCTTCCTTTCCCTGCCTTTCTTTCTCACACTCTCGCTCTCAAATAAATATTTCTAGAAGCCTTAGTGTGCCCATTCTCTTACACTCTTTCACTCTCTCACAAATAAATAAATAAAAATTTAAGAATTTTTGTTTATTTTTATTTATTTGAGAGCGACAGACAGAGACAGAAAGAGGCAGAGAGAGAGAGAGAGAGAATGGGTGCACCAGGGCCTCTAGCCACTGCAAACGAACTCCAGATGCGTGTGCCACCTTGTGCATCTGGCTAACGTGGGTCCTGGGGAATCGAGCCTCGAACCGGGGTCCTAAGGCTTCACAGGCAAACATTTAACTGCTAAGCCATCTCTCCATCCCATAAATAAAATATTTTTTAAAATTATCTTGATTTATGACCTTCTTTTGTTCTATTATAAAAACATCATAAAACTTGCTACATTGGAACATGGGATTGGGGTAACTGAGTCCTTGTTCCCATATGATGGTCACTCATATTGGGCTCCAGAATAAACTCTTATTCTCTTTGATGGGAGAGCTATGTTTTTTGTGTTGACAAAGAATAAAAATAAACATGCAGTGGGCTAGAGATGTGGCTTAGCAGTTAAGATGCTTATCTGCCAAGCCTAAGGACCCATATTCAACTCTCCAGATCCCACGTAAGCCAGATGCACAAGGTGACGCAAGTGCACAAGGTCACACATACACACAAGGTGGCACATGCATCTGGAGTTTGAGTGCAGTGGTTGGAGGCCCTGGAACACCAGTTTTTTTTTTCTCTCTCCCTTTCTCATAAAAAAGTATACAAATCAAGCATTTACTGATAACAAATCATAAAGAAATTTACTTTAAAATAGTTCTTTGTTATATATATAATGTTATTGTTTATGAAAGCTGAAAGCAAATTTGCATAATAATGAGGTGGAGATGCTTACTTTTTCACGAAGAATTACATCTTGGATGAATAGTTGACACTTCAGAATGCAGAGTATCTTAAATATTTTTCAGAGTCGTTCAATACTTTGGTTTTTTTAGTCATTAATGCTGAGAAATCATTTTGCATAAACACATACTATAAGATAGCAGAAGTGTGTTTAGGAATACTTTAAATACTTTTGGAAACTCTATCCTAATCCCAAGTCAAAATCCATCCAATGAGTTTTCTCTGAAACTCAAGTTAGCAACTTAGATAGCAATTTTTAAAAGTCAAACGTTCTAACCCAATACAATCCAAAGATATGCCAACTTGCATCCTGAGGGATGGCAGTAGGAAAATATTAAGCCTTTATACCCCATAGTTAAGCTGGTATGTTCTTGTAAGAGCAGAAAAACTGTGTGTGCAGAAAAAACACACTGAAAAAGTTTATAACATTTCACAGCCTGGACTATGAGCGGAGGTGTTTTGGACAGCAGGTTCTGGCGTGGCGTGCCGGCAGGCTTAGTGCTACGTGTGCATGGTGTGTGTTCAGAACTAAGGCTACCGCGAAGTCCTGTGACGCAACATGGCCGAGCGAGCTCTACCAGAAGCATCGTGAACTAATTCCATGCTTAATTCTGAGTTAATGTTTAGTTATTGTGCATGCAGAAACTTTTAGAACGACCAGATTTGTTTAACTTCCACCTCCAGTTTACTGATGTAAACTGACAGTTTACAAAGCTGTGACTAGAGACAAGGAGAGTAAAGAACTTGCTGGGCAAGCATAAGGACCTGAGTTCAGATCCCCAGAGCCCATATAAATGCTATGTGGGCTTGTTAGCTTGTCTGTAGTCCTGGCACTTGGGAGGCAGAAACAGGGGAGCCCCCCCCCCCTCCACCGGCAAAGCTGGTTGACTCAGCCAGCTCTGGGTTCAATTGAGAGTCCTTTCCTCAGTAAACAAGATGGACAGCAATACAGGCAGATATCCAACGTCAGCCTCTGGCCACGCACACACGCACCCTCACGCTATGAACACGCATACACGCATGCATGCACACCACACATACATGAAAGAAACGTACTTAAAATAAAAAAGAAGCTGTGACCTAGACTGAACCGGGTATAGAAAACAGTGATAGCCATACCCCACACCTCACCTCAGTACTGTATGTTCTGGATGCTTCTTCACAGCTCTGACCACAGGACCACACCACATGTCTCTCTATTACCATCTCTTGTAGCGTTATGAGGAGCAAAGATTTCACTGACGCCAACCAGGATTATCACCCCCGAGCAGATTTGCTTAGGGCCACCTTCCCAGACTCTTTTCTCAAAGGTTTTTAGAATCACATGAATTTAGGATGGAAGAAACCCTAACAGTGTGCCATGTGGCAACCACCATTGGTAGGTTTTATGACTCCTAGCACAGTGCTTTCTAATGCGCAACACAAGCCTGAAGTGATTCTAACAATTAAAGAGCGTTGAGTCAAAAAACAAAGAAAGTCTGACGTGCGAACAAGGACAGGGGTAACATGTGGCCCAAGTTCACTCTGAGATCAAAACGACTGTGAACTTAGCAAAGGTTTTGGCTTCCCAACACATGATGTATCCATATGAAACATCTTGTTAATAACAATAATGAACATTTAAAAAAAAAAGCTTCAGAGACAAAGCTGTGTCAAGAACACATGAAAGTAAATGCCTAAAGTTTATTCATTGTTTATTTATTTTGTTTTGTTTCTTGAAACAGGCTTGTGCTATGTAGCCCAGGCTGGCCTGCAGCTAGCAATGCTCCTGTCTCAGGTTCCAAGTGCTGGGATTACAGGGATATACCAATACACCCAGGTGCTACATTTATTTTTAAATATTTTTAATAATCTACTTTACTTGTTAAATCTGATGGATTATATTTCAATATAGTCTGAATTGCCATCTAGTTACAGTATTGAAAATTTTCCTGGATATAAATTCTTATGAGTTTCTAGAATTAGCATTTAAAAATTTATTATGTGAACTTATGTTAATATCATTTAAAATTGCAATCAAAGCTAAAAATCAGCAACAAGCTTGGAATGGTAGCTAGTGTCTATACTTCCAGTACTAGGAAGGCTGAGACAAGACAGCTGCCAAGAGTTCGAGGTCAGCCTGGGCTACAGAATGAGATTCTGTCTTAAAGAGAAAAACAAAAACAAAACAGCAACACACACACGCACGCACACACGTGCACGCACACACTCTCACACACACACCTATTATTCTATAAATATCTAGAAGCAGAGGGATGAAATAACAAAATAAAATTGTTAGCTTGTGTGATGGTGCACGACTTTAATCTCAGCACTCGAGAGGCAGAGGTAGGAGGATCGCCGTGAGTTCAAGGCCACCCTGAGACAACATAGTGAATTGCAGGTCAGCTTGAGCTAGAGTGAAGCCCTACCTTGAAAAACCAAAACAAACAAACAAACAAAAAAATTTGCTAAACTATGAAAAAAATCATGAGCATATATCCTGGAAGAAAATGACAGTGAGGGGCTGGGGAAGAGGGTATCTCCTGACCTCGTGGTTCATCTGCCCTCCGCAGCGTGGGGAGGGGTGGACTGTCAGTAGCTGTCACGGTTAATTATATGTGTCCCCATGTGACTGCCAGATGAAACGCTATTCCAGAGTGCGTCTGTGAGGGTGTTTTCAGATGAGATTAGCATCTCAATCAGTGGTCTTGATGGCAGAGAGCTCTCCCAGTGTGGGTGGGCACCCTCCAGTCCTTCCAGGGCCCAGCTCAGAACAAAGACCGGAATCCCACCCCCTACACACTCCCCCCACCATTGCTGCTTGAGCTGAGACTTCTCACTGCATCTTTCCCATACTTGGGCTGAGGTTTACCACGTCTACCAGCCTGCTCCTCAGGGCTCTGGACTTGGACTGAATTTTGTCTTTGGCTTCCCCGGGGTCTGCAGCTTGCGGGTGGCAGGCCATGGGACTGCTCTTCCGCCATCAGAGCCTGAGCTGGCTCCTCATTACACGTATATGCTACTGGCTGTGATCTCTGGAGAACCGTGACTAATACGGCAGCTATTGTGAGAAATGTCCTTTGAATTGGATTCATGAGGCCTCAGCAACAGAGGATGCGGTATTCCAAACTCCACGCTACGAACTATGGGAGGAGGCTGTAGAAGGAAGTCAAGGACCACTCCTTTCCTTGCATAGTTTTCAACTGGTCAGAGAAGATGCTTCTGCCAAACCGTAATCTAGAACAAAAGCATAAGCAGAGTGTTATGGGGACATATGAGAAGCATTTATACCTAGCTTGAAGAAGCAAGGAAGATCTTCATGGAGGAGGTGACGTAGGACCGGGGACTGAAGAGCTAGAAGAATTCCCACAGTCTGAAAAGGCCTAGAAAAAAAAAAGGGTTAAAAGAATGACAGTCATGAATTCATAGGTCCTGGGAGAAAGCAGAGAAATGAGGTGTTTCTTTGTTCCCTTTTGGTGCAGTCACAACCTGTAGTTGTACCCTGGGGTCCATGGGGGATTGATTCCAGGGCTTCCTATGGATACAAACCCCAAAGTGCTCAAAGCCCCTTATATAACATGTCTTTGTGCTTGTAAAACTGACTCATATCCCCTTCCCTACCTGAAACAGCCTCTGGACCTAGACATCTTGATTCACGTACCTAAGACAATGTAAGTACTAAGCAAATAGCTGTTGCCTTGTGTTATTTAGGGCATAAGACAAAAGCAAGCCAATAGGTGTTCAGTAAAGATACAGTTTTTCCCAGAATATTTTCAGTTTTGGCTCGGTTGAGTGGGTGCTGCAAAATCCACGGGTAGGAACTGATACAGAGTGCTGAGTGTCTGCTGGTCATTGTGATGGCTGCTTTGCTAGCAGACCTCAAACTACTAGTTATCTAAGCTGGTAGAAATCATCATCAACTTCATGACTTGAAACAACACACAGTTACTATCTTGTAGTTCAGGAGGTCAGATCCATAGCATACTTCTCCTTGGGCTCTTATGAGGTGTTGGTGGGGTTGTGTTTCTTCACCAAGGTGCAGGGAAAGAATCCATGTCTTTCTGCTCTTTCAGGTTCTGGAAGCTTCTGTTTGCCTGGGCTCAGGAATCCAGCAATGGCAAGGGAGGCCTCACATTGCATAGCGTCTGCTCTGGCTTTTGCTCTCAAAGACTCTTGGGATGTCACCGGGCCCACCCAAACCTCCAGGGCCATGTCTCTCTTTTCAGATTGGCAAATTGGCAGTTTAAATGCCATCTGCAACCATAGTTTGTCATGTCATATACAATGCTGGATCCTGGGATCAGTGGTACCAGTTTTGAGAGCAACAGATCCTCTCAAGCCAGTGCCTCTGAGTCTGTGTCTTGCGACTCGCCAAGAAGTAACAAGTGGGGACTGAGCAGAAGGGCAAGGGAAGAGAGAGCTATTTTAGGAGAGAACGCAAAGCAGAAAGCTGTTGAGATGGGAGGGGTCCTGAGCTGATAATCCTACTGGTGACTTGGATCGGGTTTTTCTTATAACCTTGGGGATATAAATGAAGTGTCAAATTGGGGCGAGCTTTACTGGTTAGGTTTAAATGGACGTGGAGGGCCATGATTGGCTGGCGGGTGGGGGGGAGAAGAATGTAGACTCAGAAAGAGCCCATGGTTCAAAAAGAAACAAACAAAGCCAGGCAAAAGTTCTAGAAGGAAAAAGAATGAGGAAGTAAAACTGAGGACAGCCCTGGTTGCCATCTTGCTGAGTCAGGTTTGGGTTCAGATTACAGTTGCCTTCTAATCCCCCACCAGGGCAGGTTGACACTGATGTTCTCTTGGGCCTGTGTCCCTAACTACCTACCTACAAAAGAAGGCTACTTTGTTCCTGATCTCTATCATTAGGACATGGACCTCCCCAAGGACCCCCATTATGGCGGAGGGCGTTTAGCACCAAGTCAAGGTCGGAATTCCCAAGAACTCTTGCGTTTTGCAGAGACATCTGAAACCCAATGAGGAAATGTCTGTGGCTCTATCCTCCTGTCTCTGGCACCTTACACTGTACCTGTGGCATGTTACCTTGGAAATGTGCGATGCTCACTTCATGGCTCCTTACTTAGAGGACATTGAAGTGACAAGCACAGGTGGCGGGCTTCAGGATCATCCAGCAAGAAAACAGGAGTCATTGCTCAGCTCGGCACCCTGGCCCACAGATCACCTCTGGCCGCTCATCCTCACAGGCCCAGCTAGGGCATCCACATGCCAGTGTCTTTCTCCTTGGTGTTGGCTTCCTTTCCTCAAGATCTCCGAAGTGAATCTTAGAAACGATTAGGAGCCGGGCATGGTGGCACATGTCTTTAATCTCAGCACTAGGGAGGGAAGATCACCCTGAGTTCGAGGCTACCCTAAGACTACATAGTAAATTCCAGGTCAGCCTGGGCTAGAGTGAGACGAAAAAAAAATTAGGTTTCCTTATTACCCAAAACTTTCTTTGCCTTTAAAACTACTTCTTGAATTAATTTCCTTTCCAGGTATTTCAAGCACAAGGATAGGTTGGTTCTTATATTCTCACATAGTGGCTCTAGGAAGTAAATAAGCTCACCTCTCTTTCATCACTCTTGTGGACGGTTTGCAATGAATTTTAAAAAATATTTCTTACTGATTTATTTGCAAGCAGAGAGACACAGAAGAGAGACAGACAGAGAAAATGGGTGGTCAGGGCTTCCAGCCACTGCAAACAGAATCCAGATACATGTGTCACTTTGTGCATCTCGCTTTACATGGGATCTGGGGAATCAAACTTGGGTCATCAGACTGTCCAGGAAAACATCTTAACCACTGAGCCATCTCTTCAGCCCTGGAATACATTTTGTGTTTGGTTCCTAAGCAGGGGCCCAGGAGCTGGGGTGGCTTTCAAACTTGGTGTGTTTTTAATGTTGGAGGCCCTAAGCACAGATACTGTGGGTAAATTTCCTTACCTTCCATCTCGCAGTCCAGTCACCTTACTTTGGCATCCTTTGACAACCCCTAGAGCTCACCTTGTCTTTCCTGTGGGGGTGGGGGTGAGGAAAGTTATGATGCTTTAGTTTGGCAGGAGAACCCCTGCCCTGGGCTCCCTCCTTCAAGGGCTTTGGCCCCAATAGCACCTCCTCTCCTGTGGGTGAGCATAGTACTCTGGGAGTCATGCTGGGCTGTTGGGGTGGAGGGTGTCTCCAGAAGAGTCTAGAATAACCAGAACTTCCCCCTGGTGATACAGGATACTGTTTGGGAACTAACACACTTCTTTGGGAAACCATGGTCCCTTGTCTCAGTCCACATGCAGGTCCTACCTGTGTTCCAACTATGATGGTCCCTCTGGGAACTGGAAACACCAGCTGGTGTAACCCCTTACATAATGGCTCCCACTGGCCAGCCATCCCTCTGCAAGGTCTGTGTCTATCTGGCTGTCCTCTAGTGATGGTAGAATCCAGCTCCTTTGGTGGGACTTCTGGTCACTGTGGATATACTGTGCTATCCTGGGTCTGTCTGAAGCCATACTGGACAGTAACAGACAATCTTAAATGGATGGTCTTGTTCTACTTGCTTCATCCTCCCTCCTTGCCTCCCGGCTGTGCCCTGTGAGGTAAACAGGGTGCCATCAATACCAGCTGTCATCATCACTGATGACAGCTGGAAGGGAAGATGTGTCTTCTAACATTCTATTATGAAATGTGAAGAAGCACTGTGACCATGACCAGATAGTGAATCTCCGTTAGTATTTTCCTGCCTTCTCCGCATTACCCGGGGCCTTGGCAGTCCACATTGTCCAAGCACAGAACACCATTCAAAGAGAGCTGGAGGGAGACAACGTTCAGGACACCAGGTGGATGCTACAGTCTCCTGAGCAAACAGTCCCAGGGAGCTGCAGAGGCAAGAAGGTCCATTCTATTTTAGTTCAAATGGCCCTAACAGCCAAAGTGTGTGGGTTGATGACAGTCTTGCTGATTTTTTCTTTTTCTCACAGTGATGTTATCTGAGTGAGAAATAGTATACAATCAACAACACGGGAGATGGAGCCTGGTGCCACAAGGAGCTTCCATGTGCACCGTCAAGAAATAATCCAATAAGTAAACCCAAATTTTCTTCATTATTCTATATCTTTTTTAAAAATAATATTTTGGGCTGGAGAGATGGCTTAGCGATTAAGGCGCTTGCCTGCAAAGCCAAAGGACTTAGGTTCAATTTCCCAGGACTCACGCAAGCCAGATACACAAGGTGGTGCACGTGTCTGGAGTTCGTTTGCAATGGCTGGAGGCTCTGGCGTGCCCATTCTCTTTCTCTCGCCACCTCTCTCTCTTTCTCTCTCTCTGTCTCTCAAATAAATAAATAGAAATAAAATATTAAAAAAATTTAATTACTTTGAAAGCAGAGAGAGAGAGAGAGATAGAGAAAGAGAATAAGAATGTGTGTGCAAGGGCTTCTAACACCTTCAAATAAACTATAAACATATACATCACCTTGTGCATCTGGCTTTACATGGGTACTAGGGAATCGAACCCAGGCTATCAGACTTTCAAGCGAGTGCCTTTAACTGCTGAGCCGTCTCTCCAGCCCCTATTCTAAATCTTTATTGGCAAATCACCATACCTCACATAGACTCATAAATTTAAAGTACATTTTAATTAAATTGTACAAACAGAGATTGCACACACAAAATTGTTTTTCCTGGAAGCCTTCAAGCCCTAAAGCCATCTCTGGTAAAGAGCAGGGCCCTCTGACCTTGGCTTTTAAAACAGAACTCTTATTTATTTTCAAGCATTTCAAGCAGAGAGAGAGAACAGGTGAGTTCCAGTGCCTCTAGCCACACTGCAAACGAACTCTAGACACATGTACCACTGTGCACCGGGCTTTACGTGGGTACTGGGGAGTTGACCACTGGTTCTTAGGCTTTGCAGGAAAAGCACCTTAACCACTGAGCCATCCCTCTAGTCCACCTTGGCTTTTATTTTATTTTTTTGTTTATTTTTGTTTATTTATTTGAGAGCAACAGACAGAGAAAGAGGCAGAGAGAAAGAGAGAGAGAGAGAGAATGGGCATGCCAGGGCCTCCGGCCACTGCAAATGAACTCCAGACACGTGCACCCTCTTGTGCATGTGGCTAATGTGGGTCGTGGGGAATCGAGCCTCGAACCAGGGTCCTTAGGCTTCACAGGTAAGCACTTAACCACTAAGCCATCTCTCCAGCTTTTATTTTGTTGAAATTCTCCTTGGTAATCCCTTTCAAGTTTTGCCTGCTGTGCCAGGATCGTGCCAGACACACAGTCAGCTCTCAATAAATACCTCCTGGAAGAGACAGGGAGGAGCTGGTGGAATCTGCCATGCTCTTCATGTGTTATTTTCTATCTTCTCAAAAGCAAAGCATGATCATGAGGTTATTTTTAAACAGTGAAATAACATGCTGAGTTTAGCTCTTTTTGCATCTATAAGGAGGTAAATGTGAAGGTCATATTGTAGACTGACGAGATTGAAGCTCCATTTCAGGTAAAAGTTGGGCCGGGGGTGAGAAGAGGGGGGACAGAAGCTATCTCTTTGATCTCTAGGGATGGCCTACTCTGCTGCAGATTTGGAAACACAGAGAAACTCCTGGGCCAGTCACACCAACCAAGAGAAATATGTTATTGAATGGCAAACCCACCCATGAACATGCAAATTCAGAATTCATAAATGTTCCAGAAAAGACCATGTGCTTTAGAAGCAATGTGGATTTCATGACTAAGCAAAGTGACCGGTGTGTTTCAGTTGCTTGTTGCTGGAGGGACCTACCTTGGCAGGGTTTCCGCGCCCAGTTAACTCCACGCTGCCCTTTTGATTTCTTCCTTCCTTAGCTGCAACCTCTACCAGAATTCCTGGCACCAAATGAGGAGGTTGTCCATTGTGTTCTGATGTCAAGCTTGGGCACTTCCCCAAGTCATTACATCTGAAATGTCTGTGATCTCTTTTGTTTGGGGAATTTGGGCTAAAAAACAAGCTGGAGGGAAAAGCACTTTCTGTTTTCGTTTTTGTTTTCGAGGTAGGGTATTTTTATAAGCACCAAGAACTACCTTAACATGCTGAAATGGTTGCTCTGTCTAAACATGGACGTTATAAAGACAGGTGGTGACAGACAAGTGGCCACTGCTTCCTTACAACTTGCCTGCACTTCTGTTGAATTTGCCTCTCTCTCCTCTCAGATGCTGGGAGACAACTTAACTTCTCAAAGCCAAAGAATTAAGATGTCTTTTACTTACCGTCCAAATTAAGAAAACAGTGGCACAGAAAGTTCCACTTCCTAGTTAGGAGCCTGTGACAGGTGAAAGGCCTTCTGACGTTGACCATCATCTCCAGCGTTCACGGCTGCCGCTGGTCCCTAAACATCAAGGCTAGCTGTGTATGAGAGCCCAGGTCACGCTGTTTGGAGCATCTTCTCCCAGAGCATTTTCATCCTCTGGGACCAGGAAGCCTAGTTGGCATATTCTCACACAGTCTTGTTGGATCAGCGAAGGCATCATCAAAGGAAGGCTGCGACAGACAATTATGTGTCTCCCTAGGGAACCAACTTATAAATGCCCACCACTCTGTGACACCAGAAGAGAAGAGCAGGTGTGGGGAGGAAGCTGCGGCAGAAGGAAGAGCACGTTGCAGGCTGCCTTTAGAAGAGATGCCACGCGTCCCCTGGGGAGAGAGATCTTGACCTTCTGGGCCTTGTCCTTGTCAACCCGGCTGTCTTTGGGACCTCCCTGACCCTGCCGTGCTGATTTGTGCTACAATTAAGAGAGTGACTTAGATTAGCCATTGGGCAAATCTGCAACAAGAAAATGGTAAAAAGGAACAGGAATGAAGGGAGGTAGGGGAAGAAAGGAGGGGCATTACATGACAAACAACCCAGTTACCCAGACATTACTCTAAAATGGAAGAAATCTGAGTATAAATCAAGACCAAGAAGCCCTTCCCAAGGGCCTTACTCTATACAACTTTGAAAATACACATTCATGAAAGACGACAACATAAGCTGAGATCTAACCAAGAAAAAATGTAAAACAATGCAAAATCTTGCTATGCAGTAGAGAGGGTAGAGAGGGTCATGGAATTTATCATGTCAGAGCCTATCATGGTGGCAGCACAGGGATATGTTGGAATCAGGGCTCCTCACCTGGAGAAGCACAGAACTACCAACCTGACCAGTGCACTCAGGATGGTTTGTCAAACTGAACCCCCCCCCTGCCAGTGAAGGCTTGTGCTCCACAGTTGCCCCAACCCAGCACAGATGCCCAGCAGTTTGGGCACAGTCATTGATGGCTTGGAGCCATCAGGAGTGCTTGGCCACTCTAAAGTGTCTTTGTGTAAATTAGAAGCAGGAAGCAGATCAAGGAGGGTAAGTGGGTGCATAAAAAAAAAAAGATAATGTGCCCCTTAGGAAAAGGCAGACTCTCTTGGGCAGAATAAACACACGTGTCCTTTCTCTGGTCTGACACACATGGTTACTAGGGCCCAAAGCCAGCAGGATTTCAGTTCCCAGAATGCCTTCCTACAGATGTCTTGTTCAGGGCATGACCTACGCAACTGTACTTGACTTCTTTACTCAGATAGAACCATCCTGCAAGTGTGCAGCCCAGTTCCTCAGCCTCGGCTCAGATCCATGGGTCAATAAACAACCCCACTGATGCCTAGAATTCTTGGCCCAGAAAACATCAATCCACTTGAGAAGGTGAAATGACTCCCCTTTGTTGGATACAGAGATGGATGGGTATACCAGGCGTTTAAAATAAATATGGAGATAAAGTTATTCCAACTTACAAGAGTCATTATTGGTGCCAAATTTATATTTAGAAAGAGAACAATAAAATTTGTGAGTTAAACTTGAACTCCTAGAGGTAGATTTTAAGATTTACAGGTTTAATCAGTTAACTATTCATCTGAAGCCCAATAACCAACAAATCATCTTCTCAGTGCATAAAACCATTGATCCAACATTACAAAGCACTCTCTAAGACCATAGACAGAACAGGATTTGGAAGAGCACACTGAAATGCCTTGAGCGGTGGAGGAACTGCACTGGGCATCGAAATAAAATCATTGCAATGAACGTGGAAACACCAAGAAAGAAAATAGGCAAGGTGGGCTATCAATTGCTAACATAAAAATATGTTTTTGCCTGATGTGGTGGCATGCTCCTTTAATCCCAGCACTCAGGCTGAGGTAGGAGGACTACTGTGAGTTTGAGGCCAGCCTGAGACTTATAGCGAATGCCAGGTCAGCCTGGGCTAGAGTGAGACCCTACCTCAAAAAAAAACAACAAAAAAAATTAGAGACCACCCAGGAGACTACTTTGCAAATTCCAGGTCAGCCTGGGCTACAGCAAGACCTTGACTCAAAAACAAAAACGATAGAAAAGTAGGCTCTTGCTCTAGCACAGGCCGATCTGAAATTCACTATGTAGTCTCAGGGTGGCCTCAAACTCACAGTGATCCTCCGACTTCTGCCTCCCTGAGTACTGGGATTAAAGGTGTGCACCACCATGCCTGGACATGGTTTTTAATATAAAGAAAAGCCAGTCATGGTGGCATATGCTGGTAGGAAATTGCTGAAGAAGCGGAGGCAGGAGGATCAAGAGTTTGAGGCCAGTGTGGGTTACACATTTGAAAAATAAATAAGGGCTGGGGAGATTGTTTAGTGGTTGAGGCAATTGCCTGTGAAGCCTGAGGACCTGAGTTCAATTCTCCAGTGCCTATGTAAGCCAGATGCACAAGGTGGCACATGCATTTGGAGTTTATTTGCAGTGCCTAGAGGCCCTGGCGCTCCCATTCTCTCTTTCTCCCTCCCTCCCTAGCTCTCTCTTTCAAATAAATAAATAATGTAAAGAAAAAAGACAAATCCTTTGTGGTAATGAGAAATATTAGATTTAAATGGAGTATCCTTAAAGAAAAAAAGAGCGAATGAAAACCTGGAATTATTGAAAGGTACATCAGGAAAAAAAAATTACCTTGAATGTGAGGAAGGGGCTTTCAGTTTATAGAGGCACATTTTCTAGAAAACAGAAACAAAAATGATGAATACTGAGACACATCCTGGCTGATAGTAACCTTTGAGACAAAAAAAAAAAAAAAAAAAATCAAGGATTATCAGTCACCCACACAGAAACTCACTAGGGCTGCCTGGCTGGCAGACCTGTCTGTCCACAACAATATTCACAGCCAAGATCCACTAGAGCGATGTGATGAGGGAGAGAAAATGTAATCTAAGCATGTTACACCCAACCGAGATGATATTCAAGTACAAAGACAACAGGTTAAAAGTTCCAAGTGTGAAAGAACTTAAGAAATACAGCACCCTGCAGTCTTCATGGATGAAATCGAGCTGACCAAAGGTGAATCAGGGAAACTGAGGGCTAGAAAGAATCTTAGGGAATATGTCCAGAAACTTGGTATCCGGCCAAGTGTTACTTCTGGGCATTTAAAAATGAAAAATAATTCAGCCACGTGGTAAATCAAAATCATGAAAAAGAACTTGAATAGGCCAGCCAAAGAGCTAATTGGGAGCAATACGTCCTCTACACATAGAACCAAGGCTGAACAGCCCCACGGTTACAAAATGAAATATAAACGTTAAAGTCAGTGGAAAAACAGTAACGGGAGACAGGAAACCAGAGGTGAGCAGAAGTCTTCAGATGTCCTATTTTTCCCCAGCAGGGGTGAACTATCTCACCGAACGCTGTAAAGTCATGTACAGTGAGTGACACTGCTACTGACCTCTACCGCTTAATGTTTTCCTGATGGTTTTCCTAAGTCATGGAAGGATCTGTTCAGGAAAGAATCTTTCATGGTAGGAAAAGAAAATGCATTGATCTGAAGTCATGAAATTCCTATCTTTAAAAACATAATTTTCTACTTAATTTAATAGAAATGCACTTTATTGCTTTACTTAAAGACAGAACGCACAGCATGACGCTGGCCAGGTTTTGAACACGTTATGCTGTGAACCTGCCAAGTGGGCCTTCATAGGAAAAATGCCTGGGAATCTGTTCACCTATTCTAACAAAGTTTTAAGTGATTTCCCCTTCCTTCTGTGTTTTTCTATACTGCTTGAATTTTTATAACAACTGTGATTCATTTTGCAAATAGAATAAGATAGTCATTCTTAAAGGAAAATAACTTGGGCTCAGAGGAGAGGGGAAGGGGGGTTAAGCACACCAGTAGTTAGTTATAAAGGGCTTGGGGAGGTCACAGAGCCAACCTGAAAGAGAAACAGAATTGTCACCTGTGTTTTGAAGGGTAGAAATGTTGTGTAGCAAGCAGGCTCCTCTAAACTGAGGAGAGAAAGGAGGCTCTGGGGATTCAGGAAGTCAAGTCTGGGAGACCTGAATCTTAAAGGTCACACAACCCCTCCGGAGGTTATGTCAGCTAGAAACTGAAACATCCCTCCTTGGGGGAGGGGCAGGAAGGAAGTTTCAGAGATTCAGGGAGTCAACAAATCTAGGAAAGAGTTGCAAGGCCCTGCCCTAAAGTATATAAGAGGGAAACAGCTGCTTGGGGATGAGACTCTCCAGGGGAGCTGCCTGTAAGAGGTAGAGTGTGCTGGAGACTCTCCAGTGGATGAGCCTTTGAGTGGAAGCAGCGCCGTGTGGCTGCCTTTGAATCATCTATTGCTCCAGTAAGCAACCGACCCCTCACCTCGCTCTGTAAGTAACCCAGTAAACTCACTGGTTCACCCAGCTGGTTTGGTCTGTCGCCTGTGCCCTATCTGGGGGAGAAGACGTGTGTGCTTGCGTCACCCCATAACAGAAGGAAGCATCAGCCCACTAAAGCGGTTGTTTTTTTTCCAAGGATCAGTTATGGTTATGTCAAGGTGAATTCAGAGATCGGACCCCCTTCCCTGATGGCGACTTAAGAGATGAAGGCAGATGTGGGTTGGCAGCCTAAATTGAGCCAACAGAAGCAGCGTCCAAAAACCGAGGAGGGGGCCGGATGCTGGAATACCGAGGGGTGGAAGTAGGGGTGGCAGGCAGAGAAGCAGCCCTGCCAACCAGAGACCCTGGAGAGCGAACACAGCACACAGGGAGGCCACTTTGAGAAGCAACGTCAATCAGTGAGCAGGGGACAGCTAATGCCAGACACGTGACAAGACAGGCACATAAACAAGGGCAAGAGGAGCTGCTAGAATCTTCTTTGAGAGGCCCCTGGTGCTGTAGGCTAAATCAAACCAGCAGAGTTGTACACTCATAAATCTGAAATAAGAGGTCTTTTCTAAGATGGACCACCATGGGTGGGGCCCCCTCAGCATCCTGGGACCACTGAGAGGGACAAATCCTAGCCTTGAATGATGTATGCATAGAAGTGTATGTCTATTCATAAGCCAGCCTCACATTTCACCCTTCTGTGTATCCATCTGGCCTCCCCCCAGCTGAAACTATAGGCCATAGCCCTGAAGCTAAGCTCAGGCAAAGGTGTGTTTGAGAGTCTGTCGAAACGGAACGCTCAGGCAGCAAGAAAGCTGCCCGCTCTTTGCTGGTGGGGAAGGTTGTAGCCACGCCGGCTGGTCACTCTGCAAGCTGCTATTTCCCAGCCCTTCACCTGTTACAAGAGTCTCAGCTGGCTCACCCTTGCCAAAGGCAGAAAGCTTGTTGGCCTGTTTGCACAGCCGTGATACGGTAATTGCGCAGAACTTTATTGAGCCAGCTGACTCACTCCGAAACCCGGATTTGCTTCCAATTAGTGGTGCCGTTTGATAGAAGGTGCCCTCGGCAGCCCTGAAACATCCCCCTGTGTCAACAGGGTTCACGACGATCGTGTTGGCAGAACCCGTACACAGCGGGCCCAGAATCAAAAGGGAGATTAAATTTGAAGCATTAAAAATTCGCTTAAAAGCCAATGTGAGTCACTTTTAGTAGACGCCCAAAGACTGACAAAGGGCCAAGAGAGCTCACTGCTAATGGGAAAGTTGGGACAAAGAGTAGAAAAACAGGCATGTGGAAGGTGAACCTGGAACAAAGAGCCACAAGTGCCATGTGACAGGGCGTTCCCTCTGCAGAGAGGTGACGCGCCCTCAAGGGAAGCCAAAGATGAAAACGATGCTCCCAAGAACATAACGTGAATTGCACGGGACCAACGCTACGCCTGGGGAGCGGCTGCTAGAGTGCAGGACCCTACAGCCGTGAGTGATGCGTGAATAAAGACCGAGTCTCGTGGTGACAGTGCTATGTCCACCTATTGGGTGTCATCCTCCTGCTGCTCACTGAAGACTAGTGTTCTGGTTCTCCTAGAGAGGTCCTGGTTTGACTTCGTGGTCTGGGTTAAACCTTTCAGCCCTTGGCAAACCTAAATGACGTCCCCAAGCTGGTCCTCTCTCTAGAGCCCTAAGGGTGATCGATGGCTTCCCAAGGCATTCCCTTGGCATTTTGCTTATCTAGAACGGCCCTCGTATTTTTCCTCCGCAAAACTCAGCCGGCCGTGTTCTCCTGTAGGACAGTGGCTTCCAACCAGTCCCCTGGGAACTTTCTAGAAAGGTAGGTAGGCAGAAAAAAAGAGTCAGCGCCAAACCAACATTTCCCTGGGAATTTTCTAGAAATGAACATGTTGAAGTGTGACCTCAAACCTATAGGATCAGCCCCTAGGGGTGAGGCTCAGGTCTCTGGGTTTTAACAGCCTTCCTGCACCTTCTAATATGTGCTACTGTGAACCACTGCTCCCCAGGACCCTCAAGCAAAGACTCCTCTGGCAGCCAGGACCATTCCCTTTCACACAGTACAATGAGACCTACTACCTGTTGCCATGACAGTCCTTCCACCAAACTCATTTGGACAGTTCTCTCTGCCCAGTCTGACTGCAAGTGCTTTGAAGGCAGCATTGCCATTTGCTGTTGCTTTCCAGGTAGTATCAATCTATGTTTATAGTGCTGTGGCAGTTTTATTAGCTCTTTTATTATGGGAACAGATTTATTAAGTTATATTTTGTTTCCTAAGTCGAACCATGTTGGAAAGAAATGTTTAATCCTCCGAGAGAGAATGTCAGAGAAAGAAAAGAAATGGGATCTCTGTGGCTGCCTCCGATCATCTCTGTAGGTAAATTTTGCCTTCATTTCATGAAAAGCCACACATCCTGTCTGCTCTTCCTTAACATTGGATTGACAGAATGGTGACATCTTTCCCTGCTTTAAATGTGATCCTAGCTTTCAAACTAACTTACTGGACACTGAATTTTTAGGCAACTGGAGAGGTGGCTTGGCAGTTAAATTACACTTCTTGCACACAAGCATGAATGAGAGCCTGAGGGGGGCCCCGAGACTGCTTGCGTTTGAATCTCCAGCACCCATGTAAACAGCCGGGCATGGCCGTGTGCACCTGTAACCCCAGCCCTGCAAACAGGAAGCGAGAGCAGGGAATCTCTTGGGCTTTGGAGAAACAGCAAGCTCGTGCATCAGTAAGAGACCCTGGCTCAAATAGTGACGGGCAGAACAGCGATGGAGCACAGCATCCAGCATTACACTCCGGCCACTGGGAGGTGAGCATCCTGGATGCAGGGGAGTGCATGGGGCGCTGCAAGGGCGCATACACATGCATGCACCACACATACCACACGTGCACACAGAAACCCCTTGTTACATATGTGCACAAGCAAAAGCAGATAAATAAAAAGAAAACAGTAACTTTGAGGGATTCAACAGCATTTCTGAACACTTAACTGACTCTCCATTTGCACTGGCTCTGTACTGGAAGAACCCACCCTTTTGGTCTCAATTAAAAACACTGCCACATGTCTGCTATTAATAATGACAGCAATTTACTTCTGTTGAAATTGAAAGCCTTCAATTCACTTTGAAAAACCTAAATGCATCTCACATGGCATGCAGGCATGTTTCAAAGCTTTCTTCTCCTTTATAGTTTCTCCCCCCACCCTTTTGTTTTTTAAAATAGACTTAATCTTCAAAGCTTACGATTGCCATTTGGTGTCTGAAGATCTATAGATCTAAACACACATATGAATGTATATATGCACATATGTGTCCATGGATATTGAGATTTGTATGTTTTGGTCAAACAAATAGTTCTGCCTTCCTGAGGTAACTTGTTCATGTGAATATAATTTAACTGTTTTTTTTTTTTCCCCTAGCATTTTTACTTGACATTTTAAAAGTCAGTGAAACTAATGAAAAAGAAGGGGCGGGGGTGGGGAGGGAATCTTGCAATGAAGAAACGTAATTGTTTTCAACAAACCACATGTGACATTTCAGATGTATATTTTATATGGCATTGTCATGAAAGAGTATATAATTGGGGGAACTTTTAAAAGTCAACCATTAAGAGGGAGCCTAAAATGACTAATTAGCATCCATCAGATACATAAGAGGAAGAAATGTGATGTTGACCACATCAAACGGGCTACTTTTAATAGTCCAGATTCATGTATGGTGCTTTTGAAAACACAGATTGCTGCTCAAGAGGACACCACTCTCCCCTGAGCAAGGATGCACGTTCTGGAGGAGCAGGGAGGGGTCCTGAAAAGACACCTGCAGACAATTAAGGGCAGGATCCCTCCTCTTCACTGGGAAGCAACTTCGCTAGGAAGCAAATGCTATCCAGGGCCTCACAGTTTGGAAGGGTCAGTATGAAGTAAGCAGTTGTTGATGTAATATCTTGGAAAATTCATTTAAGGCTATCTGATAGTCACAAATAACAAAGCTGGAGTTTTTGTCTGTGATTCATTCGATCATCTGCATCAATTATATTTGTTGAAATCACTGAACTGTCCTATATTGCCAAATCAGGCACAAAAATACACCCATATGCGATTATATAAATTAACCACGATGTAGTTAATTCTGAAAAGGTCCTTTGTTTTAGGATGGACCTATTGAGTTTTTTCACCCATATTCACTTATTCACTTGCTAATTACTTAAACCATGATTGGTCCATTATAGACATTCAGTAAACCAGCTTTCACCTCCAGGAGACAGCTTCCAGCCACAGCCCTCCTGAGAAGCTGTCCACTGACCTGGAATTATTGTTACAGGAAAAAAAAAATGCAGAATTCCTAAAATATGTTGTCCCCTTCCTTTTTTTTTTAAGAATGGAGGAATTTTTATTAAATTTGTTTTTAAACTTTTATTGGCATGTGTTTGTGTATGTGTACAGATGCATCAGGGCCTTTCGCTGCTACAAATGAATGCCACTTTTTGTGTCAGGCTTGCATTGGTGGATTGGGAATTGAGCTCGGGCTGGCAGGCTTGGCAAGCAAGCACCTTTAACCACTGAGCAATCTTCCCGGCTCCTTAAATTTAATTAATTAATTCATTCATTTTAAAAATATTTTATTGATTTGAAAGAGGGAGAGAATGAATGTGGGTGTGCCGGGGCCTCAGCCACTGCAAACTCCACACGCATGCGCCACCTTGTGCATCTGGTTTACATGGGTGCTGGGGAATTGAACCTAGGTCCCCTGGCTTTGCTGGCAAGCGCCTTAACTCTTAAACCATCTGCCCAGCCCCTTAAATTTATTTTTAACTGATACATGAAAACATAAAAATGTTCATGTCCATAAAGTGTCCCAATGCATATATTATATATAGTGTTTGACTTAGGTTGAACATCTCTTCCTTCCCAAACATTTATCATTTCTTAATGGTGAACACATTCCCACTTGTTTCTTCCAGCTTTCTGAAAACTGCAGCACATGATCACTGTCTGTAGTCACCCTACTAGGAAACAGCATCCAGAACTTCTTTTTCCAACTTGTCTTTCAACCCTTTACTCATAAGTATATATATATGTATATATATATGTATTTCTTATTTATATGTTAGGCAAGCCTTCAAAGTACTTTCCCATAAGAAAGCAGGAAACCTCCATGTAATACAGCAGACAGTCACGATGACTCACATCTCGTTGCAAACAATGGGACTATATCCCACACAGAGCTCCTGGCTTTGACAGGAACGAGGGGATGAGCCCCCAGCACAGGAAACCATGAAGAAGGATGACAACTCCATCCTCCACTGCTTTGGAAACCTAAATCTGAGACCCCGCATGTGATGTGCACTTTGTGGAACCTGCTGACACACGGGCTAAATGAGGGTGACAGGCCATCTTATGGACTTAAAAAGCTCAGAAGCCTTGGGCTGGAGTGATGGCTCAGCAGTTAAGGCACTTGCCTGCCAAAGGACCCAGCTTTGATTCCCCAGTACCCACATAAGCCAGATGCACAAGGTGGTGCGTGCATCTGGAGTTTGTTTGCAGTGGCTGGAGGCCCTGGCATGCCCATTTTTTTTTCTCCCTCTCTCAAATAAATAAAAGTAAAATATTAAAAATATTAGGAAACCTTTATTATTTGTAACCAAAGTATAGCTGGCAGTGGAAGTGTTGCTATATTCTTTTTTTAATTATTTTTGTTCATTTTTATTTATTTATTTGAGAGTGACAGAGAGAGAGAGGCAGATAGAGAGAGAGAGAGAGAGAGTGGGCACGCCAGGGCCTCCAGCCACTGCAAATGAACTCCAGATGCGTGTGCCCCCTTGTGCATCTGGCTAACATGGGTCCTGGGGAATTGAGCCTTGAACCGGAGTCCTTAGGCTTCACAGGCAAGCGCTTAACCACTAAGCCATCTCTCCAGCCCAGTGTTGCTATATTCTTCATGCCTAGGAGAGATGAGAGGTACACACCACCACCTTGGAAACCAAACCCTACCCTCCTGTCTGTTCCGATTGTAGCCTTCCTTCCCCAATACCACAGTGTACTGACACATACCAGTGACAGGCTAAGAAAGAATCCTGTCCTCTCCCTAGAGAGTAGCCTGGGACAGGGAAGTATAGATGATTTTCTTGAACATTCTTGGAGGCTTACCTGTGAGTACAAGTCCCATGAATAACAGAGAGGGACCTGAGACCTTCTTCCCCCCACCAGTGCCCCAGGGTTGGATCGCAGTCTAGGTTCAAATTCAGGACCACCACTGGAACCTGTAGGAACCTCTGAGGCCACATGCCCAAGACACTGGAGACTTGGGGTCAGTGCTCTGACTTGACCTTCCCGTAGCTTCCATGATGGCTTCTTCACATGCTTCCTATCCACCCCAGCAGCCTTTGCTTCTTAATGTCCCCATGTCTTCTCCAAGGAGGATACAGACCCAGATAAGTTCTGGTGGGGAGAGGCCTGAGGAGAACTCATGGAGTGTGCAGGGCTGGGTGCCAGATAGCTCTCAAACATTGAGGATAACTTTGTGTTTTATTTTTTTTTCCTGTGCAGTTCTAGGAATTAAAGCCAGGGCCTCATACATGCTAAGCAAGCCCTCTGCTACTGATCTATATTCACAGCTCTCTATTTCTCTTTACAGTTTTTACTTTTTTTGAGAGAGAGAGAGAGTTGGCACACCAGGGCCTCAGCAGCTACAATTGAACTCCAGATGCTTGTGCTACCTCGTGGGCATGTGTGACCTTGTGCTTGCCTCACCTTTGTGCATCTGGCTTACATGGGACCTGGAGAGTCGAAGGGTCCTTAGGCTTCGCAGACAAGTGCCTTAACTGCTAAGCCATCTCTGCAGCCCTTTTATTTCTCTCTAAATTTTGAGACAGGGTCTTGTTATCTAGACTAGCTTTGAACTCACTCTGTAGCCCATGTATGCCTTGAATTTGCAAACTTCTTGTCTTGGCCTCCTGACTAGAGGTGTGTGTCACCGGGCCCAGCACATGTGGCTTCTTGATCCATACCTCATAGTTCCTGGATGATCCCTGGGCTCCACCCAACATGATCAGACAGACCCACAGAGCAACACTGCAGACAATATCCCAGGGTGCAAAGCACTCAGTAAACAGAGGAAGTCATTTCCCATCTGTGAACCACAGGCTAATTGTAGGAACAAAACTTTTGTTGAGTATTGCCTGAAGTGGGTGCAATGACATGCCCATACCTGAGCTGCAAGGCAGAAGGGGCTCAACATTCGTACTTCTGTTTCCAGTCTTATGCCCTTCCTTCACTCTTGTTTCCTTCTGTCTTGGCCTCTTTCCAGGCTCATTATGTGTGTTTTTACGATCAAAGAACCCCTGGGTTCTTGTTTGACACACAAGTCCAGACTCTGGACACCAGGCTCCCATGAAGGATCTGTTCCGCAGAATTGCTCAAAGGCCAAGAAAAGACCCTGAGGAGAAGGGTAAGGCCCTAGGACTCTGAGGCTGGCCACAACTACTGCCAGAGGGTGTTCAAGGGTGGTCAGGGACATCAAACACAAGGTGATGGCCAATCTCTGGTTGTCAACTTGATAGGATTCAGAGTCACCATGGAAATAAATCTCTTAGCATGCTAGTTGGGAGTTTTCTAGGCAGGATTACTTGAGGTGGGAAGACTCACCCTAGCTGGGTGCAGCACTGTTCCATGGGCCTGAGATCCTAGACTGTATAAAAAGGAAGAAGCTCGCTGAGCAGGAGCTCTCTGCTACCTCCCTGCTGATAGGATCCCAGGCTTTCCCTGCCTGATCGACTTCCCCTCAACACTTCCACCACTTGGCAGGCTGAGATACCATCTCCAGGATTCCTCACCATGTAAATGGTACACAGTCCAGTGTCTTTGTCCTCTATGTTGGGAGTGGACCAAGCCATTATGGCACTAAGACAATAGAACACCAGGGCCATGAATGCTCATGCAGTGAAGATAGAAACCCCAAGAACATGTCCTTTTGTGCTGGTCCTCTTGAGCAGATGGTTTGCTTTAGCCTTACACAGCCACGTTGTCTGATCTAGTGGACCATCTACACTTAATACATAAAAGGAGTTGTTCGGGACTCTAGGGTTTTAATATTTTCCTTCTTCGTATGAATGTTCCTGTCCAAATGCTCAAAGAGGATTGCCAACCAGCTGGCAATATTAACTTTGTCCAGTTCTACTTTGTTTTTCAACTATTTATTCATATTACCATGTGTATTTAGTAAATGCATGAAAAAGGCAAGAGAGAGAGAGAGAGAGAAAGAGAGAGCGCTTGGTTGTTTAACAGATGCCTGAATACAGATTCATTTGAGTAACAAGACACAATGTCAGTTAATTCTGTAATTTTTCTTTGATGGGGTATGCAAATTCAGGCTTTTTTTTAAAGCTATTCTGTGTCTTTTATGAACTGTGAGTTAAAAAGCAATCCAAACAGAAAATGGATTAAAGCTAAGCCAACCATTTCTACTTTGTAACAACTTCTCCACTTGAAATGAAATTAACTTAATAGGTTGAAGATGCCCCATCTTCGAAAAAGCTTGGGAGAAGGAAATAAACACGAAGCACTTTTAAATAAACATGGACAGTGTACTTCTAACAGAACTGAAAGAAACCTTTCTTTGCTGGTCCTAGCTCTTAGAGGAGCTGGAGGTCATTGCAGTCCAGAGAAATGTTTTGAAGCTTTGTTTCTATTTATTTTAACTTCAAAGACTTTCAGATCCAAATGGAATGCAGAGCGGGAAAATTACTTTGGGAATCTGGTTAAGAAAATATCTCTGCCTGTATCTGCAAGAATGGTGGGCGTCTTTCTGTAAGACAGGCAGCTATGGTATGGTACCCTACAGTCTGTGTGGGTATATCTAAGCCACTCGGCTAATTTTCATATGAACTATATGATGCTATACAAATAGATGACTTATCATTTCCTTAAGTGATACTGAGCTATCAGTCATTTTCTTGAGCCTTCTATACCTCATCCCACCCAGCTCCACAGTGTCGTTGTCACTTCTGGGATCTTTGACCTATCTTGAGATTCATCCAGAGGCAACAAAGTCCACCGTGGAACACAGTGCCATTTCCGAGCGTCTTGGAGTATCTTCTCATTGCTATTTTTGTATGTGTGGTACCGTCAACATATGGTTCAATGAAGAACCACTGTTCTTGTTATGGAAGACCTCAGGGGATGAGTCTATTGGCCAGTCAATGGGAGAAGGATTAGGAATCTCAAGATACTCAGCCAGGTGATGCTGGAGAAATTACCACCAGAAAATGAAAGACTGGGTGACTTCCCCAGTAATATCTTATAAAAGATATAGTTCCTAGCCCAAGGAGAGTGAGATAGGTTAGCAGGGGAGCCACAGATGAGAAGCAAAATCAACCCCTGAAACCTACCCAAACATGAACAGTGACAATCCATAGACCAGCCCCTCTCTCTTTCTCTTTACTTTCATGTGGGAAAGAGAAGAGTTTGGAAACCTCATTGAATGCATGCTCAGATCACTGAGATACGGGATCCATATTACACAAGGTAGAAAACAATTGAACTAGATACCATGTACAAGTTAGAACAGAGCTGAAAGAAAACACTGGGTGGCATTACCAAATTCTCCACCCCCAGCTAAAAATACTATAGAAAAGGGCCAGAGATATCATGAAAAGGAAAAATAAATCTTATTTCCCTTGAGCTCAAAACAAACACAGAAAAGGCAAATCTCCCCTCCCCGCTCATGCCCGCAGGGCTGGGGCAGCTCAGAGAGAAGAGCAGTTTTCCTAGCTCGGTCCAGCTGAGGGATTTAGGGTGGGGGCCCTACTTCCTGATGGCGCCATGCGTGAATGCTATGCAAGATCCCCTTCCCGCTCTGGCTCAGGGCTTATCTGCCACTTCGATGAAGAACTCCAATGAAGACTGACCATTTAGAATTTATGGATTATTTACATTTTAGCACCGTGAGTATATGAGCTCAATTTTCATGTCAAGGAAGAAAGGCAAAGACCACAGGATTACTCTAGCTGGTAGATTTCAGGAGGAAGACCAGGGAAAGAAAAGAAGCCTAAAAAAAAAAAAAAAAAAGAATGGTGAGCATGGTAACGTGGAATCCAATTCAGAGCAGCACCAGTGAAGCCGATGAGAATCTATCAACTAATCCTGATACATTTTTGTGTGTGAGTTTAGGGCAAAACTGGTGATTCATGCATGTAGAACATACCTGAAATGTAGTGGGTACTGAATACCTTCTGAATGAATGAATTAAGGACATCACAGACATGGAAGGTTCTTGTTATTTTCCAGGGCATGGTCATAACCATGAACACAGAATATGTCAAGCAGAAGGTGGTAAATGAGAATTGCACTCCCCTATCATTCTTCCCTTGGTCCCTAGTGTTTTTCTATTGTTGGCACTCCCACAGGGATCAACCCACTGCCCATGCTCAGAAGTGACCCTCATCATTATAATGACCGCTGGGTCACACAAGGGTTCCCAGATGCCACGTGGAACAGTCAGATTGCATTAATCCAGCCTGACAGAGCCCAAGGCCTACACACCTATCATAGGCGCTATTGCCTTTCTCGTCAAAAAGTGGAAGTCCATTACCCTGTGTATCATTATGATTCTCCTCTCTCACATGTTTACAAAGGTCACAGGTAGAATTCAACAGAGGCTGATGGGAGATCCAAGAAAAGCAACGGTTTTCTAATGAGGAATGTATCTACTCATAAAGATGCCCATACGGGGCTAGAGAGATGGCTTGGCAGTTAGGCGCTTGCCTGTAAAGCCTAAGGACCCCGGATCTAGGCTTGATTCCCCAGGACCCACGTTAGCCAGATGCACAAGGGGACGCATGCATCTGGAGTTCGTTTTCAGTGGCTGGAGGCCCTGGTGTGCCCATTCTCTCTCCCTCTTCCTCTTTCTCTCTCTGTCTGTCGCTCTCAAATAAATAAAAATAAACAACAAAAGAAAAAAAGATGCCCATACACATCTGACTAAGTTTGTCCCTGTAGAAAGTACATGTCTCAAAAGCATGGTATTCTTAAAAGAAGAGAAAGAATACTTGATTCTCAATAAATATTTCTTAGATAAAGCAAAAAAAAAAAAAGGGGTCTAAGTCATGCTTTTTCTGCTTCCTGTTTGCTTCTCTGTGTGCATTAGTTTCATTCTAACATTGTCCTATAATGTTTCTTAGCCATATTCTTTTTTTTAAATTTTACTCATTTTTTATTGACAACTTCTATATTTGTAAACAATATCCCATAGTAATTCCCTCTCTCCCCCACTTTCCCTTTTGAAACTCCACTCTCCATCATATCCCCTCCCCATCTCCCCATCTCAATCAGTCTCTCTGTTTTGTTTTTGTTTTTTTTTTTGTTTTTGTTTGGTTTTTCGAGGTAGGGTCTCGCTCTAGCCCAGGCTGACCCGGAAATTACTATGTAGTCTCAGGGTGGCCTTGAACTCACAGCAATCCTCCTATCTCTGCCTCCCGAGTGCTGGGATTAAAGGCATGCACCATCATGCCCAGCTCTTTTATTTTGATGTCATGATCTTTTCCTCTTGTTATAATGGTCTTGTTTAGGTAGTATGTTTTTGGATCTTACATTATTCCTGCTCTTCGCCTATTTGTAGAATTAATGCTTATTTTAAAGTTGTTTTGCTGCTGGGTGATTTTCATTGTGACTTATGCAGAATTCCCCAGTTACAAACATGCTTTACCTTCAACTTACTTCTTTGAGCCACCCTGGCCAGTGATGGGCAGAATGAAGTGTCTGCATCACTTAATGTGCAAGGGGAGGAGCACATTATCAGAACTGGACATGCGCCCTGGTGGCAGTTGCCATAACTTAGTCTGTCTGGATAGCGCATGACTGGTTCTACTCCAGCACCTTGAAGACCCAGGACTTAGACATACACAAATGCTGGGGGTCCCTGGCCAGACCATCTCTGTGACAGAGTGGTGGATGCCTGTGTAGAAGAGAGGAAAGAGAATGTTCTATGTAAAGTTTTGGACAGGTACTTGGCCAAGGTTTCAAACTTGAGCTACTGCTTTCATATACCACTGCATTATGTCACATCATGTAATACTCTGGGCCAGTCTTCTTATGAACACTGCATTCTGTCAGATTGCATAATACTCTGGGCCAGTCCTCTTAAAATGGCTTTTTAAAAATTTTTCTTTGTTCATTTTTTATTTATTTATTTGAGACCGACAGACAGAGGGAGAAAGAGGCAGAGAGAGAGAGAGAATGGGCGCGCCAGGGCCTCCAGCCACTGCAAACGAACTCCAGACGCGTGCGCCCCCTTGTGCATCTGGCTAACGTGGGTCCTGGGGAATTGAGCCTCGAACTGGGGTCCTTAGGCTTCACAGGCAAGCGCTTAACCGCTAAGCCATCTCTCCAGCCCTTAAAATGACTTTTGAGCAAGGGAACCCCATCTCTAAAAGTAACATAGGTCATGAGGGAACAGTAGTTTCTGTGAATTGGTGACAATGTGGGAGACATCAAATTCAACTTGAGCTGGAGATGACTGGCCTCATTTGTGTAAAGCAGGGTCCATAGTTGTTCCTCCCCATCATCCATCCTCCTGTCCCTCCCCCTGCATTCTCGGAAGGCCACCAAATCTTAGCACATTCAACACAGCTGTGCAGCGGCAAGGACAATCTCTTTGCACCCTGCTCTTCATTAACACACTGGAAAGAGGGTGTGAGGCTGCCGGGCTCCGCCGGCGGGGGCAGGTAGTGCCGAGGGAAGGACCAGGCCCGCTGGTTCCTCCCGAGGGGCTGAGGAGGAGATGAGCGTCCGACGACTCAGACCTCTCCTGGCCACCGGAGAAAAACCACACTGAGTCGGGAGTCTTGTCGAAGCAGGAACTCGATTTATTGCTATGAACAGTTGCCTATATAATGTTGGGGGTGAAGGCGGGGATTGTAGGATGGTGGGGAAAGGTAAGGGCCAATAGTAAACTGTGACTATTGAAATGATAATTCTAACTCCCATGTGGAGGTAGCAGGTAAGAAGCCATTAGGCGTCTTGCTGAGTCACGTCTGGCCAGAGGCAGATCACCAAACTTTAGCTAGGCTCAGGAAGTTCCACTAGGCCTCACACCTGGGCCTTTAGAGGCCAGCATCTCCCCCTTTTGTTTTTGTAAGAGCATTAGTCACCATGGCCCCTGTTTTAGGTTGTCCCCCTCTGGGGGTCTTAACCGTCATTGGGTACCAGGTGTTTAGCTCAGAGCATTCATCATGGCCCCTGTCTTAGGTTGTCCCCCTCTGGGGGTCTTAACCGTCATTGGGTACCAGGTGTTTAGCTCAGAGCATTCATCATGGCCCCTGTCTTAGGTTGTCCCCCTCTGGGGATCTTACCCGTCACTGGGTACCATGTGTTTAGCTCGGTGAGAACCCACTCCATGGCCTGTCTTAGGTTGTCCCCCTATGGGGATCTTACCCGTCATTGGTCACATGGAGGGCAGAGGAGGTGGCAGTGGGTCATCTGAGGAACTTAATTCCTGAGTTTTTAGCCTGTATTTTGACCTGATGAGGTTTTATTGCCTCTAGCCATTGGTGAATAAATTGTGTAATCTTATTAATTACACAAGGCCCGACAGTGAGGAGAAGGAAAAGGAGAAGAAGGAGGGGGAGGGGCCCAAGTAGAGGGAGAAGGTAGGGTAAGAATTCATATAAGCCCGTCCACAGCAGGTTGTCCTGGAGATCCCGCTGCCACCTCTCCAAGTCTTCCTGGAGCCTCTTAATCTTGTCCTGGACGATTCCTGATTTATTGGCGTAAAAGCAGCATTTTTCCTGTAAAAACAAACATACGCCTCCTTTTTCGGCCGTTAGTAGGTTTAGTCCTCTCCTGTTTTGTGGGACTACCTCAGCCAGGGAATCTAGCTGTTGTTGAAGATAGGTCTCCCTCTGATACAGGGAGGGCCTCATTTCCAGGGATGATATCTACATCTGGGATTAAGGTGGCTGGGGCACAAAGGCCCGTCCAATTGGTGGGCAGAAAGTCATAGGCCATCCCGCCTCCACAAACATAAACCATTCCAGAAGGTGGGCAGCATTGAGCATTGGGATCAGCTGTGTTAAAAGTACAGAAGGAAGGATGAATGTATCCCACATCTATACTGGAATTATTAGGGGAAGGCGGGGCCCAAATGCAAGTTCCAGGGGAAACATTGGGAAAAGCTGGACGGGGATGGGGAAGGTGGCTGAGTAATGTTTTAAGGTCGTACAGGCAACTGTACTGCAAGCAGCCAGAGAGGCCCAGATTGGAGGCAAAGCCAGCAATCCTCCACAAGGGAGGGAATTGTTTAGTTTAGTAGGGTGAAGGACCATTTTAGGAACAGTCCTCAGGGGTGGGACACTCCCTAGAGAAGTGACTGTCAGTGTCCTCTTGTTGGGACAAATATTTTAGGTCTCTCGCTGGTACCCAAATGGGTCTTTTTTCATCTTGAGGGAAGACACATCCAAACCCTCTCCCTGCTGTGAGGAGCGGATCAGGCCCTCTCCAGGCCCCAGTCAATGGGTCCCTCCATCTTACCCAGATAGAACTGTAGGTAATGGATGAAGACCAATGTTTTTGAAAAGGGGAGAGTTGTTTATCTTCTTTAGAAAAGTTTAAAATATTTAGGGTAAATAATGCCTTTTTTAGTTGGTCGTGTGGGGGTAAGGATTCCCCCTTTTGTTTTTGTAATTGAGACTTGAGAGTCTGATTATATCTTTCAACGATAGCTTGGCCCCGGGGGTTGTATGGGATGCCTGTAGAATGTGAGATTTTCCAGTTCTGGAGAAAATCTACAAAGGCCTTGCTTACGAAGCAGGGGCCATTATCTGTTTTAATTTGATCAGGCAGCCCAAGAGTGGCAAAACATTGAAGCATATGACTAATGGCATGTTTAGATTTTTCCCCGGCATGTGCTGATGCCCAGCAGGCACGGGAAAAGGTATCAACTGAAAGAAAAATATATTTAAGTTTCCCAAATGGAGAATAGTGTGTGACATCAATTTGCCACAGATGATTAGGGCGTAGCCCTCTAGGATTGCTTCCTGTAGTTTGAAGGGGGGGTACTTGGAGGAAGGGCTGACAGGACTTACAAGTCCGGACAATTTTTTTAAGGTCCTTGACTGGTACCTGTGGAAACCTGTGCTTGAGACCTCTCCAGTTGACATGGGTCAATAAGTGGAAGCGTGTAGCTTCTGTAATAGTATTACACTGAGGCATAGAAGCCATTTTATCAGCCAAATTGTTTCCTCGAGAAAGAAATCCCGGTAAGTTTTGATGACCCCTGAGATGTTGAAGAAAAATGGGGTTAATTCTTTGTTTGAGTAGGGAACGAGCTTGAATCATCAGAGGAGATATAGGGTTGGAGTCCAGTCTAATATGGGCCTCAACCAGGTTGGGTAATAAATTAACAACATAAAGGCTGTCAGAAAATAAGTTAAATGGCTCTTGAATAGTGTCCAAAGCTAGAACGACAGCAAATAGTTCTTTGAATTGTGCTGACCCCTCAACCTCATGAGAGACTGACTTTATGGGCATAGGCTCTTTTTCCTGTTTTAAGGGAGGGTAAACGACTAGGGAAGCCCCCAGGTGCCCTCCATCAGTAAACACGGTAAGAAAGTCAGGGTTAGGTTGAGACAGAAAAAGCCTGGGGGGCTTCCATTCTAATCTGGAGAAAGAACTCATCCATTTGTGGGGGCCATAATGGCAATCAATTTTACCTAGAAACCCCTCGAGAGCCGTAGCAACTCTATTATTATTTCTCTGAAGCCAGGTGAAATCTGTTATCTTAAAGGGGGTGACAATAAGGTGAGGTTCTGTGCCAAACAACCGGACAGAGGTGTCTCTGCCCTTGATAATGCAATCAGCAACCTGGTTGGTTATAGAATAAACTCTGGGGACCCCACCGATTGAGAGGTGGACCCATTGGATGGGTTCACCTTCCTGGGCCAACAGTGCAGTGCATAATGTTTCCCCAGAGAAAATGTAGAGGGAGATGGGCAAATCAGGATTGAACCTCTTTAGGGTCACAGTATTTATAGCCTGTTGTACCTTATGAAAAATTTGTTGATGACAAGGGGACAAAATTACCTGAGAGGAGAAGTTAAGGTCCTTTAGGAGGTCAAATAAAGGGGACAGCTCTTCAGTAGTTATGGGTATCCAAGGCCTCATCCAATTAATTTCTCCCAAAAGCTTCTGGAGTTGAGGCAAGGTGTAAGAATCCTGAATATAAAGTTGTGGTTTAACAGGTGAAACTGTATCTAGGGTAAGGATTGAGCCCAAGATCTTAAAGGGAGGCACAGTTTGAACTTTTTCTGGAGCTACTTTAAAGCCGTGAGTATGCAGGATAGTTAGACATTGGTGGGTAAGGTCCTGGAGTGTGGAGGAATCTAGGCACCCAAGAATAATATCATCCATGTAAATATAAAACAGGGTATCAGGGAGATTGATAAGAGAAGAGAAAATGGATGACAGGTAATATTGACAAATGGGTGGGCTATTTGCCATGCCCTGAGGTAAGACAGTCCATTCAAATCTCCTATCTGGGCCACAAAAATTAACAGCAGGTACAGAGAATGCAAATTTTTCCATGTCTCCTGGATGGAGAGGGATAGAGAAGAAGCAATCTTTAATGTCAATGATAGTAATATGGTATATATTGGGAATAGCTGGGATCCATGGGAGTCCCCTCTGGGGAGTTCCGAAGGGGATCATGCGTTCATTGATCTTTCTTAAATCATGTAAAAATCTCCAGGACCCATTAGGCTTTTTTATGACAAAGACAGGAGAGTTCCAGGGACTAGTGGAGGGACGAATATGTCCGGCCTCCAACTGTTGATCAATAAGTATATGGAGTTGGTGTAACTTAGAAGAAGGGAGAGGCCACTGCTCAACCCATACAGGATCCCCCGGTCTCCACTGGATTTTAAATGGGGGGGGGGCTGGGCAGTGGCCCTTAGAATTGGGGGTGTTTATTGGAGTACTTTTGTCTGAGTTGCTCAAAGTAAGAGTCATCTCTATAATTGGGATGATATTCCCTCCCTTCCTCAGACTGTTGTTGATATTCTTTTTTATCTAACAAATCATTATAAAAGGCCTTATGGTCAGTAGTGATGAAAGCCTCAGCATCTCCAAGGATGTCTTGCCCCAGTAAGTTAGCAGTGAGCCCAGTCACCACGAGAGGGCGGACTTTTCCCCTGTCCCCACCTGGGTCAGTCCAAGGGAGCCACGTGGCAGTCTCCCAGGAGGTGGATTGCCCGCCAATTCCCAGTAGGGGAGGGCCGGGCACAAGCTGCCAGGAGGGGGGCACTTCCTCCTTTCTCAGGACCGTTCGGTCCGCTCCAGTGTCAATGAGAAGTTTGAATTTTTTATTGCCAATATTCAAAATAATTTTGGGTCTAAGGCCGGAGACCAGGGGGACGGTCCAATAGGCTTTGATGGTCTCTTTCCCCTTATTTAATGGGGCTGGGGGAAGCCCCTGGAGGAGTTTAAAGGCTTTCCCTGTATGTTAAACTTCCATTTACATTCCTTAGCCCAATGAAACCCTTTATTGCATTTAGGGCAAAGGGTGTGAGGGGCGTTGGTCATCCCCCCAGAGCGCGGAGGAGGCTTTGTCCTGTTGGGGCACTCCTTTTTAAAGTGGCCCTCGTCCCCGCATCCAAAACATGTCAAGTTTTTAGAATTTAACTGTAATGCACAGATCGTATTGGCCAAATCTCTCTGTTTATTTTCCTGAAGGGCGGCAGCCATGGCCCTAGCCTGATGGGAGATAGTGCCAACGTCCTTGGTGGCTACAATCCATCTACTCATGGAGTTGTCCTTGAGACCCGCACAGGCGAGGCGGTGATCGGCCGTCATCCCTTCCCAGACCAACATTTTAGTAAACTGATCCCGTAATGCCCCTGGGGGAAATTTTCTTTGGAGACTTTTTTCCACCCTATCTATAAATGTAGCCAAATCCTCAGATGGTTTTTGAGTAATACTCATAAGGGGAGTTTCAGAGGGTCCCTCATCAAGCTTTTTCCATGCCGCCAAGCCCAGTGCCCTGACCTGGTCCCTATACGGGTCAGGTATAGCTGCCTGTTGAGTGCCTGTAGCATATTGATCAGAGATACCAGAGAGCATCCCAAAAGTTATCGGCACAGGGGGCTGTTGATTTTGGTTTCGTTCTGCCTGTGCATGGCATTCATCTCTAAAAAAGGCACACCACTTAATGTATAGGGGACCTGACAAGACAGCCCTGACTAGATTTTTCCAATCTTGGGTTGTACAAGGTTGATGGGCAAGGCCCTGTAATAGGGTCTCAGCCCAAGGAGAGTTGGGTCCATCCTCCGAGACCGCTTTTTTAAGCTCCTTAAGGTCCTGAGCTTCCCACGGATACCAGGCAGCAGGGCGATTGCCCCCAGGATTTAGATTGACGGGAAATAAAAAAGTAGCTTTATTTTCTGACGGCTTGGCTGCCGAATATGGAGGGGCTGAGGGGGTCTCGGCGGCCGAATATGAAGGAGGGGCCGAGGGGGTCCAGAAAGGGTTAGTTGATGGAGGAGGTGGAGGAGGTCCCCCGGAAGGCCAGGGAGCACTCTCAAAGGGATCGAGTGAGGAGCATAAAGATGCATCCTTTTGGGGTTTTTTTAAAGCTGTATCTCCAGGAGGAGTAGCTGGATTAGGCTGTATATTATCTTTTTCTTCTGTCTTTTGTTTATGTTTGGTTGGCCTTGGAGGGAAGCAGGCCTTGAGGGCTGAGATCATAGGGAGGACCCCTGAGGGGGGTATTTGACCCTTCTCCACATGTGCCCGACAAACAAGGGCCTCTACCCTATCCCACGTGTCCCAACCAAAGAGATTTCCTTCCGGCAGCCATGGCGCCAGTTTGAGAAGGCAATCCCAGGTCTGTTGAGCCTGATTATCAGTCAAATTAAGCCCTCTACTCTTTAGGAGTGCCCTGAGAGATTCTAAGGCAGGATTGGATTTACAGTTAGACTGTCCCACATTATAAAGTTGAGAGAAAAATGTCCATAAAATTAGGGCAATAGCAACCCACATACACATGAGTACAATACAACCACAAGGATCTAAAAGATATGTAAACATGCTGTACAAAAGCCGCAGATGTAGCTTGTCTGCAAACTAAAAGTGAAAGGAAAGAGAAAGAGAACAAAGAGATGTTGATCAACAAGTACAGGTTATAGAAGCAAAGTTTAGCACATTAAATATAAAGATTACTTATAGGGGTACGCTCACCCGCATATGTACACCGATTGACCTCCTCAACGAATGTCTCTCAGGGGGCACTAGTCTGCCGGATTCCAAGAGCCGCACGTTAGGCGCCAGATGCCGGGCTCCGCCGGCGGGGGCAGGTAGTGCCGAGGGAAGGACCAGGCCCGCTGGTTCCTCCCGAGGGGCTGAGGAGGAGATGAGCGTCCGACGACTCAGACCTCTCCTGGCCACCGGAGAAAAACCACACTGAGTCGGGAGTCTTGTCGAAGCAGGAACTCGATTTATTGCTATGAACAGTTGCCTATATAATGTTGGGGGTGAAGGCGGGGATTGTAGGATGGTGGGGAAAGGTAAGGGCCAATAGTAAACTGTGACTATTGAAATGATAATTCTAACTCCCATGTGGAGGTAGCAGGTAAGAAGCCATTAGGCGTCTTGCTGAGTCACGTCTGGCCAGAGGCAGATCACCAAACTTTAGCTAGGCTCAGGAAGTTCCACTAGGCCTCACACCTGGGCCTTTAGAGGCCAGCATGAGGCTGTGGAGGGTGTGGGTGGACTGAGGAGAGACAGCCTCTCCCTTCTCTCCCGGTGCTCTTCTCCCCACATCATCAGTTCACTCGAACGTGGATGGATTCATTCTTCCTCCGTCACACTCCCCGTGTCCCATCCTCTCTCCCGTCAAAGAAGCAGAATAGCCTCCCACACTAAAGGGAATGCAGAAAATCATATCTACAAGGAAGGCAAAACCAGGAACGCCATATATATTGAAAGAAGGTGTGGTGCCATGTTCCTATAATCCCAGCAGTCTTGATACTGGACAGGGGGATTATGAGTTCAAAAACCACTCTGGGCTATATAGTAAGAACCTGTTCTAAACAATAACAAATCATATCTATCACAAGCTTGTGGTAAAGTAAAAAATAGATGCTTACACAGGGGAGTCCAGCACAATTCCAGAGCATTAGAGGCAAAAAAATAGATACAGTAAAGGAAAAAAGAAAAAAAAATAAGTGTCTTGGTATCTATGTGGGTCCTAGTTTCAGAGGTCCCTGTGGAGCCCAAATTGCTTAAGTCCCTGGTCTAAGAGAGCTTGTCCTAGAAAAGAGTGTCGTGTTTACACAGAACCTTTCTACAATACGGATGCTGTATGAACAGTTGCTACACAGGAATGTTATGGAATAATGTTGAGAAGGAGCCTGGACTTATTCAGTTCAGATGCAATCTTTCCCTCAAATTGGCAGTTGGTTGGATCTGGGAATTCCAAAGGCCCAAGAGTACCTTTTGAAGAGGAAATCCAGAATTATTTTAATAATTAACAAACAATGCTTCATAAGGTCCCTGATTTCTATGCTTTTTGATCATTACAAAAGAGAAAATATGAAGCACGAGGTAGACGTGGACAATGGCCTGAAAGAAGACAGGGAGCTCTAGAACCTGGGTCGGCCCCCTCCAGCTATGTGACCCAATAACTCTGACCTTGAGTGGCCTCATTGTCCTCAAAGTTTAAGTCCACTGGCTAGGGCCCAAGTTCTTTGTCACCCGTCCTAAGTAGGACATCACTTGTCTGCACTGAAGACTTCACTGTGGCATTTCTTCCATCTGCTTCCACTGATTGTTTTAGAGTTGCTCAACCTTCTTGGGGTTGCTCAACCTCCTCGAACTCCATAAGGAAAGAGTTGAGGGCAGCACAGCTGTGTGATGTGACCCCCAGCTACCTCTCCTGGGCATCTGGAAGTCGGTGCCTCGGGACAGCCATCCTCACTAATGTGGGTATTTTGTCCTCACAGCGGGGTGGGCTCACCATTAAAGCAAGACCAGCCAGCTGGGCCCCATTATCCTGTACTCAAAGAGCTCTTCCTTCCTACACATGCCAGCCTTGTGGCTTGTCCTGGGTGACATCGCCACCCATGACTGCCTCTCGGTCCAGGAACGCCCTGAGGAGTCAGTTGTGCACTTGATCCAGCTTCTTACCTCCTTGTCTAGTTTCCACTGTGATCTGCTAACATTTTGCTCATTGTCATTTGACGCAGTATGTCTATTGCAGTAAAATATTTATTTATTTTTATCTTAGCTACTGAAAATCTGTGAATAGATACTAATTCACTAATGGCCTGGATAAAGACTATAAAAAAAAAATGTAGTGTCAGATCAGAAGATAAACTGTAGAAACATATAAGGGTTTCCCAAGTGTTTTAAGGTTATTTCCAATCTACATGATTCAGAATGCTAGTGTCTTTTCAGAACTTGTGTCTGTTGTGGATTCCCATCCAAGGACAAATGCAGACATGTTACCATGTCCTCTAGAAAAGATAAAGCAGATTCTAGATTAGTTCCTAGAAAAGGCACAGTTCTCAGATGCATGGCTGGGCTCCCTGAAGTTCACGTTTTCTCTTGACCTCAGAACTGTCCTGCTTGTTCTCTGGACTTCTCAAGATGGCACGAGGATCCAGAGACTTGGACGCCTTTTGAGAATAGCACATTGTCACTCTGGACTTCATGGCATTGAAGTTGGTGCTGATGTTGATCTCTACCTGAGAGACCTAAGCTTCAGAGACATGGAATGTGATTGTGGAGGGCTTTCTGTGCAGTCACACAAAAGTGTGGGGATCTTTCAGGGACTCAGTGTTGCAAGCAACCTTTCAGTCACAACCTTGTCCATCTGCCTATTTTGCCAACGGCAACCAACTATTCTAATAAAGACTGCATAGTGCCGGGCGTGATGGCACACTCCTTTAATCCCAGCACTTGGGAGGCAGAGGTAGGAGGATCGCCATGAGTTCAAGGCTACCCTGAGACTACAGAGTGAATTCCAGGTCAGCCTGAGCTATAGCGAGACCCTACCTCAAAACTCCCCCCAAAAAATGACTGCATAGTTCACACATGAAATCATGAAGTATAACCCCAACCCTTCAGATAATAATGACAGCAAAATATATAAATGCCTCAAGACAGGTAAAAGATTTTCTTGGGCAAGGGCATAAGGGGAGGGAAGTAATAAAAAGACTTGAGCTGAAAGTAGCACATTCTTCACAGAAAACCTAATGTAGCAAAATCTTGAAGTTGTGACTTCTGGGCAGACTGTTTAATCTCTTTGACCTCAATTTCCCACTTGCGAAGACAGATTTGTAAGATCTGAACTATCTAACCCCAAGACAAACAAACAAGGTTTTGCAGACAGAATTGTGTGTGCAAGCAGACAGGAACCCGTGAGATGACTGCCTAAGGCAGGCAGGATGCATCCCATCGCAATCCTGGCCTTACAATCAGGGTCAGTCTTCTGCTTTTAACTTTGACTTTGACCTCTGGATGGTGGTCACATATGGAAATCTGCTTAGTGTCTTCTCTAGAATCAATAATTACAGCATCACACAAGTAATCGTAACTGATGTGTCAAGAGCAAGTCATGTCATTGAATTTACTCTAGCTGAATTCAGATGCATGAAAACTCTCTAAATTTATCTTTTTTTTTTTTTTTTTTTTTTTTTGCTTTTTTTTTTTTTTTTTTCGAGGCAGGGTCTCACTCTAGCCCAGGCTGACTTGGAACTCACACTGCAGTCCTAGGCTGACCTCGAACTCTTAAGAGATCCTCCTCCCTCTGCCTCCTGAGTGTGAGTGCTGGGATTAAATGTGTGCACCTTTAAATTTATCTTTCTTTCTTTTTTATAATATTTTGCTTTTATGTATTTATTTATTTGTCAGAGAATGAGGCAGATAGAGAGGAAGAGAGAGAGAATGGGCATGCCAGGGCATCCAGCCACGGCAAAAGAACTCCAGACACATGTACCCCCTTGTGTATCTGAGTAACGTGGGTCCTGGGGAATCGAATCTGGGTCCTTTGGCTTTACAGGCCAATGCCTTAACCACTAAGCCATCCCTCCATCCCTAAATTTATCTTTCAATAAATATTTCTTCACATGTTTTATTTGTTGAAATTCTGCAAAGTTAAATGAAACTGTAGTTGCACATGGCAATCACAGGGTGCAGAATTGAAGAATAATGTGATTTTACTTGTGCGAAAAATTAATTTTTCAGTTCATTAAATATGAATCATATTAGCAGCTGATACAAATATGGACAAAGCACATTACCTAGATCATCTTACATCTAGATTACATCCTTTTCAAGCCAAGCACATGTTGGTGAACATGAAATACCAAGCCAGAATAATGGGCTCTAAGTGATAAGATAATTATAGTTTGCAATGAATTGTTTAGTGCCTACTACTCTTGGTAGCAAATAAAATAATATTCAAGAACTATAAAAATCACCCAACAGTCAAGCAAGATTGAATGTGACATTACATTGACGTAATGTAATGGTAGATGGCCACTTTGGACAGTCAGATGAAGGAAAAAAATCTATTTAGTATATCATTTTGCTAAAACCTATCAATGATTTTAGGACAAGAAGGTGTCACACTGGTACCTGAAGTGGTTTAGGGTGGCATTGACATCACTAGGAGACTTCCTTGATGGTCTTGCTTAATATATGATTAGTTCTTTTTTAAAAAGTTATTTATTTAGGCTGGGTGTGGTGGTGCACGCCTTTAATCCCAGCACTCAGGAGGCAGAGGTAGGAGGATCCCTGTGAGTTTGAGGCCACCCTGAGACTACATAGTGAATTCCAGGTCAGCCTGGGCTAGAGTGAGACTCTACCTCAAATAACATATATGTATTTGAGAGAGAGAGAATTAGGGAGAGGAAGAGAGAATGAGACTATATAGGTGCACCAGGGACTTCTGCCACTGCAGACAAACTCCAGGTGTATGCACCACCTTGTGCATCTGGCTTTATGTGGGTACTGGGGAATCTAATTGGGGCCGTCAGACTTTACAAGCAAGTGCCTTTCACTGCTGAGCCATCTTTTAAACCCCTTCCTCTTCTATTTTGATGTTTTTTCCCCCTCCTCCATTATCCATATCATGTTAATGGGCCCAATATTATGCAGGTCTTACACAGGTAATGACAGCTATTGTGAGGTCCTGAATGCCAAAGCACTTTATATTTGGAAGACAGGGTTCCAAAGCATTCCTACCCATCCCTTGGCACTTTCTTTCGGTCACCTCTTCTACTATAGTCCCCTAAGCCTTGGAGGGTGGAATAGAGATGTCTCGTTTAATGCTGAACACTCACTGTCACTTCTTCCCAGCAAAATGATGAGTTTTGAATCTCCTCAGTGGTCACTACCATCTGAAAAGAGAATCCTCTCTAGCCAAAAGTGAGAGCAGCTTTAATATATGAGTCTCAACATAAGTATTTAGAGGGCAATTGGTGCCAGCTCCAGCCCTTCTTAAATGTGTCATTTTCTTCAAGAATAAAGACCCCCAATTCCTGAAATTTCCAGTGGTTCACACAATAACTCTGCATTGATTCAGTTTCATGCGGATTCTATTAGAAAGCCAAATGGTAGCACAGACTGTAGTGGGTTTCAGTCCTTGTGCCCTTGAAACTGGGCTTGCTACCACTTCACGGATCCCTAAAACTCATGACACTTCCTGTGTACATCAAGCCAAGCTGCTCCCCGGATGGCATGGCCTGTACTGCCCAGCGTAGGGCACTGGCTGCTCAGGGCTCCCAGCAGATGAGTGTCAGTGGGAACGGACTGCTTGGTGAATGTGTTGGCGACTGCATAAGCCCTGGGAGCTCAGAGTGCGTAACACTGTTCACCAAATGTGTGGTCATGTAGTTCCTTTCATTGTGCGCCATGTTCTCCATCAATACACCAAAGTAATTGGTGAGGTGTTTGGAATATTCCAGCACACTTGCTGATGCTACTGCCCGTGTTAGGGCCTCTCCTATCACTGCCAGGACCTGGCTTGCCTGCTCTTGTTCACTGGTGTGGAGATTCTGTGAACTTGTCCCAGAGGTCCAGATCTGAGTTCAACAACTTCCCTTTCACTTCCTCAGCCGTGCTCTTCTCACTTCTGTTCCTGCAGGCATAGAGTCAAAAATATTTGCTCTAGGACAAACCTGCACTGTATTATTTTCCAGAAGTGGCTACACTCATAACAAAAGTAAACGTTGTTCAATACCTAGTGCACTGGTAGTCCAACTGTGATTCTAGTTACTTGGGAAGATGGAGCAGGGGGATCCTTGAACTCAGATGT
This sequence comes from Dipus sagitta, assembly GCA_036346955.1. Classification (NCBI taxonomy): domain Eukaryota; kingdom Metazoa; phylum Chordata; class Mammalia; order Rodentia; family Dipodidae; genus Dipus; species Dipus sagitta. The sequence goes on from CM070771.1 coordinate 30,520,181, forward strand.
TCAAGGCCGGCCCGGGCAACATTTTGAAGCTAGTCCTTGTCCAAAAGAAAGAAAAGGAAAGAAAAGAAAAGAAAAGGAAGAAGAGGGATAGAGGAAAGGAGAGAGAGAGAAGGGTAAGAGAATTCTGTGGAAAATGAGTCCCCTTGTTAGGACAAATCTAGACCTCTGAGGCAGGAGTTGATGAGGACATTTCTGGTACTGGCCATGTTGAGGGTCAAGCATGTAGATCTAAGAGAACACATGGGGAAAATCAAATGGCAAAACAAATTTCAAACAGTTGACGTCATTCAGGCTATGTTTATAACCACACCAGTAAAACTGGTTAGAAAAACAAAAGTGGAAACAACTTGATTGTCAAGATGACACCAAATTATAACTGGCCTCCCAGTTAGATTCTTTCTCCTTTATAGAACAGAATCGAATCATTATTGAAGTACAGGGCATTGCCTAGTCGTTCTGCTAATAAGTGATGAACGACCGGGACTTGTTTCAACCCCAATCACAGAGATTGCTTACACAAAAGCCACTCCTGTCCCTCTTACATTGTTAGCTTGTTTGAAATCTTCCCAGATAGACTAAATGACATCAAATGCTGAAAAACATGTAGAACAGCTAAACGTGTGGTATGTGTTCCTGGTGATCTGGTGATGTTCTTGTTAAGCAGCCGAATGTACTGTTCACATCATTTCCACCTGCCCGACGTTTGTGAAGGACTCAAGTTCGGGGTTTAAGATGAAAACCTGTGTGTCCCTTGGGGAAACATTCGAATCCCATAAATCACTGTTGGCTACCCAAGCCTAGGAACCAGGATGACCAGCGACGACGGCAAACAAAGTCAGGCTCACAAGAAGTGGAGCTGAGTAGGAATGACAAAATACGACCGGGTCTCCTTTGGCACCATCTCCCCCATTGTCGTTTTGCCCACACAGAGACTCTTTCATCTGCAAGATTCGCAAACAGTGGCATGGTTAATTCTCTCAAGATCCTTGTGCACCAGGCAGCTGGTATACATTATGATCCCCATCTTAATGATGGAAAGATAATGATGATGACAAAAATGAAAACACATCAAAGGACTCCAGCAGCATCACATGAAGACACCCGTGGCTCTCTGAGGAAGAAAAAAAAAAAAAAAAAACTGGAAAAGTGGGAACTGTCAAGTTCATTCTGGTCTGTTTTACTATATTACATGAATGCTAAGATCCAACTAGTTTTGAACGTCTAATGCCTAAGGAGTTTGAATTATTGCATTGTTCAAAGGGGCAGAAAATCCTCTTGGGAAATCAAGCATGTATTTAAAGTATTTTATTTAGGAAAAATACCAGCGGAGTTGAGTCAAGAAATGCTCTCCCCTCCATCCGGTCTCATGTCCGCTCTTTTATCTTGTGCTAGGAGGAGGTGACCAGATGGTCATCTTAGGAGCCTGGTAAACTTCCCTCAGGAAGAAGAGAAAGTCCAGGTGAGAACTTTGCAAAGGAGTAACCTACCTCCCAGGTAAGTCTGAGAGCCTACAAGATTGCTGTGTGCTGGGAGAACGATGGAAGGGCCAGGGAGGAAGCCATGCCTGCTCCCCGCCCCCCCCCCCCCCCCCCCCGGGGTCTAAAAGGCCAATGTGAAGTTGAGCAGACCACAGACCACAAATAAAGCCAGCGGGATTGTGGTTATAAGATTTGTGCTGGGAGAGATGACTGACTCAAAGAAGGGGCCTTAAGGGAGTTTCTCTGACATGTCTCCCCTGTTTCAACACGCCCTTTGCGCGTTGGAAAGGGGATCACAGAGAGGGTTTCTGTTGCTCCTACCATGCCCTTCACAAACAGGAGCCAGCCACGGTCCCCGCTCCTCCCGGAGGCGCCTTAGCCGCTCACAGGCTTTGTAATGAACTCACGTTCCCGCACTCAAGGAGTCCAGCCCCGCAGCACCTGCAAGGTCCCAGCAGTTTTCTAGAACTCCACTGCAACCAACTCTGCACCCGAGATCATGCCCTCCACCCCACACCGGCCCCTCATCATAGCAAGCCCCACTTCCCTGAGGACCGACTGGAAGCCCGCAGCCCCTGGTTAGGCCTCCCTCCATCACCCCTTTGCATCTTTTCACGGGTGGAGGGGAAGAGGAAAGGGTTTGAGAGTCGTTTTGGCTTGCTAGGCTGGAAGCCCCTGCCGGGGAGGGGAGAAACGTCCTTGGAGTGGGCATCCCTGGAGTGGGTAGAGTGCTGGGCCAGGGGACACAGGGGGGGGGGGGGGGCGGGGGAGGCCGAAGGGATCGGAGCTGGAGGCGATCTGGAGCAGGGAGGAGAGAAGAGAGGGAGGGAGGGGGGATGGAGAGGGGAGCCCGGGATGGAGGAGGGGCGGCGGGAGGCGTGGTCCCCGGCGACGCCCCGCCCCGGCCCCTCCTCCGAGCCGCAGGCCCCGCCGCCCGCCAGCCCGCCCGCCGCGCTCTGCAAATATGAAGAGTCGCAGCGGCGGCGGCGGCGGCGGGAGCGGCGGCGGCGGCTGCAGCTCGGAGCGGCCGGGGCGGGACGCGGAGAAGCCGGGCGTCCGTCCAGCATCCCGCGCGGACTGGGACCGGCACCGGGATCCGGACCCGACGGCGCCGCCGAGGGAGCGCGCGCCCCGCCGTCCCGCGCTGCAGCGCCCGCCGGCCATGGGACGCGCCGCTGCCTGAGGCCGGGGCCTGGCCGGTGGCCGTGGATCCCAGAGCTGCGCCCCCGCAGATCCCCCGATCCTGACGCCCCCTCAACCCCGTGGGGCTGAGCGCGGGGCTCCGCGCGGTCGGGCGGGGGTGGGGGGACGCGATCGCACGGCGAGCGGCGAGAGGGAGGCCCGCCGGAGCCCCGGAGATGTCCTGCGTGCGCCGCCGCCTCCTGCTCGGATACCTGTTCCCGGCCCTCCTGCTGCACGGTGAGTCTCCCCGGCTCGCCGGTCGCCACGAGCGCTCGGGGTCCTCTCCGTGCGCGCGGCCCTCTGCGGGTTCGAGGACAGCCCACCGCAGCGCCGCCCACTGGCCTTCCCGGCCGCACCTCGCCCACGCTGGGACACTTCTCTTGCCCAGAGCCCCGGGCGTGTCACGGCCCGGGGAAAACTTCCCTCCAGCTCTCTGGGCCTTTCCAACTAGATGCTGTCACGAAACCTCGGGCTTGGCGGTCCCCGTTCGCCCCCCACCCCGCCCCGGTGCCAGAGCGCCCCGAGGGAGCTCTCCGCTCCGTTCCAGGCCTTTTACGAGGCTGTAAAGACAAGCTGTGAGGGTTTAAGGGGAGGACGTGTCTCGCGGGTGTCTGTCTGTCTGTCTGCTGTCTCAGGACCGACCGGTGTTTGCTGTCTGCGGGCCCTCGAGCTCCGTGTTGGAGTGGGGACTGTTGGGTTCCCAGCACAGCCCAGGGGACTCTTGGTAGACTAGATGTCCTAAGACTGCAGGGACTGTATGCTAGTTCCCCGCATGCTGGTGTGAAGTGGGATCTGGTTTTAGGGGCTCTAGAAAATTAAATAAATAAATAAACAAACCCTAAGCAAGGCAGCATCAGCTCTGGAGAAAAGACTCCAGAAATTTTGCACCAAGCAAAGCAAGAGAGGATTGTATTTGGCTGGACAAGGCGAGTTCCGTGGCAGGTGGATGTTGACAATGTGACAGGCAAGTGCAGGAACACCTTGTGGTTAAAGGGTACCTTGAACAGTGGTCCGACACCTGACATTTCAGCTGAGTGACTTCAGGGCTGTCCTTTCCACCACAAGCCGCCAGCCAAACCCACAGCCGGCTCGTGTCTTCAGAATGCATTGGAACCAGGCCTGCAAACCAGGCTGTGGATCCCCCAGGAGCAAGCAGAGAGAAGAGAACTCAACCTGCATGCGCCCGCGATATTCCAGTTCTCTGTGTAGTCCTGTTGGTGGCGTGGGGTGTGGGGGGGCAGCTTGTGAACCCCCCCCCCTTGTGAACGTGTCTGGTTGGGCCAGACCTGCCGGATGGATTGCCAAGGTGTGTATTCTGAGCCCCAGCCACCCCAGCGTTTTAGAAGTCAGAACGGACCGCTTTCAATTCCAGGGCAAAAAAAAAGAGAGAGAGAGAGAAGGTATAATTATAGGGTTGGACTTCTAGGCCCATCTGCTTAGAATTACAGAGCAGTTTTAATCTTTGGCTGAAACATGAAACAAATCAGAGCCAATGAGCAGATCAAACAGCAGCTGCCATGCATACAAGAAAAAAGAAGATGAAACAGGCAAAATTGCCCCTTGTTAAAAAAAATAATAAAACAACTTGTAATGTCTATGAAGAAAAAGACAGTAGTGCTATCAATGGCTTTCAAATGAAATGTACTCAAAAGGTTCTCATCCACAGAATTTTTTTTTTTTTTGCATGAAATCATTGCTTGTTGAACTGCAAAAGCTATCCTCACAGATGCAACCTGGCCCAACGCTGGGCATTTTACATACTTCTGAGGACTTAGGGGCTGTCTATGCCTGTCTACCAGTCTATCTGGGATAGCTATAGGTGGCTGGTACCAAAAGCCCAAGTATATCACTTTGGTCTACTGTAGCTAAAAATCTCCCAAATTTAAGTCTGGGTCTATAGTTACCCCATGGGATCTGAGGAAAGTCCTACCCCAGCGGAGCCATGAGGAGGCAAGCAGGACCCAGGGAGTAACTGCAAGAGACAGTCTGAGCTGTGAATAGGAACAGAGCCAGAACCTAGGCACGCCCCTGTGTGAAGAGCCTTTACTGCAGAAGGGAAGGTGCAGTTTGCTAGGATGGCCTAGATAAGCCTTCACAGAGCAATGCCATTTCACATTGAGTTTGCCATGGCAAAAACAGCAAAGGAGAGCTGTCCAGAGATCTGCTTAGATCCACTAGGGAGTTTTGACCTTCAGTGCAAGAAATAGATGTAGTCGTTGTTCAATTTATAAATATTTGGGATCTGAGAAATGTCATTAGGTAGGCTAACATAAAGCACCAGAAAGAATTTGACTCCCCATCCCAATTTTTACTTGGTGGAAGAAGTTTTAACAGAAAAGAGATATTAATCAACTTAAGAGAATGGTTTGGTGAGCATGCCCCACGTGGCAGATTAAAAAAAAAAGTCAAGAGTAGATGGACCCCGATTGATGATTTCAATAGAAAAATATGAATCAGCAGGAAATCTTAGAACGGTTCACTGATTCTTTCCAAATAGGAAGGCATTGGATCGGCTCATCATATGTAAGCTCCATTTGTCTATTTATGGTAGTAACTGCAGATCAATAGCAAGTGTTCTATGGTTTGAAATGTATTTGTGGTAACCTCATAAATAAGACAACAGCTGTAGACCATTGGTTGCACTGACTGACAAACGATGGTGACAAGATACAAAGGTTCCCTCCTGAAGAGTCTGCGTGAGACCCTGAGCCATACCCGTCACGTGAGGCATCCAGGCGTTGTTCGGTTTTTTTTGGCTACTTCAGTTTCAGTTCACTGAAAATCATAAGTCACCCCTAAATCCCATCAGTGAGTAAATGAGCTCTAGAAAGTCTTGAGCCTGTTTGTTTACATTTGCTCTTTATTAAAAAAAAAAAAAAAAAAAAACAACCTGTAAATATAGCGAAAGACCCAAGTTCGCAGCGTGACAACATGGAAGCCCTCATGCCATTTCACTCTCCTCCTCCTCAGATTCTGAAAACAATTGCGTTTCTTAATCCAAATAAAGCCTATTGAGTGCCACGGGGGTGTGCAGCTGGCAGATAACCGTTGTCACTGTTTCCCTTGCTTAGATGAAGAGCCACACATGGTCACACGTCACATTCGAAAGCCCGCTGAGCTCGCGCTGCTCAGACTGGCAGGAGGTGTGGAGAGGAAGTGCAATGCCCCCGAAAGCATTGCCCAGGCGAACACGGGATGTTAGGTTGTGGAGATGTTGGGAGATGCTCTTTACTCAACTGCTGTGCTGTTTACTTTTGTAGGATTCATTAACTTTTCGGGGAAGTGGAGAGTTTTGTTTTTTTTTTTTCAACTCTTCGTTTTCATTCAGCGTATTGTGCCAAAACTTTTCGAAACTGTTGTCAATTGGGGAACCAGCAAAATGAGACCAAATAGAAATAGAAGTGTCCCAAACGCCGTTCTGCTGATACCGGCACCTCTTTTACTCTTCATCATAAAAAGAAAATATCTTGGAAAGCAGTATGACTTATTTGGACACAGTAGGGGCCAAGGACCTTCCACAGATGTTGAATATTCTCTTGTTAAGGGAATTGACTTGCTTCCAACGTGTAGCTGATAGTCATGTGCATTCTTTTCCCCCTAAAACAGAAAAGAACTAAACACAGGGGATGATGTGACTATGTAATTGCATACTGTTTAGGGACAGAGGACAACTGATACAGTCACTTAAAGTGGAGCAAAAAAAAAAGCATTTCTGACTAGGAATAGGAAGAGATACGCTGGTGATCGTATGTGGAAGCGCAGGGCACAAGGAGCAGGGTGTGTCCTGGGCGCGTCTACACCTGGTGCTGAAGTGATTACAGAGGAAACTGCCAAGGAGACCTGCCGCCATCTGCCAGGACCGCATGCTACTGTGTCAAGACTGCATGTGTGCAGGCCATTGCCAAGATCTTCCCAATTTGGGAGTGAATAATCCCGGAAAGTGGAGTGGCTGGGCCCAAGGCACGAGAAAGGATGAGGTGCTGGGCTGAAGTCGTTAAGTGCAGCCTGTTCTGTAGGCGTTTTCTGATTTCATTCATTCAGCTACCCGTTTGTCCAACAAGTTCATCAGTTGCCTTCCAAGGGTCACTCACTGCTTGCAAAAGACAGCACTGGGGAGGGGCCTCCTCCTTCCCTGGGGAATATTTAGGGGCAGTCATTAAATGGTATCAGCAAGCCATATAGAGCTAGGACGGTGGTCCACTGTGAGCCATCACACTATTCTGCTTGCTTGTAGTGGCATATGTACATCCCACATGTACACATACTGAATACACAAACATGCTACAGGCACCACATACAGTACACACATATATACCACACAAAAACATGCTTAATATGCACATATGTTTTACACATTCAACACAGCACATACAAACACATATATCCACATATATAGAGTACACACAGACTTCACAAACACATATTATAAACATATATATCACACACAGATAGCACATACATATACCATACATACCACATACACAGATATATACCACACATGTTTGTCACTCACACATGCCACCCTCATTGTACCAAATGCAGCACACATCCACAGGACTGTGCAGGCCAACATGCAAACTTGACCATCTCAGGCTCAGCCTGTGTCCAGTCTGAAGACCTTGGTAAGATACAGAAATGTCTCCCAAGATTAAAAGGAGCCAGAAATGTGAAATTCTGACTTTATTTCTTCCAAGAGGTAATTCTAAGGTTTACAGATGGTCAAAAGCAGTTCTTTTAGCCTTTGTTTTCCATGGGGGAAAAAATGGAAATTAAAAACAAGGGCTTGATGCACACAAGGGCCCGGATGGTGTCCGCTCCAGTTCCATCTGCCACGTAGAAGCTTATAACCCAGCACATGGAAGCCACGCTGGCTGGCGCTGATCTCCCAGTAGCTACTTCAAAGCAAGCTTTACAGTAATGACTGCTGCTTTAATGGGGCAGGGCAATTTCATGGCTAAGTAATTACCTGCAGTTAAACTCACCAGTCTCATTTTTATATCACACTAGTCCTAACTTGTGACTTGTTCTCACTCTGATTGTCAAGGTATACATGGTACATTATATAGGGAATACTGCAGAATGAATTCTGGGAAAAGGATTGTTCAAACTCTTCTACCCAGGGGCAATATTAGCAATATTTTGACATTATATCCATGAAACTTTGAACAAGTTCTTGTAAGTATCAGAGTACTAGTATAGAGACTAGCCCGGTGGGAGATTAGTTCAGTCCCAGTGAATTTTGCATTCTATTATATGTAAATGGTTTAAAATTTCGAATTCCCAGTCAGTCCAGATAGGCAGGTGAAAACTGGAAACTATCTAGATATTATTCAAATTTTTCTTAGGCAAGCCCAACAAATTGCCTCGTTTTTAAATCTATATTTTATTTTTATTTAATTGAGAGAGGGAAAGAGATAGAGAGAGAGAAAATGGGTGTGCCAGGGCTTCCAGCCACTGCAAACGAACTCCAGATGCATGTGCCACCTTGTGTATCTGGCTTACGTGGGACCTGGGGAATCAAACCAAGGTCCTTTGGCTTTGCAGACAAGCACCTTAACCACTAAGCCTTCTCTGCAGCCCCCCTGTTTTTGTTCATTTTTTAATTTATTTAGTTGAGAGCAACAGAGAGAGAACGAGGCAGATAGAGAGAGAGAGTATGGGTGCACCAGGGCCTCCAGCCACTGCAAACGAACTCCAGACGCATGCGCTCCCTTGTGCATCTGGCTAATGTGGGTCCTGGGGAATCGAGCCTTGAACCCGGGTCCTTAGGCTTCACAGGCAAGTGCTTAACCACTAAGCCATCTCTCCAGCCTGCCCCCTTTCTTTTAAAGACAAATGTTGTATAATTCTTTTTTTAAAAAAATATTTTATTTTTATTTATTTATTTGACAGAGAAAGAGGGAGAGAGAGAATAAGCACACCAGGGCCTTCAGCCACTGCAGACGAACTGCAGACGCGTGTGCCCCCTTGTACATCTGGTTAACATGGATCCTGGGGAATCGAACCTGGGTCCTTTGGCTTTGCAGGCAAATGCCTTAACCACTAAGCGATCCCTCCACCTCCCCCTTTTTTAATGTGAGAGAGAGTGAGAATTGGCACACCAGGGCCTCCAGCCACTGCAATCAAACTTGAGATGCGTGTACCCCCTTGTGCACTTGTGTCTCTGTGCATCTGGCTTACATGGGGCCTGAGAGTCAAACATGAGTCCTTAGGCTTTGCCGACAAGTGTCTTAACCATTATGCCATCTCTCCAGCCCATTATTCAGATTTTAAGATGTTATTGAAAAATAAAGGAGCTGAACTTGTTCATTTTTGATTTTTCATGTCAACAATGGTCCCTGCCTAAGAGAACTAAGCACATACTGGGTAGTGAACCATTGTTGGCGGAAAGGTGTCTTTCAGGCCGTGAGCGGACACTGCCCCTGTACCATCCCCACTCTCTTCAAAGGTGACTCTTTGTCTCTTGGTGGCTGGGCTGGCTCCTGAGAACACTGTCGGTCTAGGAAGGAGATGTGTGTGGGTGACAGTTGAAGTCTCACCTTCATTTCTCTTTGAAACTGTGCTCAGCACCTTCTGTGAGCGTGACCCTAGCTTTCAAGTGATGCAAGTAGTTAGGCTTGTTATTTTGGGCATAAACCTCTGTGTAAATGTTAACCTAATGCTTCCTCTCATTTAGGAAGGTCTGTTTTTTATTTCATGTCACTGGGCATTTTCATTCTCTGAGCAGTGGACTGTTGTGTGTTGATGGGTAAAATCGTTGCAGTCATGCAGGATTGCTGGGTGGAGTAACTTACTCCATGGGAGTAAATCACTGGTACATCAGCTCCAGCATGAACGAACACACACACGCACACACACACACGCACACACACACACACGAGCAGTCCCTCCAGAGCTCTAGAATCCCATGTAATGTTCTGAACATGGTAATTTATAAAATTAGGCCGTAAAGCCCACAGGACTTAATTTGTTCTCAGTAGTTCAGTCCTTCTAGACATCTACTTTTTTTTTTTTCCTCTATTTCCTCTAAAGAGATGCCCCACTTTGCCATAATGATTTTATCTGGGCCCAGGCCAGGCTGGAGAGCATTTTCTGAAGTTGCTTGATGACTGACTTATTCAGAATTCCCCTGGACTGGACACAGTGATAGGCGCTTCCAGGTCAAGGGGCATCATGGCTGACTGCCCACACAGTTACCTTGGCATGTCTCTGTGCTTTTATGAGGACCTGCAGTTGGCTAAGTAAGACAATGTGTGGTAAAGTGAGTTGTCACGTGTCTGTGTAAACTGTAGTTACTGTCTTCGTCATTGATAATGTTTAGTTCATATAGGAAAAGAATTCATATGAAGTGATTTGCCCAAAGCTACTCTGAGGTCCGAAAACTCAAGGCTGTTTTCTTACCAATGGTTTGTTCGTTCTTTGGGATATTGATTTTCCTGTTTTTCGTAAGCAACATCTTTTTTCTTAATTTTTTAATTTTTTGGTTTTTCGAGGTAGGTCACTCTAGCCCAGGCTGACCTGGAATTCACTATGTAGTCTCAGGCTGGCCTCAAACTCACAGTGATCCTCCTACCTCTGCCTCCTGAGTGCTGGGATTAAAGGCGTGCGCTACCACTCCGGCCATAAGCAAAATCTTAATGACTAAGAACCCCAATTCCTGGTCCCCCTGATTAACCAAAACATCTAGAACCTTGCCTTTATTATTATTTATTATTATTCTTAAGTACCTACATACCTATAAGCCTTCTCACTCTTGTTTTGTGAGCACATTTGGAGGAAGAATCCCTTTTGTGACCTAGGCAAGGTTGTTCATTCTAACACATCTATAGCCACAGTACTAGCCTTTTCCTCTTCAGATATAGTCCAAATTTTCCTTCCTTCCACGAGGTAGTGGAACCTTTAAGAGACAGATACTAAACAAGATATCTTGGTACAGGCCTGTTGACCCAGCACCAAGAAGGCTCAGAAGTTCTAGGCTAGCCTAGGCAAGTTAGTGAGACCCTGTCTCAAAATAAAAATGTCAAAAGCAGGAGCTGAGGATGTAGCTCAGTGGCAGAGTGCTTACCCAGCATGTATAAGGCCTTGGGTTGAATCAATCAATCTCCAATACTTCCCCCTCCCCACAAAAAGATAGTGTGATAGTGTGTAGTAGGGGATGTTTCAAGTCTCACCCTTCACTGGAAGCCTCACCCTTGGAGGTGGTTCATGCTGGTCCCAGGGAGTGAAGGAGTTCTTGCAAGTTGTTGTCATAGAGCACATGTGGCCCTAATCCTGCTCTGGCTTCCTCTCACCATGTGACCTTCTTGCACGGGCTCCCACCAAGATGCCATTGAGCACAATGTGACCCAGCCACGGCGCCCAGCAAAGGCAAGCAAAAGCCAAATGCCATACTCTCTAGTCCAAAATAAACCTTTGAAAAAAAACCAACAGCCTCAGGTAGCTTGATAGAGCAATAAATGTAAACTGATAAAAGGCTGGAGAGATGGCTTAGCGGTTAAGGCGCTTGCCTGTGAAACCTAAGGACCCAGTTTGGATTCCCCAGTGCCCACGTAAGCCAGATGCACAGGATGGCACATGTATCTGGAGTCCATTTGCAGTGGCTAGAGGCCATGGTGTACCCATGTTCTCTCTCAAATAAATAAAATAAAGTGAACTAATACAAATATCAACCCCATTTCCTTCCTGTAAATATAATACCACGTTTGAGTGATATTATATTTGAGTGTGAGCCCTCTGCTACCCTTGGCACCTGTTGGGTTGATTCTCCTCAACCTGACTGGTCCCCTGCCACCCAGGCAGTGCTGACAGCCTCACCTGGCTACTCATGAGCAATGCTCATGACCGAGTAGGAGGCCATGCGCAAGGTCGCCATTTGTCTGTACAAACCCAGAGCAATTGACTGCTGCTTTTTCATACACTCCCAACGACTTTCCCATTGGATTTCATTTCTCCCACCATCAGCCAAGAAGCATGACCGTGTCACTCTGTTCTTACGAGTGACCCGTCCCAAACACTAACCACCACTCGAGCCTTTGAGATCCTGGCTTCTTTCCCAGAGGACCTCTTCATCATCTTGACTCCTTCCACACCCAGGCCCCGAGGTCGACAAAACTTACCTTAATGCATCTTTGTGCTTCCTGCCTCTGATTGGTATTTGTTAAGCAGAGTGGAATGTGTCCACAGCCATGGGGCCTGGTCCGATGGGTCCCGCTGCCTGCCCTCCTCTTCATGGGGACCGTGGAGCTGGAGCGCTGCCTGCTGGCCCTGTCACCTGGTTCTGAGTACCTCAGAGCTCAGAGTGAGGCCAGCCCTGGATTATTATTTTTTTTTTTTACCATTATTTGAAGTGTTTTATTAACTAGGAGGGACTTTCAGAGAGTGGCTTTGGAGGCTTATTGCGATTCGAAATAGTAACGCTAACATTGATCAAAAGGAACTGTGCTAAATGGAACCGAGACTAAGAGAAGGGGCGTGGCATTGTCTGCTCATCATGTGAGCAGTCTGAGGCTCCGAGAGGTTGCGTAAGTTGTGTGTGGCAACTGTGTTCATAGTGTATCTCAACCAGTTGCAGAATGCCCACTCTATCCTGTCTTAAAACCTTTATAGTTAGGGGCTGGGGAGATGGCTCAGCAGTTAAAGGCACTTGCTTGCAAAGCCTGCTCGTCTGGAGTTCAGTTCCCTAGTACCCACGTAAAGCCAGATGCACAAAGTAGTACATATATCTTGAGTTCGTCTGCAGTGGCAAGAGGTCATGGCGTGCCCATATGTACTCGCTCTCTCCCTCACGCTCTCTGCTCATGGATAAATAAATAAGATACATGTTTTTAAAAATTTTATTTATTTGAGAGAGAGAAAGAAAGAGAGTGGGCCAGAGCCTCCAGCCACTGCAAACAAATTCCAGATGCATGCGCCCCCTTTGCATCTGGCTTACATGGGTCCTGGAGAATCGAATTGGGATCTTTTGGCTTTGCAGGCACACTCCTTAACCGCTAAGCCATCCCTTCAGCCCAATAAGCTGTATCTTTAAAAAGTCTTCATAATGAGTATGCATGTCAACATGAATGGGGGTCACAACCCCCATTGGTCTTTAGAGTATATGCCCCGAGCCCATGACATTGTTTCTGTCTGTGAGAACCTGGACAGAGATGTTTCTGCTGCTGCCACCTCGCTTCTTGTGTGTGTGCCCATGTACCCCTGGCTTGAGTCTAGTTGCAAGTAGGCTGGTTTTTAAAACCCAAGGCAGAAAACAGTTGAGTCAGTACACTTGGTTCTTTTCTTTTTCTTTTTTAAATATTTTATTTTTATTTGTTTGACAGAGAAAGAGGGAGAGAGAGAGAGAGAGAACTGGCGTGCCAAGGCCTCCAGCCATTGCAAACGAACTCCAGACACATGCGCCCCCTTGTGGATCTGGCTAACGTGGTCCTGGGGAATCAAACCTGGGTCCTTTGGCTTTGCAGGCAAAGGCCTTGACTGCTAAGCCATCCCTCCAGCCCCACTTGGTTTTTTTTCTATAACTCGCTTATAAATGATTCCCTCCACCCCTAGAAGAAAAGCCACTCTGAAGAGCAAGCAGGTCTTATAGCAAAGGAGTGCTAATTAGACATCAGTGAGACAGATGGTTATGGGAAGAATAACTCCCAATCCTCTATTTTCATGCCCAACGTCATTTGTTGACTTGGAAAGGAGAGTACCCACCAAAAAAAAAAAAAAACAAGTGAGGCTGTGTTTGTGTTTTGTTACTGAGATACACACAGAACAAACATTTGTCACCAAAGGCCAGAAAAATTGCCAAATTTCCCTGAATAGATGAAAGAAATGCCAAAGAGGCTACTGTGGATGATTCATGGGTGTCCCAGGACTGTTGCTCAGGCACTGTGTCATCGTTAAGTGCTTTGTCAATGGTGACAAAATAATGGTGCATCTCAATGGCCATTGAAGTCTTGGGTTGGATAAAATCCTCTAAGTGGCAGATCCAGTTTCCAGCACAAGCCGTCTTAGCTCCGGAGACCTCCCCCTCATCACTGCACTCCTGGCTTTTATTATATTTATGGGGAAACAGTCGCAGGGTGTAAAGGCATTTGCAAATCGAGTTTTAATAGGAGAGTTTGGCCATCACTGAGATGTTGGCATCTTTATTGAATGCTCAGGGTCACGTTTCAAGTAGATTGTTCTCCAGCCTCCAGTGCCTTATGACTTTAATTAAAAAATCTGTGACGCTAACCACGTTATCGACCAACCAGATAGGAGGCTGTGTTACATTTTATCCTTGATTCCCTAACAGGGACATTCAAGAACGCTCCTGTCACTCAGATCATTACAACTTTTAGGATTGGCCAAGGTAGGGATGAATGACATCTTTGTCCCCTTGTATTAGTGTACGACCAAATGAGAGATCAACATGGATGCCAGACAAATGGGCATGAAAAGATCAGAGCGGTGACAGATATTCCATCAGAGGACGCAGTGTGCACGGTGTCCATCAGAGGGTTACTGGGAGGTCACCCCCCCACTGGGTCAGACTTTCTTCCTGGAGCAGTGCCACAGCCGAACAACTGTAGGAGCAGTGTCATGTAGGTGTGTGTTGGGGGCGGGGAGGGGGTGAGGGGTGATCAGAATACCCGTGATTCACTAATAATCAGGTTCCGGAAAGAAAGAGGAAAAGGACGGCTGGTGGTGCTCCGTTGCCCAGGCTGCCTCTTCTGGCAGAGCGTGTGGGGGATGGACAGGGAGTGTCCACAAGCATCCCGAGAGGAAGTGCCTTGGCTCCATGGAAGCCCAGAAGTCGAGGGTCCTGTTTCGTAACTATGACTGTGAGAGTGACCCCACCAGACAGAGATTTCTGTTGTACTCTTTGCCTCATTGCCAGCTCAGGCTCGAGTGAGGGGACTTGGGTAAATGAGGTTGGTGGGGAAGTTGTGGTAAATTGAACAGCAGCATGCATTAGTTACTTTGGCATCTCTGGGGTCATAAGATCTGACAGAACAACAGGAGGAAACATGTCTTCTGGCTCAGTTTCAGAGGGTTGACGTCCACTTGTGGCAGGGGGACAGTGGCTCGGTTCATGGTGGTGGGCAAAGACGGTTCACCTTACGTTGGATCCAGAAGCAACAAAAAGGGGATGGAACCAGAGGCCAGGCTATTCACCTTCAAATGCCCTTGTCTCGATGGCTGGGCTCCCCCTCCTAATGGTTCCATAGCCTCCCCAGCAGCTGGGGAATCAACAGTCCAGACGTGAACGTGTGGAGAACGTTTCACACTCAAATCATACCATATCACAGTCATCTTGCGTCAAGAATGTCTTACCTCAGTTTTCATTTACCCAGAGGTGCCTCTGCCTGATGGACCCTGGCTGCATTTGATCTGTGCAAAGAACCCAAAGTCAAGAGTGCTGAGAAAGAGACAGCAATCTCACTGCAGGGACAGCAGACTCAGGTCTGAGTTGGTCCAAGGAGATGTTATATTCTCATGGTCACTCTGCTCTGGACCTAACTTTGTGCATGGTAGCAGGAGGGGCCAGCAGCTGGCCACATGTGTCACTGTAGTCAGGAAGCGGAGAGGGATGGGTGCTGCTGTTCAGCTCACTGTCTCCTCCCCCCCTCCCCCAAGGTAAGGCCTCACTCTAGCCCAGGCTGACCTGGAATTCACTATGTAGTCTCAGGGTGGCCTTGAACTCACAGCGATTGTCCTACCTCTGCGTCCCAAGTGCTGGGATTAAAGGCGTGTGCCCCCACACCCAGCTCCACTATCTCCTTTTGACTCCGCCCAGCATCCTGGCCTGTATAGTGGTGCCACCCACAGTTAAGATGGCCTTTCCATTTCAGTTAACCTAATCTAGATAATCCCTGGCAGACACTCGGACAGGCTAACCTAGCTGATCTAGGTCCTGTCAAGTTGACAGTCACTATAAACCATCATACATCATAGCACCCAAACCATGATCAGGGCATCCATTTGGAGGCTGCAGTCGCCAGAAAGTGCACCACTCAGGGGGAGCAGACCTGAGCCTGGCCAAAGAGCCCATCCCAGCTGGGGGGTTTTGAACTGTTCTGTGGTTCCTCTTCCCTTCTCTGCTCAAGGCCACATTTTCATGTTTGCGCTCTCTGCTTAAAATATTTCATCGTGTATGGCTGCCCTTCCTAATGCCTGCTTTCTTCCTCTGCCTTCATCCCCACTGCTTCCTCTTCAGTGACTGGAGACCCCAGCCACATCTCTCTTCTGCATCCCTTGCTTGGCCCGCTGAACGCTCTGCTGCCTGGGTACTCGACAGACTGCCCAGTCTTGGCTGCCGTTTCCCCGGTGTATGGAGTCGAGCTCTGGCTTTGTGAGTTACTAGCCAGGAGACCTCCAGGTTTCTGACCCTCTCGGAGCTTGTTTTATTACCTAGGAAATGACGTCCAAGGATGGTCCCCATTTGGGTGTGACACTGCCAGGAGAGCAAGCCCGGGGTACAGCGTGGTGTCCCCCCTGACACACACCTGCTGCTACTGTCGCCGTTTTCCTTACCTTTCCACTTGTGTCTTTCAGGGCTGGGAGAGGGTTCTGCCCTCCTTCATCCAGACAGCAGATCTCATCCGAGGTCCTTGGAGAAAAGTGCCTGGAGGGCTTTCAAGGAGTCGCAGTGCCATCACATGCTCAAGCATCTCCACAATGGCGCACGCATCACGGTGCAGATGCCCCCAACGATCGAGGGCCACTGGGTGTCCACGGGGTAAGTGCATGGCAGGAGGCAGGAGTGGAGCCGGAGAGGGGCCCAGGGGAAGGGACCTTGCTTGTGGGGGGTCTCAGATGCAAATTGTGACTTGGGTGTTGTTATAGTTCTAGCGAAGAACCCGACAACTCTTTGAAAAGATGGTTTAGACAACAGCTTAAGTACTGCAGAAATCTTAGGCCGAAGCCGCAATGATATTGCAGCGCAGTGAAGTACGTGGTGAGAGTGAATAGATCCTTGTTTACTGAACTCTGTGGGACCATTTGTGTATAAAGTGAAACCATTAGCAAGTGAAATTAAGCGTCTGTGTTTCACCAACTCTGAAACATGACTGCGGGGGCTTCTTTGGGTCTGAATATTCTAGCCATATTCTGGTAACTTAATACATGGCTTCGGGGCTCTGAGAGTGTGCTAAAAGCTGCCTCGACTAGCCAGGGCGTAGTTCTTCGATTCTTTTCTGTGCTATGAAGGGGGGATTTATCCCAGTTTGAGCTCTGTCTTATCTTCCATTAGAGCTTTTAAAAATAGCCTCGAGGCAGATCTGTGAGTTTTTTTTTTTTTTTCTTTCTACCCATTAAATTGTTGAGCATTAACAAGACTAACTGTGGGATCTGATGCCTTCTCCCTCTGCACTATTCCTGGGGTATGGATAGCAGTCTCCAGGGATCTTGGGAAGTGATTGAGTGCATGTGGACGTGAGAAAAGAGAAATCCTATAAAATGCAGATTTGGAATTTTTCTTTGAAAAAGAAAAGGGTCTTTTAAAATAACTGCATGACAAATTATTTGTATCTTAATCTTAAATGTGAAAGACTAACTTGAAAATGATTGTTTACTAGGTGTACAGTATGAGCCACACAGCAGCGTGTATTTCGTGTCTGTAGCAGTGCAGTGAACCAAACAGACTTGATCCCTATATTTCAGGGAATTTTCAAATAAACACACAGAGAACCACCAGCAGGCATGCAAGGACAGCAGGTGCTAAGGGAAACTGAGAGAGTGCCTTATTTTAAGATCAGGCTGGGACTCAGAAAGTCTGGTGAAGAGCAGACATTACAGTGCAGATGGCAGGAAGCGCTTTCTATGTAGAGAAACTAGCAAAGTTTGGGCTGGATTCAGTCAGTTAACAGGCCTGACCAGCCTGGAGACCCTACAGACCCCAGCCCCAAACCTCGCTCCCTGAGAAATGCACAGTGATTCTGGGGCACCTTGAAGAACACATCTCTTTGGTGCTGTCTTGTTTGTTTGCTGCTTGAGACAGTGCCTCCCTGAGTTAGTTGCCCAGGCTGGCTTGAACTCCTCGGTTTAGATGATCTCTTGTCCAAGCCTCCTGAGTATGTTAGGACCACACGTGTGTGCTGCCTGGTTGAGCTTCCAGGTCTTTTAATCTAAGAGAACTGGGAAGTCATTGAAGGCCTTCCTGTCAGGACTATGCTTAAAATATGATTTAACTTTATTAAAGGGCATCCTGGCTGCTGAGTGGCAAGTCGATGGGAGAAACTATGATCCGGGAGTGACCATTGAAAGACGTGGTAGATGATAGAGGTTTGGGTGGGAAGAGGGATGAGGCAGTGGAGAAATAGCTAGACCTGAGGTACAGACCCTATGATGCTGAGATTAAATGTGTGTGTGTGTGTGAGAGAGAGAGAGAGAGAGAGAGAGAGAGAGAGAATGGGGGCTACTCAGCCGGGCGTGGTGGCACACGCCTTTAATCCCAGCACTCGGGAGGCAGAGGTAGGAGGATCGCTGAGTTTGAGGCCACCCTGAGACTCCATAGTGAATTCCAGGTCAGCCTGGGCTAGAGTGAGACCCTACCTCGAAAAACCAAAAAAAAAAAAAAAAAAAAAAATGGGGGCTGGCAAGATGGCTCAGTGGGTTAAGTGCTTGCTATACAAGCATGAGGACCTGAGTTCAGATCTCCAGCACCCATGTAAAATGCCAGGTGTGGTAGCACCTATAATACCAGTGTTGGGGAGGCAGAGATGGGATGGTCCCTAACGCTTGCTGGCTAGCTTGTCTAGCTGAATCAGTGAGCCCTGGACTTAGTGAGAGACCCTACCTGAAAATACAAGGTGGTGAGTGATTAAGAAAGGCACATACAGGCTGCACAGATGGCTTAGCGGTTAAGGCACTTACCTGCAAAGCCTAAGGCCCCATGTTTGACTCTCCAGATCCCATGTTAGCCAGATGCACAAAGGTGAGGCAAGCGCAAGGTCACACATGCCCACTAGGTGGCGCAAGTGTCTGGAGTTTGATTGCAGTGGCTGAGGCCCTAGCACACCAATTCCCTCTCTCTCTTTCACCCTAAAATAAAAATTTAAAAAAGGCACACATTATCAACCTTTGGTTTGCATCTATACATGCACCCACACAGACATGTGCCCACATGCATACAAGTAGTACACACATGTATATACACACAAAAGAGAGAGAGAGAGAAGCTCTTCCCATCTTCTCCTCCACTGCTGCTTATGCTAAACTTCTATTCCCTTTGGAGAGAAACCTGGGGTGGCCTTTGCCTCTTGTCACCAATGTTCCAAGGACTTCAGTATGTCATATATATCCACAAGGTTTTAGTCAGCATTACTTAATAAACTTCCAAGTAGCACAAAGTACTACCCACTGTAAGTACTGGTCATCTGTCATCCATCTGCTAACTAAAAACCCTGAATTGTTTGTAGTTTTGAGAAGCACTCGTATTTGCGATTTCAGCCCAATTGCTTAATTTAGCCAGATTGTGCTGGCTCAGCACAGTTTGTTTGGGAATAGAGGTAGAATTCTGATGAGCTGAGAGTCGTGATGGAACAGACCAGAGTCTACCAAGCTACATGGACAGGCTGGGCAGGGTTTCAAGGGATCTCTCCCCTCCACTCCTGCAGGCTCTGCTGCGTATAGATGGATGACCATTGAGAATATAGCCATTTTGTTAAATTTGGTGCCCCAGCAAAGGACATTCCTGCTTGTCAAATGACACATGCCAGAGGAACCCTTGTCTCTGTCATTCTGGTATCTTTGCTTCCACTTAATTTCTTTTTCTTGCTAAAGAGAAAATTTTGACTGGATGGAAGGCTGCATTTTCATTTGCCACTAATGAACTAGGAATTCTCACACTTCCTTAGACACGGTCCACAAAACTAAAGTCAGCCATTTGTTATGTAACTGATGGAGGATGCTCTGGGGGTAGGCAGCATTGCACTGGGCCTCCTTGTTCCAGAAAGAAAGGAATCCTTCCATAAGTGAAGCCTGCAGTTTCTGCTCCCCTCCCCTGCCCATACAGTAGAGAGACTCCTCATATAGGCTGGTTAGGGTCCGCCCTCTGTAGCCACATTGTCAAGATTCCTAGTTAGGCTCTGATGCTTGCTGCTTATGTGATCATGATCCTGTACCTCAGTTTCCACAGCTGCTTGTGATGACCATACGTAATTCCCAGGTTGTGAACAGTTGGCTTCTGTGAAGGGCTTGCAGTAATGTCTGCTGGGAGAAAGCATTTTGTTCATCCAACTACAATATCCTGATACTGTCCTGAACCTTCTCCCACGTGTCCCTGGGCTCACCGAGGTCTTTCCTCATCCTTGTCTTTCCCCAGCTGTGAAGTGAGGTCGGGGCCAGAGTTCATCACACGATCTTACAGATTCTACCACAACAACACCTTCAAGGCCTACCAGTTTTACTATGGAAGCAACCGCTGCACGAACCCCACCTACACGCTCATCGTCCGGGGCAAGATCCGCCTTCGCCAGGCATCCTGGATCATCCGGGGAGGCACTGAGGCCGACTACCAGCTGCACGGTGTGCAGGTCATCTGCCACACTGAGGCGGTCGCCGAGCAGCTCGGCAGGCTGGTGAACCGCACGTGTCCGGGCTTCCTGGCCTCAGGTAGTCCTTGGGTGCAAGACACGGCCTATGACCTGTGGCGGGAGGACAGCAGCCACGAGTGCACCGGGGCTGTGAACTTTGCCATGCACGAGCTGCAGCTCATCCGCGTGGAGAAGCAGTACCCCCACCACAGCCTGGACCACCTGGTGGAGGAGCTCTTCCTGGGTGACATCCACACCGACGCCACACAGAGGGTGTTCTACCGGCCGTCCAGTTACCAGCCGCCCCTTCAGAATGCCAAGGTACCCAACTGGACCCAGAGCCCCACATCACCCTGCATCCCTCCAGTAAAAGAAAAACAAACAAACAAACAAACAACCCTTGGTTTTGGGCATGTCACAGAGGTCCCAGGGGACCTGAGGAGGGCAGTGTTTTGCCCCATGGAAGAGGGCAGGGAAAGGTGGAGTCCCTGGGAGGTAAGAGGAGGTGTGGAAGATTGGGGACGCATAGCCAGTTGGGAGCCCCAGGATTGCCACTCACTTGCTTTGTGACCTGGAGCCTCAGTTCCCTTAGTGGAAGTTGAAGTAGCATGGGTGATGTCCATGTCTACAATACCCTGGACACCCTGCCTGCCTGCAGAGTACATGAGGGAAGAGAGATGGTGTCATGACCACAGGGGATAAGACTCCAGACAGCAGCACACACCCCAGCCCTGGAGGAAGGGCAGAGAGGGACTGTAGGCAGGGGACAGTGACATGCCATCTGCAAAGCCAAAGGTTTCCCCAACGTCCTTCTCTGTTCCTGCCTCCAGCAGCCTGCTGAGAAATGTCATCATGACCCCCTGAGGCAGAGATATCTAATGTTCGAGGGGGCTAGCTCTCTACCATCACACACTTAGTGAATGGCAGTGCCAGCACCTGAATCCAAATCTTTACTAAGTGATATGTGAAGTTACTATAATGGAAGGAGTACTGAGGACTAAGTGATATGTGAGGATGGAAAAGGACTGAGGACTAAGTGATACGTGAGGTTACTATGATAGAAGGAGGACTCAGGACTAAGTGTACGTGAGGTTACTGTGATGGAGGAGGACTGAGGACTAAGTGTACGTGAGGTTACTGTGAGGGAGGAGGACTGAGGACTAAGTGTACGTGAGGTTACTGTGAGGGAGGAGGACTGAGCACTAAGTGTACGTGAGGTTACTGTGATGGAGGAGGACTCAGGACTAAGTGATACGTGAGGTTACTGTGAGGGAGGAGGACTGAGGACTAAGTGTACGTGAGGTTACTGTGATAGAGGAGGACTGAGGACTAAGTGATACGTGAGGTTACTGTGATGGAGGAGGACTGAGGACTAAGTGATAGGTGAGGTTTCTGTGATGGAGGAGGACTGAGGACTAAGTGATACGTGAGGTTACTATGATGGAGGAGGACTGAGGACTAAGTGATACGTGAGGTTACTGTGATGGAAGAGGACTGAGGACTAAGTGTACGTGAGGTTACTGTGATGGAGGAGGACTGAGGACTACTGATAGGTGAGGTTATTGTGATGGAAGGAGTATGGAGGACTAAGTGATATTTGAGGTTATTGTGATGGAGGAGGACTGAGGACTAAGTGATATGTAAGGTTACTATGATGTCAATGGACTGAGGACTGTGTGATAGGTGAGGTTACTGTGATGGAGGACTGAGCACTCAGTGATACATGAGGTTACTTTGATGGAAGAGGACTGAGGCATAAGTGATACGTGAGATTACTGTGATGGAGGAGGACTGAGGACTAAGTGATATGTGAGGTTACTCTGATGGATGAGGACTGAGCACTAAGTGATAGGTGAGGTTACTTTGATGGATGAGGACTGAGGAGTAAGTGATAGTTGAGGTTACTGTGGTGGAGAGGACTGAGGACTAAGCGATAGATGAGGTTACTGTGATGCAGGCAGATTGAGGACTAAGTGATAGCTGAGGTTATTGTGATGGATGAGGGCTGAGGACTAAGTGATAGGTGAGGATACTGTGATGGGGAGGACTGAGGAATAAGTGATACGTGAGGTTACTGTGATGAAGGAGGACTGAGGACTAAGTGATATGTGAGATTACTGTACTGGAGGAGTACTGAGGACTAAGTGATAGGTTAGGTTATTTTGATGGAGGAGGACTGAGGACTAAGGGATCAGTGAGGTTACTATGATGGAGGAGGGTTGGGGACTAAGGATACATACTGTTATGGAGGAGGACTGAGGACTAAGTGATATGTGAGGTTAATTTGAGGGAGGAGGACTGGAGAGTAAGTGATAGGTGAGGTTACTGTGATGGAGGAGGATTGAGAAATAAGTGATAGGTGAGATTACCGTTACTGTGATGGATTTGGACTGAGGGCTAGTGATAGGTGAGGTTACTGTGATGGAGGAGGACTGAGGACTATGTGATAGGTGAGGTTACTGTGATGGAGGAAGACTGAGGACTAAGTGAAATGTGAGGTTACTGTGATGGAAGAGGACTGAGGACTAAGTGATAGGTGAGGTTACTGTGATGGAGTAGTACTGAGGACTAAGTGATATGTGAGGTTACTATGAGGAATGAAGACTGAGCACTAAGTGATACGTGAAGTTACTGTGATGGAGGAGTACTGAGCATTAAGTGATATGTGAGGTTACTATGAAGAAGGAGGACTGAGCACTATGTGATACGTGAGGTTATTGTGATGGAGGGGGACTGAGGACTAGTGATAGCTGAGGTTACTGTGATGGAGGAGGGCTGAGGACTAAGTGATATGTGAAGTTACTATGAGGAAGGAGGCCTGAACCCTAAGTGATATGTGAAGTTACTATGACTGATGGAGGGGACTGTGGATGAAGGCAGCAAGTAATGGACCCTTGGCATGTCATATGGTTCCCTGATGCTTCCCATAATTACATGTGGAATTCACACAGCATTTCTTTCCCACAAACTCCGAATCAGGTCAGCACAGCAGGCGGTCATTTGAGAAGTTCCGGGCACAGAGTTGACAGACCTGGCTTGTAGGGATGTTGGCCAATTTCCCCTGGGTGGAAAGCTCTTTACAACTGTAGGTCTGACCAGGTGACTTCTTCAGTTTATTCATTTTTTTTTTAAGTTTTCTTCGTGTACAGTCCTTTGAGTTCACTCCCAAGTACCCAGGATAGCTAGGTACTTCCTGTACAGAAGGCAGTGCGGGGCTGCCTTTCCTTCCATCTTTCATTGTGAACTCGTGCCATGAAAGTCGTCATGGCAAAGGCTGTTTCCTCTGCATGCATCTGACAAGGGTGCATCTCCATGTCGGCCTAAGCGCCACCTCCCCCTGAGCCCTGGGCTCCCTGCTGCAGTGCACTTCACTGCCCCGCTGCACGTGGGCCGCACGACTCCCGGGGCTGCCTGAGCTGCCATTGCATGCGTTTAACAAGGCTGCATCTCTGAGTGCACCGTGGGAGGCCCGGGCTCTGGCTCCTTGCTGCCCTGCCTGACCAGCAGGGCTCCAGTGCTGCCCACGCTTTGTTCCTTCACTGAGGAGGAGGCAGGTCCATTTTGCTCTGCCCTGTGGGTGTCAGAGGCACCGAGGAGAAAAGGAGAGTTGGTGTAGATGGGGGAGCCCTGCTGGTCTCTTAGTGGAGATGGCGGAGGAGCCTGGGCCTTTTCCCCTTCAGCGAAGGCCTCAAGGGGCCAAGAAGGTGTTCGCCAGAGCCCCATCTGTATGAGGGTTCAGTGGGTCTTATACTAAAGGCTTCCAGTTATTTCTTTCTTTCTTTTGGTTTTTTTCAAGGTAGGGTCTCGCTCTAGTCCAGGCTGACCTGGGATTCACTGTTTAGTCTCAGGCTAGCCTCAAAATTCATGGCAATCCATCTTCCTACCTCTGCCTCTGCTGGAATTAAAGGCATGCACCACCATTCCCAGCTCCAGTTCTTTTCTGAGTTGTGTCCAGCTGGTCGCGTGGTCCACACTCAATCCTGTGTCGCTTGGAACTGGGTCAGAGATGGTGGCAGGGGAAGGGGATTTTCACAGCTATGTTTGGGGCTTCCTCTGAGTACTGATTGACTTACTTTACAAAGATCCCCAGCGGTGAGAGTGGAAACTGCTGTGAGAAAAGTGGTTCAGGTGCCTGGGATCTCCACCTTCGCCAGAAACATGCCCCTTCCCTGGCTCACCTCAAACCCTCGTAGTGATCTGCTGAGTAAGTGGATCCCCCCACCTGATCCACGGACTCACTGGCAGCGGCGAGGCAGCCTCAAGATGAGCATCTCCAGCCGCCCATAATCCCAGCACTCAAGGGGCTGAGGCAGGAGAATTGCTGTGAGTCAGAGGCCAGCCTGGGCTACATAGCCATATAGTGAGCACCAGGCCAGCCTGAGGTACACTGTGACACTCTATCTCAAAAAGAAGAAGGAGGAGGAGAAGAAAAAAAAAAAAACAGCTTTGGAGGCCAGTGTCCAGCCATGCTGCCTGCCCCTTACCTGACCTTGGTCTGCTGTTTGCTCTCACCCGGGGCCAGCTTGGCTTTCCTCGCCAGTGTACCCCCACGTAGGCTCTTTGATCTCTTAAGCTCCTTAAGTCCCAGAGAAGGTAAAGGTAAAAGGTCCCCCCCTGCCCCACAATTCTTTTCTTGTAATTTTTTACCTTCACTTCTCTGAGAGACATTTTAGGGTGAGGCTGCTTAGCTGTGGTCTCTAGGTGACCCTGTCACCCCACTGCCCTTCCCCGGTGCATGCGGGTAGGAGGACCTCTTCCCCATCAGAACCTGTCTGTCTTTGGTTTCTGGGGGGAAAATATCTTCACAGTGAGGTGGCGAGCCTTGGCATGGAAATGCAGGATGGAAGGTCTGGTGCTGACTCTTTTTGAGTTTTTTACTTTTAAAAAGTTAAAAGCCCCCTCCCCCCCCCGCCATCTTTTTGAACACTGGACAAATTGCTGAGGATTCAGACTTCGGAAATGGAAGTCCATTCTGGAACGTAGCTGTCTGGTTGCTGTGATTGGGGGTGTGGGGGGGTGAGGACCGGTGCTACTTGTCTGACCTCTTGGGCCTTAGTGTTTCTTTCCCGTGAAAGGTGGAGCTAGCAGAGCCAGTGGGGTTACTGTGCAGAATAGTGTCTGGCTTCCCGTCTCCCCCTGGGCTAGAGTCGGGAGCCCTAGGGTCTGATAGCTCCTTGAGTGTTCCTTGGTTAGGACATTGGCTGGCCAGAGAGAATGCAGAGCCATGAGACACACCCTGTGCGCTTGAGGTAGTTGTGGGATCATTGTGTGTGTGTGTGTGTGTGTGTGTGTGTGTGTGTGTGTGTGTGTTGGAGTGTCGGGGTGGGCATACCCTGACACTCCAGGGCCTTTTTTTTTTTTTTTTTTTGCTTTTTCGAGGTAGCTCAGGCTGACCTGGAAATCACTTTATAGTCTCCAGGTGGCTTCAAACTCATGGCAATCCTCCTACCTCTGCCTCCCGAGTGCTGGAATTAAAGGCATGCGCTACCATGCCCGGCACCAGGGCCTTTTGCCACTGCAAACGAACACCAGACACTTGGGCCTCTTTTTGCATCTGTTTACATGGGTGGCTTGAGAATTGAACCCAGGCCAGCAGGCTTTGTGAGCAAGTGCCTTTAACTGCTGGAGCCATCTTCCCTGCTCATCATCTGGATTCTTAAGAAATAGGATCTTTGGGGCCTGGAGAGATGGCTTAGCGGTTAAGCGCTTGCCTATGAATCCTAAGGACCCAGGTTCGAGGCTCTGTTCTCCAGGACCCACATAAGCTAGATGCACAAGGTGGCGCATGCATCTGGAGTTCGTTTGCAGTGGCTGGAGGCCCTGGCGTGCCCCTTCTCTCTCTCTCTCTCTCAACCCTTCCCAGATTTCGGAAATGTGAAGGGTGGAAAGGACAGTGTAGCTTAGCGTGCCCAAATGTGAACTAATTTGTATAAAGTGAATAACTTAAGCAGGAAGAGGGGAGTGGAGGATTTTTGGAAAGGGCATGAAAAATAGTGATCATCTCAGAAAGAAAGTACGTTGGGACAGTTAAGCTTCATTTTGTGCATGTGTGCACCTTCTGCAGTTTGCACCATGATCTTTTATTACTTAAATAGTACCATCACACAAAATTAAAATTTTAAAAAAAAAGGAAAGAAAAATTTCCACCAGGAGTCTGAGGAATGATGAGGCTGGCAGCCTGTCGGGAGGAAGGCCCAGGATGCCCGAGCCCAGCAAGGCCACTTCTCTGCGACTGCCGTCGCTGTTGCCTGGCCAGGATGGCTGGAGGGCAGGTGGAAGTCCACATGGCTGTGGGGAGCTGAATGGACTCATTCTTCTCTTGTCCCTTGCCTTGTGCCTCTTGGCCTCAGTGCACAGCGGCGTCATCAGGAAGTTTTTAGATCCTTCCCCAGGATAGCTAGGAGAAGGAATGGACTTGGCTGCTGTGTCTTTCCACACGCTGGGCACAGTTGCCTATGCCCACGGAATGCTCGAGCAATAGGGTTTTTGGACTGACAGTGGCCGCCTAGCCCAAGACAGGAAACAGCAGGGAGAGAGTCTTCAAAGGGTGCGCACGCCTATGCAGGGGGGGCGTCCTGGAGCCTCCAGTTTTGAACTCTTCGCCTCCCCTAATTGCTGGTCCATGGAGACCTGGCTGAAAATTAGTTTAAATGCTAAATTGAGTTTGAAACCACTAGTTTCAGCCCCTGTGGAAACAGGACACCATGTAAAAATAGAAACTTCAAGTCAACTTGTTTTGCTGGGCTATATTTTCTAGGCTTTGCTATGCGGCTGGGTCCTTTGGCAAATAAGGGACGTTTGCGGAGATTCAGGTGTTCCTCGGAGCTCTTTCAGCAGGAAACTGGCTACTCTTCGTTAAGGAAAATCAAGGCAACCTAAAATAACCATGAAAGAAGATGCTCTTAGTGGGCGCTGAAAACTGGTGCAGCGTGGCCTCCCACCTCCGTTCTTCTGTGTGCCCAGGTTCATTCTTGCACTGATAGGAATTAAATGCTCATTAGAAGCAAATGACTGCCAGGAGCCTTAGACACAGCAAGGCTTCAGGATAAAACTTGCAAGCAAATGGAATTGGTCTCTCTCCAAAACCCTGCACCAATTCAACCATGGGGTTGTAAATCAAAAAAAGGTTGTCTGAAAACAAGACAGTCCCCCAACAACACCATGTGTCTTAAATATCTTGACCTAGCAAATTTGCCAGGGCAGTTACCTGTAGGTGGGAGGGAAGACAGCACCAGGGCTTAAAGCACCCAGGCTCCACATGAGAAAAAGCCCAGAGCTCCCGTGCACTCTGGAATTCTGTAGGAACCTCCAGGCTGGAGCCCAGCATCCGTCTGTGAGTGGTTTGTTATTCAGAACATGGTTAAAAAAAACACCTTGGTGAAGGCCACAGGACATTGGCTTCAGGACCCCCAGACATGGGGCTGGAGAGATGGCTCAGTGGCTAAAGGCATTTGATTGCAAAGCTTGCCAGCCTGGCTTCAGTTCCTCAGCATCCACATAAAGCTGGATGCAAAAATGGCACATGCATCTGTGATCCCAAAGTGCCTATGACAGTGAGAGGTGGAATCAGCTAGTCTGTCACTCCTTTGCAATCTGGCTGTTCCTCTGCAGTGACAAGAGAGCGTGTCTAAAAGAAGGTGGAAGACAGACACCTCTGACCTCCACATGTGCACAGTGGCACATGTACCCCACCACACACACAAATTAGTTAATTAAAAAAGACTCCCACAGATAGCAGAATTCACAGGATGCTCAAGACAATGTAAATGCTATATAAGTAGTTGATACACCATATTGCTTAGGGAATAGTAGCAAGCAAAAAAACAAAACAACAGCAACAAAAACCTGTAGACTTAATACAGGTGCAACATTCCCCCCCCCCCAGTATTTTTGATCTGTACTTGGGTTGTATCCTGAAATGTAAGCTCATGGATAGATAGGGCTGACTGAAGAGGACAGGTGATCTATGTGACTTCTGGCTGCTGGTGATCCCAGGGGGACTGAACATCTAAGAGATGGCTGGAGCAGGGGTCTTTGCAGTCCAGCTCCTAGCATGGGCTCTGCTGTGGCTGGCTCGCTCTCTCTCAGCACATGCCATAGGGCTCCTGAGTATGCAGATGGGGTCACTGGTGTGGGGAAGGAGCCAAGTGCTTGTGAAACTATCCCAGATGTTTTCTCTTTTGCCAGGAAGAGAAAGGAAAGGGGGTTTGTAGAGCCTATGGAAATGGAAGAGTTGGTACAAGGCCCAAGATTCAGGGAGTCGGGACCTGAGGTAGTTTCCCAGGCCATGCTTATGTGAAGGATGACTCTGAAAGAGAATTGTGCCCACTGGCTGGAGAAAGAGAACTGCTGATTGGGGTCATCTCGCTTTGGGAGGGTCACTTGTGTGGGCATTTCATTTGTGCCACTTTGCTTGGGCTGCAGTTGCAAGTGCCACACGATTGCTGTCTTACAGGGACTCTGCCATGCACTGTCACTGCAGATACAAATCATGTTATTTCTTGACTCTTCCCGAGAATCTTGGCAGAGAAGCCGGCATGCAGGGTTGCCTTATTTAAGGAGCTAGCAGGCCAGGAAAGGTTTGTTGTGAGGGACAATGCAAGTGGTAAACGTTTCATCCCTTAAAAGGCAAGAACGCTGAGGGACCAGGATGAAAACCCCAACAAACAGGAAGTTGGCCATTTAAAAAGTATGTCTGGAGCTTCTTACCTGAACAGCTAGAGAGTGAGGAGGAAGAGTGAGCCAAGTCAGGGAGTCCTGCGAACTCATAGTAGGTTGAATTATTTTTAACATTAGCTTCTGCTATTTAAAGGAATTAAAATACCTAAATGTGGGAGAAAGCAGTAAAAATAGATGGAGATTTTCTCCAGTAACCAATGTTAAGGTCAAAAAGTACCAGTCGTTAATGACACTTATCTAACTGTTGAGTCTATATAGCTTGTGTATGCATAAATAAGATAGAGGCTTAGTGGTCTAAGTGATATTACTGAAGCTTACCAAGACAGTCACGGCCTTGGTAGGCTCACTTCGTACAGTCTGACTTTTCATAGCTGGACAGTTTCTAGAAGATTATTGCTCTGGAGACCCACAGTGGGCCCCTTCTTATAGCTCAAGGTGCACGACATTGTGTCATTGGCATCTTGTTCCCCCAACACTCGCCCAGGGTCATAGGCTGGCTTACCAGAGAATGGGTAATTTATAAATAGAGGTTTGGCTAGCTCCTGGTTGTGGAGACGGTGAAGTGTGAGCGCATATGACATTGGCATCTGGTGAGGGCCTTCTTGCTCCATTCTACCTTGGTGGTGGGCATCACAGAGTACAAGCGAGGGTCTCTCCTCTTTTGAGGCTGCTAATGACATCATACGGGGCCCACCCTGATGAGCATTCTAAATCCTAATGACCTCCCGGAGCCCTACCTTGAAGTGCCACTAATATATAAAGTTGGTGATTGCTTTAACCTGAGCGCGTTTCAAACCGCAGCATGTAGAAATCGTCAGTCTACCTTTCTCCTTACCCACTCAGCCTCCTGAGTCAGGCGCCTTAGGGATGGCTGTCAGAAGCTGTGGACTGCTATGTATCGTCCCTTTATCCCACTCTGAGCCCCTCTGCGCCTTGGAGTATGTAGCCCCCTCCTGCAAGAGTGGCAAGGCTCATTGGGTCAGTGCGCTCCTGGGTACGTGTGGCACTGTGGAGCATAGCGCATGCATCTGGAGTTCGTTTGCAGCGGCAAGTGGCCCCGCCATGCTCATGCTCATTTTTTTCTTCTCTTTCCTCGCAGACAACTAAATAAATAATAAATAAGTATGTTTTTAAATCTTTTTTAAAAAAATGAGCCCAAGGTCATAGGCTACTTAGATTTCAGTTCTAGAAAGCACTCTAAGAGGCTCCTTCCCACCAGTTGGCAGCTCTCCCCCTGTGATGAATGCTTGTCAGCCCTGTTCGGTTCTTGGAATACCCGGCTGTAGCTTTTTGCATGTCCGTCTGTCCATCAGAAGCCTCGTGGGTGCCAGCAGCATTCTGCTGGGTTGCCTGGGAAGTTTGAAGGGGGGCTCTGTGGTCCTGGCCTCAGAGGACTCAGTGCAGGAAGGGTGCTCACAGCAGGCTGCAGTGGTTTTCCAGGTAGGCCACTGGCCTCCGTGGGTTTCTTTCTGAGAATCACGAGTATGTTTCTCATGGGACAGAGCAAAGCCCTAGGAGAGGAAGTTTCTGTCATCTCTTCCTATTTCTCCTCCTCCTCCTCCTGGAACAAAACGTTTTAGCCAAGAATCGCTGCTTGGGAAGACTTGCGCTTTGTGCGGCCTGCTACCCGCGCTGGTCTCTTCGTGAGAAGGTCCTCTCGAGTCATTTCTTCCATTTTGGGAAGGCCGAGGAAACAAGTGGACCCTGTCAAGCAGATGCTGTTGACCAGCTCTCCAGAAATAAATGTTGGCAGGAAACAGGAGAAGCCTGAAGAGCCCCATCAGTCATCAGCCCCAGAAGCTCTTTTCCAGGGGATGTAGTCCATCATGGGGGGGGGGGGAGGGACGACGTTTGTTTCTTTGCAGAACCTCAGCCTGAGGGCTGCATGGGCTGGAGGTGACACACCCCAAGTTCAAGCACCAAATTACAGGCCCAAGACTCTTGAGTCCCGTAACACCATCTGAGCCAAGTTATTTTCTCTCTGTGCCTTTGTTACCTCATCTGGAAAATGTGCCCGTGTTCCCTTTGGGAGGGTGAAGAGCTTAGGAGGATGCACTTGACCCTCAGAACCTAGTGTCCTTGCACGCATGCTCCAGTTCTTAAGCTCTTCCCCAGGAGCCAGGCAGGAATCCGTGGACAGATGTGGCCAAACTCATTTCTTGCCAGCAGCATGGCCCCTTGGAGAGTGTAAGGTTTATTTCGGTTTTTAAAATAAGCTTGTTTTTCTTTTCAGTAGTTGACTTGCATAGGGATCTTTTTTTCCTCTCTCTTTGACCCTTTTGAATGAAGTCTCCACCTCCCCTATGCCGGGCATGGAACCCAGGGCCTCCTGCATGCCAGGCGTGTGCTGTACCACTACTCAACTGCACCCCCCCTGTGCTGGATTAGACCTTTTTAGAGTGGGCGTAAAGAATAGCAACCAGGAAACACGTTCTGGTCCCTCTGCTTTTAACCTTCAGATCGTATGTGTACGAAAACTCCGACTTTAAATAGCACTCTCTAAGATGCAGGGAAATGGAGTAGTGCAGAAGCCAAGAAGTGAGTGAGCCTGGGAAAAGATACTTCTCAAGTGGGAATCTTGAATCAGAATGTGGATCCAAAAAAAAAAAAAAAAAAAGAATAGTAATTTCATAAAGCAAATGATACTTCATAGAGCAAACATCTTTCATGTCTAAAAATCTCCATATACAATTCTCCTTTTCCACTTGTTAATCTTCCAAGGCTATTTCAGAAACCATCTTAGAAAAGGAGTGTTAGAGCAAAACAATATGTAGATTTTGCCTCCTGCTTCCCTGAGACATTGCTGTAGCCTTTTCATATTTATTCATGCCAGAGATATTTTTTTTTCACCTAACAGGTGTCTCCTTTACTCATGGCTAAAACAGTCACCTTGCTGACCTTTGCAAAGGTCAAAAGTACCACTGTTTATATCTTTGGCTTCTTCATGGTAACTGGAAAGCTGCTTCAAAAAATAACTAATGAGCCAGGCATGGTGGCGCACGCCTTTAATCCCAGCACTCAGGAGGCAGAGGTAAGAGGATTGCCATGAGTTCAAGGCTACCCTGAGAATACAGAGTGAATTCCAGGTCAGTCTGGGCTAGCGCGAGACCCTACCTTGAAAAAAAAAAAAAAAGTAACTAATGAACTCAACAACCAAAGTGGGGGTGGGGTGGGGTAAGAATGGCCAAAGACTTAGGCCAGTCTCTAAAGAAGGTATAAAAATGATTACCGTACTCTATTCTCAAAAATCATTAAGGAAATATAAGTTTAATCTGCAATAGGATACCAAGTTACCATTTTTCAAAAGAAAAAAAAAGGTGGAAAATGAGTGTCGGCTAGGATGGGTGGAAATTGGAACCCTTGGGCGCTGTTGGTAGAAATGGGAAGTGGCACAGCCACTGTGGAAAACAGTATAGTGGTTCCTCAGAACAGTAAACACTGAATTATCTTCTGGTTCAGCTCTCCTACTACTGGTGGGAAGAGTAAAAGCAGAGACTCAAACACACATCCATACACCCACCCAAGGCAGCATTATTTACAGTAGTGAAAAGATGGAGGTAGCCTCAATGTCTGTGAACCGACGGATGGATAAACAAAATGTGTACTTACGTGGGATGTGATTTGGCTTTGAAGGAAGGCCACGCATGCTACAGCAGGGGCAAAACTTGAAGGCATTGAACTGATGAGATCAGCCAATCACCAGAAAGTCAAATACTGTATGATTCCACTCATAGGAGGCCCTTGGGCTCAGAGACAGAAAGTGGAATGGGGCTTTCTGGGACACAGCTTGGGGAAGGGAGGAATGGAGAATTAGTGTTTGAGGGGTACTTGAGGAGTACAGAGTTTCAGTTGGCGAAGAAGGTTCTTGATGTGGATGGTGGGGATGGCTACCAAACCACGTGAAAATGCTTCATGCCCCAGAACTTTACACTTAAAAATGATTACAATGGTCAGTACCAAACTATGTTTTCTTACTACAATGTGGTAAGACCAACACATGAGAACCAGGTTCCTCCTAGTCATTGTACACAGCCCTGAATTCCTATAAGCCCACCTGAAGGCAAACACTCCCCCTCCTAGAAAGAAAAAATTGCCTGGCTTGCTTCTCCCTGTGGCAATAGGCCGGCCAATCCTCTAGGAGCTGAGGATCTTGCCCCCCGCCGCCCCCCGCCTTCATCCTTAAAGAAGGGCTCATTAGAAACAGTGCCGTTCTGAAACATCCCGGAGGGAAGCTGTGTCACACCTCTCAACACAGACCTTGTCAAACAGAGAGCACTTGATGGGCAGTATGCTCCCGGCAGCCCCGAGCTTTTGCTGATTTAATACTGGTATTTGAGGGGAAAATAACTCTTTGCAGAGGTTGATTGGGACTAACCTTACTAGAGAAAGCAGAGATGAAGTTGACACAGCTCACGTTCCCAAACTCCCGAATTAGAGATGTGGGGCATGGTATAGAGAAAAAGTAGAGGCTGGGGTGGATGGGGAAGTGAGTGATTCGGTACCTTCTGGGAGCAGGTGCAATGAGCAGCAAACATCCTTGCTACGGAGACTCCAGAGGGGAGGAGACCCAGCTCTGGGCGGATCATTGCAGACCCTGTGGCTTCACTGCTCACCCTTACTCAGTGAGCATGGGCTTCTGGTGGCTCCTCTCTTCCCAGAATGTGACTAGCCACCTACAGTGACTGCCTCAGTGACACTGTGAATAGGTCCCATGCTGTGGAAATGTCCCAGCAGTCACAGGGTCACCTGCTGTGTGAGGGATCCCTGGGTTAGAACTGTGAAACCTACACTTCTTGGAAGCTTATTGAGGAGCTAGACACTGGCAGAGCCCCAGAACTCTGGCTGCTTTATTATTATTTTTTATTTTTTTTTTGTTTATTTTTATTGATTTATTTGAGAGCAACAGAGAGAGAAAGAAGCAGAGAGAGAGAGAGAGAAAGAGAGAGAGAGAGAGAATGGGCGCGCGCCAGGGCATCTAGCCACTGCAAACGAACTCCAGATGCATGCGCTCCCTTGTGCATCTAGCTTACGTGGGTCCTGGGGAATCGAGCCTCAAACTGGGGTCCTCAGGCTTCACAGGCAAGCACTTAACCACTAAGCCATCTCTCCAGCCCTTTATTATTTTTTTTTAACTTGATTGGTATTTTCTGCCGTGATGTACCTCTGAAGGACTGTGGCACTAAGGGTGGCAGACCAACCATTTTGGTTTTCTCAGGTGAGCCCCACCTTGACCTGCCATTTCTCTTCAGCACTTATGCAAGTGGATTTTTATAATGGCCACCATTGTACAAGTGAGGAAGTTGAAACTGAGAGAAATGAATAACTAGCCCATGATCACCAGCTGTGAGGTAGGAGTCAGGGTCGGCCCAGACCCTCGGGACCTGGCTGGGGCCATCTTACTCTGCTGCAATGAAGCATGGCCGTAATGGGCTGCATGCTTAGCGTCTCTCTCCACCCTTTCTCACGGGGGCCTGCAGATCACATGCATGTAGAGTCCTCTATAGGAAACCCCAGGCCAGCAAGTCCACCCAGACTCTGGGACTTGACCTTCCCCTCAATTCTGAGGCTTGAGTTAATCTCACCATCTGCAAGCCACAAACCCCACAAACCGTGTGGGCAAAGGCAACATTCTCTCAGCAGGTTGTAACTCTAAACTCATTTAATGAATGCAGAGACCCTAGCTAATGAGAACAGGGCTCTCCTTGAATGGAGGACATAAGAGGGTGCAGGTGGCAGCCCACTTCTCCCCCTCCCTCCTTTACCACAGTCTCCAAGAAAAGCAGACAGCAAACTAAGCACTGACTAACTATCTCATGCAAGAT
Organism: Dipus sagitta; assembly: GCA_036346955.1. Classification (NCBI taxonomy): domain Eukaryota; kingdom Metazoa; phylum Chordata; class Mammalia; order Rodentia; family Dipodidae; genus Dipus; species Dipus sagitta. The sequence continues at coordinate 30,554,846 of CM070771.1, forward strand.
CCTTGCATGACAGTCCTAACCTTAAGGCAAAGGTGATGTCTGACTAAGGGAACGTACTAGAGAATAAGAGTCCCGGCCCTGGGAATGATGTTGGTTGTGACTGGACTTGACCATACCTAGGATAAAAATGAGGGCCTGCAGACCCCAGTGACCTACAACCTCCCTGATGAGAGGGCACTTATGGAAGCTGGTGGTCCGTGCTCTCTTCACCCCCTGGGCCTTGCGCTGCCATGCTGGGAGTAGAAGAGCAGAGAAGACCCCACTTTCTTTTTTTTATTATTTATTTGAAAGTGACGGACAGAGAGCGAGAGAGAGAGAGGCAGATATAGACAGAGAGAGAATGGGCGCGCCCGGGCCTCCAGCCACTGCAAATGAACTCCAGACGCTTGTGCCCCCTTGTGCATCTGGCTAACGTGGGTCCTGGAGAATCAAGCCTCAAACCGGGGTCCTCGGGCTTCACAGGCAAGCGCTTAACCGCTAAGCCATCTCTCCAGCCCATACCCCACTTTCAGTATAACGCGGCTCAGACTCATCCTGTGCCTTAGGTGAGGTGGCCACGTGATGACTCTTGTGTCCAGGACCAGTACTCCTGTATCCCATCAGAGGCTTTTGGTGTCAGCCCTACAGCCTCAAAGCAAACAGGGTGGGCAGAGCCGATGTTTGTGGTGTGGGCACCAACCACAACAGACTGCGCTGGAGAGCCTCCAGGAAGCCAGAGCAGCACTTCACCATGCTCTTTAAGCTGCAGGTAGCTTAAGAGCTCAGGAGCTGGGAACCTTGGGTTATAGGCACACAGGCCGTCACTCCCTCCTGCCAGCCTTCTCCATCCCCTGCATTCATTCTCAGCAGGATCCTGCGGCTCCTCTTATCTGTAGCCACAATATTCTTTTCTCCCTAATGCACATCACTGTTTCTTTCTTTCCTTTTGTCTTTTTTGAGGCAGGGTCTTGCTGTAGTCCAGGACGATCTGGAATTCACTATGTAGTCTCAGGCTGGCCTTGAGCTCACGGTGACTCTCCTGCCTCTGCCTCCCGAGCACTGGGATTAAATAAGAGTTTGCGCCACCATGCTGGCACCAGTTCTTCATTAAAAAATTTAATTGTGGGCTTTTTTTTAGCTGCATGCTTCCTCCAAGCCTGCTCCTATCCTGGGAAATACATTCTACACTTTTACTCTCACCTTTAATAAATCTATCCTTTTTGGGGATAGAGAGATGGCTCAGCACTTTAGGTGCTTGCCTGCAAAGCCTAAGGACCTGAGTTCAGTTCCCTAGTACCCAGGTAAAGCCAGATGGCACATGACTCTAGAGTTTATTTTTAGTGGCTAGAGACCTTGGTGCACCCATTCTCTCTCATCCTCTCTCAAATAAATAAATAAAATATATTTTTTTAAATCTATCCTTTTACTACTAAAAACAATCGTGGTAAAATACACAGCATAAGATCGACCTGTCTCCACCATTTTAAGAGCACAGTTCAGTGCATTAATTGTATTCGTAATGTTGTGCAACCTTCACGACTGTCCACATCCAGAACTCTCTCTTCTGAAACTGAAACTCTCTACCCACTGTGCATTGGCTCTTCATCTCTCCCTTCCATCCGGGATCCCTGGCAGGCAGCTACTCTCCTGCCTGTGTCTCTGGATTTTACTATTCCAGGTCTCATCTGAGTGGGATCAGATCGTAGGTATCTCGTGTGTGTGTGTGTGTGTGTGTGTGTATGGCTTCTTTTGTAGCACGGCATCCTCAGGGTCCCTGCGGGTGGTAGTGTGCATCAGTACGGCCTCCTTGGCAACGCTGGATCCTGTTCCATCGTGTATGCGTGAAGCGCAGGTGCTCATCCATTCCTGTGTGGGTGGGCACTTAGGGTGGGCACTTGGGATTGCTTCTAGCTCCTGGCTCTTTTGATAGCCCTTGCTTGGGATTTTATTTATTCTTCTGGATATAGATGGAGGAGAGGAATAGCTGGGCATGATAATTCTTTTATTTAATCTTTGCAGCACCATTGTACTGTTTTCTGCAGTGCCTGTGCCATTTTACATGCCAGCAGAACCCAGGGGTTCTAGTTGTGCCATGTGCTCACCAACACATACCTTAGAATTTTGATTGCTGTCATCTTAAGGGGTATGAGTGATCGCCACTCTTTACTTCTGAACTCAAGCATCCAGCACATGACCTGAAACCTTAATAAGACTACAGTATCCATGTTACAGTTGACACACTGAGGCATTCTGTCCTGTCACCCTTACCCCTGTGTGCGTAGGAGTGTGTGCACACGCAGGCACGTAACATTCGCCTCTCTGTCTTCCTCCCTCCTTCTCTCCCTCCCTCCACTGGGCCCCATTTGCTTTGGCAGTTCAGGTTATAGGTGATAGTACCCTGGATGCCCCTGTCCCAGCTATAGTGAGCGCCCTCCTCATTTGCAGAGATACACATGCACATGGAGCTTAGGAGAAGACAGAGGTTTCTAAGTACGCTTGTTTCCTCGTTTCAGAACCACAACCACGCGTGCATAGCCTGCCGGATTATCTACCGCTCTGATGAACACCATCCTCCCATCCTGCCCCCGAAGGCTGACCTCACCATCGGCCTGCACGGGGAATGGGTGAGCCAGCGCTGCGAGGTGCGCCCCGAAGTCCTTTTCCTCACGCGCCACTTCATCTTCCATGACAACAACAACACCTGGGAGGGACATTACTACCACTACTCAGACCCTGTCTGCAAGCACCCCACCTTCACCATCTATGCTCGGGGACGCTACAGCCGTGGTGTGCTCTCCTCCAGGGTCATGGGTGGCACAGAGTTTGTGTTCAAAGGTAGGTTGGCTGCCTCCCGTTCCCACAGCACAGTTCAGGAGCAGTTTGGGGACATTTCTGTGGAGGCAGAACCCGAGGGGAAGGGTTCAGGATGCTGGGGATGAAATCAGAGCCATTTCTACCTCCAGACATCCTGGAAAATTCCCCTTTGCACTCCTGCCTACTCAGAGCAAGGGCAATGCCAGGACTTGGCATAGCTCAGGTATGCTCAGGTGTAGTGAGACCCACATTACCAGTGGTCAGCTGTCAAGTGTGAGCCAAGGATGAATGTTGCTATGAATAAAACCTCAAGCCTGTGTGTGTTCTTTGGTAAGAAAAGTTTTTAAAAGTATTTTTATTTATTTATTTATGAGGGAAGGAGAGAGAGAGAGAGAGAGAGAGAATGAGGATCTGAATATGGGCATGCCAAGGCCTCCTGCCACTGTGAATGAACTCCAGATACACTTTGTGTGTCTGACTTTAGTGAGTTCAGGGACCATCTCCCCAGCCCATGTTTTCTTTTCAGTACTTGCTATGGTGCGCCTGAGCTGTCCTCTTATAGCATTAGGCTTGCCCGCATGCTAAGCGCTTTCCTGAATGGGCCAGACAGAACAGGTGTCGGTGACAACCTGGCTGGCAGGGTTGTCATTTCCGTCCTGAGTGGGGTCTGCACATGAGACCTTATCACAGGCTGGAAGGTCGAAGCATCTCTAGGAAAGTCCACAGCATGCCTCTCAGCAGAACAAGAAGGCATACCTTGTGTCCTAACACTGTAGACTGACAGAAGAAATCTGCCTGTCTCCCTGTAAGCCCGTTCTGTGATATACAGAGTGCGGTTTCCCAGGGGAGCTTCCTGAGCACTGAGCAGAACTCCACAAGGGATGGGGTGTGTATTGATTTATTATTATTTTTCTGTTCTGCAGCTTAACTGAATCCAGACACCCAGCCGACAGACTGGTGTTAATCTATAAGAATGCTAATTAGGACATATATTTGACACAAGTTCTTTTAGATATCTTAACTCCTTTTTGTAAAAATAGAATTCTTGTTGGTTGAATGTGTTATGGATCTCAGGGTGCCAGTTGTCCCCGGCGAGCACTTCTGGGTAACAGTGGGGCACAGTTCTATTTCATACTCACAGGTGTGACCAGCTGCAGATTGGGCTCAGCATTTAAACACTCAAAATGTCCTGTGTTTTCTGGTCACACCTGCAATATTCAGCCCCCTCCGGTATTCATGAGGAATCGGATCCAGAACTCCCCGAGGAGATCCAAACCCAGGGTTGCTCAGGTGTCTTCTATAAAATGGAGTCCACTTGCATATAACCTTTGAATAGCCTCCTTTATATTTTAATCATTTCTAGATTACTTATAGTGCCCAATACAGTGCAATGCTACATAGGTAGTTAGTGTATGGTGTTATTTAGGGGATAATGATAAAAAAACAATCTGTACATATTCAGTATATATGCATTTCCTAATTGGGAGGGTTCACACAACTCCAGAATTATAGAAACTACCTCTTGGGTTCATTTGCCCAAGATGGGGCTAACTGCTTGTTGGAGAAGAGCTTGAGACAAGGAAAACTGACGCTTGGAGTTTTTTCAACCAGAGAGAACCTCCTGACAGGCACTCTTGCTGTTTTCATTGAACAGCAAAAAAACGTAATGCATGAGGAATTAGTATTGCATGGGCAAAGAATGGGCAACACGTAAGTAAAGGGCAAGGAACTTTGGACTTTGAATAGTCCCCGAGCCATTTGTTAAAGGAAGGGGTTTAGGGTGTGACCTGCTGGACTCTGCTCCTGTTCACAAATGTAATCCCACTAAGCCCACCAATTGTCTCCAACAGATCTGTGCCAGTCCTGTGGGCAGGTCATTACTGACCGTGTCGTCTCAATGCTATGGTCAGCACTTCTCATGCATTCGCACTTGTTCTGGGTCAGAAGTGCAACCAGGTCACTGAGGAAGTAGAGCAAAGAGCATAGGTTAAGATAGGTCAGCATCTCTAACCTTCCTTGTCAATAATGGTCACCTGTGCTCTTCAGGCTGAGGGTAGACCAAGGCAAAGGAAGCCTAGTTGCATTGTGTTAAGTGGGTGCATCACATGGTTGTAACTTCAGGGCAAGTTACGAGTCAGGAACTTAGCAGAAAAAGCATCTTAACAGCAATATTTTCAGAAAATCTATTTGTAAGATCCATAAGAAATATTCCCATAGTTCATTCTTTATTTAAATATATTTTTAGTTTTTTATTTATTGTATTTATTTTGAGGGGGGGAATGGGCACACCAGGGCCTTCAGCCACTGTAAATGAACTCCAGACGCATGCACCACCTTGTGCATCTGGCTTACGTGGGTCCTGGGGAATCGTGCCTGGGTCCTTTGGCTTCATAGGCAAGCACCTTAACTGCTAAGCCATCCCTCCATCCCTCAGTCTTTTAGTTCATTCCCAGTTTGTTCTTACAGTTCATTCCCACAATGCAGGTTTCCCCCAATATCTGCACTTGGTAGAATGTGCAATATTAAGAGTTGCCTGACTGTGTTTGGTGTGACTGCCATTCAGGTCAATGTGTGGTACTCTTCTCATGTGAGCAAGCTTTTGTGACTTCAGTAGTCAGCTGAGTGGGAGGTAGGATTGTGTTTTGAAAAGAAAGCCTTGTTGAGATAGCGTCCCCAGTGTTTGCTGGGCATCTGCCACCCACACGGTTTCCCTAGAGTCATGGCAATCTCTCTCCTCTGCAGTGAATCACATGAAAGTCACCCCTATGGATGCGGCCACAGCCTCGCTCCTGAACGTCTTCAGTGGGAATGAATGCGGGGCAGAGGGCTCCTGGCAGGTGGGAATCCAGCAGGACGTGACGCACACCAATGGCTGCGTGGCCCTTGGCATCAAGCTACCTCATACAGAATATGAGATCTTCAAAATGGAGCAGGACGCGCGGGGTCGCTTCCTGCTCTTCAATGGCCAGAGACCCAGCGATGGCTCCAGCCCGGACAGGCCCGAGAAGAGAGCCACATCCTACCAGATGCCCTTGGTGCAGTGTGCCTCCTCCTCACCCAGGCTGGAAGATCTGTTGGAAGACAGTCGAGGCCACCAGTACGGCCGGGCAGCGGGGAGGACAGCTAGGCCCCTGCTACTTGCTGCCCTTGCCTGCCTCTTGACTCTAGCACATTTGAACATTCTCAGATAGAGGTTTTAAATATATATATATATTTTTCCAAACCAAGACTCTTTACCGTTCACAAATTTTCTTTACACAAAGAAAGGACATTGGTTCTTTTGATGCACTTGAATCCCCGAGAGCTGTCTTTCTCTTTCCTCTCCCCCTTCCCGTCTCTGAATCGCCAGCAGTGTGTTTGAAGTGTCCGCTTTGAACCTCTTCCAGCCTGATCCCTGAACACCGGCCCGAGAACTTCACAGCAGTAGTAGCACTTTAAGTCTGCGGAGAGTGGAGGCTAGCGTGGTGGGAGCCGAGTGACAGCTACGTTCTCTTCTTGCGTCCTCCCGACTCGTACGATGTTTCTGAGCTGAACTCAAAAGGAATGTCAAGCTGCAACTTTTCCCCGCCAGGCTGAATGGGGTTCTGCTCGTCTTTCGAGATGCTTTCACGCTCCGAGTTTTCGACGCTGGAATCCAGTGCGGAGTTGGTGTGGGGTTGAGATCTAGGCCCCTTGTCTTAATAGAGAAGAGACGAAGAGGTGGATGGGTGCATGGGAGAAGATGCAAGGCTTAGCTAAGCCGTCGTTTACAGCCTTTATGCAGATCAAAACTTTCAGAAATGTTGAGTAGAGAAATATCTAATTAAAGTTTCAAAGTAATTTAAGTTGTTTTTACATCGCTAGTTTTCACATGTTGAGAGAAGAGGTGTGTGTGGTAACATGCTAGGTTTGGTGGTGACAGAATGCCAGCTGCTGCTTTACTCCCCGTCTCAGTAGACCAGGGATGTTGGAAACAGAAAACCGTCCTTTTCCCAGACGGTCAGAGCTGTGGTACAAGGGCCACTGCAGTGCCTTAAATATCACGAGCGACGGGAGAGTGCTCATTTGTGGCAGCGTCTTCCACATGAGGCGGCTCACGCTGTGGTTGTGGTGGACCGATGGACCTCATTCCCTCTGTCTGCCATTTTGAAGACACACAGACATAGTTTCATTGCTTCAGTAGCTAGGAGGATCCGGTGGGAGTCATCCACGCTGGGTGCTCTGCTAGGTGCCATATCAGTGTTCTGTGGGGCCTGTGTGTCAAGTCATCTTGTCATTGGATGTGCTGGCTTGACCTGGTTTCCTTCCTGCCATTTATTGGGCTTCCCCTCCCACTGCCCCCCCCCTCCCATGAGTTTCAGGTCTGCCTTCTTCAGAGCCAGCTTCCTGTACAGTCATTGGAAAGGTGGGTTGTTGCCAGCTGTCCATCTGCTTGGATTGATTGGAGCCGGCACTAGCCAAACACCCCAGTGCTACGTACGGCTCACAGGACCCACGCAGGCAAGTGCTATGGGGTCAAAAGCCTAGATGTAGCTAAAAGCAGACTTGCCTCGCTTGATCCAGGAGGAGGGTCAGCCTTGTAGTTAAGAATTACCTGTGAAACAACAGTAGCACTTGGCATGGTATTAAGTTATGATGGCATTTGAGTGCAAGAGTGCTTTATATTTAGAATGTATTTTAAGTCATGGTGCATACTTGAGGGGGCTTATTCAAAATAAAAATACTAACTTAATGTCTGCCAAGTTTAATAAACAAGTTGGAAACCACCCCACAAACTTCCTTCTTTGTGAATCTATTTAATAAGTACTGATGCTCTAAAGTAGATCTCAGTGATTGGGCATGAGTTAGGGTGACAACTCAATTTATTGTCATCTACCTAGATTCAGCTGCTCTTGCTTTTTAACAATATGCTGCACACATCGCCCCAAACACACAGATATTAACATGTACATAGTGTTTATATTTAAGAGTCTATGTAAAATTTGTGTGACCCTATTATTTTCTGATACATTATCAATCTTTACAGAGGAGTAACATAGTTTAGTCATAAGTCATCAACATACCTAGAAGTGTGTCATCATATTTCATTAATTCCTCTTGGTATGTCGTGTTAACATTAACAAGGTCTCCAAAATACGTTACCTCAAGTGTCCTGTGATGATCTTGATGGGACGTGATTTCCCTGAATCAACAATTACCTTTTGGTCACCGAGGATTGAAGTCTAGAGACGCCAACTCAAGACCAAGTTGTTTTGTTTTGATTTTTGAGACACTGCCTCACTGTGTAGTACAGGCTGGCCTTGACCTCATAGTCCCTCTGCCTCCCAAGGGCCGGGATTACAGGCCTGTTCTGCCATACCCTGCTTGAAACAAGATGCTTTCTGAAGAAGGTATGACTGATCCTAGAGCATGCTAAAGTAAGTTTAAAATGCTCCATGGGAGGTACTCACTCAGGTCCTGTAAGTCTCCCTCAGCTAGTGTGGTGACTGTACCCATAAAGCCTCGATCTGGGGAGGATGTAGGACCTCGCTAAAGGCTTTTCTTTCGATACCAGTGGTTGTCACAGCTCCCCTCTGACCTCTGTTTCTGAGCTCTATTACACACGGACTCCATAACCCCACGTGTTCTGAAACCACATGGCAGCGATTCAGGCCCTCTGTCGAGCCACTGCACTAGGATTTGGAGGTCCAGGGAGTCTGTGCTCACAGGGCTGCACCTGGCAGCCTGGCCTCCCTAGCTCTGCCCTCCCCCACTCCAGCTCAGCCCTCCCCTCCCGAAGCTGCAAGGGCAAATGACTCTTTTATCCATTGCCAGCAAATAAGGAATTTCCTCAGTCTTTTCATTTCTCATTCAGTCATTTCCTCTCAAAAAAAGTTAATGACTAAGGCGGGTTCTCCAGGTTATAAATTGTATTTTCTGAGGACTTTGGGGACAACTGAGAGACAATGACATTCAGAAAACCAAGGTTATTAAGAGCACGTGGGAGCCACTGGCTCTGCAGAGAGCTCCTCTATGCAGATTGTCCTCCTGTGTTCTAAATACAGCAGTTCAGGTTCTCATTGGCAGGGAGTAGGATCATGCAACTGCCCTGGATCTGAGAACACAGAAGCAAAGATTAAGATAACTGCTGAGGGCTGCAGAGATGGCTTAGCGGTTCAAGTGTTCACGTGCAAAGCCTAATGCCCTGAGTTCGATTCCCCAGTACCCATGTAAAGCCAGATGCATAGTGGCACACGTGTCTGGATTTCCTTTGCAGTGGCTAGAGGACCTGGCACACCCATTCTCTCTCTCTCTCTCTCTCTCTCTCTCTCTCTTTCTGTCTCTCTCTCTCTCTCACTTGCAAATAAATAAATGTATTTTTGAAAAGATACCTGTTCAATGCTTCAGTTTTATTCAATTTACTTGGGGAATGAAGTTATATCTGGATCCCAACTTTATTTATATGAAAGGAAATGAGTAATCAGTCTCACAGTGTACTTTTATTTTTAACTTCTTTTTTCATTGACAGCCTGTATACATCTATGCAATGTACCCTGATCATAATCCCCTCCCACTACTCTCTTTTGTCCCCTTTTCCCCACCCCTCTCCTTCTTTCCAACTAGTCCTTCTTCTTCTTCTCCTCTTCCTCCTCCTCCTCCTCCTCCTCCTCCTCCTTCTTCTTCTTCTTTTTGTTTTGTTTTTCAATGTAGGGTCTCACTCTAGCCCAGAATGACTTGGAATTCACTATGTTGTCTCAGGGTAGCCTTGAGCTCACAGCAATCCTCCTACCTCTGCCTCCCGAGTGCTGGGAATAAAAGCATGCACCACCACACCCAGCTCCCCTTCTATTTTAATGTCATGAATTTGGCTTTTCTTTTTTTACTTTTATTTTTGGCTTTCTTCATCATTCATGACAACATGTTGATGGGTCCAGTGTGTGAAGGTCAATAGCTGCTGGATGCACTGACCACCTTGTGTCTGGAAGACAGCATTACAAAACACTCCTCCCCATTCTTTGGCTCTTACATTCTCTTTTTTCAAGTTATTTTATTTTATATTATTGTATTCAAAATATTTTATTTTTTAAATATTTTTAAATTTTTTATTTATTTGTATTCATTTATTAGAGAGAGAGAGAGAGAGGGTGGGCTAGGGCCTCCAGCGACTGCAAACTAACTCCAGATGCACGCATCGTCTTGTGCATCTGGCTTACATAGGTCCTGGGGAATTGAACCTGGTTCTTTGGTTTTTCAGGATAATGCCTTAACCACTGATCTATCCCTCCAGCCCATAATATTTTATTTATTTATTTATTAATTTATTTATTTATTTATATAAGAGACATATAGGCAGAGAGAGAGAGAGAAGAAAGCACACCATGGCCTCTAGCCACTGCAAATGAACTCCAGACACATGCTCCACCTTATGCATCTGGCTTTATGTGGGTGCTTGGGAATTGAACCCAGATCCTTAACCACTGAGCAATCTCTCTAGCCCTCTTACATTCTTTCTGTCACCTCTTCTGCAATAGTACCTGAGCCTCGAAGGGTGTGGTAGAGATGTCTCACTTGGTGCTGAACACTCCACTGTCACTTCTCAGCACTTTGGGAAGTTGTGAGTCTCCCTAGTAGTCACTACCATCTGAAAAGAGAAATTTATCTAATCGAAAGTGAGAACAGCACTAATATCTGGATATTGGCATAAATACTCAGAGGGTAATTTGGTGAGTATAATACATCTATTTAGCTAAACAGAAACAGTAGCTGCCTACCCCAGGACTTAGGACCTTCCCAGCCATAGCCTTTTTTTTTTTTTAAAGGTATGTATATATGTATTTGAGAGACAGAAAGAACAGGCATGCCAGGCCTTTTGCCACTACAAATGAATTCCAGATGCATGCACCACTTGGTGCATCTGGATTTATTTACATGGGTACTGGGGAATCAAACCCCGACTAGTAGGCTTTGCAAGCAAGAGTCCTTTAAACTACTGAGCCAACTCCCCAGGCCCCAGCCTTAGACTTTTGACAAGGCTTTCAGTATCACGCATGCATTCCCTCCCACAGAGCAAGCTTCAAATCCTGTCAGACATCACCAGGTCCTTAACTCATCTCTCCTAAGCAGAGCACTTTTAAGATTCTTTAATGAACTCACAGTCTCCCATGAGTTTTAAGGCTGAGGAGTTGATGGCATGGGAGTGGAAGCAGGCAGCTTGGGGACTGACAGGACTAGTGATCAGCTGACTGACTGACAAGAAGGTAGCGCTGCTCCCTCGGAAGTGCTGGCCGGCCAGCCTTGCAGTGAAAGCACAGGACGGCTTTGCTTTCAAAGTCCTTTGCACAGCTTTCCTCACCTCTTGCGTTCTGGAAGAAAACAGGCCCCTGGTTTTCTATAGCCTGGGTCTGGGGATAACGACATAGAGTAGAGAGGGGCAGAATGAACGGCAGTCATATTCTGCCCTGTGTGGAAAAGAGGTAACTGGTATGTAACGTCCAGTTTAGACCTTTTCCTGGCTTCAGTGTGAAGGTGTTTTTGATTTTCCGTTCCATGGATTTTTCATCACCCGAGAAATTTGCTCAGCTGGTAAAATGTTTATTAAAATGAGGCTAGTGAATAAGACACCGAATTCCGTGGAAAGCAGCTAACTTCAGAATAAGCCAGGAAGGCACTGTTAGTTTCATGTTATAAATGTTAAAGTGAAGCTCCCTGAAGTCTAAGGCTAGACGTCAGGAGTTTCCAGTTCACTCCTCTCCCTTCTTGCCCCATAACCGTAGCCTAGCTTTCCCAATAAACAGCAAAACAGTTGTCAGTTCTTTGATGGACACCAAATACATGGTTTCATAACTTGGTCCTTTGCGTAAATTATTTTCCTTAATCATCAAAGCCACCTAATATGGCACTTTATAATCTTGAGTCCTTACTGAAACATCTAGCTATGGTCTGCAGTATGCTAGCTCTAACTCTATACAAATGTATTTGCTTTATTTTTTTAATGTGTGTGTGTAAGAGAGAGAGAGAGAGAGAGAACTGGCACACCAGGGCCTCCAGACACATGTGCCCCTTTGTGCACATCTGGCTTACATAAGACCTGGAGATTCGAACGTGGGTCCTTAGGCTTTGCAGGCAAGTGCCCTAACTGCTAAGCCATCTCTCCACTCCTGTATTTGCTTTTTAAAAGCCTTTATTAAGGAACCCTCTAGAACACATAGATATGTCTAGAATAAGGTAAAGCTTATCAGGACTGGGCCTAGTTTTAGATAGGAGGAGATGGAGTATGTCAATCTCTCCTTTTATGTCAGGATGGCAATCTCCAATCCTTGCTTCCCAGATCCAGGCTTAGGGAAGCCAAGGGAACCTGCAACCTTACGCATCTTCCCAAGTGAAACAAGTGACTTCTATTTCCAAGCACCCCAGGTCATGAGTGACCCTCCATTTCTTATCCCTCCCAAGGATGATCCAAGATCTCAAGACCACCAGAGAATGTGCCCTTCAAAATGGGTTCCTGCACCCACCAGCACACACACACTGTCTTGCTTTCAAGTGACAGATATCTGAGCACTTCAGGTCAAGCTGGAGAGATACAGCAAATGCCCTCTGTGAAACACCCTGGCACGAAGGCACTGTAGGATGTGAGGTGTCCTCTGTATGAAAGTGGGTGGTTTGGTATCCCCACTTTCTCTCAGAGCACTGTCTACTTAGGACACTACTTTTATATCTGCCCTGGTGCATCACACCTTGAGGAGATGAGTTCACTTGCACATTATTAAAGAATACCTTCTGAGACTTCCAGGTAAGATGGCAGCTTAGGAGCCACGCCAAACCAGCCTAGGGAGAGATTTAAGCAAAACCCCAGCAAAATACTCTTCTTCTGAAAAGTGAAGGAGTATAGGTTATTCTTAGACACAGTGGAGAAGCCTCAGAGACCAAGACCCAACAGAAAGGAGGAAAAAGGCCAGAGTTCCACTGAGGCGATCCTGGTCCCGGGCAGTCCCGCCAGGTGCGCCAGGCAGCAGCAGCAGCAGCAGAGACCAAGCAACAGATTTTTCAACTCGATCAGCCTTCTTACAAAGTTAAGAAATCTGAAGGAAAGACATCTGAGATCAACAAAAGAGCTACTGAAAGTGCGAGCAACTCCAGAAGTCTGAACTCTCCCATCCCCCACCATCAGAACCTCAAACCTCCAGCATTCAGCCCAGTGGCAGCACAGCCAGCAGAGTGGATCAGAGGTACAGCTGCGCAGTACAACACAGAGGGATTGAGGCGGGCACTCAGCACTGGTGACATTGGAAGCCACCCCAAAAGGTAATGAGGCTGACTGACAAAAAAAAAAAAAAAAAAAAAAAACAGGTACACAGTCCTGCAAGAGCTAATCTCTCTTTCCTTGTCAGGGCAGGATATGAGGTATATATTCTTGGTTGGCTTTACCATTTTCAAATAACCTGTATTTGGGGGTTGAATTTTATTGCCTTTGGTGCTTTCATATATATAGGGCCTTTGTTTTTTGCTTCTGTCATTATTGGAGGCAGGGTCTGATACAGCTCCAGGTTGACCTCGAACCCAATTCAGAATAGAAATCTCTACCTCCCAGCTGACAAGATTAAGGGTGTAGAACAACACACACCCTTAGGGATTTTGGCCTTATATGACTATCTGTTTGTTCTAATCCCCACAATTACATACTTTGTGCTGGTTTTTATTGATTGTGTATGCTACTCAGTTAAGTTTAGAATTTGCCAGTAAATTATTCCACCCAGTCCAATAGAATACTTGCTTAGCAAGCAAACTCAACACCTAGGATTACTTCTGTGGCTTGATTGGCAGACAAGAGCTACACCTGGCACCTTGAACTCATATCCTGAGGGTATATATAGGGGGATTGTCATATCTGGAAACACTGCAGATAAGTAGAAAACCCAAGCATCAAATCAATTCAGGATGCAAAAGTCACTACAATATAATACAAAAAACTCAAGAATCAAGACAATACAGTCCCACCAATAACTATCAGTCCATCAGAAATGACCACCAATGATCCTGTTTTAGATGAAATGCCTGACAAAGATTTCAAGAAAATGATGGCATCTATGCTCGAAGAAATCAGAGAAGAAATGAAGGGAATCAAAGAAGAAAACAAAGGAATTAAAGAAGAAAACGAACTTCTGAAAGAGAACACAGCAAACCAGCTTAATGAAATAAAGAGGTCATTACAAGACATGAGTAAGAAAATAGAAATACTGGAGAAAAACCAGGCTGAAATCCTGGCTTTGAAGAATACAGTCAATGAAATAAAAAAAAACTGTGGAAAGTCTCACCAGTAGAATGGATGAAGGAGAGAACAGAATATCTAAACTAGAAGACCAGGTGGCAGAGCTAATACAGTCCAACAAAGAGAAATGCAAGCTAATAGCAAGGTATGAATGGGAATTTCAAGATATCTGGGGCACTATGAAAAGATCAAACATAAGAATTCAGGGTATAACAGAAGGAGAAGAATTTCAATCCAGAGGTTTAGTAGGTATTTTCAACAAAAACAAAGAAGAAACTTTTTCCTCAAATTGGGAAAGTAATGCCAATGCAGATACAAGAAGCTTTTAGAACACCAAACAGACAAAATCTGGAAAGAACCACTCCTTGCCATGTTATAATTAAACTACTAAACACACAAACCAAAGAAAATGTATTGAAAGCAGTTACAGAGAAGAAGCAAGTCACCTAAAAAGGCAAGCCCATCAGAATAACTGCAGATTACTCAACACAAACTTTAAAAGCCAGAAGGGCTTGGAATGACATATTCCAAGTTCTGAAAGATAACAACTGTCAACCAAGATTACTTTATCCTGCAAAGCTATCTCTCCAAATTGATGGAGAAATAAGGACATTCACAACAAAAACAGGCTAAAGGAATTTATGACAACTAAACCAGCTCTACAGAAAATGCTTGAAGGAATTCTTAATGCTGAAGAGAAAGCTAAACACACACAGGAGGAAATAGGAAAAAATAAACCACACTCAAATAACAGTTAAGGCAAATGAGTAAAGGGAAAACAGGAAACACTACAAAACAAGAAAAATGGTGAGAATAAATGCATACTTTTCAATAATAACTCTTAATATCAATGGCCTCAATGCACCATCCAAAAGATACAAGCTTGCAGACTGGATCAAATGGCAGGATCTTGCCATTTGTTGCCTCCAGGAAACTCAACTCTCAATAAAAGATAGACACCGCCTTAGGGTGAAAGGAAGGAAAATGGTATTTCAAGCAAATGGACCTAGGAAACAAGCAGGGGTTGCTATTCTAATATCTGACAGGATAGATTTCAAATCAACATTAGTGAAGAAAGATAACGAAGGGTATTTTATACTGATTAAAGGAACAATCCAGCAGGAGGACATTACAATCCTAAACATATATGCACCTAACATGGGGGCTCCCAGTTTCATCAAACAAACACTATTAGACTTAAGGTCACAGATAACATCAAATGTAATTGGAGTGGGAGACTTCAATACCCCACTCTTATCAATTGACAGGTCATCCTGGCAAAAAATAAACAGAGAGACATCTGAATTAAATGATGTCATGGAACAAATGGATGTAACAGATATCTACAGAACATTCCATCCAAATGCTGAAGAATATACATTTTTCTCAGAAGCACATGGGAAATTCTCTAAAATAGACCATATATTAGGACACAAATATAGGAAAATTGAAATAATCCCTTGTACTCTATCTGACCACAATGGGATTAAACTGCAAATCAGCAACAAGAAAAGCTACAGAGCATACAGAAATTCATGGAGACTAAACAGTACACTATTGAATGATCAGTGGGTCATTGAAGAAATCAAAAAGGAAATCAATAAATCATAGAATCAAATGATGATGATAATATTCCATAGCAAATCCTTTGGGACACAATGAAGGCACTCCCAGGAGGGAAATTTATAGCTCCAAGTGCCTATATTAAGAAATTAGAGAGTTCACAAATAAACAATTTAATGCTTCACCTTAAGGCCTTGGAAAAAGAAGAACAAGGTAAGCCAAAAAGCAGTAGATGAGAAGAAATCATAAAGATTAGGGCAGAAATTAATGAAATAGAAACCAAAAAAAAAAAAAAAAATCCAAAGAATCGATGAAACAAAGAGTTGGATCTTTGAAAGGATAAACAAGATTGATAAACCCTTAGCAAATTTGACCAGAAGAAAGAGAGAAGAGACAAAAATTAATAAAATTAGAGGTGAAAAAGGCACCATTACAACAGATACCAAAGAAATTCAGACAATTATAAGGACATACTTTAAGAATATATATTCCTCTAAGTTTGAAAATCTGAAAGAAATGGATGATTTCCTCGATTCATATGACCTACCAAAATTAAATCAAGATAAAATAAACCATATAAGTAGACCTATAACAAGCATAGAGATCCAAGAAGTTATAAAAACTCTCCCAACTAAAAAAAGCCCAGGTCCAGATGGATTCACTGGTGAATTTTACCAGACCTTCATGGAAGAACTAACACCAATGCTTCTCAAACTTTTTCATAAAATAGAAAAGGAAGGAATTCTACCCAACTCCTTCTATGAAGCCAGCATCACCCTCATACCAAAACCAGGCAAAGACAGAACAAAAAAAGAAAATTACAGACCAATCTCCCTCATGAACATAGATGCAAAAATTCTGAACAAAATATTGGCAAACAGAATACAAGAATATATCAAAAAGATTATTCACCCTGACCAAGTTGGCTTTATCCCAGGGATTCAGGGATGGTTCAACATATGCAAATTGATAAATGTAATACATCATATAAACGGACTGAAGGACAAAAATCACATGATCATCTCAATAGTTGCTGAAAAGGCATTTGACAAAATCCAACATCCTTTCATGGTAAAAGTATTACAGAAACTGGGACTAGAAGGAACATATCTCAACATAATAAAAGCTATTTATGACCAACCTACAGCCAACATAATACTAAATGGTGAAAAACTTGAATCTTTTCCACTAAAAGCAGGAACAAGACAAGGGTGTCCACTGTCCCCACTTTTATTTAGTATAGTACTGGAAGTCTTAACTATAGCAATAAGGCAAGAGACACTCATGAAAGGGATACAAATTGGAAAGGAAGAGATCAAATTATCACTATTTGCAGATGATATGATTCTATACATAAAAGACCCTAAAACCTCTACCAACAAAATGTTAGAGCTTTTAGCAATGTAGCAGGATACAAAATAAATACACAGAAATCAGTAGCTTTCGTACATACTAACAACAAATTTGTGGAGAATGAAATCAGGGAACCTATCTCATTCACAATTGCCTCAAAAAAATAAATAAATAAAGTACCTTGGAATAAACTTAACTAAGGAGGGGAAGGATCTCTACAATGAGAACTTTAAAACACTCAAGTGAGAAATTGCATAAGACACAGGGAAATGGAAAGATTTCCCATGTTCTTGGATTGGAAGAATCAATATTGTGAAAATGTCAATCTTACTAAAAGCAATCTACACACTTAATGCAATCCCCATTAAAGTTCCAATGGCATTCTTCACAGGAATAGAAAAAAAATCCAAAATTTCATTTGGAAGCACAAAAAACCTCGAATACCCAAAACAATTTTGAGCAACAAAAATAAGGCTGGTGGTATCACCATACTTGATTTTAAGCTATACTATAAAGCCATAGTAACAAAAACAGCATGGGATTGGAACAAAGATAGGCATGTAGATCAATGGAACAGAATAAAGGACCCAGACGTTAATCCAGGCAGCTATAGCCATCTGATTTTTGACAAAAATGCCAAAGATATTTATTGGTGAAAAGACAGCCTTCTCAACAAGTGGTGCTGGGAAAACTGGGTATCTATATGTAGAAAGATGAAAATAGATCTTTGTCTTTCCCATGTACAAGAATCAAATCCAAGTGCATCAGGGACCTTAATATCAGACCTGAAACTCTGAAATTGCTAGAGGAAATGGTAGGGGAAACCCTTCAACATATTGGCATAGGGAATGACTTTCTGAATATAACCCCAATTGCTCCGAAAATAAAACCACTACTCAACTACTGGAATCTCATGAAATTACAAAGCTTTTGTGCTGCAAAGTACACTGTGAATAGAGCAAAGAGACAACCTACAGAATGGGAGAAAATCTTTGGCAACTACACATCTGACAGAGGATTAATATCCAGAATATATAAAGAACTCAAAAAATAGAACAATAAGAAATCAAAACACCCAATCAAAAAGTGGGCTATGGAACTAAATAGAGAGTTCTCACCAGAAGAAATACAGATGGCATATAAACATCTAAAAAAGTGTTCAGCATCCTTAGCCATCAGGGAAATGCAAATTGAAACTACCTTGAGACTCCATCTCTCTCCTGTCAGAATGGCTACCATTAAGAAAACAAATGACAGTAAATGTTGGCAAGGTTTTGGTAAAAGAGGAACCCTTCTGCACTGTTGGTGGGAATGTAATCTGGTATAGCCATTGTAGAAATCAGTGTGGAGGTTCTTGAGATAGCTAAAAATAGATTTGTCAAATGATTGAGCTATAGCAATCCTGGGCATATATCCTAATGACTCTTCTCACTACCTTAGAGATACTTGCACAACCATGTATATTGCTGCTCTATTCACAATAGCTAGGAAATGGAACCAGCCTAGATGTCCATCCACAGACGAATGGATAATAAAGATGTGGTACATCTGCACAATGGAGTTCTATTCAGCAATAAAGAAAAATGAAATTATGAAATTTTCAGGGAAATAGATGGATCTGGAAAGGATTATACTAAGTGAGGTAACCTACGCCCAGAAAGCCAAATGTTGCATGTTCTCTCTTATATGTGGATCCTAGCTACAAGTGTATATACTTGTGTGTGATCTGGAACCAATAATCAGTAGCAGAGACCCATAAACTAGAAAAAGGCTATAAAGGAGGGAGGAGAGGGAAAGTCTTAAGAGGATGGTATTGTAAATATGTAAGAAGAAGAACAAATTACAGGGAGGGGAAAGGCCTAAGCAAGGTCAGGGGAAGAGATCATATAAAAGAAAGATGGGGGCGGGTCAATCAAAATTCAAGATATTCTGAATAAGACATATGAAAATAGACTTTTTAAAATAATGGCACATCCAGAAGCCATAGGTTGTTACTTGAAAATTTTCAGTGCCTGGGATGGGATACCTCCCAGTGAATCATTGGCCTGGGAGGTCTATGTTGCCTCCAAAACATTATAGGCTATTGCCAAGGCCCTTGGTTCCCCATGAGAAAGAGATGGTAAGACCCTATTGCTGAAGACATCACATGCCTGAGTGGCAAAGTCACTGAGAAATCAAGGTGGTGCTGAGCAGAAAACCTTCTTCTGTAGTCCAGACAACTGAAAGCTGGAAAAAACTTCTGTATACAGTCTTATAGAAGTCATCAGTGGTGAAACAGTGGACACTGGAAACCTCAAGTTTGGCCAGATAGGCCAAATGCCTGAACGAGTGCAATAGCGGCATGTCTGCTCTGGGGGAAACCAATGGCTCTCTAATTGGACTGCAAGCCCATTCTATGGGAGGGAATATGTGCCTGGTAATGAAAACCTAATCAAAAGCCTATGGCAGGAGAGGTTATGAGCCTTAGGTGTATAAAGCCTGCTCTTGTCTGGATAAATGCATATATTACTCTCACCAAATTGCCCTGAAATCACTATGCTTAATGTTCATACTCATAAATTAATGTTACTCTCACTTCTGGATAGAGAAGCTTCTCTTTTCAGATGGCAATGACCACTTAGATGGCCCAAAAGGCAGCATAGTGCTGAGAAGGAGGGACAGAGGAGTGTCCAGCACTACAACATCTCACACCCTCCAAGGCTCAGTGTCCATTGCGGAAGAGGTGGCAGAAAGAATGTAAGAGCCAAAGGAAGGGTACCACTCCCTACATACAACTGTCCAGACAGAATTTGGCCTCGATATCCAAGACCTCACAGTGCCTAGCAATACCCACACAAGACCCTCATAATAGGAGAAAAAGATGACATCAAATTAAAAGAGACTAATGGACAGAGGGAGGGGATATGATGGAGAGCAGAGCTATGAAGGAGAAAGTGGGGGAGGGGAGGGAAATGCCATGGTTTGTTGTCTGTAAGTATAGAAGTTGTCAATAAAAATAGAAAAAAAGGAAAAATAACTTCTGCCCACTCACTCAGTCACTGGGACTCTCTGGTGTTTCTCACAGTGTTTGAGCCCCCAATCAAATGTTCAGCTCTTGCTTCCAGCTGGGAGGTGATGGCACCAGCCACACCACAGTCTGACCACTGTGGACACACAGGCTGGTCTACACATGCACTCAGGCAGATCTACAGGGTAATTGGGCAATAAGGACAGCACAGCAGGGGAGACTCATGGGGCAATCTTGGCAGCATGTCTGCCACTGGCTCTGCCAGACCCTGTTCTTGCTGCACCCACAGACTACAGTAACAGCTCTTTGGCATTTGCTAGGGCTCAGCTGAGAGTATACAAGCAGATAATCCTGGGGCAGGAGGAGAGAAGGAGCTGTCAGAGCCACAGCTCCTGTTAGACAGTCCTCCCCAACAGCACCCAATTTTTGTTGCAAAAGCCACTTCCTCCTTAGTCCTTTGCAGTTACTTTCTTGTTACACTTGACCAAAAGCAGCTGATCAGAGTAATTTTTTTTAAATTTTGGTTTATAGTCTCAGAGGGAAGCTTTATGATGGCAGGGGACAGCGTGGCACAAGCAGAGGTTGGACATCTCCTCTGCCACAGCTGATGGAAAACAGCAGCAGGTGAGTGAGCTGAGCTCTGGCAAGGGGAGCTGGCTACAACACACCTAAGCCTGCCCCAGAAACACACCTTCTCCAGCAAGGCTCTCCTCCAAAGTTGCCACCAGCTAGTGACCAAGAATTCAGAACACATGGGGGGCATCTGACACAAACAACCAGACCCCTCAAGCTTTGGGCACATGGCTCTCTGCTGTTCCCAACCCTGTAGGGCCACACTACACCTGGATGAATTTCCTAAACATTCAGTGTTGCATACTTCTGTAAGTCAACATAATAATCTTCATTTTGATGATTGTATTTGAATTTTTTTTAATATTAAGAGAGAAAGAGGAAGAGAGAGAGAGAGACAGAGAATGGGCATGCTAGGGTCTCCAGCCACTGCGAATGAACTCCAGATGTGTGTGCCCCCTTGTGTGCATGTGCAACATTGCATGCTTACATCACTGTGTGTCTGGCTATGTGGGACCTGGAGATTCAAGCATGAGTTCTTAGGCTTCTCAGCTGAGTGCCTTAACTGCTAAACCATCTCTCCAGCCCTGTATTTGAGTTTGCTTTGTTCTCTTTGTAGACAATCAGATCATATTAGAGGAAACAAGTAAACATGAGCTGGAGTCACTGCTTCAGATGGCATCCTGGCCTTTCAGGACATCTGGTCAAGTCTGACTCCAGCTTTTGTGAGGCAGTGCTCCATTTTCTAAGCAGCAATGTCCTTCTTTAGCTGACACAGCCTCCTGGTGTAGGTGCCCCAGTTACCTCTCACAAACCTACCTGCCTACAGGTGCCATTGCCACATAAGGAGGAAGGTTACTCCTAGCCGGAAATGAACAAGAGAGCAGGGCCTAGGCTAGAGCAGGACTGCCCAGGTTCCATGTGGGTGTGCTAGGTGAAAATATTTTCCATATTACACAGACATCACTTTGTATTTGAGGGTCATTTGATTCAGATCAGAGTTCGTGTTCTTATTCCAAGCTAGTTCCATCTTGGGAAAATGGCTCAGCGTTTAAAGGCCCTTGCTTGCAGAGTCTACAGCCTGGGTTTGATTCTCTAGTACCCACATAAAGCCATATATACAGAGTGGTGGATGCATCTAGAATTGGTATACAGTAGCAAGAGGCCCTGGCACACCCACTCTCTCCCCCTGCCCTTGCAAATATATAAAAATGTTTAAAAATATATGTAATGGGATGGAGATATATAGCACTTGCTTCACATGCGCAGGGCCCTGGGTTAAATCCCCAGCACCACATGATAATAGTAATTAATAATAACATTAAATAATTGCAATAATAGTAATGATGAATTATCCTTTTATTGCAGTAAAAACGTTTAGTATGAAATCATAACAGTGTTATGAAGTATAGGCATGATGTTATCTGCAAGATCTCCAGAACTTGCACATCTGAGATTTTACACCTGCTGATTAAAGCTCCCTATTCCTCCCTCCCACAGCCCATGCAACCAACGTTCTACTCTGTTATTGTTTCTTCAGGGGTGGGGGGATGGCAACGTTAGACACTCCATTATAAGTGAAATAGTACAGCATCCGTCCTTCTGTGACTGGTTCATTTCACTTAGGCTAATGTCCTTCAAGTTCATCCATGCTGTTACATGTGGAAGGATTTCTTTCTATTCTTTTTGTTGTTGCTCTTAAACTCAAGGGACGAAAGGTTGGTTTTGGCTCATAATTCTGGGGATGCAGCCCACCATGGTGCTCGGAATGGCACGGCTGTCACTGCAGGAACTTGCTCATAGGCAGAGTGAAGGAATGCCGGTCCTCCTACTCCTAGTCTTAAGGGTGACTAACATTGCACTGCATGTGTCCCCTTGTCTTTACCTAGGTACCCATTGGTGGACACAACTTGATTCCACACCTTGGCTGATATGAACCATGAATATAGGACAGCAAAGATCTCTTTGTGATCCAGATTTCAGCTCTTTTGGATCCACACCCAGTAGCAAGTGGAACTGTCATATCATAAATGGTCTCCATTAAAAAAAATTAGTTATTTATTTGCAAGCAGAGAGAAATAGAAAGAAGAGAGACAGAGAGAATGGGCACACCAGGCCCTCTAGCCACTGCAAATGAACTCCAGATACATATGCCAGTTTGTGTATCTGGCTTTATGTGTGTTCTGGAGAATTAAACCCCAGCTATCAGTACCTTTAACTATTGAGCAATCTCCCCAACCCCTAGAAACAATCTTGATAAACATCATCATCAACAACAAAAAACTAATTAAATAACAAACCTCTGAAGGCCTGCATCTTATTGACTCATAATAAAGGTGCAACAATCAAATCAACATGGTGCTGGCATCAAAACAGACACATAGACCAATGGACCAGAAGAGGACATTCACAGAAACACACTCTCTAAAGCTTCTAAAAGTGCTCTCCAGGCCACACATTGGTAGGGGGAGAGATATTCTCATTGACAAACAGTATTTAGAACACGGGAAAAGAATGAAATGAAACTCTTCTCTTACATCACATACAAAGTTAAATTCAATATGGATTAAAGACTTAAATGTAAGACCCCAAACTGTCAAATGCATGGAAGAAAACATAAGAGAAACTTTCATGGCATTGAATTTAGCAATGATTTCATGGATATCTCACCAAATGCCTAGGCAATAAAATGAAACTATAGGACTATATAAGACTGAATGGTTTTCACAGTGATGGAAACAACTGGCAGAGTGAAAGGCAGATGATGAAATGGAGACAATATCTACATGCCATGTATTTGACAGGGTTAATATCCAAATTATACAAGAGACTCCTACAACTCAACAGAAAAAAAAAAAAAACAACCAAAAAAGAATTAACTCCATTTAGAAAATAAAAAAAATAAGAACTTTAATAGACATTTCTCCCCAGAATGTATTATATTTTATATTGTTCCTTCCTTGGCTATTTTTAAATCATGTAAACCACTCAATGATGTCACAGATGGATTTCATAAACATGGAAGTTTAGACTTCATGAAAGATTTGGTCAAGGATGAGAAATGGCTCTGATTTCCAAACACAAATGCTTTCAAAAGCCAAAGAAACAAAGTCCCTGGTATGATAAAATACATTCTCTAAAGAACCTTCTTTGAGTGTGTTCCAGAACTCCACAGTATTCAGAGCAAATTCTAGCCAACCTCTGTATTTCCTTATTAGCTTGAAACTAAATGGCAGGAAACACCCAGGGGCACCAATAACACTTCAGAATCTCGTGCCAGTTGAGAACTGGGTAGACAGTACCGTGCAACGAGCTTCTTAATACTTTGAAAAATTCCACTGAAATGAGAGATAACATACTTGAAAGGCAAGCACTTTTTTGCATCAATAAATAAAACATCAAAGTGATTTTTGAGCCAAAAATCCAAGGAAGTCATGTGCATTTTTCAACATAATAAAGTAGTGCATAGGAATTCAAAAATCAGCTTGCTTTAAAAAAAATAACTAACAATGCTTTCTGCTTGGGGAGCAACCTTTCTAAGAACTGATGCAGACACTCCTATCATAGACTATGCCCAATTTTTCACTTAAGTGGGCTTTATTTTTGATCATTTTTCCAGACCACTGTGAGCTGATAAGTTAACTTTTCAGTTTCGATTCACTTGAGAAACACCAGGATGCTAAAGAAAATGGTAGTGATAAAAATAATTAGGAACTAAATAAGAAGTCTGGAAGCCAAAGACCTTACGTAAACCCAGAAGATACAGGGAAGTCTCTTGCCTTTAGCTGACCTTCTTGTGATATGTAAGGAGGCTCAAACAGTCCAGAACTTACCCTGGAACTTGCTTCGCCTTTGCTGGCCTCTAGAAGGTCTGGATCTACTTCCTCCATTTAAGCAGTGGCTTTTGGATGCTCTGGTGTGGTTAGCTTTCCGCTTGCCCACCGCCCAGCCCTTGTGTAAGCCTTAGCCTTTCCAAACTCAGCCTCATTTCCAATGTGAGAGTCACAGTGGGGGACGAGTGATAGTGGCTCTCCACGTAGACTAGCATTGTCCCTTCTAGGGTGAATGATATGGGCACTCAATTCTTTGTGGTGTGTACAGTGGGTAGCTGTGTGTGCTGGTGTGCACAGCTATGGTAGGAACTGGCTACTCATGGTCAGACCAGAGCACAGTTGGGCCCTGGGGCATTTGCCACACAATTCCACACTGTGTCCAGGCCCCTGAATTAGAGTCCATTTTTCAGCAAGATCTCCAGGGGATCCATGTACACACAGGATGGAGGGAAAGCCATGCCTGTTCTGACTTTTTCTTAGAATAATGTTTTCTGGGTTCATTCAGAGTTAACAGACTTCTCATTCCTCATTATGGCTGAGTAGAATTCCCCTCTATAGATTAGCACATTTTGTTTACCCATTCAACATTTGATGGTCATCTTTCCTGTTTTTCTCCATCTCTTAGCTGTTGCAAATACTATTGCTGTGAATATTCATACAGATTTTTATCTGGACATTTGTGTTCCATTCTTTTGAGTATATACCTAGGAGTAGAACTGCTGAGTCCTGGGGTAGGTAATTGGTTGACTTAAAGAGAAATTGCCAAGATGTTTCTCATGGCAATGATACCATGTTACATTCTCCCCAGTAGTGTATGGGGGATCCAGTGTCTCTCATCCTCACCAACACTTATTATCTGTTCATTATAACCATGCTAATGAGTGTGAAGGAGTACCTTATTGTGGTTTTGATTTGACTTTCCCAACTATCAGTGATATGGCATAACCTGTTCTGTGCTTGTTGGCTATGTGTAACATCTGGAGAAATATCTACTCAAGTCCTCTGCTTGCTTTGCAATGAGCTGTCTCTCTTTAGACTGTTGAGTTGTAAGGGTTCTTTATACTTCCTGGATCCTAGATTCTTATTGGATGTATAATTTGCAAATGTCTTCCCTCATTCTATGGATTATCTTTTTTTCTATTATGTCCTTTGTTTTTTTGTTTTTGGTGTGGGGGAGTTTCCTGGTAGAGTCTCGCTCTAGCCCAGGCTGACCTGGAATTCATTACATAGTCTCAGGCTGGTCTAAAACTCACAGCAATCCTCCTACCTCAGCCTTCAGAGTGCTAGAATTAAAGATGTGCATCACCATGCCCGAGAAAGACAGAGAGAGAGAAAGAGGGAAAGAGAGAGAAAAAATGGATGCACCAGGCCTTCTAGCCGCTGCAAATGAACTCTAGACATATGTGCCACTTTGTGCATCTCGTTTTACATGGGTACTGGGGGAATGAACTCAGGTCGTTAGGCTTTCTGGGCAAGTGCCTTTACTGCTGAGCCATCTCTCTAGTCCTATTATTCCCTTTAATGTAGAGAAGCTTTTAATTCTGATTAAGCCAAATTTTTATGTTTTTAACCTCAGTTCCTTGCACTTCTATTATTGCATCTCAGAAAAGTCCAAGTTCATGAAGTTTTACTCCTGTTCATGTCTAACAGTAGTATGAGCTCTCACATCTAGGCCTTTCTTATATTTTAAGTGACTTTTTCATATGATGTGAAATAAAAGTCCAATATCCTTCTTTTCTAGGTGGATACCCAGTTAACACTATTTGTTAAAGAAACTACTCTTTTATCATTTAATGATTGTGAAAATCAAGTGATAGATGAATAGAATTGATTTCATAGTCCCACTTATATTCTACAAGCTATATGAATATTATCTCATGTACATCACCATGACTTTCAGAAATCTTTGAAGTTGAAAAATGGTGTTTTCCAACATTGTCTTTTTCAATATGGACTCCTGAAATTTCACATGAGCCTCAAAGTTGGCTTTTCCATTTCTGCAAATTTTTATTAAAAAAATATTTTTTTGAGAGAGACAGAGAGTGCAAGTGAGCCATGGCCTCCTTCTTACTGCTGAAAATGAACTCCAGACACATGTGCCACATTGTGCATCAGGCTTTACATGAGTTCTGGGGAACCGAACCCAGGCCAGCAGGCTTTGCAAGCACGTCTTTACACTGAGCCATGTCACCAGACCCATTTTTGCAAAAAATTTTTTAAAAAGCAATTGAGATCTTTTTTCAAAAGAACAACTTCTATATTAAAAAACTGTTGATGGAGATTATTGCCCACCTAACAACATTGACTTTTTTCCACCTATAAACAATATATTCCTTCCTGTTTATTTAGGTCTGTCTCTTTCTTTCTTTCCTTCTTTCTTTCTCTCTTTCTTTCTTTCTTTCTTTCTTTCTTTCTTTCATTCTTTCTTTCTTAATCACCCTATTTAGTTGAGAGACAATGAGAGAGAGAAAGAGGCAGATAGTTTGAGAGATAGAGAGAAAATGGGCATGCCAGAGCCTCTCGCCACTGCAAATGAACTCCACTTTGTGCATCTGGCTTTACATGGGTACTGGAGAATCAAACCTGGGTCCTTAGGGTTTGCAGGCAAGCACCCTAACCACTGAGAAATCTCTTCAACCCTAGGTTTTCTTTAATTTCTTTCAAAAATATTGTACAGTTTTCAGTACAAGTTTTGAAGCTTGCTGGTTAAGTTTGTTCTTTTAAATGCTATTGTAAATGGAATTGTTTTCTTTTTTAACTATTTTATTATTGATTGAAGAGAAAGAGAATGGGTACCACAGGGCCTGTCGCCATTGCAAACAAACTCCAGACACTTGAGCCACTTTGTCCATCTAGCTTTATGTGGGTACTGGGCAATCGAACCCAGCCCAACAGGCTTTGCAAAAAAGTACCTTTAACTGTTGAGCCATCTCTCCAGCCCTGTTTTCTTCTTTACTGTGTGTGTATGTGTGTGTGTTTGTGTATGTAGCATGTGTGTAAGGTGTATGCACCTGTGTCTGACCCATGCACATGCATGTGGAAGCCTTGGGAGAATGCTGGGTGCCCTCCTCTATCACTCTCTACCTTATTTCATACAGATAGAGTCTCTCTGAATCTGGAACTCATGCCATTGTTTTGGTTAGACTAGCTTACCAGTAAGCTCCAGCAATCCTCCTGTGTCCATCCCCCTCAGTGCTGCTGTTGAAGGTATGCATGTGGTCAGTCAAGATTTTTATGTGGACTAGAGCAATGGCTTAGCATTTAAGGCTTATGGTGGCTTGATACAGGTGTCCCCCATAAACTTAGGTGTTCTGAAGGCTAGGTTCCCAGCTGCTGGAGATTTGGGAATTCACGCTTCCTGGAGGTGGTATATTGTTGGGGATGGGCTTATGGGTGTAATAGCCATTTTCCCCATGCCAGGGTTTGGCACACTCTCCTGTTGCTAGGGTGTGCCTTATGTTGCCCAGGAGGTGATGTCCACCCTCTGTTCATGCCATCGTTTGCCCTGCCATCATGGAGCTTCCCCTCAAGTCTCTAAGCCAAAATAAACCTCTTTTTCCCACAAGCTGATCTTGGTTGGGTGACTTCTACCAGCAATGCGAACTGGACTGCAACAGTAAAGTGGTACCAAGGAGTGAGATTGCTGCTAGACACCTGACTGTGTGGCTTTGGCCTTTTGGAGCTGATTTTCAAGAGGAATGTGGAAGGACTTGAAACCTTGGCCTAAGAGACGACTTGCAGTGCTGCAAGTACAGCTTGAAGGACTATTCTGGTCAGAGTTGAAAGACCTGAATTCAGTAAGAACTATGGACTGTGAGGTTTGGCTTATAAGGGTGAGAAAGAGCTTTGTTTGGACTGTGTAGCAGTTTGTGTGAGGCTTGCTGTTATGCCCATGTCCTGAGAAGTTGTGCAGGGTTGCATTGGGTAGAAATGGTCTGGTGTGAGCAGAGAGATATGGCACAGAACAAAAGGAAATCTTTGGGCCTAAACTGCTGCCTGTTCACCTGCAAATTGTTTGAGAGATTACAACCATTGAGATTGGGCCAGCTGACCTGCACTGGGGCAATAGGAAGAATGCAGACTCTTTTGAAGGGGCCTGAGTGCTCAAGGAGTGTCCTGTTCTTCAAAGTCTGCTTTATCCCCCCCACCCCAGGATTAACAAATTGGCACCCTACCTGGTATTGTGGAGTATAAGAAATGCAGGAATGAGAAGATTATTGAGTTTGCAACACGGTCTTGTGTTTTGGAAATGGCCATGGGCAGTGTGAAGCAGGTTTGCTTGATGCCTGCATGGAGACCCCATGGGGCCATGGGGATGAACCGTGGCTTGCAATGGAGACCCAGTGGAGATGCCAGGACCAGCTGCTAAGGAAAGCTGCCAGCCCCAATGAAGTTTTCCAGAACTGTGAGTAGCCTAGCTGGAGGGGTGGAACTGGAATACCAGAGACTTGTTGCTGGTTAGAATTATCGGACTTGGACACTAACTAGAGTTGCTGGACTTGGAACTACAGAATTTGGTATTTGCCCTGTTTAAATCATGTATTGCTTGAGTATTTCTTTGCTATGCCCAATGCCATCTTCTGCAGTGTGAATGTTTATTCTGTGCCATTATGGGGTTTTGAGGGATTTTTTTTGGTATCATGGCTCAGTTAAAAGATTTTGGACTATGTGGATGTGTGAACATCATTGGAATTGATAAAAACTGTGGGGACTTTTGAAGATAGACTGAATGCATTGCATTTTACATCATGGATGGTTAACATGGGGTTTATGGTTTATGGGGGCCAGGGGTGGAATGTGGTGGTTTGATTCAGGTGTCCCCCATAAACTTAGGTGTTCTGAATGCTAGGTTCCCAGCTGATGGAGATTTGGGAATTAACACCTCCTGGAGGCAGTGTATTGTTGGGGGTGGGCTTATGGGTGTTATAGCCAGTTTCCCCAAGCCAGTGTTTGGCACACTCACCTGTTGCTATTGTCCACCTTATGTTGGCCAAGGGTGATGTCCACCCTCTGCTCATGTAGTCATTTTTCCCTGCCATCGTGGAGCTTCCCCCTCAAGCCTATAAACCAAAATAAACCTCCTTTTTCCCACAAGCTGATCTTGGTTGGGTGATTTCTACCAGCAATGCGAACTGGACTGCAACAAGGCTTGACTGCAAACCCTAAGGACCTAGGTTCAATTTCCTGTACTCATGTAAAGCCAAATACACAAAGTGGCACATGCATGTGGAGTTTATTTGCAGTGGCTAAAGGTCCTGGCATGCCCATTTTCATTCTCTCTCTCTTTCTCTCCTTGAAAATAAATACATTATTGTAAAAAGATTTTTATGTGAGTGTTGGGGATTGAACTCAAGTCCTTATGAATAATGTCTTTAATATGCTGTGGGATGCAATTTGCTTGTATCTTGTTGTGGATTCTTGCACATGTGTTTATAAGGATATTGGGTTCTCTTATGATGCTGTTCTGCTGGTCTTGCAGAAAAAAAGGGAAGGCTTGTTCCCTCCTTGTCTATTCTCTTTTGAAGAGTTTGAGAAGGCCTGGCTTTAATTTTTCTTTAAGTAGAATTCTCCAATGAAATAATCTGGTCCAGGATTTGCTTGGTTGGGTTTTGTTTACTGACTAAATTTCTTGCTTTAGATCTGTTGAGAATTTCTGTTTGTTGGTAAGTAAGTTTGAGTAGTTTGTTATTTCTAGGAATTTATTCATTCCATCTAGATTATCAAATTTGTTGCTGTTGGTTTTTCATAGTACTGCCTTAGAATATTTTATTTCTATAAGACTGGTGCTTTCATTCTTTTTTTCTTTTTAAAAATTAATTTTGTGTATATGTGTATGTGCACCTCTTGCTGCTGCAAATGAACACCAGATACATATGCCAGTTTTTTGCATCTGGCTTTACATGGGTACTGGGGAATTGGACCTGGGCCAGCAGGCTTTGTAAGTGAGCTCCTTTAACCACTGAGCTATCTTCTCAATCCGCAACTACCCTCCCCCCCAA
Organism: Dipus sagitta; assembly: GCA_036346955.1. Taxonomy (NCBI): domain Eukaryota; kingdom Metazoa; phylum Chordata; class Mammalia; order Rodentia; family Dipodidae; genus Dipus; species Dipus sagitta. The sequence goes on from CM070771.1 coordinate 30,585,188, forward strand.
AAATAATTTCTGATAGTAGTAATTTGAGTCTTCATTGTTTTCTTTTGGGTTTCAGTTTTGTTGATCATTTCAAAGAATCTAAATATTTCCCTGTTAATTCACATTGTTTGATTTATTATTCTTTATTTCATTTATCTCTGTGTAACCTTCATTATCTCATATCTCCTTCTGCTAACTTTGGATTTTGTGTGCCCTTTATTCATTTTCTAGGTCCTAATAGTGTACAATTAGGCTATTGATTTGAGATCTCTAGTTCTCAACAGTTTTTTTTCCCTGTTACAAGTTTCATTCCACTATAGTCAGGTAATGTACTTTGTAACGTACAATTTTACTCTTTCTAGACTCTTCAGACTTGTGTCCTCACATATGACTATCCTGAAGGAGGTTCCATGTGTACTTGAGAAGAATGTATTTCCTGCTACCATTGGTGTAAAAAAAATGTGTGTTTTTACATGCGTCCATTAGGTCTGGTACTGTTCAAATTCTCCTTCTCTCTCTGTTGATTCTGCCCATTACTCAAAGCAAGGTACTGATATCTCCAAGTATTACTAGATGGAACAGTTCCCTTCTTGCTGCTGAGACAAACACCCAACCAGAAGCAGTTCCAGGGGATGTTTCATCATGTCAGGGAAAGCACAGCAGGAGCAGACAAACAGACAGACAGCCAGGCATTACATCTCCACAGCAGCAGGAAGGAAGCGGTGTAGATAATGGGCTTAGAGTTGGGCTCAGACACCTCAAGTCTACCCCCCAGTGACATGCCTCCTCTACATAAGGCCCCCCCACCCCGCCCAAATTGCCACCAGCTGGGAATCAAGCATGAGACTTAATCACAAACACATGAGGCTATGGGGGATCCTTCACACTGAAACAACTACATTCTAGAACTGTCTATTTCTCCATTCAGTTCTCTCAATATTCACATCAGGTATTTTGGAGCTCTGTTGTTAAGTTGTATTTATGGTATTTTCTTTACATATTGGCCTTTTATCACTATATTGCTACTTGACTTTTTTATTTAAAGTCTATTCTATTTTATATTAGTATAAATATTTCAGTTATCTTTTGGTTAACTTTTCAATAGAATATCTATTTCCATTCTCACACTTAGAACTTGTAACTTCATATCTCAAATTAGCACTAAAATCCTACAAAAAAAATCCTAAGAAATGCTCACACAAAATTTTCAGGACAAAGTAGTTAACAATTGCCCTAAATTTTCATGTCCATTATTATCAATGTCTGACTTTTAGTTGGAAATTTTAATTAATTCACATTTAAAGTGATTACTAGTAAGAAATAATTTTCTTCTGTTTTTTTCCTTATTCTTATTGTTTTCTATTGCTTTTTTTGCTTTTTTATTATATTGTTTTTCTTCTGCTTTTTAAAATGTTTTATTATATCAGATGTCTTGTTTCTCAATTTCTTTATTACTGTTTTCTGTTGTATTTATTTTTTGCACTTCACTTTAAATCCTTTCTTATTCCAACCCTACCACTATTTTATTACTATTTTTCAGTCATTTTTCTCAGAGGTTACTGTGGGGTTTACAATGCACACCTTCAACTTTTAACAATCTAGGTTAAATTTACATCAACCCAGCATTTAAATCATACAAAACTTCTGTTTCTAAATAGCTCCATTTGCTCCTGCCTTTATATTATTATTGTCACAAATTACATATTTTATATTTTATTTTTATTTATTTATTTGAGAGAGAGAGAGATACAGAAATAGGCAGGGAGAGAGAGAGAGAGAGAGAGAGAGAGAGAGAGAGAGAGAGAGAATGGGTGTTCCAGGGCCTCCAGCCACTGCAAACGAACTCCAAATGTGTGTGCCACTTTGTACATCTGGCTTACATGGGTCATGGGGTATCAAACCTGGGTCCTTTGGCTTTGCAGGCAAGTGCCTTAACCACTAAGCTATCTCTCCAGCCCCTACAAATTACATTTAAAAAATATTTGTTATTTATTTACACATGTCTGGGAGGGGGAGAGGTACACCAGGGTCTCTTGCCACTACAAACAAATGCCAAATGTTTGTGTCACTTTTTGGGTTTGGCTTTGCATGGGTGCTGGGGAATAAAAACCAAACTTCCAGGTTTTGCAAGTAAGTGCCTTTAAACAATTGAGCAATCTCCCTGGCCTCACAAATTACATTTTTAAGCGTTATGTGCCATTATATAAATTACCAGAATGGCTTACACAGTTGCCTTTTAAATTAGGAAAAACAGGCAATACAAATGGAAAGCACATTCCTGGGTTAGCATGGTTTCTTTCACTGATCTTCCTAAGTGTGGCACTGGTATTGTTATTTCAGACTAAAGGACTTGGGCTATCATTTCTTTCACAGCAGTGCTTCTTGTGGCATATCTAGTAATGAACTTCATCAGCCTTGTTTACCTGGGTTATTGACCTTCTCCTTCATTTTGAAGGACTTTTCATATGTAGAATTTTTGGTTGACAGAGCTTTTGTGTTTTTTTCCCTTTTAACGTTTTCAACATGCCATTCAACTGTCTTACAGCCGTCATAGTTTTTAAGGAGAAATAAATTGACAATCTTGTTGGGGCTCCCCTGTGTGTGATAAGTTATTTCTCCTGCTGCTTTCAAGCTTTCTCGGTTGTTAGTTTTCAATAGCATGGTTATGTCTCACTGTGGATTTCTATGTTACCATACATGGAGAGCTGAGCTAGCTGTACATGCAGACTCACAGTTTTCATCAGGAGGCCTTGGACATTATTTCTAAAAATACTTTTTTTGCCCTTTTCTCCTTTTCCAGGGCTTTCATTGTACTATGCATGGGGGTATATTGTCCACATTTATCATGCTTTTTAGAGTGTATTTGTTTTTCTGCATTCTTTTACTTTTCTGCTTCCCAAACTGTATAATTTCAACTGAAGTAATTTCAAGGTCACTGGTTTTTTATTCTGTTTACTCAAAGCTACTGTTGAAATTTTCAAATTTTATTTGACTGTATTCTTTAACTTTAGAGTTTCTTTTTGATTCCTTTGTATTATTTCTATTACTTTAGAAACAATCTCTGTTTGGTGGAATGCAACTCTCTGGCACTATTTAGCTTTTGAGAATATTTAAGACAATTGATTCCAAGTCTTTGTCTAATAAGTTCAATGTCTGGGTTTCCTTTCAGATACTTTACATTAATTTCCCTTTTTCTTGTGGATTAACCTTATTTTATTATTTCTTTGCATATCTCATAAATTTTAAGTGAATTAGATATTTTGAATATGATAACTATACATATTATTATAAATTCTATATTAGAATCCAGAGAACTAGCAAATATATTTATAACAATAGTATTTTTTCTGGCTTAATTTTTCTGTCATGCTAATGGGAGGGAGGTACTTTGAGAATTCTCTATTCTACACTTCCAGTCACATAATGTTCTAACCTAAGCTTGTCTAGAATTGTTCTGGAATTGTTATTCCTGTTTTGTGCTGCATAACATAATTCATGCTGATCTCAGAAAAGATCTAAGATGCAAACTCTATCCTGGCATGGACACTCAAGATCTTGTTAATACTCTGAATTAGATTTCTTTACCTGTTTTTATGATGGCCATAGACGTATGGTCTGCTCTCTATGTTTCTAACTGTAAACCAATTAGAAACTAATTCTACTTTATCCTGTTCCATTGCTCACAAAGACCCACGAATAACTATTGGGGATAGGACCTGGCTCTTTATAATTATCTGATTGTTTTTAACCATCTGGGTGGACTGTATGAACCCTGCCCTACAACCTGCAAAATTCTACAACCTGATGACACAGCTCTGTGGCAAAATAAAAAGTCACTCTCATTCCAAAAATCTCTTGACAGACAAGTGCAAACATGGCTCTTCAACCTGTTCTTTTCAGGTTTGTTGTGTTCTGGTATCTTTCTCAAGGCCAACTACATGGCCTACCTGTGTTTTCTTAAAGTCATACTATGATACAATGGACACTTACTTGGAGGTTAGTGAATCTTCAATGACACAACTTAAGCCAATTTATCTTAAAGTTCAAACATTCTGATAATCACTCACTGATTTTTACAAGACCAATGTTAAGTAAACCAATCAGCTTATTTACTTTTTTAACAACAGAAAATGGGCTGCAACCAAACATGACAGTGGGCTGGGGAGATGGCTCAGGGGTTAAAGGTGCTTTCTTGCAAAGCCTAACATCCCAGGTTTGATTCCTCAGTACCCATGAAAAGTCAGATGCACAAAATGATGTATACATCTGGAGGAGATGGCTCAGGGTGCTTTATTGCAAAGCTTAACATTCCATCTCTCCTCTCTCTCTTTCCTTGCAAATAAATAAATCAAAATTAAAAAAAGGAAACCAAGCATGATAGAATACCCAAAGAAACTTCAATGATTAGTTCTTACACACACCCAATGTGATGAGTCCTTCATACTCTAATTGATAGATGATGTCCAGCTTAGCCACTTCCAGGGACATTGCTTAACTCTCTGAAGCATTCTATTCCACTTGGGAACCCCTGAGCTTATGATGAAATCCTTCTTCCTCTTGGGCTGAAATCAGTTTGCATTACCCATGGCCCTGGTTCTGTCAGAATAAGTTAGCCTCTTCTTCCACTTGGTTAGCTTCCAGATAACTGTTCTTCCTCATTCTGTCCTCTTCAAAGTTAAGCTTTCAGCATTCCTTCACACTTTCCTAATACCACTTGGACACCGGTGCTTCCAGTCACTGATCTGGTTCTGCTCTTTGGTCAAGCTCCAATTTGGACAACTTAGCATTTCTCTGAAAATGCTGGACAATAAATATGCCATCGATGTACATAAGCCAATGAAAATAATCCCAGTACTACTACTTGCCTGCATAGCTTGGATGGTGTACCCGGAAGGTCCATGTGGTAAATATTTGGTCCCCAAATGGAGCTATTGGGAAGTGGTGGGACCTTTAGGAAGTACAGCTGGGGGAGGGGGAATTAAGTTAGGTCATTGGAGGCATGTCCTTGAAAGAGATGATGGGAAGCCAGTATCTTCCTCTGTCTTTCACTTCCCGGCCATGAGGTGAGCAGTTTGTCCTGCCAGGAACTGCTGGTGTGATGTGCTGCTGTAGGTCCAAACCATCAGAACTGAAATCTCCAAAGCTATGGGCCAAAATAAACATTTTATCTTGACAAGTTGACTGTCTCAGGTATTCATGATGTTAATAGAAAGCAGACTCACACATTTTCCTAAACTGGATCCATTCTGGTGGCTTAAATAAACTATAGCTAAAAATTAGGACATTCAGGGGCTGGAGAGATGCCTTAGTGGTTAAGGTTCATGCCTGCAAAGACAAAGGACCCAGGTTCAATCCCCCAGGATCCACGTAAGCCAGATGCACAAAGTGGCACATGTATATGGACTTTGTTTGCCGGGCTAGAGGTCCTGGCGTGTCCATTCTCTCTCTACCTGCTTCTTTCTCTCTCTCAAATAAATAAAGCAAAATTTAAAATTAGGTCATTCAATTATGAAATAGTTGTTCTTAAAAATTTAGAAGTTAGATTGTGTCTTCTATATAGAGATGGGAGGATTCAGTAAACCCTTATAATAAGAATAAGAGAATGGCTTGGTGTAGAGGTACACAATTTTAATCCCAGTATTTGGTAGGCAGAGGTAGGAGGATCACTGTGAGTTCAAGGCCACCCTGAGACTACATAGTAAATTCCAGGTCAGCATGGGCTAGAGTGAGACCTTACCTTGGAAAACCAAACAACAACAACAACAACAAGAAAAAATAGTAATATGAGAACAGTCAGCTAGGGCTGTGGCTCATGGTACATATATCTAGCATGCACCAAATTCTGGTTCTATTTCCAGCACTCTCCCCACTATCCCTCAAAAAATATCAAAGCTCGGGCTGGAGAGATGGCTTAGCAGTTAAGCGCTTGCCTGTGAAGCCCAAGGACTCCGGTTCGAGGCTCAACTCCCCAGGACCCACGTTAGCCAGATGTACAAGGGGGCTCACGTATCTGGAGTTCATTTGCAGTGGCTGGAGGCCCTGACGTGCCCATTCTCTCTCTCTCTCTCTGTCTCTTTTTTTGTCTGTCTGTCTCTCAAATAAATAAATAAACAAAAAAAATCAAAGCTTTGTGGATAAACAATTCACATATGTGGTTGTTATGTCTATTTAGAAGACAATGTCAGTTTTACCTTCTCATGCCTTGTCTATAATCCACGAAGTAACAGACACTATATGGAGATGTTTATTAAAATATTTTATCTTGGACAGATTCAGTGCCTCTCAAAGCTCACAGAACATACCAGATTTGTTATCTGCTTTGCAAGGTGTCCAGGCATGAGAGGAGTGCTATTGGAGCCAGGCCACTGGGCTTTACTGCCATGAGAACCAAGCAACTTTACAATTTTGGCATCTTTAGAGGAGCAGATAAAATGGGGAGAATTTTCATGGTCTGATAGAAGGGGTTCTCTTTGGAGAGGAGTGGGCTATACATTTATATTTTCCTTGTCTTAGTGTTTTTGAATGGTTGGTCTGCATTCTTGGCTTCAATCTTGTTGCATTGGCTTAGATCGTGTGGTTAAATGATTTGAGCTCCTTAATTTGTAATCGGCCTTTCTTTATTTACTTATTTATATTCCATTTTCTTCCAAAATGATTCAAGGTGGCTTATGGAAATACGTACAACTCAACAAGACCAAACAGAATATAAAAATAGCTACACACATCTGGACAAGCAGCATGGAAGGCCATGGAAACAAGAACCCAGATGTGGCCTTGGTGTGCTTCAGGATGTGCTGTCAAAGATTAAACCTGAGCTAGAGGTGAGCTGTGCTTACTGCCAAGCATTCTGGAAGCTAACGTGGTAGCAGGGCTTAAAATGTCATGAGAAATGAGTTGCTGGGGAGAAAGAACAAATGTTTGTAATGGCACAGAGAGATTTCATTCTTCTTGAAGAACTTCGTCAAAGAAGAAAAATCCACCTGTTTATCTCAGTATGTTACATTCCTTTCCAGCCTGGGACACAGATATGAGATGATCTTTGCAAGCTACCTACTGACCTGGAAGCCACTGTGGGTGTCTTTTGGAAGATTGGAGTAAGAATACCTGTGTTACATTGTGGTTATATTTTGGAAAATGAGGTGATGACAGCTGTGTTACCCAACATTGTGGGTATCTTCTGGAGGACAGGCTAAGGATACCTGTTACATATCCAGGACTGCCCATGTCCAGGTCAAACTCGGAGGCTTTCAGTTGCATTTACAACTACAGGCCCATCTAAAATTAGACTCCACAGGTCCAGAGAGCTTTAGAAAATGCCATCGTCTTGTGTTTGTTCCACCTTTGATGTACATGGCTTTTATGTTGAGTTACTGTGCTCAGCACAGGGGAGCTCCTTTCCGGTCAAAGCAGAACTTGACTTTCATCCTTCAGTTGAATCTTATTAGGAGAGTCAATGAAAGGAACGTCCCATACAAGTGAGATGTTATTAAGTGCTAATGAGAGGCAGACTGGGGCAGCGAGTCTCCTGGTTCCTCAAGTCATAAAGGCGAGGTCTTAATCTCCTCAAAGGGTCTTAATTATCTGTCCCTGAGCTTTCATGTGATGAGGGCATGCTCTTATTAGGTGTCAATGAATGCCCACAGGATGCTATCCGCATGCAGAGAGCATGCTCGACTGCACGTTTGACATAATGGTTTTCACTATGCATCTCCAAGTAAATTTCTCTGCTTCCTTGTAGTAATATCATTTGCCATGTAATCTTCAGGCAGATGGATCCTGGCTTTCTAAAAGAACATCTGTCAAGGCTTTTGGAAGGGCTGTTGGACTGGGGGTTGAAGGAAAGTAGGTAGTGTCTGCTTATTCCCGTGGGGCCTTGAGGTGGCCAGCCCTAGCGTCCTCTTCCAGTGGCATCCCTTCACATAGGCATCACCCTGTTCCTGTCCACTCTCTCCCAGATGGTGGGATGTAGATAACCAGTTCCTCCTAAACCCCTCCTGCCTAGCTGGCTGACCCTGGTGGAGTGGCCACAATGGAATGAATGGCCTTGCAGGAGTCAGGAAGGCCTCAACATTGATCAGCATGGGGAACACTACAAATAGGAATTCTCACGTTATTGCTCACAGAATGTGCCTGTGAGCCAGGCAGACTGGAGAGGCTGCTGTCTGCCTAGCCCCATTCTGTAGCCTCAGGTTACCTTTCTCTGCTCATAGGGGGACTGCTGAAAGTCCTTGATTTAGGCCACCTTCTTGTCTGGGAAACCAATCCCTGCTTTCCCCAGTAAGGGTGCTGTGTGAGTCTATGAATGTTTTATGCATGTGAGTGCAGGAGTCTTTGTGGCACATGTGTGTGTCAGTGCATGGTGTCTGTACATCTGTCTGCGTGTGGTGTGTCTGTGGCTGTGTTTTTGCTTCTGCTCCCATGTGTCTGTCTGCATGTACGTATGTGGGATTGTGTGGTGTGTGTATCTGTGTGTGCCGGAGAGTCTTGTGTGCTTGTCTTTGGAGTGCGTCCACTGTGTACCTGCATGAATCTGTGTGTCTGCATGTGTGTGTGCAGTATATATCTGTGGTTTTATATGTATACATACAGATGAGTGTCTGTGGGGAATGTGTGCACACATGTGTCTGGCATGTGTCCATGTGTGCAGATATGTCTGTACATAAGTATATGGTGTCTGCGTGTGCATATGTGTATCTGCATGTTTGTCTGTCTGTGCATGTGCACATACATGTGTCTGTGTGGAGTATGTGTGCATACAGATGTCTTTGTCTTTATACCTGATTGTCTGTGTGCATATACATGAATGTCTGTATGCATATACATATGCATGTCTGAATGCAGTGCATCTCTATGGCTGCATGCATGCCTGTCTTCATGGTGTATGCATGTGTCTGCTGTGTGTACAGGTCTATATATATGGGCTTCCCTGGTGTATGTACATGTATGTCTCTGTGCAGTGCCAGTGTGACTCATATATGCACTCATGTGTATATAAGAGTGTCTCTTATTTCGTGTGTGTATACATGGGAATGTCTGTGTGCATGTGTGTCAGGTTGAACGGGCACAGCCCCACAATCTTTTCCTCTGTACTGTGACCTGGGGTCTCCCTCCAGAGCCTGGTTGGAGGCTGCTTCTCCACTGTATCGTTGCTGTCCACTGAGTCACACTCACGGCAATTGGAACCAAATTCTGAAGAGCCCCCGGCACGGCCTCCTTGGGGTCCTCACCATGAGCTGAATGTGCTCTCATCGCCAGGGATATTGCACCACACCACGACGAGCTCTATTTCTTTCCTTTAAAAAAAAATTTTTTTTTTAATTAAAGTGTTAAGAAACACTTGACTCTTCCCCGGAAACTCTTACAATATAAGAGTCAAACCAAAGTTTCTTTTTGCCTCCCTTCCTCCTATCAAAGCGCACCTCAGCTACCATTCACACACGCACAGCAATCACTCTTTAAAAATGCCTGGCTGACTTTCCTCTTCATGACTATAGAACCCTGGGGCTGTTGCCACCTGTCGGAGACTGGAGATATAAGCTGTCACATGCTGGCTATGCTCCTCCGCTTCAGTGGACAGCACTGGTGTCCAGTGTGGCAGGCTTGGGGCCTGTTGTTCACAGCTCAGGTTGGATGTTCCAACACAGGCAGTGCTCTGGCCCTGAGGTCCAGCCTTTCACATCTCTCCAGTTCTCCTGAGCTGCTTGGGAAGCCCTTATACCCATCTCTCTTTGTGGTGGTCTGAGTGTAAAATGTCTCCCCAGCATAGCCTCATGTTTGTGATTAAGCCTTGTACTTAATTCCCAGCTGGTGGAACCTTAGGGAGGCAGAACCTTGCTGGAGGAGGTGTGCCACTAGGGGCGGGCCTTGGGGTTTTGTAATCCAGTCCACTTGCCAGTGCTAGCTAGTGAGCTCTCTCTGCTTCCTCCCGGCTGTGGTGGAGATGTGACACCCAGCTGTCTGCTCTTGCCGTGCTTTCCCTGTCATGATGAAGCTTCCCTGAAACTATAAGCCACGAATAAACCCTTCCATAAGCTGCTTCTAGTGTGTGTGTGTGGGGGGGAGTTTGTCCCAGGAACAGGTAACTTTTATATTCTGAGACCCCTTGCCGTAGTGTATTTGTTTTTTTAGTAGCATGTTCCATTTTTATTTATTTATTATTTATTTGAGAGAGAAAGAGCCAGATAGAGAGAGAATGGGTGCACCAGGGCCTTCAGCCACTGCAAACGAACTCCAGACACATGCGCCATCTTGTGCATCTGGCTTACATGGGTGCTGGGGAATTAGATCTGGGTCTTTCAGCTTTGCAGGCAAGTGCCTTCCCTGCTAAGCCATCTCTCCATCCTGTTCCATTTTTTGTTAAGTGTTATTTTCCATACATTTATGTTGTTGAAAACAAGGGAAGGGAAGGAACTGACTTGTCTCCTGATGGTGTACTGGGTCCCAGTCCCTTGTACACAAAATGCCTTTGGCTAAATATGTTTTGGGATAAGCAAGTGAACATTGCATGGGCTGTCTGGTTCCCTAGCAACCTCAAAACCCAGATTCATTAAAAACTGCTCTTCACAAAATTCAAAGTTACAGAACATTACAAAATATGACCAGAGAATAAACAGATTTCACCAGAGCTTTGGCAACAAAGCTAGAGAACTTTTGCTTCAAAAACTGTCTTGTGAGTCAAGTTGACGAATTCCATTCTGTGTGAAATACACAGACTTCCCCCCTCCCATATGAACGTTAGTTTAATTAGATCAGGTGCAAAGTTAATTGTAAATTTTCCTCTGTGAAAAACAATTCAACACTGGTATAAGAATGAGAAGTCCATTACTCAGGAGATAGAAAAAGGAATCTCATCTTGGAAAATTTCATATAGTCCCAGCAACAGGTATTATGGTAAGTGTCCTTTCTGTTGAGGGCCTGAGGGGCCAGGCAGCCAAGCCACTGGTCCTGCCAGCATCACACAGCCCAGGGATATTCCAGGAACTGTGTTCAGATTGGCCTCTGAGAGCTGAGGGTACTGACTTGTCCAGCTGGATGGGAAGCCCGTCCAAAGCAAGATGCCCTCCCGACATAAGAGACATTGAAGGTGCCTACTTCTGTCCATTACCATAAACTTGTATCTTTAATTTTTTATTATTTTTATTTATTTATTTAAGAGCAACAGAGAGAGAGAGAGAGAGAGAGAGAGAAAGGGCATACCAGGGCCTCCAGCCACTGCAAACGACCTCCAGATGCACATTCTACCTTGTGCATCTGGTTATGTGGGTACTAGGGAATTGAGCCTCGAACCAGGGTCCTTAGGCTTCACAAGCAAGGACTTAACCATGTAACCACTAAGCCATTTCTCCAGCCCTGAACTTGTATCTTTAATAACTAAGATGCAGAAGATTATTACTCAGCAAGACAGGTAACTTAAAAGCCTATTTTGATATCAAGAAAAGCAGCCTGTGATCTCAACTAGATGTTGGGCCGGAGAGATGGCTCAGCACTTAAGGCACTTGCTTTCAAAGCCTAACAAGCCAGGTTTGATCCCTTAGTATCCACATGAAGCCAGATGCACAAAGTGGCATGTGTGCCTGGAGTTTGTTTGTGGTAGCTAGAGGCCCTGGCATGCCTATTCTCTCTCTCTCCCTTCTCTCTGTGCTTCCAAATAAAATTAAACTAGATGTCATTTGCTTGGTAAGTGCTTAATCTAAGTTTCTAGGTCCAGTTTTGGACTCCAATGGTAAACTCATCAAATTAGGGTTCTCCAGTGGGAAATGCCAGAGCCTAGAGAACCTGAGGCTGGATGAGAAAAACCTGTTCAGGACGCTGCCCTTGTCCCATGGGGTCGAGATCACTCTCCTTCACCTATAGAAGCAGCATTGATCCTTGGGACAGGGGAGGTTAGATGAATTCACTAAAGTAGAAAACCTCTTCCTAGCTAGATCATTAAGCAATGCATAATTATGACAGGTGTGTGTGGCCCTTGGCATCCCACACCTGCCTGCGAGGTAGGAGCTGCCCACTCACTTCTCATTCTGTCCCCAGAACTGTCCGCGGTAGGTGGCTAGAATCAGCTGAGGGCATGGAGAAGTAGCCATGCAGGGTCCTCTCAAGTTCACAAGACCCGCCCCCCGCCCCAGGCAAGCAGAGGTGAGTTGGGCGGGGACTGCGGGGTGGGAAGGCTGGAGGTGTGCACCATGACCTTGGCTGGAGGGAGTGAGGTGCGCGGAGCTGAGAAGGGGAGTGGGAGGTGATGGGAGAGCAGAGTGGCTGCTGGAGGCTTGACTGCTGAGGAGAATCAGGGATCATGGTGTCTACTTGAATGTCCTCAGGCCAAGCTGTCCTCCTTGGGGACAGAATTCAGGTCACCAGCCGAGTCTTGTGGAACTTTCCCTGGTGGCCCTCCCTTCTCTGTTTTGCTGTTTTTACATTTTGTTTTTAGCTCTTCTTCCCTGCTTCTAAACAATTCAAAGGACCAGTGGAAACACAGTTCACTGAAAACTATTTGTCCAGTTCCTGATTTTGAGATACCCTGGTTCTTACTGGAAGTAGACTGCAAGAGACAAACATCCTTAGGCAAAGATTTGCCCCATATCTGCCACTGGCCTTTGGGCTGCACTCTTCAGCTCCAACCTCCACCACACCCCAGCATTGCCCCTGACCACTGGTCACAGCAGTGGAGTTTTTGTCCAACGTGGGGGGGTGGGTGTGACTGGAACAAGGAGGGGGACCATCACACAGGGACACTAGTACCTTAAAGAGCTTGTCCTGCAGAGGGGATAATGGAGTGACAGAAGCCAGAGAGTCAGAGGTGGGGGTGAAGAGTTCGTAGGAGGCTCTGGCATACCACAGTGGGTGGGGGACCCTCACACGCAGGACAGGTTATGGAAAGTACATGCCCCCGTTCCTTGCAATTCTGAATTCTGAAAGTTCATGCACCAAGAAGACTTTATGACCTAGTCTCACCATTGCTTGGAGAGGTCCAGGGTGGTGTTGTCAGAAACATCCCCCAAATACTTATGCCCCAAAGATCGGGTTGCTTGGGGGCCCGTGAGGACTGGGTGGGCCAGAGAGCTTCTCCACAGGGCTGGCAAGCCCCTAAGTCCTCCTGAAGCCTGCCCTCAGCAGCTGCATGTAAACATCACCCTGGCGGTTCGGTTTTCATTCCAGTTGCCTGGTGAGTTTAGGTAGGCGGAGGGGGTTTCACCGGAGAAAGACGGCAAGCACAGTAGCTTTGGCCTGCGTGGGCCCCGCTATCCCTGGAACGCCCGGGGAGGCACGTTGTCTCTGGAAGGCACATGCGGTCCAGGGTCCTGCCAGCAGCCGCGGAACTCAGCGGCTCTCCGGCACCTGACTTACTTGGGCCAGAGAGGATTTGGGATCCCTAGGCCAGGAGCCGCCCACACGAGTCAGCTGCAGCTCTCTACGAGTACAGCGAGGACTCTGTGCCCACATTTCTAATAAGGTTGCTCATGGGGGGAAAAAAAGAAAACAGTAGTAGTGTTTTCCCCAGTTCTCCATGGTGCCTGGCAGGTGTTATTTATAAAACGGACAGTAGCTTCATAAGACAGGAACTTAGTATTGTTCAACAAACTCTCTCAGCGGCCCGGTGTTGCTCTCAGGAAGGTGTGCACCGGGGATGAAAAGACAGCCACCAGCTACACAACCGGGACCTCAACCTCGATGAGATGGGGTGATTACTCGCTCCCCTCCCTTCCCTTCTCCTCTCTTTTCTTTCTGACTCTTGTCTCTCTCACTGTCCAGCCCCAGGGTAGTGGGACCAGGCAGGGTTCTAAGAGCACACGTTTTCTCTTCTGCGTGGGAAGTGGGAGCTGCCCGGGCCCCGTGCTCAATCCCGGAGCACAGCCCAGCAGCGCCCCCTCCAGGCTCCGCCCGTCAGAGCAGTCACCGCACTCCGGGTTCAAGGGAGAGCGGGCCGACTCCACCTCGCCGTGGGAGGAGCAGCAGAGGCATGGCTGCTATGAGCTGCCCAGTACAGTGACCGAAATACCTGAGACAGTAAAGTTTTCAGGAGGCAAGGTTTATTTTGGGTCATGGTTTTGGACGTTTCCATTTCGGCCCTGTTGCTTTGATGAGGCAGCACACTGTGGTGGGAACACGTGGCACACAGGGAGCTGATCATAGTCATGCCTGCCAGGAAAACAAAACAGAAGGGAAAGGGAGCCAGCGTCCCAATAGCTGTTTCAAGGCCATGCCCTCAACGTCCAAATCACTTCTACTAGGCCCCACCTCCCAACAGCGCCACTTTGGGATCCAACTGGTCAATACATGGGCCAAGCTATAACTAACTAGAGCAGCTGACTATTTAACCCGTCGCACTGTCAGGATTCCTGTTTCATCAAAGAAGGAACTGAAGCTCAGAGGAGCTAAATAATGTATATATTGCAAAGAAATAGCTGAGGATTTAAAGAATGACTAAAATATTTATTTATTTATTTGAGAGAGAGAGAGAACAGGTGCACCAGGGCCTCTAACCACTGCAAACACACTCTAGACGCATGTGCCACCTTGTGCATCTGGCTTTACGCGGGTACCGGAGAATCGAACCTGGGTTCCTTTGGCTTTGCCAGCAAGCGCCTTGACCACTAAGCGGTCTCTCCAGCCCATAAAGAATGACTTTCCATCATGCAGCCCTGCTGTCTTCCAAAATGGACATGTGGCCCAAGGAGACATATGGAGGGGCATTTCTACTTTCCTGATGGGGTTTAGAGTCCTTTGCCATCATCTTCTTTCCGTAGTTAAAGCGCTTGCCAGAGCGCCCCAGTCCAATTGCTATGCAGCTGGCAAATCGAACCCTTCTTTGCAGTTCCAGAGGTTGTCCAAGGCAGAAGGAGAGGAAGCAGTACAAGTGAGTAAAATCAGGAATTGAATGCAAACTCCCTGGCTCGGGGTTACCTTCTTCCCCCAGAGGACTGAAATGTGTTTACATTATGAAATAAGCTGGAGTCCAATGGGAACCTCTTGTTATTATTAGATTTCCTCTTGAGAAGGATTTATAAATGAAAACACAACTTGCTATTTTAGTATTTTGTTTTTCAGGGAAGAAAAACCCTCTGCAAAAACAAGTTTGAAAGGAGAAACTTATGCATTTCAAGCACTTGTTTATTTTCTTCTTTGCTCGTCTTCTTTCGTCTCTGATTCTGTTGGGGGCTAGAGGGGCTTGCCCCCCCCCCTGCCCCCTCCCACCACTGACTCTGTCCCCTTTCCAAACTATCTGCAGTCTCTTTTCATTCAAGGGCAATGCCGCTGCTAGCCCTTTCCTTGCTCAGAATGGCAGCCCCTCCGCTGTAGCTGTAAGGCGACAGCGCCGCCCAGTGGACATGTGGGTAAAGGCAGGGTGACGGGAGGTCAGGCTTGATGGCTGCGGCAGGGGTCTTGCGTGGCCCTAAATGATGATGAAGATTGCTGTCACACTGTCTCATCATGTGCCTGCCAGCACATGACTCCCGATTTCTTTTGCTCTTCTAGTCTCCCTTGCGACATAGGTTCTACCATTACATTTTATCCTTTCAGTCAACCCAGGATCTTGGGGGAAGTTTTGTTTCTGCTGCAGCAGCCACATGTGACATTTTGTGAGCTTTGAAAATAACAGGTCACTAGTATTTTTCTTTTCTTTTCTTTTCTTTTTGGCTGGGGGAATGTGTTTCGAGGTAGGCTCTCACTCTAGCCCAGGTTCACCTCGAATTCACTAGGTAGTCTCAGGTGGCCTTGAATTCATGACGATCCTACTACCTCTGCTTCTTTATTGACATTTGCTAATTTCTAATCGCACACATGGAGGGGAAGCGTTCCATGAGACTATCAAACATGTCACACATACTTTTGGGTCCATCGTGAAAAGGAGCGCTGGTTCCCTCTCGGCTCCCTCAGTCCCCTGTGCAGGCCTCTTGGGAAGGCCAGGCCCCTACCCCAAGCCTCACACACTTCTTTTTAAAAAAATATATTTTATTTTTATTTATTTGAGAGAGAGAAAGAATGGGTGTTCCAGGGATTCTGGCCTCTGCAAACGAATTCCAGACTCATGTGCCACCTTGTGCATCTGGTTTATGCGGGCACTGGGGAGTCAAACGTGGGTCCTTAGGCTTCGCAGGCAAGCACGTTAACCACTACGCCATCTCTCCAGTCCCACCCTTCACTTTTGATCAGTAAGGCTCCTGGACCAGAGGACCCAGGCTCAGACCAGCACTTCCCTCAGATGTTTACAGAGTTGTCACCTGCCCAGAGAGGGAAGTAACACCACGCTCCCAGGCTCGGTCACATGCTCACTGCCTGCTTCACCCTGATGCAGCACTGCTTCCATCAAGCACCCCTACAGTGGACTTGGCCCACTTCTTATGTGTCTCCTCCCCAGTCATATCCTCCTTGAGCAAGAGTGCCATCCCCACCTGACAGCTGCGTAATTAAACACTTCAGTGCTGCAGTTCTTTTTGGCTTTACTATGCTCTGACAACGGCACTTAATCTGATGTAATAAATGATGAGATCGATCCTTACTACGTGGATACTCAGTTATGAATGTGAAATGTTCCCCCAACTTGCCCAAAAAAACAAAAACAAAAACCAACCACAACCATGGTTACTTGGATGCTGCTTAAGGCGTGTGCACATGGCGCCACCATGCGTTCACTATGGGGAACTTCAAGTCTATGAGCAAGGACAAAGGAACACAGAAAGTGGCAGCCCATGGCCTCCCCTCCACAAGCAACCTGCTTATGATATCTCTTAGGCCAGTTCTTTCTCAGCCACTTGACAACCTGCGTCAGCCACAGGTGATAAACTCCCACCTTCGCTTTTAAAGTTTTGCTAAAATTGAGTCAAGTACATTCATACATTTTTTAAAATTTCTAGCAGAACATGTTTATGACCTAGAGAGATGGCTCATACCATACAGGCACTTACTTGCAAAGTGGGATTAGGCTGTCCAGTGCCCATATAAATCCAGTTGCACAAAATGGCACATGTATCTGGAGTTTGTTTGCAGTGTCAAGAGGCTCTGACATGTTCATTTTCTTTTTCTTCCTCTTTCTTGCTTTCTGTTTGCAAATAAATAATAAATAAAAATGTTAAAGAAGAAACATTTTGAAAAGCTACAGTTGGTCCAATGCAACGAAGCAGGGGTGTTATGTAAGATGTTATTAAATTACAGAGAAACAGAATTTCAAAGCCCATGATAGTGAGCCAGAGATAGATTTCAGAGACAGGGAGCTGGAGAGATGGCTTAGCGGTTAAGCGCTTTCCTGTGAAGCCTAAGAACCCCGGTTCAAGGCTCGATTCCCCAGGACCCACGTAAGCCAGATGCACAAGGTGGTGCATGCATCTGGAGTTCATTTACAGTAGCTAGAGGCCCTGATGCACCCATTCTCTCCCTCTTTCTCTCTCTCTCCCTCCCTCCCTCTCTCTCTCCCTCTTTCTGTGTCTGTCGCTCTCAAATAAATAAAAATAAACAAACACACACAAAAAGATTTCAGGGACAGATGCTGTGGTGATTTGAATCAGATATCTCCTATAAACCCGTGTGTTCTGAATGCTTAATCCCCAGCTGGTGGCGATTTGGGAGATGGATCCTTGTGGAGGAGGGGTGCCGCTGGGGTGGGCTTTGGGGTGTTACAGCCCGGCTTCCCCCTTGCCCAAGCTCAGCTCACTCTTGCTGCTGTCTTCTACCTGCTGTGGCAAGAAGGTAATGCCCAGCCTCTGCTCTACCACACTTTCCCTGAGTGGTAGTTTGAATTTAGGTCC
The DNA here is from genome assembly GCA_036346955.1 of Dipus sagitta. Classification (NCBI taxonomy): domain Eukaryota; kingdom Metazoa; phylum Chordata; class Mammalia; order Rodentia; family Dipodidae; genus Dipus; species Dipus sagitta. The sequence goes on from CM070771.1 coordinate 30,602,905, forward strand.
CCCAACATTTTATTAAAAATTTATCAAATATTTTATTAAAGCTTGTAACCTGGACTTCCAGCCACCTTGCTGGAGGAGGTGCCACTGTGGGGCCCAGCCCTAAGGTGAGTTTGGGGGAAGATCTGAATTCCAGCCTAAGATATGAGGAGTGCTTGAGCTCCGCCTGGGGTTCCTGGAGTGCGCTTGCTTGTGGTGCTGCTGGTGGTTTTTCTCTCTCTTCAGACTTGGTAAAGGGGGCCAGCTTCTTGTGCCATGATGGAACTTCCCCTGGATCTGTAAGCTTAAAATAAAATGCCATTTCTCCCATAAAGTGTGTCTAGTTTGGAGGTTCATCCCAGCAGCGTAGAGCTGACTATGACACCATGCCATCATGAAGCCTCCCCTCGAGTCTGTGAGCCAAAATAAACCGTTCCCTCCATCGGCTGCTTTTGGTCATAGCAGAGGTTCAGAAACATGGCTGCTGGGGTCCCCGGGGCTCACTGGAGGTTTTAGCTGACGACCTCTGTTGGGCTTGGAGGGTCAGGCAAGCTCAGAGTGTGGTTCCACTCCCCATTCACCTGGGCAGTCATGGCTACACTGGAAGATGGTTACAATTACGTTATACCAGGTCTGGCTGTCCTTACTGCAGGAAGAAGACTATGATGGGTGTAGCCTGTGGCCTTTCACGCACACTAACTCTTTCACCCTACTTTTTAAATGCATGGTGGACAGAGGCAAGTGAGAGCAAAGACACCTGGTGATCAGGCAGACCCTTCGAAGGTATGCTCCTAGTGACCTACTCGCCCCAGCTACTCCCTGCCCCCTGAAGTTCCCAGAAGCTCCCCAAATAGTGCCATCAGCTGGGGAACCAAGCATTTCACACACGAGCCTATGTGGGACATTTCACCTTCAAATTTAAAATCATCACATCTGTCCTAGCTCCCAAAAGCTTATGGCCATTTCATAATGCAAAACGTGTTTAGTCCATCTCTATCTAGGAATTCTGAAAGTCGTAAGAACATTGTCCCAAAGTGCAAGTTCAAAGTCTCCTGCAACTCTTAGCAATAAGCCTACATAAAATCAAAACAAGTTACAGTCTTTCAACACACAATGACACAGGACAGACATTCCCATTCTGAAGGGAGGAAACATGAGAATAATATGGAAGGACGTGACCACGGCCGGATGGAAACCCAGCATGGCAAACAGGAAATCCTGTAGCTCCGTGTCCAGCCTCTGGAGCGCCAATGGCAAAGGCAGCCCCACCCCTACGGCATTATCGCTTTGCAACCCACAAGGCCTCACTATTGGTCTGGATTCTGTCACTGTCTGGGGCTTTCCGTGGCAGACACTGCAGGTCCTTGCCATCTCCCTACATCCTGAGCTCTCTGGAGCATTCCAGGCTTCACACGGTGCTCCGTCAGAGGCTGTCTGTAGGCACTCTGCCCCTGGCACACATGGTCTAACTGCCAGGCCTTCTTGTGAAATCTGGGTGGCAGCCTCCATGACCTGGAAACCTGCCCAATGCCAAGAAGCACATGGGACCAACAACTGTGGACTAAGTCTTCTGAATTCATGAGCTAACAGAAATGCTTCTTGCAGGTGTTTTGATCACAGCTAAACAGATGTAACTAATACATAACTCAAGAATTGAATCGTGAGTCGTTAAATCCCTTCTCTGAGTCGGGCGTGGTGGCACACAACTTTAATCCCAGTGCTCTGGTGGCAGAGGTAGGAGGATCGCCATGAGTTCGAGGCCAGCCTGAGACTACATAGTGAATTCCAGGTCAGCCTGGGCTACAGCCAGACCCTACCTTGGAAAACCAGAAAAAAGAATAACTTCTCTGAGAAAATATGTTCTGAATTACAAATGGCAAATTTTGCAAATAAATTTTTGGAACAAATCTTGTCACCATTTTGATGTCACTCCTGTTAGAATGGGAGTTTGGAAAGCTGCTCATGGCTTTTGTTGAGATAAAACTAATATAATTCATTATGGTCTACATTTTTATGGATAGTAAAGAACATGTTGATGAAATATCAATGGCTGCATTGCTTACAAAATCAATCCCGAATCTCTGTGAGATCACTATGGAAAATTCTTTTCGTGCATCTTTTTTTCCAGTGCTTGCTCAGCCGCTCCTCTCAGGAAAGACCTCAGGCAGTCTGTCCAGCTCTGGAGCCCACTGCTCACCCACACAGGCCGAAAGCCATTCCATCCTTCACTGTCCAGGCACTTTGAGTCATTCTCTTACCTCATTCTCACACACCCTGGGCCATCTGTGTGGCCCATGAATTATGCTGACTCTCCAAGGTCAACGGCTTCTACCTCCCCATGGCCTCCACCACCTGCCTGTCACCACCACCTGCTTCTGCTCTACGCAGCCAGGCCCTTGCAGGTTATTGTCAGAGCCTTCTCAGTCTAACTCTCCTTGCAAATTCTACTTTGATCTTACTGTACAAAGAGAAGAGAAAAGAAAGGAATAAAGGGAGGGAGGGAGGGAGAAAGCATTTGGGTTACTCCTCTACTGTCCCCATTTGTTCTCCCCTTACCCTCTTTACTATGAATGTAGGTTTAGCATGTACTTAACAAGGTTTCCCCAGTTCAAGGGAAGTCTTTTGGAAACAGCATTCAAATGCAAAAGGTGTCATGGTTTTCTTTTTCTTTTCCATTCTTTGCTGATATTGAAATAAAATTAAATATTTATTTCTCCTCATAGACCACAAATTCCATGGTGACAGGGATTATGTCCCTTGCTTAACAACTGTGTTCCAGGGACACACGACTAATATCTTGGGCAGAGGTGGGGCTTAGTAAGTAATAATTCAAAAAATGGGTGATTAAGAGAGAATGATGAGGCTATAGATATCTTAGAAAAGTTCTGGGCTCTTCTGATGGTTTTAGAGGGTAATAACTTAGGTGGCTGTTGAGTCTAATTTCACTTAAAAATCTAAGTCCACTGTTTTAGTGTGACTACACAAAATACCAGAGGAACATGCAAATTATAAAAATATGTGTTAGATTATAGACACCAATGCTACAGAGGCAAGTTGCACACTCTAAAGTCCTTATCTCTTCCCAGGCACAGACAGAGAGTGGGGGGGGGGGCAGAGAGAGAGATTGAGAAACTGACTTAACAGCCTGAAGGGACAATAGACCATCTGAAGCCAGGACATCCTAAATTATGACTATACAGTCCCTAACATGAGCAACTCAAGGTCATATCCACTCCATAACGGATCTCTAGTTGGAGGCCCCGTCCTTTAAAGACAGTAAGGAATTTATTTGTTCTATAGGCTTTTGCCATTGGCCACCTAAGCATCTGTCCCCACTGCAAGTGGCCAGTGTCACTAAAGGCCTGTTTCAGGGCCTCTCCGTTGGAACAGGGCCAGGATCTTTGGCAGTCAGTTTGTATCATTCATGTTTCTGGAGGCTGGGGTATCTGAGAGCACAGTGCTTAACATGTGGTGTGGGCTTTCTGCTTCATCATGACACAGGCAGAGACTATCACATGAAGACACTGGGCAATGTGCAATATTGCTTGGGTCTTTCATCTTCTTACCATGATAAGCACTCCACCCTCATGGTGTCATCTAGTCAACATCACCTCCTAAAGCCCCCCCTCCTCCGGATTTCACTGACATATAAATTTGGGGATTGATTTTCCAGTGTATGAACTTATGAAGGCCACATCAAAGCCTTATATGTGTTAGTCAGCTTTCCATTACTGTAGCAAAATACTTCAGACTAACATATTTAAAAGAGGCTTGTATTTTTTTAAAAAAAATTGTATTTATCTATTTGCACATTTGTGTGTCTGGGTATGTATGCCAGGGTCTCTTGCCACTGCAAACAAACACCTATCTGGTTTTACATGAACAGCTGGAAGGCTTTGCAAGCAAGTTCCTTTAGCCACTGAGCCAAATCCTCAGCCCCGAGAGGTTTGTTTTGACTCAAAGCTTTGGAGGTTATGTCCAAGGCCCCCATTGCCTTTGGGCACATTGTGGAGGGGGAATCTCACTCATCTTATTGCCTGAAATGAAAGGAAGAGAGAGAAGGAGAGAGAGAAAGTGAGGGGGGGAGAAGGGAGGGAGGGGAAGAGAGAGAGGGAGAGGAAAAGACAGAATGGATGGGGCTCCTACTTTCCTTTTTAAACTTTATTTATTTGCAAGCAAAGAGGGATAGAGAGAAGAGAGACAGACAGAATGGGCATGCCAAGGGCTCCAGCCACCACTTTGTGTATCTGGCTTCAAGTGATTCTGGGGAACTGAAGCCAGGTCCTTTGGCTTTGTAGGCAAGCACCTTAACTGCTAAGATATCTGTCCAGCCCCCCTTTTTAATCTTTTTTGAGCTAAGTTCTCCATGACCAATCTTCCCCCACCCCCAACTGGAACCACTTTGAAAGGTTCTACGACATCCCAATACACTAAGCTGAAGAAAGACCAAGCCTGCTTTTAGCACATAGGCCCTGGGGACATTCTCAATCCAAATCATAGCACCCTGGCAACCTTCCACCAGTGACAGTTGTTGTGGTTGATTATGGGCCCATGGTGAGGGAGAATGTTAGGATGACAGGAACAAGTGGAGTAGGAAGCTGTCAATCTCATGAGGGACAGGACGCAGAAGAGAGTGGGTCAAGATACAGCCCTCAATGCCACATTTCTTCTAGCTAGGCCCCATCTTTTAAAGTTTCCAGAACATGGACTGGGGAGATGGCTCAGCACTTAAGGTGCTTTCCTGCAAAGCCTAACATCCCAAGTTCAATTCCCCAGTAGCCACGTAAAGCCAGATGCACAAAGTGGCACATGCATTTGAAGTTCATTTGCAGCAGCTAGAGGCCCTGGAGTGCCCATTCTCTCTTGTCTCACCTCTCTCTCTCCTTGCAAATAAAATAAAATTAAAATTAAAATTAAAATATTTAGTTTCCAGAACCTCCAAAACAATGCCACCAGGTAAGGATGACATCTTCAATACATGAGCCTTTTGGCGGGAAGGAGGTGACACTTTTCTTATTGAAACCATGCACAAGACTAAATAACTGAATGAAAGGGAAGTTCACGCATGAGTGGTACTTTTACTTACCAAACCACGAAGGAAGTAGGAGCAGGCAGAGAGAAGGAAGAATTTTTGCAAATAGATATCAGTGGGTTGGTAGATGAAGTGGCGAGACCACGTGGAAAGGCTCTCCTAATTATTATTTCCTCTTAAGCGGTAAGTGAGAGTTGGCAAGCAGGCATAGAGATTGTGTTGGAGCTCTGAGGAGAAAGAAGGTGCGGAGTGTGGAAGTGTGTGGGTGATTCATTTGACTGGGGAGATGTAGCACAATTACTCAATGGCATTAAAGGTCGGCTTAATGTTTATGATCATTAGATTGAGTAACATTAGCATGCTGGCTTGTTTTCTTCCAAACACATTCATTTGCTCAAGAGTAGATCCAGAGGAGGAGGGGGGCTTCTTCACCCAGGTTAAGAGGAAGGGAAAGAGAGAGGCAAAGAAGCTTGAGATTATGTGCAGAAGGGTGACTAGATGATGGAACATGTAATTAATACTGGGGAAAGAGATGTGTAGGGACAGAGGGGTAGGAAAAAGGTTAAGGATCCATTTAATATCGGAAACTATTGGCATTAGGAGGTGTGAGGCCAAATGGCTACTTTCCTGGGAATGGGTGGCTATACCCATCAGTTTATTGTTATTGTAACAACTACCCCAAATAATTAGCTTATGAGGAGGAGAGGTTATGTTCCAGACTTCTCCCAGGGCTTCAGTTCATTGGCTATTTTGCCCCTTGCTCTGGGCCTATGGCAAGACAGTACAACGTGAATGGAGCACATGGTAGACGCAGCTGCTCTCTCATGGTAGTCAGGGAAGGAAGCCGACAGAGCTAGTAACCGACCTGTAGTAAAACTGTGATTCAAAAACCAAATAAACAAGCTCATTACAGATGATGCGCAAACACTATTCTAGATGCAGTATAGTGTAGTGAAACTTCAAACACAATAAATTACAAAACCAACTAACTGGCCTCAGAGGAACCACAGCAAGCCTCCCAGACTGTTTTTGTTTTCCAGGATCTAGAACAGTACCCGACCCGTTTTAGGGTCTCGTTAACGATTTGCTCAGGCAGTTAAGAATGAGTGAAAGAATACATTCCCATCAGGTACCTGACCACGCCCCGCTCTAGGAGATCCTTGTCCAGTTTTGCAGCTCCGCGCCTGCGCGAGTCTGTGCTTCCGGTTAGTGCCTGGCCTTCTTCGCCATCACAAGTTTGAGCCCTTGGGTTCCCCGTAGGCGACGGACTAGGCGGCGTCCCGGCGTGCCTTGCGGCGTTCCCACGCCCGCGGACGCTCGGGAGCTGTGGCCGGGCTCTCTGGAGAGGCGGCGTCGCTCTTCAAATTCGCTTCAGGGGAGCGGCCGAGACTATGGCGGCTCAGAAGATAAACGAAGGGCTGGAGCACCTGGCCAAGGCTGAGAAGTAGTGCGTGAGGGGCCGGGGCGGGAGGGCGCCGGGGCCCAGGGGCTCCCCGCGCACCCGGTTCTCGGCCCTGCGCATCGCCCCGTAGTCCGCCAGCATCCCTGCCTGCCCGTGTAGGACAGCTGCCAGGGACCCCGAGGGTGACATCTTCCTGTTGAGTGGTGCAGGGGCGACATACCGTTCCTCGGGGCGAGGGGCACAGGATCTGTGCTTCCTTAGTCCTGCGCGCTCTGCCACCCTCGGGTCCCGTGCGCGGCGGGGTTCGGGGAACTGGGCGACTTCTCCTCCATAAGCCTTTAGACCCTCACGCACCCTCCTCTCTTTCATTAGCAGCTACCGCTTATGAGACGTGTACGTTGTATGCTGTGAGGTGCTTCGCATTCCCTGTTTCGTAATCTGCGATCTCCACCTCTGTCCTAATTAAGAGATCCTCACTTGATGTAAAAAGAGGAACTGAGGCTCCGGGAGGCCCCTTGGGCGACCTGTCCAAGGGGGCACGGGAGAAAGAGCGGAGCCAGTGGCACCACAGTGGAAAGCCACCAGCAACGTCTGTTGTGCCACATTGCTTCCGGGCAGTGGGTAGGCACGTAGCTCTGTTTGCAGGAGGTGGTCCCCAGAGTGTCCTTTACCAGTGGGAGCGGCCATACGCAGGTGCCCCCGGCCATAGTAAAAGTTGTGTTCACCGCTCTAGTAACTCAGAGGGACGAGTATCATGCCCCAGAAAATTTAGCAAGGTTTCATAGAGATGGTGTCTGACCAGCAAGGCTTGAAGAAGAATTTCATAGACAGAAGAAGACTTGGCTATGAACAGGATGTAGAATGTCCACCAGGAGGAGAACGTGCCCAGGAAGCTGTGTATTCCCGCCAGTGAAGGGACAGTCTCTAGGTGGTCTTGAACCTTAGATTCTCCAGGATTGGAATAACCAAAGAATGGACCTAGTTATATTTGTTTTTAGCAAACATAAATGAAGCAGCATTGTGGAGACTGGACTGTAGGGAACAGGGGAAGAGCTGGCATGTTTGATAAGCAAAACATTTACCAAGTTGTCCCTGTAACTGTACTGGCCACTGTGGATAGTAGGGTGGCCCAAAGAAATCATTTGTTCCTTAAGAGCTTAGAGTACACAGGATGCTAGATAATTGAGCAGATGTATGGGCACGGTTATGAAGGGCTGGGGTAGGGAGGTGTTGGATTCAGGCTTGAAGGGTTCTGTTTGAAGTGCCCTAGGAGTCCATAGTTGTAGGAAAAAATGGGCTGAAGCTTTGGAGAGCAGATTGGACTTGTTTCTAATTTCCAGTGACAATATAGTTCATTCTCAGCATGTTTTATATTCATTCTGTTAAATGGATCTTGCTTTGTCTTTAGCCTAGGAGAGCAGCCAGCTTTCTTGTTGTCTCTGTGTAACAACAGCCCTAACAAGTTAGCCATCAAACCTAAATTAACAGAGCCTTCATTCTTCCTGATGGGATGATCTGCAGTATTTTTCCATCTCTCCCTCCTGTTAGACATTTGATTCTTGGTCTTGGAGATACTTAAATATGCTACTATACAGAATATAATGAGTGCTTTAGAGTAGGGATGAAAGGTTAGAATTTTGCTTTGCTTCGTATTTCCTCAATTTTGTGGATTAGAGTAGATATATTACATGCAATTTAATAATTTTATTTTTCCTAGTAATGAAATTCTTCATAGACTTGAAAACCTGCTTACAGATTAGAATATTGTTGCAGTATAAATGTTTATGTTAAGTATTAAGTATACTAAATAAATTTTATCGGCAAAGGCAGCTTCAGTTAGATGCCCTGGGCAGTTGATGCATGTGTCACAGAGTGAACAGTGTACCTCAGGTCACCCATTCACCATTAAGTTCCTCCAGATTTACGTGCAGGTAGAAGTGCTGTTAGTAATAGAATCAAAGGCGATCCTTAGCACATCTTCCCTACATCCAAGTTTGATACCTACTGAGTTTAAACTGCAAGGTTGACATTATTTTAAAATAAACACAAAGTACTGCATAAAAAAGGCAAGTCAGATAAAAGACTCAACACCGAATGTCCTTTGATTTGACTTCTACAGCCAGTGGCAATCCTAGAAGATACTTCGCTTTGTTGTCACAATGTTTTTGTCTTTCTCTGTTTCCTGTTCAGTGGTGGTCGTTCCTTTGAATGTTGTTCCCCTGTCTTTTCTCCTGTCTGCAGTCTCCCCAGGAATCCTGTCTGTCTTTGGTGTGGCAGGTGCTAATGGCACCTTCATTTTACTCTGTGCAGTAACCGCTCAACTTCGCAGGATAGTGTGTTTCCAGGTTCTCTAGCTTATTAAGCTGGGAGGTGCTAGGCCTCCCCCTAGAGTTGTGTAGATCTAGGGGTGAACTCAACAGTGGGCATTTCCAGCAAGTCACTAGGCAGTTCTGATGCATATTATGTTTGGATGTTACATAGACCTTTCAAAAGGAGGAAAGCTGTCGCTCTGCCAGTGGCAGGGGGAGAAGTGACATTATGTAAGTTGAGATAGAGGTGGGAAGGTTGGGATTGATACCTGATACTTCTTTGTAATAAATTCTTTAATAACCTACAAAACCACTCTAACAGGGTTCTAACTTACAGATGTAGTTGATAACTTCTAATAAATGTCTTCTCTTCTAGCCTGAAAACTGGTTTTTTAAAATGGAAGCCAGACTATGACAGTGCTGCTTCTGAATATGGAAAAGCAGGTATTTGTTTTGTTTTTGTTGTGATTTTTAGTAGTTTTTTTTAACTTACTTGCAAGGAGAGAGAGAGAGAGGACATGAATGGGCAAACCACGGGCCTCTAGCTGCTGCAAACGAACTCCAGATGCATGCGCCACTTTGTGCATCTGGCTTTATATGGGTACTGGGGAATTGAACCCAGGTTGTTCAGCTTTGCAGTCAAGTGCTTTAACCACTGAGCAATCTCCCAAAAAATCAGCCCAAAAGCAGGTGTTTGCAACTGGAGTCCTGTTGCTGCCACCTGTGACAGTAAAATAATCTCATAACTCTGTCTTAGCCCAGAACTTTCAGTGCTTCTTGTAAGACTTTAGTAGTTAGAATACAAAATCAAAAGCAGAACGACTACATACCCCACGCATTTTTCCCCATGTGTTGATGGTTCCTGTCATCGTTGGCAGTAGACGAGGGGTACTGTTGCTAGCCTACAGCTGCAGGTGGTTAGCATTGAGTGTTTGTTAGCCTTAGTCACTTGGGTACAGTAGTATGGCCAGAAGTATTGCTTATTCTGTTAGTACTTCTTAGTGTTGAATAAAGAGCTTTAAGTTAAAAAACCGGGGGAAGGCTGGGAAGATGGCATAGTAGGTAAAAGTGCTTGCTGCACCAGCATGAGGACCTGATTTCAGATCCCCAGAACCCATGTAAAGCTGGATTAACTAGGGCATGTTGGTCTGAGAGAATGCTCAGTGGTTAAAGGCACTTTGCTTGCAAAGTACCTGTGTATAGCCAGAAGCACAAAGTGACACCTGCATTTGGAATTCATTTGCAGCAGCAGGAGGCCCTGGTGCACCATACTAACTCACTTTCTATCTCTGAAAAATAAATAAATAAATAAATAGGGTAGGACATGTCTGTAATATCTGAAAACTTATGGCGAGATGGGAGGCAGAGACAGGAGAATCCCTAGACGCTCATGGACTGGCCAGCCTGGTGTATGCAGTGCTGAACAAGAGTCCCTCCCTCAAACAGGGTGGAGGGCAACAGCTGACACTCAGAGTTGTCCTCTGACTGCATATACCCTCCCCCCAATCACTCTCACACAAGCAGATTAAAAAAAGATTAATTCACTTTCATTGGAAGCAGATCTGGGTATCATGTGTTTTGGTATATTACAGTTTTTTTTTTTTTTTTTTAGAGTTTCATTTTGAGATACACTGACAAATGTTTATGAACCATTCAGCTATACACATGGGTCAATAAATTTATAAATATATAGTGTGAACTATGCAACAGAAAGGGAATTTCTGAGAAACGCAGTGCTTTTTTAATGGACTGATAAGGTAGCTTAAGCATGTCTGCTGACATGTGCTGACATGTGACAGGTGTGAGTCACAAACAGTTTTGAAGTTGGGGGGATACTTTGGTTTGTGTCTGTTATCAGCACCAGTGAGCCTGATCACCATTGCAGCAATTAAAGGCAAACGTTACCGTTGAGCTATTCAGAGTTGACTTCCGCATGGATTTTACAGACATTTTATGCAAAGCCGTTTTTGTATCTGGAGACAGAATATTTGTCACCTTCTTTGTGAAGGAAGTTTAACAAATTTGTTTTTTCCTATGCCTCTGAGACTTAATGCTTTCAGAAATACTTTTTTTTTTTTTTTTTTTTTTTGAGGAAAGCCCAACAGACTGGCCCTTTTCTTTTCAATGTGAAAGAGAGTGTGGGAGAGATAATTGGTGTGCCAAGGCCTCCTGCCACCGCAGTTGAACTCCAAATGTGTGCCCCCTTGTGCACACGGGAGACCTTGCACACTTGCATCACTTTGTGTGTCTGGCTTGTGTGGAATCTACAGAGTTGAATATGAGTCCTTAGACTTCGCAGGCAAGTGCCTTAACTGCTAAGCCATCTCTCCAGCTCCGGAAATAAATACTCTTAAGTTTCCCACTAAAGCACCTGTTATTTATTTTCTTTTAAGAATTTATGAAAAAATCCATTTAATCAGTAGATAATTTTTTTTAAAGCAAAATAGGGAAAAGCAGGGATGGAAATCGTTCCAGTATTTTGTTTGGAGCATTTTATTAAAGAGAATGGTAAGAGTATGTTTTTAAGAAATAACACTTGACAAATAACACTTTTTGCACAAAAAGAGACTGAGATAGGAGACTGGCTCAGGTTTGAGGGTAACTTGGATTGCATATAGCAAGACTATGTCTCACACAAAATAAAATGTGACAGAGAGAGGGAGAGGGAAAGAGTGTGATAATGGACACACCAGAGCCTGCAGCCATTGCAAACTAACTCCAGATGCATGTGCCACCCTGTGCATCTGGACCTGGAGAATTGAACCTGGGTCCTTAGGCCTCACAGGCATACACCTTAACCACTAAGCCATCTCTCCAGCCCAAAACATGATACTTTTTAAAAATCAGTATACTTTTTACTTCTTTGTAATTAACCCTCAATGAGTTTTCCATAATTTGTATGGTTGTGTTTTAGCTCCCCCCTCCTTTTTTTTCTTCTTTGCTATGATGTGTACCTTTTAAAATATTTGGCAATGTGCTTTAGCTTTCTGAACACTGCAAGTAACTAAACAATATGCAAATCTTTGTTTTGGGCTGGAGCCATGGCTCAGTTATTAAAGGAGGTTGCTTGCAAAGCCTGATGCTTGGGTTCGATTCCCACATAAAGCTTAATGTACAAACTGGCACATGTGACAGGAAGCTCTGGTGCACCTATTCTCACTGTCTTGTCTGTCTCTGAAATAAATAAATAAAATATATTTGTAAAAATTTGGTTTTTAAAAATATATTTTATTTTATTTATGACTCATTGTTAGATACTTTTTTTGGATTTTTTTGATATAGGGTCTCACTGTAACCCAGACTGACCTGGAATTCACTACGTAGTGAGTCTCAGGCTGGTCTTGAACTCATGGGGATCCTCCTACCCGCGTACGTCACCTTGTCCGGCACATGTTTACTTACAAATTTATTTACTTATTTACTTACTTACTTATTTATTTGCAAGGAGAGAGAGAGAATGGGTGTGCCAGGGCCTTTAGCCACTGCAAATGAACTCCATATGTTTGCATTACTTTGTATCTGGCTGTACATGGTGTGGGAATCGAACCCAAGTCGTTAGGTTCTACAGGCAAATGCCTTAACCACTGAGCATCTCTCCATCCTCATTAGATACTTATTTAAAGAGTGCTGAAAGGGAAGATTCTTGCAAATGAACGTGTGTATTGGGCTTCAGTTTCTCAGTAACGTAGCAGCAGGCTATTTCTTTCTGAGAGGTAAGGCTGCTGCAATGAGGTGCTGTTTTGCCCCGGCCCCTCAGGAGCATTTGGGCACTGAGGAGCAGTGGTGGTTGGAGTTCTTTGTGTTAGTGGAAACAGTGATGATGCATGTTGCCAATAATCAACAATTAAAAGTTAAAATCACTTCTAAACTGTAAATAATCAGAAAGATTGTTGGAAAATTGCTTTAGGAGAAAGTATTTTCTAGTTTTAGGAAACTGCCTATTTAAAATCAGTCTATTTTGTAACATTTCATATAAAATGTAGGTTTTAGTACTGATTCATATGACAGTTTTTAGTAACGGAAATAGAAAAGTCTATTTTTTTTTCTATTTCAGCTGTTGCTTTTAAAAACGCCAAACAGTTTGAGCAAGCAAAAGATGCCTGCCTGCGGGAAGCTGCAGCCCATGAAAATAATAGGGCGTATCTTTTTTAGCCTTAAAAAAAAATTAAACAATTAGGTGATCTTGATAAGTTATTTTTTCTTGTTAAAAATTTATAATGTTTGAATTAAAATGCTTTTAAATTAGAAAAGGATTAGAAACATTCTGCACATTTAAACTGAAGTACTTACGGTGATGTGTCAGTATAGGTCCTGTATTGGTGCCAAGCTACATCTGAGAGCTTATTTTCTCCTGTTAGCTTTGAGATGCTTACTCGACATGAAGGGAGGGAGAGCTGTATGTGTGTTGAAGAAGTGAAGTACAGCTGTTGATGAAATGCATAAATCAACTGCCTTGTAAAAACTTCAAACACAATCTTCCCTAGGTATTTGTAATAAGATTTATAAGTGTTAGAACCATAAATGTTCACGGGATGTTTTACAACTTATAAAAGTGTTCATATCATCCAGCTTGCAGTTGGTAGTCTTCCTAATCCTGTGCCCACGAGATGAACACATAATATGCACAGTTTCCATCTGCGCAGCCTGTGAAGCATGCAGTTTTCAGACGTCAAGAGACATTGGTTATTTCTTCTTTGCTTGTTTATAGGGCTTGTCTTTTGTAGCCAGTTGGGCCAGTGGTTTGGTTAACTGTCTTTGAAAACTAAATCTCTAGAAAATACTGATTTCTTTTTATCCTTAACTTTGACCTCATTATATCCATTCAGTCTTTTTCATGCTGCCAAGTAAGTAATATTCTACCTTGTTTTGGTTATTTGCAGATTATGTCTTCAATATTGGCAGATTTTATAAGCTGATAATTTTCCCCAGGTTATGCATTTGCAAACAGTGAATTATTTTGTATTAAGTTAAATAAAGTAAGTATTTTCAGATGCTTTAGTTTTCAACTGAACCTTAAAAACTAAGTTACTCCTTCCTATGAGATATATGTTAAATTAAATTCAGCATAATATTTTCAGGACTATTATATTTAGTAGCCTATAAAGAAACAAGGGAGTTAGAATCCATCTCCCCCCTTCCCTTGTGATAGGTAAGAAGGGCCTCTGGAAGAAAAGCAGAATTTTTCTGCTTTTGTGGAGAATATTTGTTTAAAAACTTGGGTTCAGATTTGTCATTTAGCCTTCCTGAGCCTTACTTCATTTTGCAAAATAAAATCTCTTCAACTCAAATGCCTGATGTTCTGAAGGCATCATTGCCCATGAAAACAAAATAATTAGAAATGACATGTGATATTGCAGGCCTGAAGTGACTGTTGTGCTTGAGCTTGTTTTCATTGAGGTCAGCTCCCCGACTTCTTAGCACCTTCGTCAGAAAGTTGCTTCTCCTCCTTCCTTCCAGCGACTCATCAGAGAAATTGTGTTCTCTTTGCAGAGCTTACGAGCAAGCCGGCATGATGTTGAAGGTTAGTAGTGTTGAGTCATGGCTGTTGTGTAGGTTGTTAAAGTAGACGTTATGTTGAGGTGGAAAAGTTTCCTTAATGTAAATCAAGAGGGTAAGATTTCCTGTCCAGAGGAACACTGATTAGATCCATAGGTGCACCCTGTGTCTCTGAAGGTAGGGAGTGCTGAAAAGTGAGGCAAGAGCAAGTGCGCTGTGGGAAGAGCAGGGAGGAGGAAGGTGTCTGCAGTGATGAGGACAGGGGCGCACTGCCAAGAACAGCTGTGGGGGGGGGGGGCTGCCTCGTATGGAGGCCGTGAGGACGTCGTAGTGTAGTAAAACTTTATTTGCAAGAATGTTTTTAATTACTTGTGAACTCATTCCACTTTAGTATAAGTTGTTGCCATATAATGTATCTGAAGTATGTGCTATAAAAATTAGAGCTAAGCTAGACGTAGTGGTTCATGCCCTAGCCCTTAGGAGGCTGCTTTTCTTAAATTGACACATTTTCTGCCCTGGGCCACATGCTTTGCCTATAGGAGTTGCAGAAACTGCCCGAGGCTGTTTATCTGATCGAGAAAGCCAGCATGATGTACCTGGAGAATGGCACCCCCGATACAGCCGCCATGGCCTTGGAGCGAGCCGGGAAGTAAGAGCCAGCTGCTGTGCGATGCGCTGCTTTTGCCCAGAACTCACTGTCTGTCTGGATAAAAGTCCCAGGAAAAACGAGTTTTCTATTTCTCACATAAATTAAATTCTCTTGTCTAATTTAGGCTTATAGAAAACGTAAATCCAGAAAAGGCTGTACAGTTGTATCAACAGACAGCTAATGTGTTTGAAGTAAGTTTTACTTCCTTTCTTTATTTCTTTTTCTTCAATTACTTGTAATGTTTTAACGCATCATATAGAGGAAATCCAAAGTACAGTTGATACTCTTAAGGTTTTTCTTACAACCTGATTTTGTTCCTTATTTCGGTGAGAAATTAATGAACAGGCTGGCAGCTTTGGTGCCCACCACCTACTGCCGTGATTTTATAAAGTTATTATTGAGGGGTAGGAAGAGTTCGGTCCCCACAGCTGACCCTGCCTCCCCTGATTCTTCCAGAATGAAGAACGCCTGCGGCAGGCAGTTGAGCTGCTGGGGAAAGCCTCAAGATTGCTGGTGCGCGGACGCAGGTGTGGCTTTCCAAACCAACTCTGTGGGGTCAGCCATGTGTGTCTTGAATCTGTATGAACTACATACTACAGGAGGAGTGTTTCTCCATTGTATAATGTCAGATTTTATGCATTGTGCTTTTATTGGCCAAGAGTGGCTCAGCTGTGTGAAAGAATAGTTTTTTATAATCTGCTACTGGACTAGCTTATGTTTTTCTCTTTTAAAAAACAAGTATATTGAAATTAATATCAAAAGTCAAGCTATGTCACTAAATAAGAGTTTTTTCTTTTTATTTTATTTTATTATTTATTTATTTGACAAAGAAAGAGGGAGAGAGACAATGGGCACGCCAGGGCCTCTAGCCACTGCAAATGAATTCCAGACACATGTGCCCCTCATGCATCTGGCTAACGTGGGTCCTGGGGAATTGAACCTGGGTCCTTCAGCTTTGCAAGCAAACAAACGCCTTAACCGGTAAGCCATCCCTCCACCCCCAAGTTTTTCTTTTTTGAAACATAAGACCTAAGGCATAAATAGCTGAATACCAGAGATCTATGATCCAGTGTCTTTTACTTTGCCTCATTAATAAAACAGTTTCCGTAATTGATAGCATTCTATTTACCAAGTCCTCATTTGATAATATTTAAGATAAGCACCCTTAAGAGATTATAAGTCTGAAGACAAACAACTGATTATAGAGGCTAAATTAAAATTTTCAAGCTGGAGGGATGGCTTAGCTGTTAAGGTGCACTTGCTTGCGAGCCCAAAGGACTCAGGTTCAATTCCCCAGGAACCACATAAGCCAGATGCACAGGATAGCACATGCTTCTGGAGTTCATTTGCAGTGGCTGGAGGCCCTAGTGTACCCATTCTCTCTTCCTCCCTCCCTCCCTCCCTCCCTCCCCCACCTGTCTCTCACAAATAAATAAAATAAAATAAAATGTTTTAAAACTTCAAGAAGATTACAGATTCTAAAATATAACTCAAACATGTTTTAGAGTTACAAAATAGTCTCAGTTGATGATAGTCTCATTTAGATACACTATTGTATTTGTGTGTCCTGTCATTGGCTAGTTTCTGGTTTTTTGAGGTAGGGTCTTGCTCTAGCCCAGGCTGACCTGGGATTCCCTATGTAGACTCAGGCTGGTCTCAAATTCACAGTGATCCTCCTACTTCAGTCTCCAGGGTGCTGGGATTAAAGACATGTGTCACCACATGGCAGATTGGCTAGTTTTTTAAATTGGTTGAAGTAGATTCAAAATTTTGTTTTTAAATTAAGATCTTGGTATTAAAACATGAAACAAAATTATATCTGTGAATCAGTCTTAGAAATTATCTTAGTTCTTTCTAATAACTGTTGTTTCCCAGAAGTAGGCATGACTGAAATGCTGGCTCCGGTAACGCCCTGCTTATAAGTGGTTGGATGTAGTGCGATCATGTTCTGATAGAAACAGAACTCTTCCTAGCAGTGGCTCCCTGACCAGTGTTGAGTAGCTGAGCCGTGAGGCTCTGGCATGAACTTTTCCTGAGATGTAAGCAAATGTCTGCCACCCCACGATAAGGCACCAGCCACAGATAACACCAAAGTCCAACTTGGTGAGCCAGTGAGTTTAATGGGCTTGCTTTCAGAGCACGGGCGAGGAGTTACTTACAGGAGTGGGGATGATCACAAAGCAGCCCCATCACTGGAAGGTCAGCCATGCCTGGATGACGACCTCTCCATAGCTGCATGGGTGGTCTCCCTTCAGTTAGCACTCCACACCTCCCAAGACCACGTGCCGCCTGAGCTGAATTACTACAGCTGACTCGGAAGTGCAAAGGGGAGGGGTGCGGTGCCAGATGGGGGTCTAGCAGCCTTCTCCTGTGCCTCCCGGGAGGGCATCCACAGGCCAGGTCTTGAGTGGCTCTTGCTTTAGTCACAGCTGCTGCTGCTGAAACTGGGGATGGCTACTGTGCGTGCAGCAGAGCACCAGCCAACAGAGGTGCCACCAAGTCTTGCAAGCCTGGCCCTGCCTGTAGATACGACACCATGTCTTTGGTTCTTCCTCACAAGCAGACTGGCACTGGCACTGACCCTTTTTCCTCCTTCTCCCTCCTCCTAATGATCCTCCCATGAACCTTCCTCCAGTGTCCTAAGAGCCTCAGGCCCCTCCTGAGGGTGGCCACCAGCATTGAAGAAGTGGCGCAGTAGGAAGGGCAGAGGGCCGGAAACTCCTGGGTCTGTCCTGTTCCAGCTACCCTGAAGTGATTGTGCTTTCATATCCTGCCACTCGTATCCCCAACTGTAGATTAACTAAAACTGTTTCAGGACGGGGACCATGGGAAAAGGGAAGGCCTCCGAAGTCAGCTGAGAAACCTTTCCAGCTGCATGTCCGTATTTCTTTAGAAGCTTCCTCACAGGAGGCATTTAGAAATACTGCCATGGATTTTGACACGTGGGATGAAAACTTGTTCTACACTAAGCATGCACTAAATTGTCTTCAAACCCTAGTGTAGTGGGAATGTCTGGAATTGAGCCAGCCATGGGGATGGATGTGAGTGTGATGTGGAAGTGCTGGACAGGCACACATTGTTGAGAACTCTAGGTAACCAGTAGGTCCTTCTCTTTACCCTGTGGTTGTGTTTGTTTCTCTCTCTCTCTCTCTCTCTCTCTTAATAAAAGTGAATTTTATAATGGTATTTTCTATAGTGTTTGAACAAGAATTAATTTTATGGGAGTACCTTTTAAAATTGTGTAGCAGCATAAAAATTGATGTAAATTTGTTCAGGAATATGAAGGGATTTGATATTTTTTAAAGTGTCATGGGTACCTATGGTATGAAAGAATTAAAAAGTCAATTGTCGCATGGCGGCGCACACCTTTAATCCCAGCACTCAGGAGGCAGAGGTAGGAGGATTGCCATGAGTTCAAGTCCACCCTCAGACTACAGAGTGAATTCCAGGTCAGCCTGGGCTAGAGTGAGACCCCACCTCAAAAAAAAATCTTGAAAACCTATTGAAATTGTAATTAGAGGCTACCAGTTGCATAAAATCTAAGACAGTATTTTATACTTTACACAAGTAACATCAACAGAATGTGGTTTACTATACTTAGGATGCATTAGCACAAGACTGTAAGGGTTACTTCTAAGCTAACAGTGCACTAGTGCACATACTAATGAATCAGGACCAGCCTGTTCAGTCTGTTACACACTCCAGCTTTTCCTCCTCCTTTGGAGAACCTAATTCAGAAGTTGTAGAATCGCCTGAGGTGGCCTTTCAGACTTGCCCTTAGAAAAGGCTTGTCCTGCATGTTGATAGGATCCCAGGCTCACGTCCCACTGCTTTTAAGAGAGATCTGAGGCAGCAGAACATACTGGCACCTGCGGGTCTCCTCAGTGACTCCAAGCACAGAAAAGTGTTTTTTCCCACTAGTGGGCCGAGACTGTCACTGGACCCTAATTCCTGGAAGGGCTAGGTTTGTGATTGTTGGGGGACACTGGTGATGGAGAATCACTCAG
Organism: Dipus sagitta; assembly: GCA_036346955.1. Lineage (NCBI taxonomy): Eukaryota > Metazoa > Chordata > Mammalia > Rodentia > Dipodidae > Dipus > Dipus sagitta. The sequence goes on from CM070771.1 coordinate 30,621,776, forward strand.
TAAGCACTGAAGAGACCAGCTCATGAGCAGTGACAAGAAGCATAGTTGGTAATGTGACAAAGAGTCAAGAGTGTTATAGGTGGTTAAGAATGTGTTTTGGAGTGTAGGAAGCAGTTGGGGCCAAGGAAGAAATCCAGTCATTGTGAGGAAGGTGTTCATTGAAGACTTGGAGATAAATGAGGGCCTGTGACAGTTTCCTTGGGTCATATGCACGTGATTTCTGTGGGGTTTACATGTTGTGTTGTTTCATCTGGGTACAACTTTGTTTAATTATAGGAAATAACAGTTTATCTAGTTTCAGTAAAAACATTTTGGTATAAGCGTTAAGAAGTACCTTATAGGAACGTCATCTGTCTTTCATTGTAGTTACACATAGTTTACTGGATACATTTGAAAATAGATGGATTTCTGTGCCAGTTCCATGGACTCTTAGCAGTATTGATCAACTTTCTTGACTACAGAATCATAAATGCTCAGTAGTTCTCTTGGCTCTATTGCTAGATAGTTATAAGCATTTGGAATTGCTATTTCTATGCCAAGGAAAAAGTAACTCATACTGACTGGTTAATGCAGACTTTATAGTTAAATATACAAAAAGCTTCCAATACTGAGATTCCTATTTGAATGAAATGACTTGGACCTTATGTTCACATGTTTGATACAATACAACCTGTGATCAGCTCATGCACACAATTACAAATATTGTAGACAGCTGGGGCCCCCTTTCATTAACTTTCTAGTAATAAAACAAATTGCCACAAGCTTGTCATCTTAAAATATCAGTTACTGGTTATCTCACAGTTGTGTTGGTCAGAAGCCCAGATACCAAGTGGCCAGGTCTCTGCTCAGGCTCTCACCAGGCTGAAACCAAGGTGTGGATGGGGCGTGAGTTCTCTTCCAGGCTCACTGGGTTTTGGCAGAACTCATCTCCTTAAAGCTGTACGACAGAGACCCCAGCTTTCTTGCTACCTGTCAGCAGGGACCACTCCTAGCTATAGAGGCCTCCTTGAGTCCCTTAACATGTGCCCCAAAGGTGGCTCCCAACATGACAGCTGCTGCCGGTTCTAACTAGAGGAGAGGCCTAGAGCCTTTAAGTCTCACCTGATGAGCCCCTGCAGACAACCTCTGATGCACTCACAGTCACCTGACTAGTATCTAATCACTGCCCATCGCAGTCAGAGGTCACATCCACACTCAAGGTGAAATATTTTATAAGGGGCAAGAATCTTAGAATTTTTCTAGTATACCCAATTTATAAATGACCTTCCAAAAATTGATCACGTTGGTCTTTGGAAATTCAGAACATATTTTTCCAATGAGTTTTATGAAGTATTAAGTTGCCATGGCACAGCCCACAAATGTCCAGTTTCATTCACACAGATAACAAACAGTACCATAAATCAAGCATATTTTTAAAGATAATTCACATGCAGAAAAGTAGAGCACATTGTGTCACTTGCTGTATCTATCTTGAGTCGTAGCACTACTCTTCCCTTGTCCTGCCTCTTGCCCTTTCTCACCATGGACTTGTATATACTCCTGGCAGTTGCTCTCAGGACTTCATATTGTTCTTGGGGATAAAATTTCATCCAGAGTTAGGTGCTGTAACAATTGTCTTGGGAAGTCAGAATATAATGAAATTTAACTGTGAAGTGAGGATCCAATTTGATAGGGAGAAAAGATAGGCCAGGCTTGGAACATTTGAGGGGAATGTTTCGTCCTCCCTTTCCTCTCTTTTCCTGTGCATTCTACATTGGTGGAATGGAAGGGAAGGAGAGTGTGTGAAGGAAGATAGGAAAGATGAATGTTGCAGTCAGACGTACAGGAGGACTAGCTTAGCTCACTAGGGTCTGTTGAGGCTGTGGTGCAGGCTGTGAGGGAGGACATGGGGGAGCACGAGAGTGGTCTTAGGGCACCTGAAGGATTTTTGTTTGGAAGGAAGTGCGTCTGGGACAGTGCAATGGAAGATTGTCTAATACATTCCAGAAGCTGTTGGCTGGCTTGTTAGGAATGCATCAGTGGATGGCCCGCACTGCACTCCATTTGCACTAACCTTTGTCTTAGGGTGGACTTGATGTCTCTAGGGATGTGGGGCCATTGGAGAGGCAAGCCAGGGAAATGGAGCTAAGGAACATTACAGAGCAGAGTCCCTGGTATTAGATACAGTATGAGTAGCTTGTGCTGAATCTTTCACACTTGCCCTGTTTCACATTTAGTTTTTTCTCTTTAGGTTTGATGAGGCTGCAGCTTCTATTCAGAAAGAAAAAAATATTTATAAGGAAATTGAGAATTATCCAACATGTTATAAGGTATTGTTCAAAAATACTTGTTTTGGCTTTCTGTTAGATAATTTTTCACATTGATATAAATATCTAAAACAGGATTCTGTGTATATTTGTATAAAATAATATGTTACAGACTTGCATTTCCAACCATGACAGTCATTGTAGCCTGTGTCTCTTGCTTACCACTAAAACGATTGAACATACAAAGGACACTTCCACAAACTCGGAACCACAAATACAAGCAGTGGGCTGCAGAGGGAAAGCCAGAAACTGAGGAATTCTCTGGGCTTTTCTATTTTCTCCTGTGGCTTTTCCCTGACAGAACCCCCCATCATGTCACTGGACAGCAGAGCCTATACTCCAAAAAGATTCCCCCTGGCTTTGCTCGGAGGTTGAGCTTCAGTCTCATGGAGCTACAACTGTGTTGTGGCTCCATAGGAACCCCAGTCTGGCCAGAGGAACTGCGAAGAGGAGCCAAGAGCAGGGACCCTATCCTCAAGAGGGAGAGTGGGAGAAGGGAATCCCTGCGCGTGTGTGCCCATACTAGCCTTAGCTGTGCATCCTGGGGCTTCTAGATGCAGAGGAGGACTGACAAGAACTGAAATGAGACTGAAACCATTTGTCCTGCCCCGGAGGTCTCGTGGGGTCAGACCCACAGCAGTACAGCAAAAGATTTGAACTAAGCTCAGAACCAGTACCCACCAGTAGTAGCAAGATGTACTCTGCAGTTTGAACCCAAGACAATTGAGTGCCTGCTAAGAATATCACAATCTGATGAGAATTATAGGAGAGCTACAGTGAAACATTCTCAGACATCTAGGGTACAGTCCACAATGACCCAGCACATACAATCCAGGAAGAAACCAGTTCACTTGGTCAAGAGAAAAAGACAACTGATGCTGATGCTTAGTGACTCAGCTGTTGGAATTAGCACTTCAAGTGAGAAGGCTGCTAAGCAGCTCTTGTAACGGCTTCATAAGGTTCAGCTGAACACAGTTGAAATGAATGGAAAAAGCTCATTTTTTAATAGAATTTTTTTTATAGAAACTTGAAATTAAAAAGAAATTTTAATACTAAGTATAATATCCAAAATAAGTTACTAGGTAACATTTTTATAATGAAGAATAAAAAAAATGCCACTAACCTGAAGATAGATGATAGATGAGTATTTGGAAAGCTGACGCAGGATTGTGAGTTTGGGACCAGCCTGAGCTACTTAGTGAGGCCCTGTCTCAAAAAAAAAAAAAATTATTTTTGTCAGTAAGATTTTATCAGTCCTACTCTTGATTTTAACTCTAGTTTTTGTGTTGGCTTCTAAGTATGCTTGTTTCTGTTTTCTAGAGTTTTCACTCACTTTTTTCCTTGAACTCACCTTAAGAATTTCATACTATAATAATAGAGGTATGGGCCCTCCCACTTTTTGGTTCATTTTTCAAGACTAACTTTGATAGGGGCACTTGAAAGAAATTTTCTAAAACTGGCCTGTGGTTGTATTCTGAGGCTTTGAGATCAGGGAATGTCCTCAGGCCAGTAGTTCCAGTTCCACTTGCACTGATATGAAATGGCAGAACCTCAGCCCAGCTCAGCCAGGCTTCTGCCTACCAAACCCCCTGTGTGGTTTGCCATCTACATTGATACTTCAGGTGTGCTGTGGATGTTACTGTAATCTATATGAACCAAGACTGTAAATGTGAAACCAACAACTGCTTTAAAAACTGCCAAGAAATTGTCTGTATGACAATAGATAAAACTTTAGACCCTAATCTTATCTTTTGTTTTAGAAAACAATTGCTCAAGTCCTAGTTCATCTGCACAGAAATGACTACGTGGCTGCAGAGAGATGCGTCAGGGAGAGTTACAGGTAAGTGCTGGCTGGAAATGTGTTCAGATATTTCTAGCCATGAAACTGTTTAAATCTTGCTATGGGCAATGTGCCATTTCAAGGGGTTTATTATTAAGATTTTTGTTGTGTTTATAATTTTTCTTTTTTAATATTGGGGATGTAATCTGAATCTTTGGCATGCTGGGCAAGCTTTCTACTACTGAGCTACAGTCCCATCTCCTACCTTAGGTTTTGCAGCAGGAGTTTTGTAAATTTGTTTTTTTTTTTAATTATTATGTCCTTCTATATGCGATTTCCATGAGAGTGAATGGTTTTAGTCATTTTGTTATATTTGCTTTCTAAACATAAGGAACAACAGCAAAAATAAAGAAAAGTTCTTGTGTGTTACAAAATCAAAATGAGGTGCTGTCTTTTGTGGGGTGATGAATGAGCATTGGTAGTTTGGGCCGGCATGTGTGCTGAGGCGGGGGTGTCCTGTGCTGGCGGGATTCTTAGTGTCCCTGGCGTGCGCTCGCTCACTGCCGATAGCACCCCTGTTCCTGCGGTGATGGCGGTGCGCACAGACTCGGCGCTCTGATGAAGTGTCTTTGTAAGTGTGCCCCGTGCTTTCCGCAGCATACCCGGCTTTAATGGCAGTGAAGACTGCGCGGCGCTCGAGCAGCTCCTCGAAGGCTATGACCAGCAAGACCAAGACCAGGTGTCGGCGGTCTGCAACTCGCCGCTCTTCAAGTACATGGACAATGACGTAAGTGAACCTGGCCAGGCAGCTTTCCTCTTTTCTTTCCTCTTGAAAGAAAATATCTCCCCCCCCCCACCATGGATTTGTGAGACTTTCTACCTCTGATTTCCATCTCAAACTTTACTTGTAATGGAGCTAACTCGGTTGATTTCTTCTTATGTTTAAATGACATGGGTGTCAGCCATCCTGCATCACTGTTGTCACATGCATATTTTAAAATCCAGCATTTCTCAGCTTCTCCTTCCCACACTTGTCCCTGTCTGAAGGAGGCCCATTGTATGCAAATTTTGCAGTTCAATAGGGCTGAGGGAATTCTGCTTCTGTGACAGTTAGTTGTACAGTGTAGTCATGTGTAAGCCTCAGGTGACTTTCCTGTAAAAGCAGAATTCCTTACACCTACTTCTGGACTGTTGGGAGGAACCCTCAAGAGCCCCCAGTCTACCTGCGTGGAAAAGCCCCACACTGTGACGCATGAGTGCGCCATGGCCGTGTGTCCTTGCCGCTTGCTTCCCTCCTTCAGGCCACTTGCGATCGTAGAACTTGAGAGTCTTGTCACAATGTCAGATGAATTTTAGACCTTTAATTCTCCTACAGTGATAAAGAAAAACCAATTTTTCTTTTATACTAGAGAAATTTGTATATATTTATTCGTTCAGTTTTTGTGACAGGGTCTCACTGCTATGGAGCGCTGCCACCTTAATCTTGAGGTATTCCTGCCTCAGCTTCCCAAGTGCTATGATTGCAAGCATTTTACCACTGCTTATAGCCTCACATGTGATTTTTTTTGTAAAGTAAGAATTTTACTTACTAGAGCTTAAGCTAAGGAAATCTAGCATATGAACATGGATAAAGAGGTCACATTCCATCAGATGATCTGATTATAAACGTAGATATTGTCAATAAGACAGCATGTGCGCATTTGTTTTTGTGGATCTTTAAATTTTATGCATCTTTAAAAGTCTGTCCTTAGCCTGCACTATTGCTTGCTCAGCAGGCCTTTACCTTGGGCCTAGTAGAAGTAATATTAACTCTGTACATCCAGACCCTGAGGGAGGCGCCTGATCTGTGATCATGTTTTCCCAGCTGCATGCATGTCACGTCATCTGAGCTTACCTTTATCTAAGCGATGATCATGAGGGTGAAGCGCTGAGCTCTGGTTTCCCCACTTGAAGCTCGTATTTTATTGTTGACAGTATGCTAAGCTGGGCCTGAGCTTGGTGGTCCCAGGAGGGGGGATCAAGAAGAAATCACCGGCAACACCCCAGGCTAAGCCCGATGGCACCACCCCCACAGCAGCGGCTGAGGAGGAGGAAGATGAGTATTCAGGAGGCCTATGCTAGTGCTTTGTTTACCGAAGACGTAAGAAGAATCCTGACATACTGTCTTCTGGAATTGAAGCTTGTTTTTGGATATCTCTGCTTCATTGAGATTACGTGTTGAATGCTAATAAAGACTTGATTTTTAGTTGCCATTTCCCCCTAATCAGCCATCATATCTACTACATGCAAAGCAGTTTTTTCTTCCCATCCTAAGAGAAGGAATTATTGGAAATGCACTGTTACACTTTAATAGGTGATTTTAAAATTGATAAGCCAAATTCCAGACGAATTCTATCCCAAACAAAAAGGGCAACAGCTATAGTTTTTGTCTCTCTTGAGTTCTTGTAATTTATTGTTAGTTTTCTTTGTATTTTATTTAACATTGCTGCTACAGTTGACATTGGTAAAAGTACTAGTTTTAAAAATTAGTCTAGCATTGAAAAGGAAATTCATCCCCTATAATATTAGACATATTTAAATTATTAAATCTTGTCAGAGACAAGATAAGCTGTTTTGAGCTTTAATGCTTTCTTTAGCCAATAAAATGCTTTTGTTCAGGCCTTTATGTTTGACTTCACAGAGTGTGGAGGAGCATATTAAAATGATTCTGTCAGTGTCTTCTCTATACTGTTGGTAGTCCATCTTAAAAAGCAAAAACAAACTGCTGTGACTGTCTCCAAAACTACTTGACTCTTGACCAGATGGGAGCTAGTTTACCTGCATTTGAGAAACAGACAGTGCTTCCATCCATCTAGTCATATGCACTTCTTACCTCCAAAGTAGTTTGAGTCATTTAGAGTTGCAACTTGCTGCTCATAACTTCACATGGGAAGGACTGTAGACCACAGGAAGCTGAGAGGAAGAGTTGGTTTTTGAAGACATGCATTTGAAACACCGGGTTCCCACTCTTTCAGTACTTCACAGGTACTTCCTAAAATGTTAGTTTGGAACATTCCCTTTTCACCCTGTGAAGGAGAACCTACGAAGCAGCAGCCATGCGTGCCCCACAGTTGGTGCTGGCCAGAGTACTTTCCTGCCATTGTGCCCTGCTGGGGTCTACGTCCATACCTTATGTGAGTAGATGAGTTTAGTGTTGCCACATTTCCTAAAAACACCAGGGCAAGCATGGTTGTGATACCACTCCCAGTGTTGAGGGAGAGCTTGGACAAAGTAGCACCCGTTGCCTAGAGTGCTTGAGCAGATGGGTGTTGTCATACAGCCTTTATCATAGGTCTGATGCAAAACACTAATACATGTTCTGTTTGCCCTTCAGTGACCGCCATAGTTGTACAGGTAACCAGCTCATTTTCTTTTATTATATTGAGACCATGAGTCATCTGAATCAAGCTCTATTTAGGCATTTTTATTTAAAGAGAAATTATGTAACAAACATCCTATCATTGCTGCATAAACCCTTTAGACACAGCCAGAAACTTCTGGGGTCTTGTATTAATGCTTATTTGAGCTAATTAGTAATCTGAAACAGATTTGGCAGCTCAAAAACTTTGTTAGATTATTTATAGACCTTGTCACTCACAGCCTTGGCCGAGGCAAGGGTCGTTTTACAGACTGAACCACAAAGAAGTGATGGTACTTTCTGAGCAGCAGTGCAGCTCAGGTTTAGCTGACATAGAGGGCTGCGGACAACTGCAGCCCCACCCCCGGCCACATTTAGGAACAAGTGTGCAGGGCTCACGGCAAGCTCTCCGGTGTCAGGGTTGTATGTGCGTCTAGTGAGGAACATTTGTTCTACACGTGTACTTTTTATTTTTCCACATGCATAAATGTCTTTTGTCCAGATGTGGAAAACTTTAGTGTTTACAGCAAGAAAACTTGTTTTTCAGAACTCTCGTGTCCTCACTACCAAAGTGAAAGTGTGCATGGATAAACTAGTCATCTAGTAGTAGTTTGTATCTAGTAAATGAAGTCATTCTACAAAACATTTAATATAGTGAATTTATTTGTACATATTCAGATTATAGTATTTGTGTATGGAATCTGCTTTATCCTATTTTTTCAGCTGTCTGATGACTATAACCTCAAATATGTTGTTATGGAAAGGTAGATGGTTGTTTCTAAAGGAAGATAATTATGAAAATAAAGGAAACTATATGAATGTAATTTTTGTTATGCCTGTTCATTTCCTTCTTTCTGATGACACATTCTCTTAATTATTTACGTGATCTTAGCTGTATTTAACAAAAACAGTATTGTCTCCGTTTTTGTTTATATTTTCTGCTCTGTGGGAGGTAGGTACTTTTTGGGAGTTACTTTATATTATTTGAGCTTTTTGAAAATACTTGTCATTTAGTTCTCAGAAGACTATTTTAAAGCCTGCTGTCTGGCCCGGTAGAAGACTAATTTAATGAATATAACTTCTAAAAGAAGAACTTAACAAGGTCAACTGAGGGAAAATACAATCTGGAGACCAGAGAAAACCAGTGTGGATGCTATTGTTTTGTAGTTAGGCATAGTTAATACCTGAATTGCTACCCACGCTTACCTGCAATTAGACATTTATCGATGCTTGATATATAATACTATCCCCATCCATAGCAGAAATTCATAACATAATTTGATCCATTATTGAAGGAAGTTGTAAAATAATCCACAAGCGACTCTTGAACATGGTTTGATTTTGTATTTCTTTCAGGACTTGAGTATTCTGAGCTATTTTGTGGTCACCATGGCTTTTATAGTGGCCCCGTGTGGTGGCTAAAAGATAATCGATTGCCATGTTCTCATATGACTAGTAAAAGGCCCAATACTAAGTTCAATTTGATGAGGTAAACTTCAAGGTATTAAAAATGTTTTAAAAGAAAAAAAGTGATGAAAGCATTGATTTTTTTTTTTTTTTAAGGAAAGTAAACCTTTCCATAAGAGAGAGAGAGTATACAGTGCTAGGAGACCTTGTCCATAGAACTTAGATGTCTTCCAATATTCAAGGATATTAGAAACCATTAGCTCCACGTACAAACTTAGTTAATTAAATCCCAATAAAACTTAAGTATTTCCCATATTTACCTGGTTTAAAAAAAAAAAATCTCAGATATCCCTACAGGCCTAATCTTGTCAAGTCTTAAAACTTGACTCTCAGTCATTGCGGCACCAAAACACCTAAACAAAAGCTTATGGCTGGGCAGGTCGTAAGCCGAGTGGCAAAGATACTACTGTTGTTTGGCTATCATGGCCGCCAAATTGCCCTCTAAATATTTATGTCCATATATAAATAGTGCTCTTGCTTTTGGACTGGGGAGACTCAAAACTAGTCAACATGCTGAGAAGTGGTAGTGGAGTGTTCAGCACTAAGTGAGACATCTGTCACACTGCCCGAGGCTCACATACCATTGCAGAAGAATTGGTGGAAAGAAAGCCAGAACCCAAGGATGGAGAGGTGTGGTTTGGAAAAACTCTGTCCTCACTCACAAAATGAGATTGCGTCTGCGACCTTGCAGCGGCTGTTGTTACCTGCACAAATCGCGCATGATATCGGGCCAGTCAACGTGGTCTCAGGGAGGATGGAAGGAGGCAAAAGTGGGAGGGAGGAAGGGGGTCATCAGAGGGAGGATTATGATCAAGGTATATTGTATGTGTGTGTTTTTAAATGTAAAAACAATTAAAAATATTGTTTATTTTATTTATTTGACAGAGAAAGAGGGAGAGAGAGAATGGGTGCACCAGGCCCTCCCCCCTCCCACCTACCTCAGCCTTGGCCAAGCAGCTGCCAAAGAGGGGCCAGGCTCAGGGTGCCCGATTTTAGGTTTTTTTTTTTTTTTTTTTTTTTTTTTTTTTGCTTGCTTGTTTGTTTTGTTTTGTTTTTTTGTCTCATTGAACTTCTCAGTATTTGGGCTGGAGAGATGGCTTAGTGGTTAAGGCGCTTGCCTGCAAAGGCTAAGGACCCAGGTTCAGTTCTCCAGGACCCACATCAGCCATGCACCTGGAGTTCATTTGCAGTGGCTGGAGGCCCTGGCATGCTCATTCTCTCTCTCTCTTTCTAATGAATAAGTAAAAATAAAATATTGAGAAAAGAACTCGGTACTTGAAAAAAGGTCAGAAATATATGTGGTTACTTCATGAGAAGTCCTTGGTTCTCTTCTTTGCTATAGAGTCTTCTGAAACAGTTCTTGGCATGTGTTAGGCATTTGGTAATTAATTTAAATGTATACGACAGGACTCAGTGTTACTGAAATTGGTTGGTTTCTGGTAATATCTTTCTACTTTTAATATCTATTAACCAATATTTTCCAAACCAAATAGATATTACTATCTCTTGAAAAGTGTTACTGAACTGAGGGAGTCTTTGTTCTATTAGCCATTCTTGCCGAGTGTAAAGACTGGATAGATAGGCCCAGGCATAGTTAGGGTGTAAAGGTGCTCTGAGAAATACACGACCCCATGGAAATGCGTTCAGCTGCTGGCTTCTCATAGTCCAGTCATGGATATCATCCACAACTCTTCCAAGTTTCCCACAGCTCAAAACCGAAGCATAAAGCTGTTTTATAGCCTAAAGCTGGGTTGTGATTGACTGTGATCACCCAGAAATGATAGATTGGTAGGGTGGTGATTAGGAGAGAAAAAGATTTAAAACAAAATTGGTCTGACCTACCCTGTTCAGATATCAGAAAATGTGCCTCCTCTCTTCACTTAAGGTACTTCTTAAGTCCTTTCCGGAATTTGGGAGTCACAGTTTAAGGCATGAAGCACTCTAGAGCTTGCGTTAGTACACTGAAGAGCTTGATAATATATATGAAGAGACATCCTTGCGAGTAGCTCATTGAATAGATAGGTCACTTACAGAATCCCATTTAAGATATTTTTCTTAAAGTTGATCTAGTACCTTGCTTTTATAGTATGGTTTAGACTCAGGTCCAACCACAGTGGGAGAAGGGCAGGCGAGTAAAGTTTTATTGAAAACCAAAAATAAAAAGTGGGAGCTGGAGAGATTGCTTAGTGGTTAAGGTGCTTGCTTGCAAAGCCTAAGGACCCAGGTTCAATTCCCCAGTACCCACATAAGCCAGATGCACAAGGTGGCACATGTGTCTAGAGTGTGCAGTGGCTGAAGGCCCTGGCATGTCTATTCTTTATCTGCCTCTTCCTTCTTCTCTCTCTTTCTCAAATAAATAAGGAAAATATGTATTTTTTTTAAAAGTAAAAGCACAAAGAGTCCTGCCACAGCAGGAGGGGACCAGGACAGGTTGTAGCCCAGCACTCTGGATCAGGGCTTTTATGCACTGGGGACAAATCTATCCTTGGCCAGTATGGAAACTGGGTGTCAGGCATGGATGAACTTTATTGGTTAAGGTTAAACATAGAGATCATACTGGTTGGTGGATCAAGGGGAAGAGTGCAGATTCGGAAAGAACCTGCTGACAGGAAGAAAAAAAAAAGTTCACCAAAAAGTTCCAAAGAGGAAGAAGAGCTGGGGCGTGAAGAACAAAGGGCTGGTGTCCAGCAGCCATCTCTACGAGTCAGGGCTTTTTGGATTTTAGCTTCTGGACCGAAGTGGTCTTCTGGTTTTGTCAGGGCAAATCAGTGTTTACGTTCCCTTGGGCCTGTGACCCTGACTACTTACAGAATGAGCTACCTTGCTCCTAATCCCTATCATTTCCCCTCCTGAAGTAACCCTAACTCTCATTGGGGGGATACAGGGGAGTGGCCACTCTGACTTCTTCAAGCTGAATAGGGTCATAGGGTATGGCAGTTAAAGTCCCATTGGAGGGGATCTATCTAAGGGCTCATGGTAAAAAAAAGTCCCTAAAGTGAAACCCTACTTCAAAAAAAAAAAAAAAAGAAAGAAAGAGAAGGTTATGTTGGTGCACACTTTTAATCCCAGCACTCAGGAGGCAGAAGTAGAGGGATCGCCATGAGTTTGAGGCCAGCCTGGGACTACGGAGTGAATTCCAGTTCAGCCTGGAATAGAGCAAGACCCTACCTCGAATAAAAACAAAACAAAACAAAATATTCTTCGTGAGTCTGTCAGGGTCAAGGTTGGGCTATCTTGGGCTGCAGGTAACTAACTATGACAGAACCACAGACCAAGAACCACAAAATCCCTGATGCCCTCGTTTCCAACAGAGGCTCATCTTTGCCGCCTCCCCCCCCCCCCCCCCCACTGTCCTGTCAACCTTCAGAACGGTTCTGGTCCTGCATTAAGTCACTGAGAATCGGTTTGGGGCAACACATGTCTCTTGTTTCTGGCAGTATCCGCTCCTAGAGGGGGAGGCCCCGGACCTGTGTGGCCTGAGTATCTCTCTCCAGGGTCTGTGCATGACAAAGACAGGAAGTCTCCAGGCACCTAACTTGTTTTTCTATTTTTCTTTTTTTTTAAGATACATTTTTTAATATCGTATTTATTTTACTTCTTTATTTTATTTTTTATTTATTAGAGACAGAGGGAGAAGGAGAGAGAGAGAGAGAGAGATAGCATGGGTACGCCAGGGCCTTCAGCCACTGCAAACAAACTCTAGACGCATGTGCCATCATGAACATCTGGCTTACATGGGACCTGGAGAATCGAATCTGGGTCCTTAGGCTTTGCAGGCAAGTGCCTTAACCACTAAGCCATCTCTCCAGCCCTCTGTTTATATTTTTCCATCACTGATGTAAATGATAACATTAAAAGTGGTTGGTATTAGTGATGAGAGGCCGCTTGTTAGTAGTGTGTGCATACTCCAAGGAGGTTTGTTCATTTTTATTTTTTAAACCAGTTTATTTATTTGCAAGGAGAGAGAAAGAGAGAGAATGAGAACGGGCATGCCAGGGCCCCTAGCTGCTGCAAACAAACTCCACAGCTATGTGCCACTTTGGGCATCTTGGCTTTGCATGAGTACTGAGGATTTCAACCTGGGTTGTAAGGCTTTGCAGGCAAGCACGTTAGCCGCTGAGCTGTCCTGATTGTTTGCAGTGGGGCTCTTCTGTGATGTCCGGGCTGGTATCAAAGTCCCAGGCTCAAACACTCCTGCCTCCCCAGTTAGAACTGCACATGCACACCACCACATTCGCTCCACACCAACACTTATTTTCTGAGTTTAATATTATCTGAGGTATTTGAATGCTATGATCCTGTTCTGATTTGAATCCAGATTGTTCCTCACAGACTCTGCTTGGTTGCCAGCTGGTGCTGCTATTCTAGGGAGGGATAGAAGCTTCAGCAGGTGGGGTGTAGCCAAGAGGAAGTAGGTCACTTCGTGGGTGTAGTGGTTTGGCCGAGAAATGTTCCCAATAGGCTCACATGTTCAGACACTTAGTCCTCAGTTGGTACTGTCATGGAACCTTTAGGGTCCCTGGTGGTGAGCCTTCAGGTTTTGTGGCTTAGCACCACTTCCTGTTCATTCTCTGCTTCCTGACTGGCTGCAGTGTGACCCGCCAGTCTCCTACTCCTGCTGCCATACCTTCCCTGCCACAGCGGAATGTGTCCCCTCAATTGTAAGTCAGAACGAACCCTTCCTTAAGCTGTTTCTTGTCAGGTATGTGCTCACATTGAGTGAGGTAATGAATGCAGTAGTGACTTTGAAGGTTATACTTGTCCTCCATCCCTTCCCTTCTTTGTTTCCAGACTGCCATGAGCGGAATAGCTTTTCTCCATCATGTCCCTCATTCTTAATTCTGCCTTCCCATGAGCATAAGAGTAATGGAGCCATCTGACCATCGACCAAAACTTCTGACTCCTTGAGCCAAAAATCAGTCTTTTTTCTTTTAAGTTGTTTCTTCCAGGCATTTGGCACAGTGATGAAAAGTCTCACATTTATTCTGACAAATTCTCATGACAAAAGTAGTGAATGATTGGGCTGGAGTAATACTTTAGTGGTTAAGATGCTTGCCTGTGAAGCCTAAGGACTCAGGTTTGATTCCTGAGTACCCACATAAGTCAGATGCACAAGGTGGTGCATATGTCTGGACTTTGTTTTCAGGGGCTGGAGGCCCTAGCGTGTCCATTCACTCTTCTTCTACCTGCCTCTCTGTCTCCCTCTCTCAAATAAATAAGATATAAAAATTGTAAATGACTAGATCAACGAATAAATAAATATTTTAATAAAAAGTAGTGAATGAAGATAGCTATGTCCCAGAGAAGCGTGTAGATGACGTGACTGGGGAGGTGCCAGAGTCGGAGGTGCTAGGATTGACCAAAGCATGGCTGCTACAGAGACACTGGAAACTGTCCACACCCTCTGTCCTGAGCAGTATCCTGTGATGAACTGGGCCTCCAGTTTGGAGGATCTCACTCCACAGCCCATTGCTCTGCTCCCTCATGCCTTCACTCCAGGTATTACCCATGTGTCTAGTGGACAACTGCAGAAAAGACAGAAAATTTGCATATACATTTTGCCCTGGTGGTCACCAAAAATTCAGGCTGAGGATAGACAGGATGAACAATGTCACTTGACCTAATGGAAGGCAGAAGATTTTGGGGCAGCTGAAATAAGTTCCCTGACTTCTCTGGACAGCAGAAAGCCATGGTCCAGGACATGCATAGACCGTGTGTAGAGATTGTTCCCTGGCTGATGGTCCTGGACATGCACAGACCGTGTGTAGAGATTGTTCCCTGGGTGATGGTCCTGGACATGCACAGACCGTGTGTAGAGATTGTTCCCTCGGTGATGGTCCTGGACATGCACAGACCGTGTGTAGAGATTGTTCCCTGGGTAATGGTCCTGGCCATGCATAGACTGTATGTAGAGATTGTTCCCTGGGTGATGGTTCAGGACATTCACAGACCGTGTGTAGAGATTGTTCCCTGGGTGATGGTCCTGGACATGCACAGACTGTGTGTAGAGGTTGTTCCCTGGGTGACCTGAAACCCCTGCCTGCCAAGAGTTTCCTAAAACTCCAGCTCCAGCCAGTAGCGATGCCGCAGTTTACAGAGGTTTATTGAACCAGGACCCACCTCATGATTTATGGATCCCAGCGTACAATGAAAGTACAAGTACCAGGCCCTTGTTCAGACATCAAGAAACAAGCCCCTGTCCATTCTCTCTCTCTCCGTCTCCATACTTCCTCAGCGTTACTTGGCTCAGGCTGTGATCCTGAGCTGTGTTCCCAGGCCACCTCCAGGGCAGCAGCACTGGTTGGTCAGGTCACTGTGGAGAGATACAGGGTTGGATTCCACAGAAGACACATTCTTCACTGGTCTTACCTTACAAAATGTAAGTTCAGCCGGGCGTGGTGGCACACGCCTTTAATCTCAGCACTTGGGTGGCAGAGGTAGAAAGATCGCTGTAAGTCTGAGGCCACCCTGAGAGACTACAGAGTGAATTCCAGGTCAGCCTGAGCTAGAGTGAGACCCTACCTCGAAAAACCAAAATTAAAAACAACAACAAAAGTAGACAAAAGGTAATTTCAAAGTCATCAAGATTTTCATGATGACCCCATGTGCAGACCCTTCTGGGTGTGCCATCTGCACCCTCCAGCAAGTCGCGCCCAGGCCAGATGCAGACATGTAGTTCCTAAGCAGTGAAGGCTTCAGGAAGGCATGACTTTGTGTGCCATTTCCATGTGCGGATGCACCTTTTGCTCCCTCCCCTCCCCTCAAGGAGCTTCCCGGGGACTGCTGGGATCTCACTTCCAGGGTCTGTCCTGGGCGGGTGAAGATGAGTCTCTGGCCTGCACCCTGCCCGGTCACCAGCAGGAGGACCTGTCCAGACTCTTCACAATTACATACAATGCTGCCCACACAGCTTTCACAATCCAGTGTTCCTGTATTTACTTAAGGGACAGCCCTGGGGCCGCGGGGAAAATCCACTCACAGGGCATGCAAGGAAGGCCTGTGGAGAGCTGGAACCCTGCTATCTGCGGTGTCACATCCCAGGAGACCCCAAAGCTGCTGACAGGAGGTCACTCTGCTCCCCCTGTAGACCTGTGAGCTGCGTTAGATGTGAGCTTCCTACAGTTCTCCACCTTTAGCCTCTGCTCAGGGCACAATGGACTCAGCAGTTGTACCTCAGGATCCCCCTCACCTGCCTCTCCAAAACCCAGGCCTGATCATCCCTACTGAGCACAACTAGAAGCCAGGGCCTCTGCTCCTACAGGCGGACAGCATGGCGGCCCATCGGAAGGAGCCAGAGATCAGATGATGACAGAGAAGCCGAGAGAGAAGGCAACCTTGAAAGATCAAGGACAAGGCCAGCCCACGCGGGAAACACTGATCAAAGAGGGAGGCTGAAGCAACCAAATTCACCCACAGCCTTGCCAAGGGCTTTGCTTGGCCAGCAGGGCCAGGGTGTTCTCTAGGGCTGGAGCCCTTCATGATCCTTGTATACGTCTCAATATTCTCATGACAGAGACGGAAACAATTTATGATGTTCCCACAGGAAAATGACTTTGGAATAGAATAACAACGTTTACTTGTTGTTTATTTCCATGCCTCCTTTGGGAGGTACATAATAAAGAATTTCAGTTTTTGAAGACCAATCATTCTTTAAGGCGACAAGGTCAGAGTTTTTCAAGCCGCCAGGTGGCGCTGCCGAACCATTGTACCGAATCCAGGGAAGAGAGACTGACCTGTCCCGGCTACAAACGTCAGCAGGCTCACTTCCAACACCGACCAATTTAAAGTCCACCGAGGATGGGGACCGAGGACTAACCGTGCCCTGGGTGGCTACGGCTAGGATGCTTGTCTCGCCGCCGCATCGCTCCTCACGTGGGTGTCTCCGTTCTTGGCTCTGTGCTTCTTGGCTTGGAAAGACAGCAGTCACTAGAAACGGACTCCGAAGGAGCTCATCTTGACATGCTCTGAGATTCATGGGGGAGTGGGGTCTGGCAGCCGACTGAGATGTAGAGCTACTGTGCAGGGGTTCATGAGTGGATGTCAGCCCAACACCTGAGAGGGTCTGAGGAGGCCGGGAGAAAGAAGGTAGCTAGGAGACAGCTGTGAGTGAATGTCAGCAAAGCACATTAATGCCCTGGAAAACAACCTGCATTTCTTAAGCCACTAACATCGTGGATGACAGCGTGAAATTTGTAATGGTCCCCACGCACCATTACATGACAGCATCAATAACACACTGTTAAAATGAATGTGTTTGAATGTGCTTATGATTAGACACTTGCTAAGAAAAATCAAATTCCTGAAGTCTTTTTTTTTAAGAAATTCTTTTTAAAATATTATTTATTTATTTATTCATTTATTGAATTTGAGACAGAGAGAGAGAGGGTGGCCTCTAGCCACTGCAAACAAACTCCAGATGCATGCACCACCTTGTGCTTCTGGCTTACATGGGACCTGGGGAATTGAACCTGGGTCCTTAGGCTTTGCAGGCAAGCACTTTAAGTGCTAAGCCATCTCTCCAGCCTTAATTTTTAATTAATTAATTTATTTACAAGAGAGAGAGAGAGAATGGGCATGCCAAGGCCTCTAGCCACTGAAAATGAACTCCAGATGCATGTGCCACCATGTGCATCTGGCATACTTGGGTTCTGGGGAATTGAACCTGGGTCCTTTAGGCTTCACAGGCAAATGTCTTAATCACTAAGTCATCTCTCCAGCACCAAATTTTGTTTTTGTTACCTGCTCTCTCTTGCCTCATCCTCTCCCCCCTTTGTACCCTCCCCATAATAGCCTCCTTTCCATATCCCCACTCCACATTTTCTTTGCTCTTTCTCCTTTGTCTTAGCTTTTTGTCCCCATCTTGTGGTGTTGCAGTCAGATTTGCATTGCTGGTAGAAATCACCCTACCAAAAGCAGCTTGTGGGGAAAAAAAAGAGGTTTATTCTGGCTTACAGGCTCGAGGGGGAAGCTCCATGATGGCAGGGAAAACGATGGCATGAGCAGAGGGTGGACATCACCCCCTAACCCACATAAGGTGGACAATAGCAACAAGAGAGTGTGCCAAACACTGGCAAGGTGAAACCGGCCTGTAACACCCATAAGCCTTCCCCCAACAATACACTCCCTCCAGGAGGTGTTAATTCCCAAATCTCCATCAGCTGAGAACCCTAGTATTCAGAACACCTCAGTTTATGGGGCACACCTGAATCAAACCACTGCATGTGGTCTCCTATCTTTTTTGTCTTCCTATCTTGATTCATAGTGGATACTCACTCTTACATCCACTTATTTACATATATACATTCAAAGTTAGGATCCACATAGGAGACAGAACATAGGATTTTTGTCTTTCTGAGCCTGTCTTTGGAATACAAATGATACCACATGACTTCCTCTTAGATGGCACCTGCTCAACTGCAGAAGCATTTCTGCATCTATCTCCTCATAACCCACCTACACCATTATTTCTGCCTCTTTCAAAGCTAACAGAGTGGCTCTGGAATCCCCTCAGGGGCAGCTGGCCTCTGATGTCCCCCAACGCCTTGCCTTTGGGCCCTCAGGTCCTCATGGATTCCTCTCCCATGGTGAATATGACTGACCTGTGGTCTCTCAGGAGACCTCTGAAGTAGTGGGTCTTCCTTCTGAAGCAAGGCCATAAGAAATACCGTAACTCCAGTCTTGGTCTTTTGGTCTCTGAGGCAAGCCAGCCGCTAGGCCACAGAGACACTTAAGCGGCTCTATGGAGTCACAGTCCTGTGGAGAGCAGCTGCTGGCCTCACAATAGCCAGCGCTTGCTGCTGGCGGGGGACCAGTGAGCCCTTTCATCTTCTGGAGCCTTCAGCCTGCAGCCCCGTAGGAGCATTGACTATAGCGGTTTCCTCACAGACTCGGAGCCAGCCACCAAGCAGACGCACTAAATCCCTAAGCCACGAAAACTGTGAGAGACAATAACAAAGAATGTTGTTTGAAGGCACTTTATTTTGGAGACAGTGGTCTGTGACTACTCTAACATTCTGTAGAACAAATCCCCTACTCCTAATGGTGTCTGACTTTGGGCTCCAAAGTAGTGCTACTCGAGACTCGGCTCCCCATAAAACGCCCAGTATGAACAATTTCTTCTGCCCCCGCTGGACTCCACACGGAGGCTCAGAGCTTGAGGACTCACAAACGAGGCCATTGTCCTGTCCACTGCCCCAAACTACAGGTCCTTCTTTCTCTTCTTTGCTAACCGAACCTTATTTTGTCCAGATGACACCAGACATGACTTGACCTCAGGAAACAGACCCTTCAACCCTAGAGAATGATTCGTGAGTGTCCATCCACATGCAGGCCTCCAGTCTCTCTTACCCAAGGCAGGAGTTCTTCCTAACTATGTCAATGCCATATGGTGAGATGGCCTTCTTTACAGAACAAGTCACGAGCCTTTTCAGGAAATTGCTCCTTGATCCTTTCTTTTCAACCATCTTCTAACTTTGGATATGAAAGTGTTGTCTAGTGGCATCACATTGTCTTATGCTCACAGGGCAACAAGTCAATACTTTAAGAATACTCTTGGCATGGAGAGATGGCTTCGTGGTTAAGGCACTTGCCTGTAAACCCTGAGGACCCAAATTTGATTCCCCAGAACCTACGTAAGCCAGATGCACAGAGGTAGAGCATTCATCTGGAGTTTGTTTGTGGTGGCTAGAGGACCTGGTACACCCATTCTTTCCCTCTATCTGCAACTTTCTCTCTCTTTTTTCTTTCTAAAAAAATAACATATTTGAAAGAAATAAAAAAAAGAAAGGGAAAGAATACTCTTTTTTTTTTTCTTCAAGGTAGGGTCTCACTCTGGCCCAGGCTGACCTAGAATTCACTGTGTAGCCTCAGGGTGGCCTCAAACTCATGGTGATCCTCCTACCTCTGCCTCCTAGTGCTGGGATTAAAGGTGTGAGCCACCACACACGGCTTGAAAAGAATACTCTTAATGTTACTATATATATATATATATATATATATATATATATATATAATATTATTAATATTATAATAATATATTAATAATATTAATATTATTAATATATATAATATACTATATTAATATTAGGAGGAGGAAGTTCCTCTTTCTAACATTATGGAAACCCTGGCTTTGGGATCTGGCCTGGGTTCCAGAGGGATGGCGTCTTACATACTATTTCCAGTACCACATGGATGATCTGATCCTATGATAAACAGAGAGGGCTTTAGAAAGGATCCTAGAGCAGAGAGCTCCACCCTAATTCTTCAGGGCGAAGGAGAACTCCGTGGAGAGATAAATACTTGAGTGTCTTCCCAGGGAATACTCTGTGCTTTCCAGAATTCCACATAGAGATTCTGAAGGTTAGAAAGAGAAGATGGAGGCTGGAGAGATGGCTTAGTGGTTAAGGCACTTGCTTACAAAACCTAAGAACCCAAGTTCAATTCCCCAGAACTCATGTAAGCCAGATGCACAAGGTTTTACAAATGTCTAGAGTTTGTTTTCATTGGCTGAGGCCCTGGTGTGCACATTCTCTCTCTTTTAAATAAATAAATAAAATTAAATAAAAAGAAAGAGAAGACAGGCATGTTTCCGAACTAGCAGTCCTGAAAAAGGTCGTGTCAGCCTTTGTTTTCGTCGTGTTTGGGTAACACCACTGCTTCTTTCCCAGGTGGTCTGACTTCTTATGCCCATAATTAAACAATCACACAGCATGCCAGTGGCTTCCCTTGCCATCTTCGCACAGCATGCGGTCTTGCCTGATCTCCTTCTGATTACAGGGACACTGAGGACGAGGCTCTGTCCTTCCTCACCTGAAGCTTTCCCTTGAGGAAAAAGAAAGGAGGGAAGACCCTTCCTCCCAAACAAAGGGTCTCTCATTGTCCTAGAGCTCACCAATTAGACTAAAGTAGCTTGCCAGCAAGTTCCAGGGATCTTCCTGTCTCTGCCTCTTCAGTGCTAGGATTATAGGCGTCCACCACAATGCTTGGTATTTTATGTGGGGACTGGGGATTGAACTCTGGTCCCCATGCTTGCACGGCAAGCACTTTACTGACTGAGCCATCTCCCCAGTCCACTGATGATTATTCTTTATACTCTTTTATTCCTGTCTAAATTATCTATACATTTTATTATTTATTTTTCTTTAAAATATTTTATTTATTATTTGAGAGAGGAAGAGTCAGAGAGAGACAAAGAGTCAGGCACACCAGGGCCTGTAGCCACTACAAACAAACTCCAGATGCATGCGTCCCCTTGTGCATCTGGCTTATGTGGGTCTTGGGAAATTGAACCTGGGTCCTTAGGCTTCTCAGGCAAATGCCTTAACCATGAAGCTATGCCATTTCCCCTATCTGTATGCTTTGTGAGACTGATGCGCTGCCTACTGCGCTAAGGAGTTGCCTGTCTTATCTATATATTTTAAATCAAGGTTTCTCTGTATGTTTATCAAACCCAATGCTGTTCTCATCTTTAAAATGTTTTATTTATATCTTCTATTTCTTCTTTGAAATATTGCTTTAAACCCAAATGTTTCCTTTTTGTGTCATAGCGTGGGTGATTTCTCTGAGACAGTGGAGAAGTACTTGAATTGCCTCCTTCTCATTCTCAGTGTCTCTCTGATATGTGTGCACTCTGCCTTCTGCTGCGACCTTGCTTAAAAACATTCTGACCTCAGCCCTGCGTGTGGACCTCTCTGGTGGTGGCTCATCTCTGACACGGCTCAAGTCTGAAAGCACGACGAAGACTCACTGCCCCAGGCACACTGTTTGCTCCTGACCACGGCTCCTGAGCGTGTGAAGCAGAGAAGCTGCCGTTTCTCACGTGTGCTCTGTGAGCATGGACTTCTGCCTCCTCCGAGCCTGCTGCTGGCCACGTCACTGAAATGCTGCGAGTTGTTCCACTGCCTCAGAGCCACCTGGCCACCAATCCCTCCAGAGCTGTCTCAGAGTTTTGACTCATCCTGCTTGAACTCTGGTGACAGACCAGAGTCCTACAGAGTCCCGAACACCCAAATGACAACGAGAAGACCGTGGAATGAAAGGGTGTGATGGTCGATCTCTTGTTGTCCACTTGACAGGATTTAGAATCATCATGAAAATAAATCTTTGTTATTTCTCTTCCCTAGATTCTGTTTTCTAGATTAGGGTCCACCCTAACCGTGGAGAGCACGATCCCATAGGCTGGGTTCCTAGACTTTATAAACAGAGAGCAGCGGGGCTGAAGAGATGGCTTAGTGGTTAAGGCCCTTGACTGCACAGACTAAGGACTCATGTTCGACTCTCCAGGTCCCATGTAAGACAGACGCAGAGTGACGCCAAGTGCACAAGGTCGCACATACACACAAGGGGTGCATGTGTCTGGAGTTCGATTTGCAGTGGCAGGAGACCCCAGTGTGCCAATTCTCTCTCTCTTTCTCTCTCTCTCTCACTCTCTTGCATTAAAAAAAAAAAAAAAGACCAGTCTATTGGGCTTGCCTCAAAACAAATAAAACAATAATAATAATAATAGAGAGCAATAGGCTGTAGAGATGGCTTAGTGGTTAAGGTGCTTGTCTGTGAAGCCTAAGGAACCCAGGTTTGACTCCTCAGAACCCATGTAAGCCAGACAAACAAGGTGATGCATGTGCACAAGGTCATGCATGCTCATAAGGTGGTGCATGCCTCTGGAGTGGTGGCTAGAGGCCCTGGCATGCCAAATCTCTCTCTCTCTCTCTCTGTCTTTCCCTGTCTCTCTCTCTTAAAAAAAGAGAGCAAGCAGCATTCATCTCTCTTCTCTACTTCTTCCCTGCTGATGTGACAATGTGACACAGGTTTACTACTTTGCCATTCTTTTCCCCACCGTGATGGACTTACCCTGAAACTGGAAGCAGAAAATGAACCCGTTCCCTTCCTACGTTGCTTCTGGTAGGGTATTGTGTCTCAGCAAGGAGAAAGGAACTGATACTGAGGGGATGTGCTGACCTCCAGCAGCCCCCTGAGATCAGAGGGCCTCAGACTTCCTTCTTCAGACAGGGCCTTGTCCACAGAAAGGGAGCCTGGAAGAATGGGTGCTTAGACTCTGCTGAAGGTGGCCTCAGCACCCCGGAGTAGCTAGCTGTGGAATTGGTTTCCTGTGATTGCAGCCAGTGGCTGGGCCTCTGACTGCAATGCAGTACAAGGTTAGTGGAGCAAATTCCACTGTGAAGCAGACCTGAAGTAGATTCAAGACTTCCCTGTGTGACCATTGACAAAAGGAGGCGAGGTAGCAGAATGAACTCACCGGTAAGTTCAAATGCACTCCCTTTAAACCACCCAGCCTCAGGAGGCCAGAAGTGAGACTCAATGTATACTCTGACTAGCTGTTGCTACTTTAAAAGCCATCCCTAAACCCAATGACTATGCTCTAAGAGGTGGTTTGAGTGTCCCCCAAGGGTTCATGTGCTGAAATTCAATCCACATTGTAAAGTAGTGAGAGGGTGGAAACGTATTCCAACTATAATGTGGAGAAGGGGTCTTTGAGAGGAGATGTGGACTAGCTAGGTCATCAGGGTGGACATGTACAGTTGAATCCTGGCGGTTTTACAAAAAGAGGGGACGTTATCAGGGGACACATGCATTTGCGTGTGTTCCCTGTCTCTTGCTTTGTGATGTCATGTGTCACCTTGGGACTCTGTCAGCAAGAAAGCCATCCTAAGAAATATTCCTTACTGTGAGCTACATACATAATCTCTTTTCTTCATATACTTACCTAGCCTCAGATATTTTGTTATATAAGGAAAACAGACTGACCCCAGCCATCGATTCATTGTTATCTCTCTTGGCTCATTGGGTTGATATAATTCCATCTGGTCACCTGAGATCTCCTAGGTTGCAGTGGAGAGGATGCCAAAGCCGAAGTCATGGGGAGGGTTTATTGTCAATGTCAAAGACATCCCTCCTCGGAGGCTGGTGGCTGGGGCGGGGGGGGGGGGCTGTTCTCTGGGTGCTCAGTTGGACTTGGGAATGCAGCTGGTGTGATGTGGGAAGCCCAACACACAGGGCATAGGAGCAAAGTGCCTGTGAGCCTGTGTGTGTGTGGGGGGGGAGCTAATCCCACTTCTAGATGGAAAAAAATGGTAAAGTCAGCATTCAGAAAAGCAGGTGCTCACCACAGGGTAGGGTGTGTGGGGAGTCAAGTTCATTACCATGAAGGAAGAAGCAGATTCTGTCATCAGACAGCTCTTAGGTATGCATCCTCAAGGCTCTGGGCTCAGCAGCTTGAGCTCATTGGAAGGCTTGCTCTGAGACATCTGGATACAGAAGACTTAGCCTGGCTCTGGCTGCCGCTCCTCAGTGGCTCTGTTCCTGGTCCTTTTTACGTAGGTAGAACATGGCACTGTCCACCTAAGCCAAGACCCAGCTCTCTCTGGAAGAGTCTCCCTGGGGAGCAGGCATCTCCATGGACTGGGATGGAGATGCACTGGGCTGTTTAAGTGGACAGAGCTAAGCCTTTTCCCGAGATGGGACAGTGGACTCATTTGCCCTGGGTGAGTGCTGGGAGCTGAGGATGTCTACTTAAGATTTTTCTCCTCTTGGACATCCCTTTCAGATGTATGTGGTTATCCTGGGGAAAGAGCACCCCGAACAAGGTGTCAACAGTCCAAATAACAACTTCCCTTTGGTTAATTTAGGGAAAATTTTTTCTTTCTAAACTCAAATCTGTGTCACATCTAGAGCTATGCTATCCAGCGCATACATTCTGGATCGACATCAACAACACAGAAGGATTTTCCTTTCCCATCTACAACGTTTTGGTCATAACTGCTGACCATGGCTGCTAAAACATGATTAGCAGTTAGAAGAGGGTTGTGAATCATGCACGAACCCAGAGACACTTCTATGGGGAAGTCACGGGAAGTTGACAACAAAAGGACCCAGGGGCTGTGGTTCCTTTGCTCTCGCCTCGGAAGAACCATTGCTCGGGGGAGGCCTTGTGCGCATACAGCATGTGAGGGGGACTCGTCCCCTTGCCTTGTACAGCAGGGGGCAGCAGAAAGGGAAGGAATCTATGCCCACTGTTGGAAACACTGAAGAATTCTTGGAGCCAAACTGTTAGAGCAGCTGTGAGTAAACCTACTATAAACAGCGATGTGCAAGTTTTCATGTGAATAGCATAGATTTCAGATGCTTTGAGTAAGTACTAAGGAGAGCTATTGTTGGGAGCATATATAGGGTGTAATACATATATATCTTTTCCTGTCTATCTACCTGTCTGTCTGCCTGCCTGTCTGTCTATCTATCTATCTATCTATCTATCTATCTATCTATCTATCTATCTATCTTCATTATCATCATCATCTAGAGAGACTGCCATGTTGTCTTCCAAAATGGCTGTACAGCTGTCTGTCAGCATCCATAGAAGACTAGTTCCAGGACTCCTGGAGATTCCAAAATCCAAGAATGCTCAAGTACATATATAAAAAGGCATAGTAAACCAGACATGGTGGCACACGCCTTTAATCCCAGTGCTTGGGAGGCAGATGTAGGAGGATCACTGTGAGTTCAAGGCCACCTAAGCGTACATAGTGAATTCCAGGTCAGCCTTGGATAGAGCGAAACTTTACTTTGAAAAACAAAACAACAAAAAAGGCATAGTATTTGCACATCCTTTAAACAATCCCCAGTTACTGATTGTACCCAGTGTAATGTAAATGGAGTGCAAATATTTTATACTGTATTGTTTAGGGAATGACGACAGAAGGAAAAGTAAGTACATATCCAAAACAATGCATTTACTTTGCATATTTATGACTTATGGCTGGTTGAATCTGTGGATGTGACCCTAGTGAAAATCAAGGGCCAACTGTAACATATTCATTTCTTCCAGCATTGAATGAAAGCTCTGTTTCATACCCTTACTACCATTTGGTACTGACAATAAAAGTACAGAAAACGGGGCTGGAGAGATTGCTCAGGGGTTAAAGCACTTGCCTGTGAAACCTGACGATCCAGGTTCAATTCCCCAGTACCCATGTAAAGCCAGATGCACAAGGGGCCGCATGCAGCTGGAGTTTCCAGTGGCTAGAGGCCCTGGCGTGCCCATTCCCTTTCTGCCTCCTTCTCCCCTCCCCCTCTCAAATAAATAAATAAATTGTTAAAAGTACAGAAAATAAGCCTCTCTCTCTCTTTTTTTTTTTTTTTTTGCCTCAGATTTATCTACTCTTTGCTTTCCGATATAATGAACTTGTTTATTTTCTGCATTTTTCATTTCCAGTGCTCTTTGTCTCTCCCGCATATGCAGACTGTCCTCCTGCAAGACTTACTGGTCGTGCTCTCGGTGCTAACAGTGTACCCGCAGTGTACATTCTCCCTAGATACCTTTTGTGCATGGATTTCTGTGATGCTGATCATTTTAGTGGGTTCCATGTCTTGCCACTCTCCCAGTTGGCATCTCCTGGCAGGCAGCTGGTCCACTTGTACCCTGTCAATACCTGGCACTCTTTGAGAGCTGAGCAACTAACCCACACCAGGGGCTGAGCGGAGCAGAGCTGCTTCGGGCAGAGATGTCATTGCAGTCACCTTTGCATGGCTGGGACAGAGCAGCTGACGGGAGGAAAGGGCTCATGCTGGTTGACAGTGTTGAGGGGAAGCTCCATGAGGGCAGGAAAGCATGAGCAGAGACCGGACATCACTTCTTGCCCCAGCAGAGTAACCCAACTCTCATAAGGGGGTGCTGGCTATAACACTCCTAAGCCTGCCCCCAACAACATACCTCTTCCAGCAAGGCTGTACCTCTCAAATGGCCACCAGCTGGGGAGGAAGCATTCTGAGCGCAGGAGTTTGTGGGGGACATCTCCAAACCATCACGGATGTTTTTGTCTATGGAACTTTCTCCTTAGAACTCCTCCCCTGGAATATGGGATATATATATATTTTTTCCTGTCATTTCCTGTGTCATCCTTGACCAGCTCTTGGGGCTGAGGATGGATGCTCATCCTTCTTTCTCTGGAATCTCGTAGTTTAATTAAAATTAAAAAAATTTCATGTATTTATATGCCTATGTGTGTGTTGACATGTCAGGACCTCTTGCCACTGCAAACAAGTGCCAGATGCTTTGGCCACTGTTTTTGCATCTGGCTTTAAGTGGGTGGTTTAGGAATTGGACTCAGTCTGGCAGGCTTTCCAAGCAAGCACTCTAACCTCTGAGCCATCTTCCCAGCCTCTTTATAATGTGTGTGTGTGCAGATGTGTTCAGAGGTGTGCTGAGACCAGGCTGTCTGTCCTCTATTGCTCATCAATTGTCTTCTTGTGCATCTGTCATGAGAGATTCTTCAGTCTCTGTTTCCCACAGGACTGGGGTTGCAGATACGCACGGGGGTGTCCAGCTGTTTACGCAGCTCCCTGAGGGCCTTCATGCTTGAGACAAGCACTGTTACTCACTGAGCCATCGCTCACCCAAGTCCTTTGTAGTGTAACTTTGCAGAGCTACCTGGATCCAGGGCTCTCTCTCTGTCTCAGAGTCTAGCTTGAGGGCAGGGGTGTAGTGAGGTTCCCAAACGAGAGCTGTCTGCCTTGGTCACTCAGGCAGAGTCCTGCGTGGCTCCTTTACAGAGAAGCTTTGCTCTCAGAATAGGGACTGATGTCAGAGGCCTTGTCTATGCTTTCTACGTTTTTCTCTATCTGTTTCTGGTTTCTATTTTTCCCCTTCCCTTCCCTCCCCTCTCTCCCTTCTTTCCTTCCTTCCTTCCTTCCTTCCTTCCTTCCTTCCTTCCTCCTTCCTCCTCCCTTCCTCCCTCCCTCCCTCCCTCCCTCCCTCCCTCCCTTCCTTCCATTCATGTTTTATGGTTTATGATCCTGCACACAATACAGGACAGATCTGCTAGTACTGATCTGCCACGGGTGTGGGGCAGAAGGATGAACAGCCCAGGTGGCCTCGTTAACATTTCACTGCTTTGAAGCAGTATGGGTGCCATAAGGCACCACAATTCATAGTTTAACAGGGACTGCAGTGTGTTAGCTGATGGGTCCTGTCTTAAGTGCTTTAGGAAGCCTGGCACAGGAAGCTCCCTGGCAGGCCCTTCGGTGACGCTCTAGGTAGCCTTGAGGCCAGGAAATGGAGCATGCTGCCTGGAGCAGGCCAGCGGGCAAAAAAGGGAGCTATGCCACCCCGTGGTCAGGAAGGCAACCCACAGCGTGCCAGCTCCACTCATCTGCGTGTGGTGCGAAGTCTTCCTACACGGAGATGGAACAAAGTTTATGGAAATAAAAATTTCCCAGAAAGCACCTTGGTGTGATTGATGCACCACCAAAAATACGTCATGAAGAACGAATCATGATAAGCAGTAGGAGCTAGGGAGATAGCTCAGTCACCTATTAGCTTCCTGAACACAAACACCAGAGTTTTATCCTCAGCACCCCTATAAAAATTCCACGTGTGTACTCCCTGTCCTTACACCTTGTCTGCTGGTTGATTTCGTAGCTTGCAGGATTCCCTGCTTGTTCACCTGTTACTGACCATTATTCCCTAGCAGCTTGTATGGAATTTTCCATCACTTTCAGGGCTAGCCAGGAGGAGCTGGCTTCTGAGTTCCAGTGTGATTTCTCTATGTCCTGAGTCCACGGCCTGTGGTGTCTTCAGCCGCAGGGTCTTACTTACCTATTTAGCTATGGCAGGCAACCAAGTGCTGTGGCAATGGCCTGCATTGATTTGGGGACCTTATGTATCTCCTTGACCAACAGCTCACTGTGGGGGGATAACCCAGTTCTGGCCCTGGGATTTACCAGCCAGCGTCCATGATTTTAAGATCAAGCTTTCTCTATTCTCTATGGGGTCTTTCTGCCTGCAAATTTCCCCCACTTGTTATTAAGGGTTATATCTTTTAATTTGCTATTCAGGAGGAGGTTTCACACATAGCTTATGTGGGTAACCAGCTGTTCTCTGACTGGATATGAGGCCTACCCAGTGGGAGAAAACTCATACCTGGTACTGAGAACCAAATCAGAATCTCATGAATAGAAAGGCCACAGACTCTGGAGAGCAGCTTCCACTGGTCTTTGGCTAAAAAGAGTGTCTATATCCAGCCGGGTGTGGTGGCGCACGCCTTTAATCCCAGCACTCGGGAGGCAGAGGTAGGAGGATTGCCGTGAGTTCAAGGCCACTCTGAGACTCCATAGTGAATTCCAGTTCAGCCTGGGCTAGAGTGAGACCCTACCTCAAAACAACAACAAAAAAACAAACAAACAAACAAACAAAAAAGAGTGTCTATATCCATCAAAAGTCTCTTAAATAACTATGTTTACCCCCTATAATCCACGCTGCTCTCACTCTTTTTTTTTTTACTTTTTTTTTTTGATTTTTGATTTTTTTTTTTTTTTTTTGATTTTTAAGGTAGGGTCTCACTCTAGCTCAGGCTGACCTGGATTTTGCTATGGAGTCTCAGGCTGGCCTCGAACTCACGGTGATCCTCCTACCTCTGCCTCCCCAGTGCTGGGATTAAAGGCGTGCGCCACCACGCCCGGCCTGCTCTCACTGTTGGTTGGAGAATCTTCTGTTTTTTACATATGGCAGTGAAAACTGGGGAGAACCAGGGTCTATCAATATAACAAGAAAAGATAGTCCACTGTCTAGCATGAGACAAGCCACCACTACCACATCTGCCAGCATCCAGAAGACATTGCATTTCAATGGCTAGAAGCCCTGGTGTGCCCATTCTCTCTCTCAAATAAATAAAAATTAAAAAAAGAAACAGCCATAGAGCCAAATCCTTAGATGCTATAATGGTTTGTCAGAAATATACATTCTCTGGGCTGGAGAGATGGCTTAGTGGTTAAGGTGCTTGCCTGTAAAGCCAAAGGACCTCAGTTCAATTCCCCAGGACAGGACCCATGTAAGCCAGATGCACAAGGAGGTGCATGAGTCTGGAGTTCATTTGCAGTGGCTGTAGGCCCTGGCATGCCCATTCTCCCTTTTTGTCTCTCTCAAATAAATAAAAAAATAACCATTATTTTAAAAAATGGAAATATACATTTTCTCCTAAGAAGGAACAGTGGAGTGTTAAGCACTAAATGAGACATCTGTATCACACCTCCCAAGGTTAAAGGACCTTGTGGAAGAAGTGGTAGGAAGAATATTAAGAGCCAAAGGATGGGGAGGAGTGCTTTGGAACGTTGTCTTCTAGACACAAAGTGGCTGCTGCATTCATGACCTCACAGCAGCCTTCATTACCTTCTCAAGACCTTCATAGTATCGGATCCATCAACATGTTGTCAAGGATGATGGAGGAGGGGAAAAAAACCCCATCATAATAGAAGAATGAATAGTTGGAAAGAAGAGGGGGTTCAGTGGAGGGGATGGGTGAAGGGTCAAAGAAGATGATGGGAGGGAATTATGTAATGTTTTAAAATAAAGTTTGCTTTAAAGAAATGAAAGACACACTGGCAAACTGAGTGAAAACTATAATCCAACCTTTCAAAATAAGCTAAAGAAAACTGAAAAAAAAATAGACATCAAAGAACAACAGATATTAGAATTAGAACACTCAGAAATGAGGTATTAGAATCTGGGAAGGAACTAGTGAAAAAGATAAAAAGGAAAATAATTATTTCAAAAGAGATGACCAAAGCCGGGCGTGGTGGCGCACGCCTTTAATCCCAGCACTCGGGAGGCAGAGGTAGGAGGATCACTGTGAGTTCGAGGCCACCCTGAGACTACATAGTGAATTCCAGGTCAGCCTGAACTAAAGTGAGACCCTACCTCGTAAAACCAAAAAAAAAAAAAAAAAACAACAAAAAAAAAGAGATGACCAAAGCAGAAAGAGAGCAAGGGACTTTATCTCTAATGGAACAAGGAAAGAGGTCAGCTAACCCACTGGACTGACAGGGACTGGGGAAGAGAAGGCAGGTGGACAGGAATATGTTGATGTGTAGGTGATGTCTATGGAGTGGTGTGTGCACAATTTAAAAGATAAAGAAGAGGGCTGGAGAGATGGCTTAGTGGTTAAGGTGCTTGCCTGCAGAGCCCAAGAACTCATGTTCGAATCTCTAGGTCCTGCATAGCCAGATGCAGTGACATAAGCGTGCAATGTTGCACACACACAGGGGCACGTGTCTGGAGCTCTTTCGCAATGGCTGAAGGCCTTGTTGCACCCATTCTATCTCTCTCTCTCAAAATAGATAATTAATAATAATAATAATGATAATAATAATAATAAGATAAAGAACAGCCGGGTGTGGTGGCACACGCCTTTAATCCCAGCACTCGGGAGGCAGAGGTAGGAGGATCACTGTGAGTTCAAGGCCACCCTGAGACTACATAGTGAATTCCAGGCCAGCCTGGACTAGAGTGAATCCCTACTTCAAAACCCCCCAGCCCCCCCCAAAAAGGAAAGAAAGATAAAGAAATGCAGCAGCCATAGCCCAAGGAGAACTTATAAGCAGGAGCTTGGGCCCCAGGGCTGTAGGACTGGCTGTCTGGGTAGCAGAGAGGCGAGCTGGAGGGGGGCGGCAGGAGGAGAAGATATGGAGCACGGGGCAGATGATGAGTATTGCAAGTGGCCTTGAACCCAGCAGCCACCAAAGGCCTTCATTTTTTATTCTACCCATCTCTTGTTGGGAAATAAGACCTCACAAGTTTGTCACAAGAAGCCCATGGGTTGGAGCGAGCGTACAGGCCCAAGCTCAGTGGTTTCCACTTTGTCTCGCAAAGACAATCCTGTATCAGGGAGTTGCCTCATCAAGGGGTAAGTTCCTATGGCATGACAGTGGCTGCAGCAAGGATTTGGTGACGCTGAATCCAACACCCTCAGCTTACCTCAGCACTACCCAGCATTATGCCAGTTCCCAGGGTCCCACCGCCAGGTCACCTGCAATTGCTTCTCCTTCTGTCCAGGCCTGTCTTCCTGGGCATGGATTTGACTGGGCACCTCTTGGGACTGTTTCCTTCCTGTATGTATTCCGGCTTTCCACCTTCAAGTTGGTCTGAAGGGCACCGAAGTTGGGGCAGCAGCAGAGAGTAAGTCTTAAATTACACTGGCTGTCACTTGGCTGGGTGGGTGCACTCTGATCTTCAGAATCTGGACACAGCTTAAGAGTCCCTCATATCGTCAGATGAATGAGACTTGGGGAAGACCAGGCATCTACTTTCTAGGTTTTCTTTTCTTTCTCTTTTTCTTAAAATTTTTATTTATTTATTTATGAGAGAGAGAGAGGGAGGGAGAGAATGGGGGCATTAGGGCCTCCAGCCACTGCAAACGAACTGCAGGTACTTGTGCCACCTTGTGCATCTGGCTAATGTTGAGTCCTGGGGAATCGAGCCCTGGTCCTTTGGCTTTGCAAGTGAACACCGTAACCACTAAGCCATCTCTCCAGCCCACTGTTTTTTTTTTTTTTTTTTTTAGCATGATAGTGACCACACCAGGGTTCAGGGACAGGCAACGTATGACTTTCTCTGCAGCCCATGCCTGCCTTGAAGGACAGCCATGTTGGGTGAGGAAGCTTTCCTTCAATCTTTCCCCCTCTTTGCAGGTTAGTAGCAGAATACTTGCATAGCACACACAAAGCCCTTTGCTCAACACTCCATCACTGCAAAATAAATAAATCAACAATGAAAGGATACATAAATAAGAACCTGCTCCACACATTTGGAGGCTTCTTTACTTTCTTGAACCCTGAAAAATCTTGAGGAATATATATATTGGTTTGGTTTTACGAGGTAGGGTCTCACTCTAGCTCAGGCTCTCCTGGAATTCACTATGTAGTCTCA
Source organism: Dipus sagitta (assembly GCA_036346955.1). NCBI lineage: Eukaryota > Metazoa > Chordata > Mammalia > Rodentia > Dipodidae > Dipus > Dipus sagitta. The sequence goes on from CM070771.1 coordinate 30,654,439, forward strand.
GGCTGGCCTCAAATTGAGGAATATTTTAATTCTGGTATCCCTTGATTTTTTTTTTCTACCATGTTTACTCTTTCCTACCTGTGTTATAATTTGTTTTCTGGAAAATTCTTGTCCTTCTTAGTGTTTTTAAAAATATATTTTAAAAATATTTTATTTATTTGAGAGAGAGAAGAGAGAGAGAGAGAGAGAGAGAGAGAGGGCATGCCAGGCCTCTAGCCACTGGAAACAATCTCCAGATGCATGGCCCACCTTGTACATTTGCCTTACATGGGTTCTGGGGAGTCTAACCTGGATCCTTAGGCTTTGCAGGCAGCACATTAACCACTAAGCAATTTCTCCAGCTCTAAAAGTATTTTTAAAAATATTTATTTGAGAGAGAGAGAGAGAGAGAGAGAGGAAGAGAGACAATGGGCATGCCAGGGCCTCTAGCTACTGCAAATGAACTCCAGATGCATGTCACCTTGTGCATCTGGCTTTACATGGGTCCTGGGGAATTAAGCCTGAGTCCTTTGGCTTTGCAGGCAAATGCCTGAACCACTGAGCAATCTCTCCAGCTCCTTGTTAGTGTTTTTAAGGAACACACACACAACCAGATACATGCACCAAGCTCCCTCTTATTGTCAGGAAACCAGAATGTTAGCAGGAGAATTCTACTAAGTGGTTTGATTTGATTGACTGTGGCACCTTATACTGGCAGAGTGGGGCATGCTGGCTTTCACAGAATGTCATCAAATGTGCACTAAGCCATTCTCTAGCAGACACTGGACATCCCTTGAGCTTTGTCAGCATTTTAAAGTTCCATATCAACGCTTATAGTTTCCTCTTTGCAAATACTTTGGTACCAGCTGCTCCCTGCTAATATTATACAGAGCACCTATCTGACAAAGAAAAATAACATGTGGTTTCTTGTCTCAGTTGTGTTTTTTTTTAAATTATTGGTACACTGTATTGAAAATAATCACTTGTTCTATTTCATGCAGAAGGGCAGGAAAAAGTGCACTCTTCAAATGACTTTGCAAGATGTGCTTTATTTTAAGTCAGCCCTGAACCCAAAGTACACAGGATCACTTTTTTTTTTTTTGACATATTCTAGCCCATTCAATGATTCTTCTGAGAAACTGTATTTTTTAATACGGAATGAAAACTACATTTCAATCATAAATTTTCATGCTACATTGCTATTTCATGAAGAGGTTGTCTTATCAATGATAATAATTTAAGAAAAGGCCATTGTTATTTTCCCAAGCTCAATATACATATTTCTTTCATAATTATGAACTTAAAAAAACCCGTCTCAGATGTAAAAATGTAAATTGGAATATGTAAACTCTTTGATATACCTGAAAAACAGGAAGGAAAATGTCACATACTGGAAAAACTGTCGCCTTAAGTCATGGAAACAGGGAGGAAAGCGTGTTGGGGGATGAGGAGAGGGAGAAGAGGCCCGGACGCCTCAGTCACTGGAGTTACAAAGCTGAGCGCTCCCATCCCCCGGGGCTGCAGTCACTGTGGTTCCGGTGGGGCCAGGGCCATCTGAAGCAGAATGGCCACCATCATCACAGGGGATGGTGACCACTGGACCTCACAAGCAGGAGTCCACGTATTTGCTTTGCTGAATGTTTGTTGTTTTTTCCTGAGAAGTCACTGGTGTTTAATGGAAAGATTTCATATCAGTCTTCAGTTAAGATAAGGCAGTAAGAGTATCACTAATGTTATCTTTTTGCTTAGAATGAGGCTTGACCTTCCACCAGGCATCTTCCGGTCACTGGTTCCCTCTTTCCCCTTGAAACCGGGCAGTGTTGGCTGCCTCCTGTTAGTGTTCCGTGTTTGGAGGGAGCTGACGGCTCACTGGGTTTCTGCCCAGCAGCCTCTCCAGTGGTGATAAGAGCTAACTAAGCGCTGCGCTCAACCGTGACCCTGGGAAGGACGTGGTCCCTAGAGGTTAAAACACAGGTATCTGTCCTCCTTCTCTTCTTTTTCTCTGAGGAAGGGGACCTTTCACATGACCAATCAGAATGCAAGACACTGTTGACTGAAAGAAAGGGTAAAGAAAAAGCCCTGATCTCAGACAAATGGAAGTGCAAATCACTTCTTCAACAGTGCCTTCTCATGCAGGGTGGCTTTCACTGGCAAAGAACATCAGCTCCTTTTGGCCACCTGTCCAAAGAGCAGCCATTGTCATCGAACTTGAAATGCTTAGCTCTTAGGAGAATTTTGTGCTTTTTTTTAAAAAACAAAAAGTCAACTGTTAGCTTTTGTTGCAGTCTGGGTCCTAAGGTGTCAGTTTGTTTTTTCTCTAGTCCACTTGATCATGGTTTCTGGTGATCGGTACAAGAATATTAGTTTGGCATAGAGATCCTCTTCCAGTTCCAGTTCCCCTGTCTCTCGGACTAAAAAAATATCTGTGCATAACTTCAAAATTCGATCCACATTTGGAAGCTCTTCAAACATAATGGAATGCGAAATCCCACTGAAGAATTCACGGACAAATTTCCCAATCACTAGGACAACGGAAGCATATAACCCCATGATCCTGAAAGAGATAGTAAGGAGAAATTGCATCCACTAGTTAAAAAGGGTTAAGAAAACATGTTAACCACTCCATGTTAGGTAGAATATAATACACTGGGTACCAATTAAACATGGTTAAGAAAACATGTTGATAATACTGTATTTGGTAGAATATAATACATGGGGTAGAAATGCAATTGCGCTATTTTTTTTTTTTTTCTGGAAGTAGCTCTTTTCCCTTGACAACTCTGTCTGCCTCACAGATTTATTTTTATAATAAATTCTGGGTGGAGAGTGATAATTCCACAAGATGTTTTCACTGAATCTTGTACAGGACTGTGTGTCTTGGGATTTAAGCATCAAAGATGCGATGGTTTGATCTGTTTTAAAACTGTTATGTAGAACCGGGTGTAGTGGTGCATACCTTTAATTCCCAGCACTCGGGAGGCAGAAGTAGGAGGATTGACGAAAGTTCAAGGCCAGCGTGAGACTATTTAGTGAGTTCCAGGTCAGTTTGAGCTACAGTAAGACCCTACCCCCAAAACAACAACAACAACAACAAAACAAAAAAACAAAAAACTGTTATGTCTAATTGACCTATTTGCTGAAGGTTAGGAGATAATCTAAGCAAGGAAAGTGGCAACAATATACCATTTTCCCAAGTTTAAATTCTGAACTACATCCTACTATGCCCTATCAACAAGTTGCACAGAGAAGGCAGGATCCCAGGGCTGTGGGGTAACACTAGGCATTTTGGTGTTTGGTTTCTGGTCCCTCGTGGTTTCAAACTAAGGGGCAATGATTTGTGATTTTTAATGTTGTAGCAATACAACGTGAGAATTGAGAATGCTAGGATGGAAAAAGGCATCCACTCCAACGTTACATGATTTAGAAGTAGATTCCGTTCTCTGTTTGGCTTATGTGTGTGTCATGCACGTATACAAGGGGCATCCCATGCTCGCTGGTGGTGGGGTACACTCGCCTATGGTGGTCAGAGCAGAATGTTGGGCTGTCCTGCTCCATTGTTCTTCTGCCTATTCTTATTTGAGTCAGGGTCTCTTACATATCCCAGAGCTTGCTGGGTTTTTTATTTTTGTGTGTGTGAGCTTTGGTGAATCTTGCTCCCTTGTGAGCCTGGGGTTACAGACACATGTGCCCACCCCCCACTACTTATGTGGGTCCTGGGGTTCAAACTTGAGTGGTCTCTAAGGCCTCTTCAGGCAACCGTGCTTGCATAGGAAGTTCTCTTAACAACTAAGCCATGTCTCTAGCCCCAGAAGTAGATTCTTGTAATTGTTAATTTTGAGTGAAAATGAGACCTTACCCGTAGCCAGCCAGAAAGCCCAGACTGGGAGGGCTGACTTTGTCATTGAAGACCACTAGTTCCAAGGCTTGGGACTCCTGACTGTATATCCTGTTTCCAGTCAGGTTAAGAACCCACCACTCACTATTGGATTTAGTGAGATTATCTCTAGACAAAATGATGGTGATATTCATGAAATTATTTTCTGGAAAAGAAGAAAAAAAATCAAGGAAACACGAGAAATTTAGGATTTAATGCTTACCACTAGTTTTCAGATGGCAAAACCTGATCACCATATATAGCATATAGTTAGTTCCAAGATGCAAAGGACACAGGGACATGAGACAATGTAAGTTGGAAAGGAATAGACACTAGGCATGTGTGTTACTTTGAATGTATGCCCCTCATTGACTCAGGTGTTTTTAAAAATTATTTATTCATTTATTAAAGAGAAAGGGGGGGGGGGAAGAGAGAGAATGGGTACATCAAGGTCTCCAGTCACTGCACACCAACTCCAGACACATGTGCCACCTTATGCATCTGGCTTATGTGGGACCTGGAGGATCAAACTTGGGTCCTTAAGCTTTACAGGTAAGTGCCTTAACTGCTAAGGCATTTCTCCAGCCTTCAGGTGTTTTTTTTTTTTTTTTTTAATATTTTTCTTGCTGGGCGTGGTGACACATGCCTTTAATCCCAGCACTCAAGAGGCAGAGGTAAGAGGCCACCCTGAGACTACATAGTGAATTCCAGGTCAGCCTGGGCTAGAGGGAGATCCTAACTTGAAAAACCAAAAAAATTTTTTTTTTTAAATTTACTTATTTATTTGAGAGAGAGAGGGAGAGGCAGATAGAGAATAGGTGCATCAGGGCCTCCAGCTACTGCAAACAAACTCCAGATGCACGTGCCACCTTGTGCATCTGGCTTTTACACGGGTACTTGGGAATTGAACCCAGGTTATTGGGTTTTGCAGGTAAGTACCTTAACCTCTGAGCTATCTCTCTGGCACAGATGCAGGTGTTTTATTAAAGTGTGTAACTTGGGTCTCCAGCTGCCTGGCTGGATTATGCGTTACTGGGGGCAGATCCTGGAGTTCAGCCTTAAGGGGTCACTAGGGGTGGATTTGATTTCCAGCCCAAAGTTGTGAGAAAGAGAGTCTGTGCACTGGTGGGTTTTGTGAGTGCTGGTGTTGGTGTTTGCTGGAGGCACTGGCTGTTTGGCAGTGTCTCTGTGTGAATTCAGGAACGGGAGCCAGCTTCCGAGGCCATGGTGGAACTTCCCCTGGATCTGTAAGCTGGAAGAAATCCTGTTCCTCCCATAAACTGTGTCTGGTTTAGATGTTCACCCCTGCATTGTGAAACTGACCAGTGCAGCACGTGCATGATTTTACTTTCTCAGCTGGACAGGTCAGTTGTGTACGTAAAGAACAGCCAAACCACAGGGAATGCTGGAGGGTCTGCCACCCATGAAGCTGTGCTCGTCATTCAAAACAGCTGAGTGGACATTAAAATTCTCCAGCCATGGACTTTTGATGTGAATGATTGATTCGTTCATATTGCTAACACTTAGTGGGCCTCATCCTAGGAGGCAGACATTGTATTAGGTGTTGAGGGGTGTCCCATAATTGAGACTGAGTATTCAAGCACAATTTATGGTTACATGGAAACCACCACAGTACCAGCATTGTCAGTCTGTCCACTTGGAGCGAGTGAACCACTTCCGGTTGATGCGACCCATGCCTGCTTAATGAAGAAATAATATTGGAGCCAATTGTGTTAGCTCAACAGCAGGGATCGGGGCAGGGAGAGAGGTTCATTTCAGGAAGGACAGATCTAGAATGAGATGGTATAAAACTCTGAGATCTGCAATGTGGTCAGTGGTTGCTTTTTAAAAAAAAAAAAACCTTTTAAAATCCAATTTTATTTATCTATTTATTTATTTGAGAAAGAGAGAGAGAGAGAGAGAGAGAGAGAGAGAGAGAATGGGCACGCCAGGGCCTCTAGTCATTGCAAATGAATTGCAGATGCATGTGCCACCTTGTGCATCTGGCTTATGTGGGTACTGGGGATTCGAACTTAAGTCCTTATGCTTTGCAAGCAAGTGCCTTAACTGCTAAGCCATCTCTCTAACCCCAGTGGTTGCTTTTGTTGGAGTAGAAAGCAAAAGCAAAGGAACAGGGCAGAAAAAAGCTTGGAGTGACATTGAGGAGATTTTTTTTCTGAGAAAGTTCTGACCTTACCAATGATCATAGCACCTGTGGCAAAAAAAAAAGAAAAAAAAAAGCCAAAAACCAAAAAACTCCAAACAACAAAACATGTCTGAACTGTGAATTCTGTGAGTGTGGGAAGTGTATTTGCAGTATTTCATGAAAAGGTTTTAGACTGCATGAACCGAGGCTGGTACTTGGCAATAAATGTCTTTTGGATGGATGGATGGACAGATAGATGGATAGATAAAGGAAGGCTAGGCATGGTAGACATGAGTAAAGCCTTACTGGGGAAGCCTACGATTCACCCTAAACACTCAGGAATAGGAACGACACTAGTTTTGCAGGCCAGAGACAGTCACTAGGAGAAACATGTGGCCCCAGATGCAGACAGTTTTACATTTAGATCTAGTTCTGTGTATCTGTCCAGCTGTGAAACCCATGCCCTGAACCTCAGTTTTCTCACATGTAAACTGGAGATAACTATCCCCTTACGCTACATAGACCTGTGGTGGTGTCACTGAGTGCGGGGGATGGGGTGGGGAGGGAGGGGAGATGTAAAGGAAGAGGGTACTCGCTGGTGATGATTCAGGATGGAAGGTGAGGGGGGTTGGGAGCAGGACCTGAGAAGAGACTGGTTCTTGAGAGAACAGCGGACACATTTTTCTTGAGACCTCCAGGGAAGGAGGAGGGCCTTGTGAGGTAAGATATTTTTCTTTTTTTTTTCTTTTTTTTTCTTTTCTTTTTTTTTTTTTTTTGGTTTTTCGAGGTAGGGTCTCACTCTAGCCCAGGCTGACCTGGAATTCACTATGTAGTCTCAGGGTGGCCTCGAACTCACGGCGATCCTCCTACCTCTGCCTTCTGAGTGCTAGGATTAAAGGCGTGCGCCACCATGCCCGGCTTTTTGTAAGATATTTTTCAATGATAGTGAGGACACTTCATGAGCATCCACTGGTTGGCTTAGGTCTGCTCTGTGAGCCAGTGGGGAAGTCTTCTGAAACAGTGGCAGGGAAGAGCTTGAAGACTGATAAAATCATTATGCCTGCTGGTGTTTGGCTAAGTGCATACGTTATGCTCACCAAACTGCCCAGTAAGCATTTTTCTTAATGTTATACTCATATACTAATGCTACTCTCACTTCTGGTTAGAGAAGCTTCTCTTTTCAGATGGCGGTGACCTCTGGGATGACTCAAAAGGCATCATGATGCTGAGAAGAAGTGAAAGAGAAGTGCTCATCACTGAAACATCTCTATCACACCTTCCAAGGCTCAGGGTCCATTGCAGAAGAGGTGGCAGGAAGAATGTAAGAGCCAAAGAAAGGGTAGGACTCCTTATAATGCACTCTTTCAGACACAAAATGGCCTAGATATTCATGACCTTGCAGTGGCTGTTACTACCTGCACAAGACCAGTATAATAGGAGGAAAAGATGATGACATCAAGATAAAAGAAAGACTGATTGAGAGGGAGAGGGGATATGATGGACATGATGGAGAGTGGATGAAGGAGAAAGTCAGGGGGTGGGGAGGGAATTATCGTAGTTTATTGTCTATAACTATGGAAGACGTCAGTAATAATTTTTTTTAATTGTGGAGGAGCAAAAAAAAAATCATTATAGAAAGAGCTAGAGGAGGGATCAGATTATTTCCTGGGGTTGACCCACTGTTGAGCTAATTGTACTGTCAGACTAAACATTTCTAGAACTATTTCTGCTAACAAGGAAATACAAAATTTCTCAACACACCTTTCAGTCACTCTGCAAATACACTTCTTTACTGTTGAGGACGATATGCATGTGGATGTGGAATTGGCCTGTGCTCATCCTCTAAACCGTCCCTCATACCTTCCCTTGGATGTCTGCATGTAGGATGATCACAGCTCACCACCATCTCCATCTAGCTAAGCTTGAGCAGCATGGAGCCTAATCTCCCATGATGCATAGTGCCCTCTCAGGCTGGTGAATGAACCCATGCTGGTGTGATACCCACAAGGTACTTTACCATAACCAGAAGGACCATCGACTTCAGGAAATTAAATCAAACAATTCTTTTTAAGTAAAACATGTGCCATTCAGCATCAGGATACATCAGGTCACTGAATACAGATTTATTTGAATCAGCCAGGGATTTATCAATGAGGAGAAGAACATGAAAAATATGGCATCCAGGGTTTTCAATGATTCCTTTTGGCTACTGAGGGCAGACAGAGACTTTACAGTTCTTGTCACACATGGAAACAACTAGAAGGCAACTTGAGAAAGGCTAAAGGTACAGACCCCTGAAGTTGAATGAAGTAAGATTTGTGCTGTTCTGAAATGACTTCTCATTCTTACCTGACAGAAGTTGCTTTATAGGTTTTGAGTTAGAGTCACTGGGTGCTTTCACATAGTATGGATAGATCCTTTCAATTGTTCTGTACATAAAGAAAAAGGATGTAATTGAGTTTTAGTTGTTTCCCCGCTTAAAACTAACATTATATTTTATGGCAGGCTTTCACTCTAGCCCAGGCTTACTTGGAACTCTCTTTGTAGTCCTAGGCTGGCCTCCAACTCATGGTGATACTCCTACCTCAGTCTCCTGCGTGCTGGGATTAAAGGCATGCATCACCATGCTGGCTTAAAACTAATTTTTGTTAGTCCTTTTGACCCCATATAAATAATGATGGAAGTCCTTCTTATCAATATGGTACATAAATATCTTAGTTTATGGGATTCATTATAATCAGAGTTCTCTGATTTTATATATCTACACATACATAAAACAGGCTCAGTGTGTCCCATCCAGATATTCATGTAGCTCAGTATACAAGTGGCTTGCAAAGAGTTGCTGGCTTTTACTAACACTTGTGACCTGTTGCTAAAAGGGACTCCTTTTCTGTCTATGATCCTTTAATACATCCATAACATTACATACTCTTCTGATTTTAACTTTTAGTATTTGAAACATACCGACTGCTAAGCAGACCACATGAGTTGATTTGGTTAAGAGCGGCGGGGGGGGGGGGGGGGGAGCCATGACTTGGACTTTAAGCTACGTCTGCCTCTTTGGAGCTGTGTTGCTCCATGTTCTCACCTGGACATGATGGGAGAGGACCTGGTGACCTGCAAGGACCCTGAACTAGTGATTCATGAGGAGCATCCTAGCCAGGGAGCCTTAGCTTACATGACTTACGTATACAACTGTATCCTGTGGTCTTTGCATTCCATACATTAATAGGAGGCCATGGTAGGCTGGGGAGAAAGCCAGGGAATCTTACTGGTTGACACCTGGACCACTACTTCGGTTTATTATTATTATTATCATTTTTTATTGCTAGCTTTCTTTTTTTATCTTGAGTCAGTTTGAAATAGAGTATTTATATGAAAGGTCAATATTTTGAGATACATTTTTTTCTACTAATTTCTTGGACCCTTTAACTCTTTTTTCCCTACTTTCCTTATTTTTAATTTTTAAAAAATATTTTATTTTTATTTATTTATTTGAGAGAGAGAGATATATACAGAAATAGGCAGGCAGAGAAAGAGAGAGAGAGAAAGAGAGAGAGGGAGGGAGAGAATGGGCACTCCAGGGCCTCTAGCCACGGCAAACGAACTCGAGATGCATGTGCCACCATGTGCATCTGGCTTACGTGGGCCCTGGGGAGTTGAACCTGGGTCCTTTGGCTTTGCAAGCAAGCGCCTTAACCACTAAGCCATCTCTCCAGCCCCTCTTTTCCCTACTTTCTACAACATTCAGCCAGTGCGTACTCAGCCACCCAGGGGCAGGAGGGGAGTCTATCCTTGACCCTTGGTGATTACAGTCAGAGAAGAGCAAGCTTTATTGCCAAGAGACAAGGTTAATGCTCCCAGGGCTGGTGGATAGAGGAAGGGAAGACAGAGAACATGTCTAACACCGGTGTCTCCCTATGGAGGAATCTCCATCCTGCTTCCTTCCTGTGAGGATGGATGGCTGCAATGAGCACCCAAGATCAGATGGTAGACTCAATGACAAGAAGCCTGGGTTGTAGCGGTTAAGGCGCTTGCTTGTGAAGCCTAAGAACCCATGTTCAACTCTTCAGGTCACGTGTAAGCCAGATGCACAAGGTGACAAAAGTGTGCAAGGTTGCCCATGCGCACAAGGTGGCACACATTCAATTACAGTGGCTGGAGGCCCTGGCACATTAAAAAAGTTACAAAAAAAGCCTGAGTCATTTTAGTGCATCCCTCTTCTATTCCTTGAAGACTGTGACCTGTGGTGGGGGTGGTGGTGGTGGTCGTGGAGGAGGGACTGCAGCAGAGCACTGGCTCAGGGGCAGTGGACTAGTGGATCCACGAGAGCCTGAGGCATCCCTGCACCAGCAGATGCACAAGAGTCAGCACAATGACATCCACTGGATAGAGAATGGGGCCTGGTGGTTGAAGGAGAGAGCCACTTGTGGGCCTTGCTCACTGGGACTGGGAGAGTGGTGGGCATCATGGTGGAGGATCAGCAGGAGAGTACGTCACCATAGACGGTAGGTCTCCCTGGAGCTGGTCCCACATAAGTCTTTACTCACAGCATATGCATAACCCCAGGAATAGTGGAGTCAGAAGCCTGGAGCTGAGACAAAGGACCTTTATTCTAGCAAAACAAAGTCTCTAAACTGAAGCCCACTTGCATTCTCCAAGATGCATGAGTGTGTGTTTGTCCATCAACATTCTGTGACAGCTGCATTTTTTTTTCTGAAAATGTTTTAAAATATCATATTTGAAAGAGAGAGAGAGAGAGAGAGAGAGAGAGAGAGACAGAGAGAGGAGGGAGGGAGGGAGGATGGGTGCGTCAGGGCCTCCAGCCACTGCAAACTTCAGACACATGCAGCACCTTGTGCATCTGGCTTACACGGGTCCTGGGGAATTGAACCTAGGTCCATAGGCTTCACAGACAAGTATCTTAACTACTAAGCCATCTCTCCAGTCCAACAGCTGCATATTTTAATGGAAGTTATAGTCACAGGATAAGAGGACTTACACGGGTGTGTTTGAGCTTTGTGTGTCATTGCCAGCGATCATTTTAGCGATATTCCTTCGAGTAGGGTTTTGAAGAGTAAAAGAAAGCTTATCTGTTGCTATTTCTGCTTTTGCACCTAGACTCATGTTTCTGTGAAGGAAAAAAAAAAAAAAAGAAAGAAAGAAAGAAAAAAGAAAGCTCAATGTCAGTGATTATTCTGAAACCTGGAAAAGAGATGTACGAGTAAATTTTAGTATCCCACCAAGTTTTCATTGAGTTCGCAGTCTTCATCACAGCCCCTTCCATTCACCTCACCTCCAAGCCCATCTCCTTCAGCAGCCAAGTGAATAAAACCCAGGGAGGTCACAAACCCCTGTTGTGATGGAGATTTCAAACTAAACCCCCCTCTCTGTGCTGAGCAGTGTTTTACAAACACCTCAGATTCTAAACTGAAAATAAACAACCTTGTCCCATTCTTATCATAACCCAGTGCAACTATGTCACTAGGTCCTGTTAGGGGGCAATTAGATATTTCACAAGACCAAACCATGGGCAAAAACACTGCTGAACAAACAGATTTCAAGATGATGTCAGACTGCCTGCCATATTGTCTATAAAACCTCTGAGCTATCACAACTCAGTATTCAGACTTTGGAACTTATTCCCCTGAGTCCATGCTGACATGAATAAATTTTCTGATTCTCCACTGTATCTCTGGTGCCATCTCTGTGTGACTCAGTTTCCTGTTAACACCGTAAGACAGTTAGAAGAGAGGAGACAGAGTCTGCTGGCCCAAACTGCAACTGTATTGATGAAATAATATGAATTTCAGAGGTACTCTTATATGGGCCCAATGATTAAACAGAATTCATGTTTAAAAACGAACGTTTAATCAGAAGTTCATTTTCTGTTGTGATTATGTTTGGTAGCTATTTAAGAAAAGGTGGAAGTAACATTTTTGGTCATTGGTACAGAAGTGGAGGTGTTAAATTGAAGATATTTACAAAAAGAAGTGATTAAAGAGAATGTTAAGCAAAAAGCTCTTTGAAATAGTTCTTTTCTATTTTTATTTGTTTTGGATTTTGAAACTAGATAACATTTTTTGTAGCCAAGGCTGGCTTAGAACTCATCATGTGTAGGCCAGGCTGGCCATGAACTCATTGTGATCTTCCTGCCTGGGTCTCCTGATTACTGGTCTAAGCCACCATGCTTAGCTTCTATCTTATTTTAACAAAAAACTGATGTTGTGGCCCCAGATGAGCCTTCTGGTGGACTCCCTGGGGTCCTGACACTACAGACTGTAATGAAGGAGATTAAGACAACACCATAATATGTTCTGTTGAGGTCTGCAGAAGCATATCACTAAAGCACCTGGGGAGGTGTTTGGATGGAAACACTTTTGGAAAAACATGTTTTGTCAACTCAGACAAAGGCAAAGCAAGGCTTGAACTCTTGCCCTTGGCTCTGGTCAGAGGCAGGGAGTAGGAACTTGAACTAGCTCTCCTGCTTTGGGTACCACCAAGTTGCCCTCAGGGTGCCCTGCATGCCTGGGAAGTACATCTGGTAAGGCTTCTCCAGGGGCACAGGGATGTAGTTGGTAATGAAGGCCTGCACAGGATGCCATTCTTCATTACTAAGACCAAACTTCAACTTTATTTTATTTAACTTCATTTATTTTAGAGAGAGAGAGAGAGAGAGAGAGAGAGAATTGATATGCCAGGGTCTCAGTCACTGTAACCAAACTCCAGATGTTTGTGCCACCTAGCAGGCATGTGTGACGTGGTGCTTGCCTCACTTTTGTGCATCTGGCTTATGTGGGATCTGGAGAGTCAAACATAGGTCCTTAGGCTTCATAGCCAAGTACTTTAACCGCTAAGCCATCTCTCCAGCTCCAAACTTCAACTTTTTGTGGAAATCCCGACAAGTCCCATAAGACTTCAGCACATTTTCTAATCTTTCTTGTCTCTCTACTTCTCTCTGTTGTTCACAAAACTCATTACCAGTCTCTTTATTTAACTACTATCTTCTAAAAAGAAAAAACGCAGACATTCTTAGTCTAGTTATTGGTTTCAAGTAGAGTCATCATTCAAGAAACAAAAATATTAGCTTTGGCATCCAAAGAAAGTTGCCAAGGGTGTCGCGGTAGAGTAAAACGAACATGAATGCTTCTGTCCTTCTCTTCCCCCCAACCCAAGGCAAGATTAGGGAGAGGGGATGCATGCACGGAAATACAGTAACTACCTCTGAATACTCCATGAAAAAACAAGAGAGAAGCTACTATTGGGGTCGGTGAGTTCTTGTATCATTTTCTGCTTACTGGGAGGGCTGATGGTCCACAAAGAATTTGAGTTTCCTTCCAGTTCTGCTACTGTTATGTCTTCTTTTTCATAATTTTCCAGAAATTGCATAGCAGTCTGTACATACACAAACACACGTGTGTAAACAGATAATATTCATGAGTACCTGAGCACACATGTATAAATGAACCGCATTCATGGAGTCTTTGGGGAGATGGGATGTTGCTGGGGGAAGTGTGTCCCTGAGGTTGCCAGTGTTGGCTTAGCTCCCTCTTCCTGCTTCCTTCCTGATGATATGTGAGGATGTGAGCTGGCTTCCTGCTCTTGCCTGCTTTCCCTGCCGTGATGAATCATCCCCTCAGAGCTGTGAACCAGAAATAAACCCTTTCCTCCCATAGGCTACTTTCTGGCAGGATATTTTGTCCCCAAAACAAGAAGGTATCTGCTACACATGTAAGTAAGATTTTTGGGGAAGCCTTCACTCTCATGATAACAGCTGGAAAAACAGTGCTGGTCAGATTCATTTAACTCATCTGCCACAATTTCCTACAGCAGTCAATTTTTGTTAAGTCCTCAAATTGCTTCCAGTTTCTGTTAACATAAAGAATATGTTCTTAAGCAAGTACCTATAGGTCACTTTCCCATATTTTGGATTACTTTCTTAAGACAGATTCCCAGAATGGACATAATAATAAATGATCAATATCTACCCATTTAAATTTTTTTTTTAATTTTACTTTTTTTTTGAGGTAGGGTCTCACTCTAGCCCAGGCTGACCTGGAACTTACTCTGTAGTCTCAAACTGGCTTTCAGCTCACAGTGATCCTCCTACCTCTGCCTCCTGAGTGCTGGGATTAAAGGCAGTGCACTACCACACCTGGGTCATTTAACTTTTTTGAAAACTTCCATAAGTACAGGCAATATACTATGATCATAATCCCATCACCCACATATTTCTCTCCCAAATCCCCTCTCTACTGAATCCCTTCTTCTAAAAAGTTTCTTTGAAAAATAAAGAAAACAGGTCGATTTCTGTTAAACTCTCATTAAAATGTTCTTTTTAATTTTATTTATTTATTTGACAGAGAAAGTGTGAGAGAGAGAATGGGCACACCAGGGCCTCCAGCTACTGCAAATGAACTCCAGATGCGTGCACACCCTTGTGCATATGGCTAACGTGAGTCCTGGGGAATCGAACCTGGGTCCTTTGGCTTTGCAGGCAAATGCCTTAACCTAAGCCATCCTTCCGGCCCTAAAATGTTCTTTCGTTATTTTTATTTATTGTTTTTCGAGGTAGGGTCTTACCTGGAACTCACTAAGCAGTCTCAGGGTGGCCTCAAACTCATGGCAAGCCTCCTACCTCTGCTTCCTGAGTGCTGGGATTAAAGGCATGTGCCACCACGCCTGGCTCATTAAAATGTTCTGAATTCAAGATACATTTACTATCATTTATTTCCCCCTCCCTACACAAACATAACTTCTTAGAACATTACTGTAGGAAGTGGTCAAGTGCCATGTAGAGCTGAGAATCCCCGAAACATCTTTCTGTTCCCCATCACATGCTATGGAAGAGCCTTAGGCCATTTGACAACCTAAATGAAGAGATCTACTGTGTGTATTTACTTACTGTGTCCCTAGAGAAAGATTTCATGAATTTTTTAAACCTTGACTGGTCCATAACTTTCAACTGGCTTTGTTGGGCACTCATTGTGAAAATAGGCTGGAAAACAAAAATACACGACGCAGTGAGCACTGCCACTCTTCTCCGCATCTAGGTCAGAATAACAACGTTGCCCCATTAGCATCAACCACTGACTCCCCTCTAGACTGTTGGCATCGGAGCTCTCTTTCTGCCCTGATGAGTCCTGTGCTCAAAACCAAACTTCGTTGTTGTTGTTTTGAGGTGCTGGGGCTCAAACCCACTGGCTTGCCCATGCTCATCAATTCAACTGTGCTTTCACCTGGCTCCTGTACCTTCTTCCACACATCATGTGTTTGCTGAACAATGGACCTGAGCTAGGACCGTGGCACTGGAGACCATCACTGCACATCCTAGCATCCTATGGTGGGGGGGCTCTCAAGCAAGAAGGCTGCATTCAGAAAGGTTCTAGAAGGTAGATGATGCCAGATTACCTGATATCCTCCCAGGGTGATGGTAACTGACACATCCAGGGGCTGGTTGATAACCCCTGCGACTGATTTGATCAAGGACATGAAGAGGAGCGGGAACCAGACGATGCAGATGAGCAGGACGATGATCATGCCGCCCATGCCGTACTTCACCACTTTCTTCTTCTTCTGGCCCCGGGGCTGAGGGTACCTCTGCAACGGAAGAGTGTGGAAAGGCTCAGAAGACATGCTCGAGAGAAGGGGCTGGGGGCTGGGAGAGGACAAGGATGAGTGCTCTTCTCACAGGGTTGGGGAACATGGGCCTAATCCCGACTCTCCTCTACTTGTTCTGACATGGGAGTAGAAATGTCCCAACCCCGAGAGTCATGTGAAGATGTTCTCAGTTCGAGACACGATCCCCATGGTAATGCCATATCAGCTCCATGTGACCCTGCAAAGTGGTTGTGTGGGTTTTGCTGAAGAACCTAAGGGATGATGGATCACACGCCTTGCTGAATACACCTGGTTATGGGATCATGCAGGAGAAAGATGTTTACTTTATTCAGAATCCATGCCTTCTGGGAACATTATGGAACAGGGGTCAAAAAGAGTGTAAGAGCCACAGGATGGGAAGGAGGGCACTGCCCTCCTGACATGAACCGACTGGTGCATTCATGACCTCACAGTAGTTGCTGGTACCCAACAAGACCATCACTGTTTTGAGTCCATCAACATTCGGACACGGAGTACCTAAGAGTACAAAAGGAATGACACCGCAGAACACAGAAAGAAATACTTGTCAAGAGGAGGGTCCTCAGTGGAATGGTGGTCGGGGGAAAGGGAGCCAAATAGGGTAATGGAATGGGACTATGATCAAATTGTGGTATGTTTTTGCATTAAAGATCTTAATTTGAAAAAAAAAGATGGGAGCTGGGAAGATGGCTCATCTGTTATAGGTGCTTGCTTGCAAAGCCTGGAAACCTGAGTGCAAGTCCTCAGTAACCCACATAAAGCCAGATGTACAAAGTGGCACATATATGTGGCGTTTGTTGTGACAGGAGGCCCTGGTGTGCCCATTCTGTCAAAATAAAAGAGAGACTGATTGAGACAGGGCGGGGATATGATGGAGAGTGGAGTTTCAAAGGGGACAGTAGGGGGAGGAAGGGAATTACCATGGGATATTGTTTACAATTATGGAAGTTGTTAATAAAAAAAACTTTAAAAAGTTTAAAAAATGAGAAAATATGTACCATCTAACTAATCCTTGCCTGGGTCTCGAGGACAGAAAGACATGATTTTTAAACTTAATTCATGATTAATACTTTCAAAGACAATGCTCCCCTGCCTGCATTCTAGGGACAGACCGAAGTGAAGACCTTCCGATTTATTTTGAGTTATGTGGCTACTTTTCAAGGGGCCTGTCAACTCTCTACTCCTTGACTATCTAGCTTAGCTGACTACTGTTTTAAAACAGGAAGCCCAGTTTGCTGTTTCTGTCATGTTACAATTCCATTTTCCCAGAGTGATGGGAAGCCACTTCATGCAAATCATTGTAAACTTGGCACAGAAGTGAGTGGCCTGCATCCATAAGTTCATGCCAAAACTGTGCCTTTCAGGAAACTGTTCTTGTTTCACAAAGCTTATCACACAGATCTTATCACAGAGCTTAGAACAGAGAATAATGAAGAGGCACTTGACTCTCAGTATGGTGAAAAACTGGATGGGCTACATAGAGAGGGGTTAGGGGAGGGGACCCTAGGCAAAGACCGGGACCAAACCTGGGGGTCAGGGAAGGCCAGCAGAAGGAAGCTGACAATTGGGGCTGGGGAGGAGTTAGCCTTAGAGAAGTGGGCAGGGCAGTTCAGATAGTGAGGGTGTGGCAGAGAAGAGTTGGGATTAGTCATGAGGATTAGCATATGAAAAGACACTGGCAGAATGACTAAAGCCTTGGGGCTATAAGAAAGGGACAAGAAAAGCGGACACTGTACAATGACAACTCTCATGGCCCAGCACCATTCTGAGGAGCTTGCAGCAGTTTTGTACACGTGTCCTCTAATGTTCTCTTCTTTAATTAATTTATTTATTTGAGAGAGAGAGAGAATGGGCACACCAGGGCCTCTAGCTGCTGTAAACGAACTCCAGACACATGCACCCCCTTGTGCCTCTGGCTTACGTGGGTCCTGGAGAGTCGATCCAGGATTCTCTGGCTTTGCTTAACCGCTAAGCCATCTCTCCAGCCCTAATTTTCTCTTAATAAGCTGTCTCTACCTCTATCACTCTATCCATGTGTTCCTGATCCAATTCTTCCTTCTGGGACACGGGAACCTGGCAGTCCCACCAGGACCCCTGCAGGACCCCTTCCATGCCTATAGCAAGGAGACAAGCCAAACTCTTATATGTGGAGGAGAGGGGATTGGGATTGAGGAACAGGGCTCAGGAGCACCTGCAAAGTTACATGTCCCCTTTGCCCCAACCAACTCACACTCCTCCAACAGCACCTGATGCTCAGAGAAACCTCCCTTCCTCCCCATGAACTCATTTCCCAAGGAGGTGCTCTCAGAGTCTCCTGTACCTCTCTGTCAAAACAACTGTCCTGTCTGCACTTATTTGTGTGACTAAGTTATCAACACGCTTCTCTCCACACATCCCTGGTCCTTTCTCTGCTTTTCTATCATGTAACGGCAGCAGGAAGCCCCTAGGACCCCAGCACCTTTAAAAAATTTTTAAATTTTATTTTTATTTTATTTATTTGAGAGCAACAGGCAGGCAAAGGGAGAAAGAGGGAGGGAGAGAGAGGGGGGGGGAATGGGCACGCCAGGGCCTCCAGCCACTGCAAACGAACTCCAAATGCATGCACCCCCTTGTGCATCTGGCTTACGAGGGTCCTAGGGAATAGCGCCTCAAACTGGGGTCCACAGTCTTCACAGGCAAGCGCTTAACTGCTAAGCCATCTCTCCAGCCCCCCAGCACCTTTTTGCCCTCTAGAAACAGGAGTCAAAATAAGCCTCTTTTCTTTATAAGTTACCCAGTCTCAGATGTCCTGCTATAACAAAATGGACTAAGACATCATGTTGTCATACCGATTCCTCTGCTCCTTAGCAGTCAGGACAAGGTAGTAGGGTTTTAAATACACTGCTAGGTCCTTCACCTCCTTCAGTTCTACAAACCTCATGCACAGAGACGCTGTTGCACAATGCACCTAAAAACTGCAGAGCTGAAGGCCCAGGGAAGCTGAGGATGTATACTAGAAATGATATACATTTGAAGAGACTTTTCCAAAAAGACATTTCCAAGGGGACGCCTTTGAGAGGAGACAAGAAGATATTTCATACTGTCTATCTAGCTACCATGGGTCAGATAATTTCTATCACTTCCTAGGGGAGATAAGAAGATGTTTCATACTATCCATCTAGCTAGTGTGGGTCAGGTATTTCTATCACTGTTATGCAGGATGTTCTGGTTTCCTATGCTAAACTTTAAAATATCCAAGGAGGGCTGGAGAGATGGGCTTAGTGGCAAAGCCAAAGGACCCAGGTTCGATTCCCCAGGACCCACATAAGCCAGACGCACAAGGTGGCGCATGCGTCTAGAGTTCATTTACAGTGGCTGAAGGCTCTGGCATGCCCATTATCTCTCTCTCAAATAAACTAGCTAAATAAAAGTTACTTTAAATATCCAAGGAGGTTAATGTTAAGGTTAAACCTCAATATTCAACCTAGTCGAATAAAGAAATGCATGCACTCTAACTTCCTCTGCACAGGGAGTGAAGCAGAAGGGGTATGTAGCCCCAAGTTGTGTGACACCTCTTTTCGATACCTTCCACTCCTTCTGCTCCTACGTCAGCAGCATTTAAGAGTCACTGGGTCACATGGTAGCACACCATTTCTTCTTGTAGAACAATGACATATACTTTTGCCTAAAGAAGAAAACATCTGGATGCTATCGGTGGAGAAAGGCAGAAGTAAATTTAAAATTCCCGAGTCTAGTGGGCAGGAGGTCAGTGCAATCTTGTAGGTCATGGTAGTTTTTGCGCCCCTGCCTGCACTTGTCTGGCCACAAAATGTACAGCGTTCATCCACACGGATGTTGTAACAGAGCGGGACACAAGAGAGACAGGCGGGAAGGAGGCACCTTTACAGACGTCTCACCTTTTCTGACTCTCGCCAACACTTCAGAATGAAGATGTGTGCATAAATGTCCTCCACACAAATCCAGCTGGAGAGGCTCAAGGTTGTGTCTGTCCATACCCAGTCCATCACAGCCCGCAGCTCGGTCAGAAATGGAACGAGGCGGAACCTGCCAGGAATTACAGCGTGTCAGAATGACATTTGGGGGATGGCTTATCATCTATATCACCTTAGGAGCTCATTGCAGTGACTTGCTTTAAACCCCATGACTTGAGAAAAACTTTCAAGGCCACCTTTGGAGTAAGATCCAACTTGGAAGACAACTGCTATGCATCATAGATCCAGCATAAGGATTAGTAGTTTTCTTTCCTCCTATTTTCCCAGATGGTTGTAACCAACTGGGATTCCATTTAAAAATAATTTTGAAGCTGGGTGTGGTGGCTCCTGCCTTTAATCCCAGCACTCTGGAGGCAGAGGTAGGAGGATTGTCATGAGTTCGATGCCACCAGAGAATACAGGTCAGCCTGAGCTAGAGTGAGACTCTGCCTCGAAAAAACAAAAAGCAAACAAACAAAAATGTAAAAAAGTCATTTTGAAGTTGAGCCACATGTATTTATGTGCACTGAGAATCGGTTGGACATACCTTTGGCTGTTATTGATGGGTGAAATATAATGACTATATACCTGATAACAAAAAGATGAGGGCAAATAGAGAGAGAGAGTCAGAGGGAGGAATAAATGTCACTGGAACCAGGAACAGAAGGACCCCACAATGGGTGGCTTCTAGATTACTAAGGCTCACAGTGTCTGCTGTAACCCTACACTTTCTTGTTTTTCAACTGTATTTAGGATTGGGTTGGCCTGGGCTCCCCTATGTTCTGGGGAATATAGTCTAGGCTCCTTGAATGCCAGAGATCTATTCCCAGGCATGAGAATTTGGGTTCATCTAAGGATTCTGACAGCAGTTCTGTTATCACTCAAGGAATCTTCCCCTGGACGATTTCAACTTTATTCAACTTCATGGATTGAAATATAACACTTGGAAGAAACCTCAGGACCAGGTTAGAAGTGAATGATGCCCTCCCTATGGTGGCTCACAACAGCTGAATATACCCAGCACCTCTTCTGAGCTATCACTAGGGCCCAGGGCTGGTGCAGGGAAGGGGCCAGCAGTGTCCGGTGCTGCTGTGGTCTTCTCTCTGGAGGAGATGCTGCATGGAAGTCCTCACAGGGAGGAACAGCTGTGCTTTGTTTCAGGAGCTGACCCGCCATCAGAAACAAGCAAGTAAGTGGCTTTCAGGCTGTTCTTCCAGGGAATAAATCCCTTGTTCAGTGGGTGAACTTACTGTACACAAAAAGTTTCAAAGGGCTGGGCGTGGTGGCGCACGTCTTTAATCCCATCACTCTCGGGAGGTAGAGGTAGGAGGATCGCTGAGAGTTCAAGGCCACCCTGAGACCACATAGTGAATTCCAGGTCAGCCCGAACTACAGACCCTACCTTGAAAAACAAAACAAACAGAAAGCTTCAAAGGTTTTTTGGAATGTTCTAGATTGCAAATATATTCCAGAAGTACATTAATTACTATGAAAATGTAAGGAGGGAAACTATGATAAAATTTGGGGATGAAAAGGAGAGAAACACAACCCTTAAGTAATAATGTACTTCTGGAATATATTTGCAGGGTACTAACAGGGAAAATTAACCCAATGTGGATGATCCTTGGACAACCTCCTGGCCAGGTGCAGGCATGAGGCACAGAAAGGGGTTTGAAGAAGTGCATTTGCAAGACCTGCATAATATTGGGCCCATCAACATCCCGTCATGTATGCTGGAGGAGGACAAGAAAAACATGCACCAAAATAGAAGAGGGACTAGTTGAATAACACAGAGTTCAGTGGAGGGCGTTGGGAGAAGGAGGACGAAAGGAGTTTGAGGGGTTATGAACAAAACACATCCTGAACATGTGAAGAAAAGAAAGGCATGTTTTGGGTAACATGGTAAAAGTCACTTTGATTAATACCATCTTTCTGCTCCCTCCTCTTGGAGGAAACCCAATGCTTTTCAACCACTTCTGCTATTATCAGTGACTACGCCCACATAGTTTTCCTCACCCTTGAAACAGGAAGAGATTGACGTAATTGTAGCTCTTTGTGAGGAAGTTTCCGAGCACACGTGTTGGGTAGCCACAGCGGATTTGATAGGCAGACAGCCCGAAGTACACACACTTCACAAAGTACCAAAGCTGAGCCACCAGGTTCTGGCTGAATTTCCTGAAAAGGGAAAATACAGAAAGTGAAGGAATGGGATACTTCTCTAGTGCAAAAGGACAGTGATTTAGAATTAAATGAAGTTTTTCTTCTGCCCCTTAGAGACAATTGTAGAGTATTAAGTATCAGAAAAAATGGCTAAATTCATCATTCAGCTGCCATGAGTATTGAATTAGGTTTATTTCTTTGAATCAAGGCACAGATATTAGATATTGGTAGAAAGATACTTATTCTATCTAAAAGCATAAAAACTAACAAATAAGATTCACAATATTCTTACAAATCCTAAAGTTTGTGCAAAACAGCTGCCTTAATGTGAATTATTCTTTTTTAAAAAATTTTATTTTAAAGACAGACAGAGAGAGAGAGAGAGAGAGAATTGGCACGCTAGGGCCTCAGCCACTGAAATTGAACTCCAGATGTTTGAATCACCTAGTGGGCATATGCGACCTTGTGCTTGCCTCATCTTTGTGCATTTGGCTTACGGGGGATCTGGAGAGTTGAACATGGGTCCTTAGGCTTCACAGGCAAGCACCTTAACCACTAAGCCATTTCTCCAGCTTGAATTATTCTTATAATCTGAGGTATACTTACTCTCCCACTATATATTTTGGAAGGGAGATTTTACCAGGCTGTTGGGTATCTTCTGGGTAATAGTCCTTATTTATTCCTACTTTAGATTCAGGAAAACCTTCACAATTCTCTTTACCTTTGAAAATATTTGTTTTATTGGGGCTGAGGAGGATAGCCCAGTCAGTAAAGTTCTTGTCTTGAGAGCATGAGGACCTGAGTCCAGATCTGCAGTGAGCATGTAAAATGCTGGGTACGATGGTCCGTGCCTATCAACCCAGTGCTGAGGAGGTCGAGACACAGGATCCCAAGACCTCACTGTTTAGCCTGTCTTGACAAATTGGTAAGCTCTGGGTTCAGCAAGAGAAATCCCATTTCAAAACCTAAGATGTGGAGTTGTCGATAAGCCACTTAATATCTGGGCCTCCATACCCACGTGCACACGTTTACACACACATGTGTGTGCCCATATACATATGAACATGTATACACACATGCATACACCAAAAAATAAGTAAGTACATTTGTAATGTCATTGTTATTATGATTATTTTGGTTTTTTTTTTTTTTCCGGTAGGGTCTTGCTCTAGCCCAGGTTAACATGGAAGTCTCAGGGTCGCACATGCCCACTAGGTGGTGCAAACGTCTGGAGTTCAACTTCAGTGGCTGAGACCCTGGCGTGCCAATTCTATCTCTCTCACTCATGGTGATCCTCCCACCTCTGCCTCCCAAGTGCTGGAATTCAGGCATGCACCCCCATGCCCAGAATTGTTTATTATTATATCATGATAATTTCTATAGAACTAAGAATCCCAATACTGAAATGAGAGCAGCCACTGCTCTCCAGCCACTGTTAGGAACACTTTGTTTGTCCTTATTAGACATTATATCTGACTCAGTTTCCTTATATGATATGGAAATTCAATCCATTTTCCATGACTTACTATCTACACTTCCCAAAGTATTATCAGCCAGCCCAATTTACAGGTTGTTTATATAACTTGGCTAAGGATGACTGAGGTTTAAAGTCAAACACAAAATCTCTTCCACGATGCCTGAGGATGTTTAAAATAGCATGTCACCATCTCTTGGAGCAGTTCCAAAGGGGTTCCAAATGTAGTATCCTTGAATTAGGAACAGGGGTGCTCAAGCCCATGGTGGCAAGAACTACACTGTGCCTGTGTGTGATCTATTTATTACAAAGCTCAATAATATTACATCATCTGGACACTTCCACAGTCACTCTCCATGGGCCATTTTTTTTTCATAATCTAACAGAGTGGAAATGTTCTGTTTATGATAATCTTTGTTTTTCTTTTATTGCCTTCACTTCAAGCACTAACTTACTCAAAAGACCTGTTTGAGGTGGAGGTGTGGGTTGGGAAGACCATGTAGGAGATAAAAGAGAGAAGGGAACAGACCCGTGGGTTAGAGGTAGGGAAGAAGAATGGGAGGAGGCAGAAGAGATTTTGAGGTATGACAGAACTCAGGTCAGTGTCACGGACAGCAGCTCAGTGTTCCAGGCAGCAATAGCAAAATAGCATCTCACCAACCTATCTCCTTCTAAACAGCAGGCTTCCTTTGTTTGTGGAAACAAGGTCTTGCTACAGCCCAGTCTAATCTCCAACTCATGATCCTCCTGCTTCAGCCTCCTGAATGTATCCCCTTACCCTTCAAAAACATTTTTTTTTTTTTTGGCTTTCTGAGTTTCACTCTAGCTCAGGTTGACCTGGAATTCACTATGCAGTCTCAGGGTGGCCTCGAACTCATGGTGATCCTCCTATCTCTGCCTCCCAAGTGCTGGGATTAAAGATGTGCGCCTCCACGCCTGGCTTATAAAAGCTGACTTGTAAAGACCCATTTCAACCTTCCTTCAATTTTAACCTGTTTTAATCATCAGCAATAGTTACAGTGATAGAAATAACATCATGTCATCATGTGATGTTATGAAGTGTTTCCAAGACCCCAATAATGAAGCCCCATGATCATCCTAGGTGACAGATACTATTGTCATCTGCCCCTTATTATCCATCCATATTTCCTTCAACCAGTTAAACAGCCTCCATTTTCATATGCCATGATCTTAGGTCCTCTTCTCATCTGTGTTTGTAAGAACAAACTCTGTTTTCTTCCACACTGACAACATGGATCTCTGGTTTGCTATGGGCATCCAGGCTGACCCCCTCTCTTATTGTGAACACTCTATTCCTGTGAATGTGGTGGAAGAGATGCAGCTCAAGTTCTGTGGAGGAGGAGTCAATTCCCTCCCACTCTCGGTTTGCCCTGAGTTTGACAGCGATTCCCTACTTTTCACTGTGCAACTGGGGTGCTGCACCGCCGGGTCTGTGTGGGAAGGCCTTACCTCTCTGTCACGCTGGGTAAGATGAAGAACATCCAGAAGTGAATCCCAAACACGAGGATGACCTGGAAGATGACCTTGCCTAACACAGTCTTCCTGAGGTAGAGCGCGCGGTCCACCACCATGGTTCCAAACTGAATGAGGACCATCACCAGGAATGGCCCGGGGACCTGGTCCTCTGATAGAGAAGAGGTGATGTCTGCCGCTGCTGAGTGTTTCTGAAGAAGAGAGAACAGTCTCAGCCAGGTGGCCCTTCCCAGGATATACAGCCATCCCTTTGTCAGCACATGGATGGAGGTCTTCACCTCAACCTACCCCAAAGGCCCAGAAGCCAAAAACGATGATGATGAAGTCCACAGTGTCAGCCAGGAACATCAACACATACACATCGGTCACAGCGCTGTAGTCTGGGTGGATGAGGTCATAGAAGAACTGTTTGATGGGCACATATATTTGTAGAGTCCTGCAAAACAGAGACACCCATGCTCACTTGTTTCAGGAGGGCTGGGAGGGGAGAATGACCAGATTCTGCGTTCACTGCACCCTTCCTTTCAGCCAGACCTCATTCTCCTGTATCAGCTTCAGGAAAGTCCCCTGGGGTGGTCCTTGTTCAAGGAGTGCAGATGAGCTTATCACCAAAGTGAGTATGACAAGGCTCTCTACGGAGGGTACCATGACCTTCCTCTTTTTTTTTTTTATAAATAAACTTTTTTAAGATTTATTTTTATTTATTTATTAGAGACAGAGAGAGGGACAGAGTGTGAGAATGGGTGCACCAGGGCCTCTAGTCACTGCAAACAAACTCCAGACACACATGCCACCATGTGCATCTGGTTTACGTGGGACCTGGAGAATCGAACCTGGGTCCTTAGGCTTTGCAGGCATGAGCCTTAACTGCTAATCCATCTTTCCAGCCCTATAAATAAACTTCTAATGACAGCTTCCATAAATATAGACAATTTACCAAGATAATAATCCTCTCCCACAACCTTCTGTTTTCCCCTTCAAGTTCTCCCTCCATTGAATCTCTCTTCTTTCCAATAGTCTCTCTTCTATTTTGATGTCATCCTTTCCCCCTTCTATTATGCAGGTGTTGTGTGGGCTATCATGAGCTACCGTGAGGTCATGAATATGAGGGCCGCTTTGTGTCTTTTCTCTTGCTTGAAGCATAACAGAGTGGCATAAATCCCTGAAACGAGTTGTTGGGTTTAGCTATTCACTATTTGGCCCTATACATGCCATTGGTCTCTCTGCATTTGTACCATGCCTCGTGTAAGGCTAGGGTGAGAATATAACAGGCCCATGGTCCTGGAGAACCAGAGGAAGGGAGCACTTGAGGCCACTGAGGTTTGGAGGATCAAGTCTAAGCCTGTGCCAGCTGCCTTCTGCCCCTTCTGTTTTGGGGTCCTGTGCCCATCATGGCTCCTTAGAACTGCCCTCGGATTCTGTCTTCCTCTTGCTCTGTCATCGCCACTGTGCTCTCCTGTCTCTGGCTTATCTTTCAAGCCTCCACCTTGTCTTCATTGTCCTCTGGGTTTTGCCTTTAAATCAGGCCATGGTCAGGTGTTTCTGGCTTTCCCGGGCTGAGCCTATGTGCAGGACTGGCTCCTGGCTCCATTCATTCTGGCTCATAGTCCCAGCCCTGCTGACACTTCTGACATCTCAGTGAGTGGCTGGGGCTGGGAAGCTAGCTCAGGACCAGCTGAAGTACTCTCGGAGAACTGGCTGTCCCCACTCCCCCATGCTTCCATGTCCCCTCTCTGGAGGAGAATGTCTCACTATGCCTGAAAATATAGAACACAAGACCTTGAAAATACTCACTTACTGAAAACCGACTTTTGAAACAATATAACTATGAGTCACTTTACTCTGCTGTAACAGGCGATGTTCACGACATGAGGAATGGCTTCTCAACACTTTGTCTCTGTTTATGGGAAGTCACTGATACCAGTTGCAGTGGTTTGAATGTGAAATGTGCCCCACAGTGTCATGTGTTTGTGACTAAGTCTTATACTCAGTCCCCAGCGGGTGGAGATATTGGGAGATATGACACCTTGCTGGAAGAAATGTGTCACAGGGATGGATCTTGGGACTTTATAGTCCAGCCACCTTGTCAGTGCTAGCTAACTTGCTCTTGCTATTTGTCTTGATGTGAGCTAGTTTTTTTTTTTTGGGGGGGGTGGTGGTTTCAAGGTAGGGTCTTGCTGCAACCCAGGCTGACCTGGAATTCACTGTGTAGTCTCAGGCTGGCCTCAAACTCACAGTGATCCTCCTACCTCTGCCTCCCAAGTGCTGGGATTAAAGGCGTGTGCCACCACGCCTGGCTGAACTAGTTTTTTTTTTTTTTTGCTCTGCCATGCTTTCCCCACATGATGGAGCTTCCTCTGAAACTGTCAGCTGAAATAAACCCTTTCCTCACACAAGCTGCTTTTGGTCAGGTATTTTCATCCCAGCAGCAAGAAGAAAGGTAACTGCTGCACCAGCTCTCCAGCCCTGAGACACAGCACACGACCCAAAGGCTCTCAGGTAACTCACTTTTTCATGGTAAATGCCTTTGCTTTGATAATATGCTCTTGAAGCTTTTCCATGTAAAGTTCCCGTTTGCTTTTCTGCTTAACGCTCAAAATACTGCTTCCCTTCTGGCTGCTGTTTCGGGTGCTCGTGCTGCCTAGAAACGGCAAGGAGAGGAAAGAACAGGCGGGGTGGGAGATGAAGAGTGGGTCTGTCAGCAGAAATCACGGCCAGCACAGGGAATGGACAGGCACAGATGGGTTAAGAATGCTACCAAGCATTTTGGAAGTGAACCTCTTAAGGCTGTCACCAAACTGAAATAACTGTGGATTCCCAGCACTGCTCCTCTAATCTGTGTTCCAGACCAAACACGTGGGGACAACTGTTCTGACTGTGCTTAGTAAGGTTCCAGGTCATAGCTTTTTGAGATGAGAGTTCACGACCCAGACCTGTTTCCATCTCCTAACATCTCCCAGCCATCAAATGCATCTGATCTGGTCTGCCGGTCATCTGTCTCGGAAGCATGTTCTGTACATGAATACAGTGTCTGGGAAGGTTCAGGCATTAACTTCATAAACCCAGTTACTCCAGGAGTAACAGCTAAAGAGTTTATTTCCTTTTTGATTATATTCCCTGTTTAGTAAGAAAGTAACTAGCTTAGGGAAATGCTAGATGGCTTTGTTAAAAAGTCTTCATTGAAGCTGGGCCTGATAACACCAGGCCTGTAATTTCAGCAGGATTTTTTTTTTTTTTTTGCACACGATGGACAAATAATATGTCTTACTTATATTTACTTACACTGTGTGCTGGCTGTTTTCACTACTCCCTGAAATTCTTGCCCCAACAAGGAATCAGACTGTTTTGAACAATGAAGCCACGTAGCTGGGGCCGGATTTGAACCTAAGTCATTCTGATACCAGGGCACATTCCTTCCATATTACAAAATGTTCTCAATAGCACCCAACTGCCTTCCCTCCCAGACTAGAGGCACTAGAAAAAATCAGCCTGGCTGGGAGGCTTTTTCATGCCTACATGTGACGTGACGTACCTCTTTTTGACCGAGTTGAAGAGAAGCTGGATCCTGGGGAGATCTGGGAGCCACTGTTGGAGCGTTTTCTCCGGATGGCTGCTGGCTGCTCGGGGAAGGTCACATGCACGGACTCTACGGAGGCGGCCAGGTTGATGGACTTCAGTGAGTCTGAGGAGCCTCTTCTGCCCCGACTGAGGGACAGCTCGTCATCAGACTCATCCTTGTCTGTGTCACTGTCAACAATGTCATCCTCATCCCATAAGCCATGACACTGAGAAGGCAGGAAAAGTGACAAACTGAAGCTACCATCTCAGGGTCTTTGAATATTGACTCCAACATGCAATCGCTCGAAATTAGAAGGCTAAGGAGATGAAATAAGCAAGCAAGTATGCAAATGTCCTAGGAGATCGGAGACGGGTGTTGGTGACAAGGGTTTGGCTAATGAACTGAAGTGAGAAAGGTAAAGTTTGGCAGAGGGAGTAAGGATGGATGGAATAAGTTCTAGATTAGTCACTCTACAGCACACATCTGTGTGCTCACATCCAGCACTAGAAGTGTCTTACTGAAGTGCCCGTAGGTGGATTCAGGCTCAACACTCCATGTTCAGCAGTGTCTCTACTTTGTAGACTCATGCTGTCCCTCCCCTAGACCACATGGTGAGGTGAGGCCTGGCTTACCCCTGGTTGGCTCAGAAACAAAACTGTAAAATATTCTAGTTGAAAAGCCATACATGAAGCAAAGGTTCTGGTGCCTTCTGAAGAGCCTGTTATGTCTGAAGGAAAGAGGGAAAAGACCTTATGGTAAAGAAAAAAAAAGAGGGAGAATGGGTCCCAGACTTGAAGGCTGAGAACCCTGTGGTCATGCCAGAGGAGATCCTGCCTGGACCTTCATGTGGCCTGGAGAATGGCCTTGCTCTTGGGTACAAATGCTTTAATGATCTCATCGTCTTCTGTTCACCACATGGTCAGGATGTGCATTTATTGCCCAAGGTTTGACCTGGTCCTCCCTATGAGTCATACTTAAGAGGAGAAGAAAAGTTAGTAGAATGGCACATGCCTATACCTCCGCAATGAAGGAGGTGGAAGGCAAGGCAGGAAGAATATTGCAGCCTGAGATAATTGTGAGTTGCAGTCCAGCTTGGGTTACAGAGCAAAAGAAAAAAAAAAGAAAAAAGATAAGAACGCCAAGTCTTGTTCTAAAAAGGATCTCAAGGACTGATAAAGACATAATTTGATAAAAGAAATTTAGGGTCAAGTGTGGTGGCACACACCTTTAATCCCAGCACTCAGGAGGCACAGTTGGAGGATTGCTATGAGTTCAAGGCAATTAGGACAATAGTTTAGGACAACAGAGTAAATTCTAGATCAGCCTGGGCCTCAGCAAAACCCTACCTCTAAAAAAACAACAACCAAAAAAGAAATTTAAAATATTTTATAAAAGGAAATAAAGTAGGGCTGGAGATATGGCTTAGTGGTTAAGGCGCTTGCCTGCAAAGCCAAAGGACCCAGGTTCAATTCCCCAGGACCTAAGTAAGCCAGATGCACAAGGTGACACATGCATCTGGAGTTCGTTTGCAGTGGCTGGAGGCCCTGGCATACTCGCTCTCTCTATATCTGCCTCTTTCTCCCTCTGAAATAAATTTTAAAAAAAGGAAACAAAGTAAAAATAGGAGGAAAGTAAGTTTACAAAAATAGGAACAGCAGTACAGTAATGTGAGCTATGTAATAATTTGTACATAATTATACCCACGTAGCTGCTCAAAAGGGCAGTGTTAGCGAGTTTGAGAAGGACCTTCATCTCCAGGGCAGTGGCACAGTGGCAGTTAAAGCCCCTGGCTCTATGTGACAGGTCTTTCAGTAAAAGCTTGTAGTTTCCTGACAAGAGTCTGCCTGGTAAAATCCATACTACTAGAAGAAAGTGGGCAGAAGTGGTGATGAAGAGAGGCAAGGGGAACCATCTCAAACTGTTCTCTGATGTTCTGACTTAAACTAACATGACACTGTATCTCATTCAGGAAATAATATTCAAGTGTAGATTAATAATGACACATTGTACAGGAAATGAAAATTATCTCCCAGACTTTCTACAAGTTCACATATGAACACTGACATTTTAGGGAAAATGTCCATTAAATGAATATAACTATCATTTATTTTAAAGGGCACACAGTACACTGATTAGACCCTGTGATGGTTAAGGTGTTGTCAACTTGATCTGTTTAGTAATCCGCAGAAATCCCTTTCGGGTGAGTCTCTAAGGTTGCTTCTAAGAAGGATTAACTGAAGGAGAAAGCCCTTCCCCCAGAGCGGGTGGCCCCTCTCTGATGGGAACTTTTTATTATATATGTATATATTTATCAGATATAGACATATTTTGTATGTAAACATCACATGTTGGTACCATCCTTCCCTCCTCCCTGACCCTTTTCTGAAGAGGCCTTCCTCACTGGGGATGCAGGTCTAACCCCATGGGGATTGTGGGTCATGCATTATGGGGGCAGCAGTCAGTTCTGGGGAGAGGGAATGTCTATGCAAAATGTCCCAACTTGTGGCTCTAACAATCTTTCCACCCCCTCTTCCACAATATTCCCTGAGCCATGCTGGGAGCATTTGAAGTCTTCTTCAGTGATGGTGATGGGAACTTTATATACGGAAGCTCTGGGAGAAAAGAGCCCCTTCCTTCCACTTGGCTGCCGGAGCTGCTGGCTGCTTTCCAGCATGGACCGAAGACCAGCGTGGACTGAAGACCTGCGTGGATTGAAACCCAGTGGCTCCTCCTTGGGACTGCTGAGGCATCTGG
Source organism: Dipus sagitta (assembly GCA_036346955.1). Classification (NCBI taxonomy): domain Eukaryota; kingdom Metazoa; phylum Chordata; class Mammalia; order Rodentia; family Dipodidae; genus Dipus; species Dipus sagitta. The sequence continues at coordinate 30,685,489 of CM070771.1, forward strand.
CCACGTGGACTGAGCAGCTACCGGGTTCCTGCAACTGCTACTGGACTACCTACCATAAACCACTCCTATAAATTTCCCTTTTTCATATAACTCATTCTAGCAGTTCTGTTCCTCTAGAGAACCCTGACTAATACAGACCCCATCACCAATACTATTCCTAATGTTCATGTTCTCCAGGAATAGCTCAGGGACTGTAATTATCAACAGAAGTGGGTTGACCGTCAGCATGCAGTACCTTCAAAATGGAGCGGTGGAAGAACAGAGCCAGGAGCTGAATGAGGTCATAGAGAACATAGCCTTCCTTCTTCTCCACTCCTATGATGTTTGGGGGGTGGTAAGGTTTATCCTTGTACAGCTCCACGTTCTTATTCCAAGGAAAGAACCCAAACTGGAAGAAATATTTGACTACAATTGCCACCTAGATATGGATGATAGAAATTAAAAAAACAAAAACACTCCTCTTAGAAATAGGAATATATGAGAAAAGAGATCCAAATCACAGTTTAGATGATAAGAAGGCTCACAGTTATGTGGAATAATAATATTATGTACCTCAAAATCATGGGTTCAAAGCAAGAGCCAAGACCATATTGAGGACAATGTCTTAAATTGTAAGCCATGCCATTGGATGACCTGGATGACTAGTCATTTCCTCTGTGTTTGAAGAATTGGCTTTTATACTATTCAATTAGGATGTATCTAACGACTGTGCTCTCAGAATATGGTAGTTAGGACAAATGAATAGAAATATATTTATATCCTTATATATTGTATATTGTTTTAATTTGTAATTTTCATGACAGGTATTATGCTTTTTTTTTTTTTTAATAGGGGCTCTCTAATCTAGCTCCTGCTAAATTCATTATGTAGTTGAGGATGACCTTGAACTCCTGATTCTCTTACCACCACCTCTCTGGGGCTGGGATTGATTACAGGAATGTGCCTCCCTGCCCAGTTTTGTGAGGTGCTGGGGATTAAACCCATGGCTTCTTACATGCTAGGCAAGTAGTCTACCAACTGAATTACATTGCTAGCCATGTATCATAAGTTTCCTCAGGGCCAATCTGCTTTTTCAACATTAATCTTTGAGCACTGAAAACCAGAAAGAATCATTTGTTCTCTTTTTCCTATTTGTGCCCTTCTGGTTAGCATGGTTGGCGGGTTTTGGAACACAGTTTAAAGCACAGTGAAGGTACGTCAACTCAATCCTCTACTTACTTCATTCTTCAGTGTAAAAAAGATGAAGAACCCTAACCCAACCAAGAACATTTTTATTTATTTTTTTAACATCAAAGCTATATAAGTATCTCTTGTTCCCTTGTTCACGTTCTTGGTGTCTCCTCTTACTTAGGTGACAATGGGGATCTGATAAGCTCTCACATAATGAGGGGTGCTAGGGAATGGCACCCACTCCCTAAGTAGGGAGTCATTTGTGTTCTGGAGAGATACGATGGAAGCAATGCTCAGGAATGACTGTTCTGGCAAGACTGTGATGAGCAGGTCAGTCAGAGTCATGGGCACGTACTTATCTTACAATCTTCATTTTTATTATGTAAATAAGCCATGTGATATCAATACCTTAGGATTTATTTTTCTGGGGGGGGGGGTTCAAGGTGGGGTCTCACTGTAGCCCAGGATGACCTGGAATTAGTCTCAGGCTGGCCTGAAACTCACAGTGATCCTCCTACCTCAGCTTCTGGAGTGCTGGGATTAAAGACGTGTGCTACCATGCCAGGCTGACATCAATACTTTAAGCCACATATTTTCAGATGCTTTAGTATACGGCATTGTTTTACTTTGACTTGAATTACACGTAATTCTACATTTTAAGCAGTAATTACAGTGCTGTTAAAGACTCTCACTCACACAAACATAATTTATTTCCGTGTGTGTGTGTGTGTGTGTGTGTTGGGGGGTGTTGGTGTACGAGGGTCTCTTGCCACTACAAATGAATGCTAGACACTTGTGCTACCTTTTGTTTCTGGCTTTATGTGGGTTCTGGGGAATCAAACCATGGCCAACTGGCTTTGCAATAAAGCACTTTAAACCACTGAGCCATCTCAGCCCAGTGAAGACTTTTCCTTACAAGTCAGTGAAGAAACTCAGCCTTTGTCATACGTGCAAATACACAAGCCACCGCAGCAGCCCACAAATTTCCTCTCTACTCCCCTGTGGTTCTGATGGAACTCCACAAATCTTCTCCGCATACATACTCACAAGGGGAAACCATGATCAGGCGGATGGCCCCCTCATCCCTGACAAGCAGGCTTTAGAAGCCTCCCTCCAACAGCAGTAGGGTAGCTCAGGGTCAGTTACTGAATCTCACTGAAGCTGCTTCCTCATGTATTTTAAGTGGGAAGGGTTCCATCACCTAGCTCATGAGAGGTGTGAAGGCACATACGATTGCTGCCGGCACTACAAGAGAATGATCGGCATTCTAAGTAGGTCTATGGAACTGAGCGGCCCACCTCAGTGTAGACGATGGCCATCATCCAGAACCGCCGGCTGGGCCTAGGGACAGAGAGCATGGCCCAGAGGAAGATGAGGATGGGCAGCAGGAGAGTGATCATGGAGGCAGAGATCATGTGGTTGAGGATGATCACGAAGTAGCACACCATTTCGGAGCGGGCCACCAGAGTGTTGTACATGGCATAGAAGAGCAGCAGGAACCGGGGCTGGCCCACATAGAACTTCTCCGACTCTTCAAGCTCCTCATCGTGGAACATCCTGTCCACATGAAAAACCGTGGTGAGACATTTGTCTCTCAATTACTGCATTTCACTCAGCATGTTTTTTTTCCTACTGTGCCCCTACTTCAAATCCTATTTCCTGTGTGTGTGTGTGTGTGTGTGTATGTATGTATCTATGTAGTAAGTATGAGACAACCTAATATAAGTTGAGTATTCCTTGACTGAAATGCTTGGGAATGGAAGTATTTAAGATGTTGGATGTTCTCCAGTTTTGAAACGTTTCCATAGATAATGACACATCTTGGTTTTGGAAGCCAAGACCAAACATGAAATTCATTCACGTTTCATACACATCCGATCTGCATAGCCTGAAGGAACTTGTAAGAAAATTTTATCGAGAACTTTAATATAAGAACATTTTGAGAATTGGCTGAATTCCTGGTGGGTTATATTCTTATGTTTTCTCACACCCATCCCCATTCCACTGAGGGCCCTCTTCAGTGGGGTTATCAGTGAACACTTTAGGGTCATGAATGGACCAGTTGAAGGTACTTTCATGTAACATTTTAAATAGCTTTATGCACGAAACATGGTTTCAGGCGAGGGCTCAGCACCGGCTCTCTATATTCTTACTTGTTTAGCAGCAGCTCGCTGGCTGTCAGCTCATGAGTCAAGGGTGGTAAGATGATAGACCCCGGCGACTCCAGCTTGTCAGTGCGGCTGTCATCAGGGCTGACCACCATGTGATTCTTGGCTCCAGAGTCATCTTGGGAGCCGAAGGACAGGTGCTCAAAACTGACAGCCTTGCTGTAAGAGGGCGGGGCCTCCACATCGCCGTCATCTGTAGAGAACTGAGGTAACTCCTCCTCGGGGGTGAGGCCAACCTCCTCAGCCTCTGCCTCATACTCGGCCGTGTATTCCTCGCTGGCATCGTCAAGTTCAGGCTCTGGGTCCATCACCTCCTCCTCGGCTTCAGCCTCTACCTCCTCAATGGTTTCTGTGGTCCCCTGGCGTGAGTACAGCATGGTGCACTGTGTGGGCTCACTGTGAGGAGAAAGGATGGGCAGGGTGCCCATTTTGAGCATCCTTACCACCCCAGGACCTGTCTGAATTCTCATGATACCACCTCAGAGTGCCCAGGTCAAAAAACCTCAAGCATGTGAGAAAAAGAAATTCCTCCCCTCCCTTTTCTGCAACCCATGCTCTTTGTTCTTTCCAGATATTCACTCCTGGACTGCAGAAACTGTCAGCAGTAGCCTTCTAGATGCAACAGTGAACAGTGAGCATCACATCCTTCAAAACCAGAGCAAGTCCCGTGGATTGCAGGAAGCAACCCCGTCTATGCACAGAGCCTTTGACAACAGGATCAAGATTCACAGCCACGAGCTCCCGGGTTCATTTCCAAGTCAGCACGCAGTCAGCACAGCATACCTACCGTGATCACCTCTTTAAAGAAGAAAGCGCATGGAAAGGAGAAGCCATGCTGGATTGTTTTTGACCAAGATGTGTTCTACTCTTACTCCTAAACGAGGGGACCTGCCCAGGTCCATTGGGGATGACAGGAATGAGCAGCTACTAGCTTAACTAAACAAGCGCATGCTTAAAAAATAGCCCCCCTTCTTTACTATTGGTCTCTCTTGTCCTTGCTTCCTCATCCTTTGCCTTGTTATAATTGATGCGCAGTGCACCTGAGTGAAAGTCCACTTTCCTACCATTCACAGCCATTCCTTCCAAGTCCTTCACTGTGTACAATGGACCAGCTGCCACTCTCTCTTCTCAGGTGATCTTCTCTGCTGTTTGCTGCAACCCACAGTGTCTCCCTGGTCTCACATATCCCAACAACTGTTTTCTTTGTGCTGTCTTTAAACACTAGTCCCTCCTATAGTTTGTTTTCATAACCTTGTCTGCTCTTTGCATCATGCCCTACTTTTGCCACCCTATGCTTCTTTTTTTGTCTAGTGCCCTACCTCCCCTTCAGTACCTCCGGCTTCCAGCATTCCCTATCAGGTACATGCAGGGAAGGCTGGGAATGAAAACAATGCAGGCAGGCTGTGGAATTCATGGCATGCCTTTCCTTAGCATCTGGCTCCCAGAGGAGAGAAGGATATTTGGAATCTGGTGGATGCAGAGTTATAATCTGTTAGATCGTGCAACCGCTGTCTGAATGCCCTGTGTGAGCAGGTAGACTCCAGAAACACTGAGATTCTCAAGTGCGCAGGCTGTGGCTAGTTCTCCTGCCAAGGAGCCCAGGTGGACATGTCAGTGAGCGAGGAATGAAGTACCTCAAGGCTTTGGTCTTGTGTGTGCCCCCTACGTAGAAGACTCTGGGAGTGCCAGGACTCACCTGAGTCACACATAGCTTCCAAGAAGCCATGACATTGACCATCACCCTGGGAGATTTTCAGGTCGTGGGAGTCAGCTCCATATCAGGTCTGACTTCCAGTGTGATTGTAAGCAGTGATAAGTGAGGGTTTTAGAGGCTCAGGACTCTGCAGAGTGGAATTACAGCAAGCTCGTGCCTGACAGAGGACATCTGGGACAGCTCCCTTGTCAGTGCCAGGCCCCGGCTCACCGCATCACTATGCTAGCATACACGGCTGCCGGCCATAAGGCAATGGCACCCTGTTATGTGCTATCACACAGCAGTGTCAGAATGCAGTTTGCTTTGCACTGGGTCATTTTCATGTCAGGATAAACCCAATGTTGTTGGAGTCCGCCCCCCCATAACCATTCTAAGGCAGATCAAAGTGACAAAGACTTTTTGAATTCTATGCAGATAATTTCATTTATAAATGATTGTTCTTTTCTGGTGGGATTTAATCAGGAAACTTGAGCCCAGAATAATTTTTTCCAAATAAGGCACGTGATAGTCTTCACAGGTGACATATACTGGTACATATTTTCAAAGCCAATGGTAAAATATCGACTGACTTTTATGTTAGATATGCACATCAGACATTGACAAATTTGTTCTGTGTTAACTGAGAATGACTATGGGTGGCAGATACTTCTCCCTACACTATGTATTTTTTAAAAATCATGTGGATAATAGCCAGGCATGGTGGCGCTTGCCTTTAATCTCAGCACTTGGGAGGCAGAGGTAGGAGGATTTCTGTGAGTTCGAGGCCACGCTGAGAATACAGTGAATTCCAGGTCAGCCTGGGCTCGAGTAAGACCCTACCTTGAAAAACAAAAAACAAACAAACAAACAAAAAATCATGTGGATAAGTTTTCCTGAGGTTCCCCGTGACGGGTCCCTAAGGAGCGCTAAATCAAACATAGGATACATGGTTGTGTCTTTAAAAAATGGAAAGTGTAACATACTTAAAACCATGGAGAACCATGTTCATAATCAGGATTTTAAAGAAATTCCTAACAAAAACCGAGGAGCAGTTTCAGGGTTTGCTGTCCTGGAAACAATGATGTCTCAGCAGTGTGATTAGGCTTTAACTGTTAGTCATGCACATTCTTAAACTAAAACCAAAATAAAGGAGAAAAAAAAAAAACGACATAAATCCCAAGCACTTATACTTGCAGTGACATCCACAGGGAGAGGAGAGAAGATGACGGAACAAAACATGCACAAGTTAAGCACCTTGATACTAAACTGCCACTGTCAGCTGATGAGGAAGACATGTCCATGCTGAACATTTTACGGAGCCTAGGCCGAGCGCGCTCGCTTGTTTTAGGAACGGGGTCTTGTCCGTCTAAATCATCAAGGGTGGACTGCCTTGAGATCAGCAGGGTCGCCTCAGTGTAGCAGCTAGCAGCGCAAACAGTTACAGAAACACAGAGTTAAAAATGCCATTGGCGCATCCGATCACACAGGGACAACCAACCAACACATCGGCCATGCGGGCAAACCGCGCGCACCCATGATGACCACTGCAGGCGGGGGATCCAGGACAGGGAAGGACCTGTTTGGCAGGATAATAAAACATAAGAAACTGGAGTGTTTTTTTTTTTTTTTTAAATATACCAGCTGGGGATAAAATATTCAATGACACTGTCTGGGAGAGACAAGGAAGCAGAATCAGGACAGGTCCCAGCAGTTGTCTTGCAAAGCAGGATTTGTATCATTACAACGTGGCAAAGCAATTGGTTCTTTGCTAATGAAGAAAATGTGCTTTCTGCCAGGCGTGGTGACACACGCCTTTAATCCCAGTGCTTGTGAGTCAGAGGTAGGAGGATCGCTATGAATTCAGGGCCAGTGGGAGCCTACAGAGTGAATTCCATGTCAGCCTGGGCTAGAGTGAGACCTTACCTCAAAACAAAAAACAAAAAAAAAAAAAAAAGAAAGAAGGAAAATTTACTTTTTTGGAACATCATCCCAAGTCCATTGAGAGCAATTTCTTCTCTTTTTTTTTGGTTTTTCAAGGTAGGGTTTCACTCTGGTCCAGGCTGACCTGGAATTCACTATGTAGTTTCAGGGTGGCCTTGGACTCATGGCGATCCTCCTACCTCTGCCTCCCGAGTGCTGGGATTAAAGGCGTGCGCCACCACGGCCAGCTGAGAGAAAATTCTTAACCCTATTATATAAGCAGAAATATCTGTTCATACAATTTGTGTAAAAGATTTTAATTTTTTAATACAGTCTCCAAAAAAAGAGGGAATCTCAGGATGACATAATAAACAAAATCTTCCACTTCAATTTTTTTGGGGGGGAGGGAGGTCAGATCCAGTTAAGCCAAACCAGATTCCTTGCATGTAGAAGCTGGCTTGATATATGGCTAGATATCAGCCAATATCAAAAACAAAAAGGTTACAGAGAAAATAATTGAGGATTTGCAGTAATGCCAGATGCATTGTTTGTGAACGTTTCATTTTGCCTAGTTTTTATTCAAGGTGATGCCTTAAGTCTTGATGGATGTCCTTACCCTCATTTCCTAAGACCCAAGGGAGCAGCATTCAGAGAGGGCAGACCTAAGATGCCTCCAATAGCAACTTCTCAGGTGGCACATTTCAAATAACATCCACTCCGTCCATCCCTGGGCATGCTCCTCAAAGTACGACCAACACTGTTTGTAGCAAGTTAAGCTGATGTACCACTTTATGAGGATAGACAAACGATTTCAAAAGTGAACTGTTCAAAATTAAGTTTTGGCATTTTTGATGTGGATTTGAAGGAGATTGTGACTGTCGCCTCAAAGGAAATCTGGATTCATTTGTTAGGTCCACATCCTGACCCCATCTATTGTAGCCTCAAGGAAAAAAAATGTGCAACATGAATGTCAAGACGGCTGTAAAGGGAGCAGGTCACACTGGAGGTCATCCTCACCAGACCCCGCCTGTCCCAGTCATGCAGGTGTCTGAGTGCCAGTTTCTACATGAGGGATATCTTCTGGGATACACAGTGTCTCTCCCCAGTGCATAGGTTCCTAAAGACCTTACTGGAGAGAATTTCTGTTTGGAGATTTGAAAAGTCCTAAAGCAGAGAAATTGGGAATGTGACTCAGCCACTGTGAAAAAGTTAAGTCTGTTGACTCGTGAACACCTCATAAAGTGGACTTGGTGTTCCTTTTTTCTTCAGCTTAAAAATCAAAGTCAAAATACATTAAAAATATCGAGCCCGTGTGGTGGCGCATGCCTTTAATCAGAGCATTCAGGGGGGTGAGTTTGAAGTCAGCCTGTGCTACAGAGTGAGTTCCAGGTCAGTCTGGGCCAGAGGGAGACCCTACCTCAAAGAAACCCCATAAAAACAATACATTACAGACTACTTATAGCAATTCTGGTCTTCTTGTGATTTAATTGACGTGGTGGTGGCGGTGGTGGTATTTTGACACTGTTTTTTGCAAAAAGCACTCAACGAATTTAAATAGCTTCTAATTCATGATTTTCATCATGGGTATAGTTTTGTATTTATAATCTTGGGTCAGAGTTAAAGGATTATTTTATTTATTTAACCAGTCTTTATCTTTTTTTTCTTCCTAAGTTTTGACTTATAATATTTAAATTCTTTTTTTTTAACTTTTTAAAAATATTTTTAAAATTTCATTTATTTATTTGACAGAGGAAGAGAGAGAGAAAAAGAGAGAGAGAGAGAGAGAGAATGGGCATGCCAGGGCCTCCAGCCACTGCAAACGAACTCTAGACATGTGCACCCCTTGTGCATCTGGTTTACGTGGGTCCTGGGGAATCGGACCGGGATCCTTTAGCTTTGCGGGCAAATGCCTTAACTGCTAAGCCATCCCTCCAGCCCAATATTTAGTTAAATTCTTAGCTGGGCATATGATAAATTGTTTTGTAATTAAAAAACAGTAATACAGGAACCACATGTCTACTTTACAGACTGTTTATTGTCATTTTAATTTGTTAAAATATTATTTTTTTGTTTGTTTTTTCAAGGTAGGTTCTCACTCTAGCCCAGGCTGACCTAGAATTCACTCTGTATTCTCAGGGTGGTCTTGAACTCATGGTGATCCTCCTACATCTGCCTCCCCAGTGCTGGGATTAAAGGCATGTGCCACCATGCCCAGCTAAAATACTCTTTTTTAATATTTTATTTTTAATTATTTACTTGACAGAGAGAAAGAAGGAGGGAGGGAGGGAGAGAGAGATTGGGTGTGCCAGAGCCTCCAGCCACTGCAAATGAACTCCAGACACATGCGCCACCTTGTGTATCTGGCTTACGTGGGTTCTGGGAACTTGAATTTGGGTCCTTTGGCTTTGCAGGCAGATGTCTTAACCGCTAAGCCATCCCTCCAGCCCTAAAATATTCTTTTAAATTCCTTTTTGTCAGAGCTTGGCTTAAAGCAAATATCCTTAAATGTGTATGATTTTCAGGAAGTCTATGGAAAGTCTTAAATATTATGAAAAATTTTTGTATTCATCTGTATTTCCCCCTTTGGGAGATAGCATATAGCTTCATGAAATGTCAAACAAGGTTAATATCATAATAAATGAACGAAGTGTCTATTTACTTCCCTTTTCATTTGCCAAACATAGGGATCCAGGGAACAAAAACATCTCTTTAGTATGACACAAGGCAAGAGCAGAGGTTTTAAAAAATGGAGCTTAAGAAAATATTATGAATCATATTTGGAGACATGTTTTATCAAAGAAAGGATGCAAAGGTACAACACTGGGATTATATACTATACATGAGTTCTTAGCCCTACTGTAGAAAATAATTCCAGTTGTTGGCTTTTGCTTAAATAAGCCAGAACTTTTGTTTTTGTTTTTGTTTTTCGAGGTAGGGTCTCACTCTAGCCCAGGCTGACCTGGAATTCACTATGGAGTCTCAGGGTGGCCTCGAACTCACGGCGATCCTCCTACCTCTGCCTCCCGAATGCTGGGATTAAAGGCATGCGCCACCACACCTGGCTTAAGCCAGAACATTTTAAAACTTGGAATTAAAAGAAATAAAAACATAGTTCTGATTAGACCCATTCCACATTCTAACTATGAAGAGCAGCATGGTCCAAAGCTGAGGAACATTTGTAGATCTTAAACAAATGAATGAGTGAATGGATGGACTGATGGATGTATACCTAGAGAATCTCAGCATTTTTCTCATCCTACCAGCCTCCAGTTTTCAAAAAATAAAAAAGGTTGTTTGGTCATTGTAAGTCTAAAATGGGTGTGAAAATTTTAGGTTTTTCCACTCACCTTCATTCACTCCTGCAAGTAGGAATCAGCATTAGTCAATATTGGCGGTGTCTATTACCTTCAGACATGCCCACCCCAACATACACACACACTTATGCACTTATGCCTGTGAAGTCTTCACTTATTATCATTCTTATCATTGTCATTCCTGCCACTATTATGGTTCTAGTGATTGAACCTAGGGCCTCACACATACTGAGCAAGCACTCTATCACTGAACTATAGTTTCCAAGCACTTAGGAAGAACAGAGGTAAGATGGATGTTATTTTATGGCATTAAAGTAAATTAAAGAGAGAATCATTGCATGTAAATGCATCGATCTGCAGATGCAGAGGGGCTTATTGCAACAAGAATGAACTTTAGATTCATAGCTTTCACATAGGCAAGTTATGGTTTGAAAAAAACCAAAATAAATTATAAAATAAAGAGTTTCTTTTCTTTATTTCAACAAAGCCTTTCAGAGGAGGAAATTAAAGTTTGTCCTTCACAATCTTAGATTGGAAGGTGGTCTCAGGAGACACACAAGGTGCTATTAACACTCATTAACTGAAGGATTTCATGCACATATTTTCTTTAAAACTTTTGGTATTACTAATGGCTTCAGAAATTAATGTACAAATTCTTGGGGAGTAAAAGAATGAAAAACAAAGTCTGGTTTCCAGGGTATATTTTTCTAACAATTATTTTATCCTAGGAATTAAAAGCATCTTATATAGGGTCTTAACAAGGAAATAGCTGGTTGACCTTGAACCAAAAGTTATCTGACCTATATTGTTCTTCTTTTCATGAAGACCACATTTTCTAAAACATTTGTGGGTTTAAAATTAAAAAAAAAAACAAAAAATATTCTTAAAGAAAAATAAAATCTGTTATTATTATTGAAAAGGCTTTAAAGTAATGTCTAAGTGGGTACACAGAAAGTATATCAGTGAGCAAATTTTCCTATGTAAAAGTCAGTATATCCATGAACATAGGCACATAGACATATAGGAAACTAAAATTAAAGGCATCTGCACCATTTAAACCTTGGGATTTTATATATATACATGTATGCATATGCTTATGTAACAATTATCTTTTCACACTAGTAAATCTGGACTTGTATCAATAATTATGGAGCAGCCAAAGACCCATTCCAGTGAAAGAAACTCAAATATAGCAGTTCAGCAACAGTTAAAGAATAGCACTTTCAGGTGAAATTATGTTTTTAACCACTTCTCCTGAATGATTGTGGTTTTGATTTCCAGAGGTTTTGCTTTGTGGAGGAATGGGAGGGGTTGCTGGTGATTGATGCCAGGGCCTTGTGTGTACTAGGCAAGTGCTTTACCAACTGAGCTACATATATTCCCAGCCCTCTAGGTTTTTAAGTTTCTATTTTGGCCTTGGTATCAATAAAGTAGTCTCAATTCCCTCCTGCTTTCATCCAGAAGGAAATACAGTCAGTTCTTGTGAAGGTCAAATACTGGGTGTATGATGTGGGACTCTGGACCTTCTGGGGGTCTGCTGACTGGCGAAAGGCAGGAGTTTCTGCTTCCTCACCACAGCAAGCACAGAAGGCAATGGCCTTGTCTCAGAATGCTGCCCAGCTCAAACCACCTGGGGGATTAGTTTGTCCCAGAATTGACTTTAGGGAATGGCCTAGAGTAGGATGTTTTAAAAATATTTATTTTATTTTTATTTATTTATTTGAGAGAGAGAGAGAGAGAGATATGAATGGGTGTGCCAGGGCCTCTAGCCATTGCAAACAAACTCCAGATGCATGCGCCACCTTGTGCACCTGGCTTTATGTGGGTACTGGGGAATTGAACCTGGGTCCTTTGGCTTTGCAGGCAAATACTTTAACCACTAAGCAATCTCTTCAACCCGGGAATTTTTAAAAAGTGTGATTAAAAAAAAAAAACACCAAGTTACATAGAATTCCTCAGTGATACAATTTTTGGCTTAGTAGATGAGCTCAAGATGCAATTCATCCTATCCAGCGACTCCCTAGGCAATGCGGATTTTACTCCTAAGGCAGTGACTTGGGACATACGCTCTGTGCAATGGACAGCAGGGATCTAGAACACCATGCTGCATAGGCTCCTAAGGCTTTTCTGGAGCTGCAGGACATTAGCCTGGGAAGCAGGAAGCGGTATACTACACCATGGTGGTCCAGAGATTAGGTTTAGAACAGAACAAAATGATGTTAGATTCTGGGGTTGCTTTGACAAACCTAAGTGTGTGAGTTTGGATGTACTTTTTTTTTAATGTTTATTTATTTATTTATTTGACAGAGAAAGAGGGGAAGAGAGAGAGGGACAGAGAGAGAGAGAATGAGAATGGGCATGCCAGGGCCTCTAGCCACTGTAAATGAATTCCAGATGCATGTGCCTCTTTGTGCATCTGGCTAACATGGGTCCTGGAGATTCAAACCTGGGTCCTTTGGCTTTGAAGGCAAATGCATTAACTGCTAAGCCATCCCTCCAGCCCTGGATGTACTTTTTAAACCACGTTGTAACGGAAATTTGTTTTTTTTTTTTTTTTGCAAAATATGGATGGTAATGGCACATAGCATTTTGTAGGGCTTTATTTTATTCTATCTATCTATCTATCTATCTATCTATCTATCTGTCTGTCTGTCTGTCTGTCTATCTATCTATCTGTCTATCTATCTATCTATCTATCTACATACCTATCTATCTATTTTGCAAGGAGAAAGAAGGAGAGAGAGAGAGAAAGAAAGAGAGAGAGAGAGAGAGAGAGAGAGAGAGGGAGAGAGAATGGGCATGAAAGGGCCTCCTTCACTGTAAACAAGCCCCCGATGCACGTGCCACTTTGTGTATCTGGTTTTATGTGGGTACTGGGGAATTGAACCCTGGTCCTTAGGCTTTGCAGGCAAGCCCCTTAATGGCTGACCCATCTCTCCAGCCCATCTTGTAGAGCTTTAAAGGATGAAAGGAGTTGATTGTGTTGCTACCATCAACATCACTTGCTATCCCCTATGAAACTATGTACATGTGACCAAAAACCCAGAGAAGAGAGAAGCTAACAGGATTATTGCTGCAAATTTGTCCTAAGCCTTGAAGTAAAAGTTCTGAAAGGGAAAAAAAAAAATCAAAGATAGGAATAGATGAAAGATGCTTGAACTTTGTGGAGCAGCCATGGAAAAGGCACTCGAGATGGCCTCACGCAAAAAGCCCTAAATCAAATCCAACTGGGAAGGCACATTCTTGTTTTCCTAAAGCTTATAAATCCTGATACTGTACCAGTGAGGTAAATGGGGATTTCAGGCTATACATTACTGGTGTTGGCTTTCAGCCAGTGCAGGGCATTACTCCCTCAACACTGCTGTGGGGATGGAGGTTCTCTGCAGGAGCTGGGGGCATCCATGGGTGGAATATCCATGTTGTTGGTGACCTTTCTCCTCACACATGCCTTTCTCGTGTTTGCTGACACCTGTCTCATTTACCTTGTCCAAAGCAAACCCCGCTATTTAGAAGGAGAAATACCTGGAGATACTGTCATGGGAATCTAAGCTGTCCATCCTGCGGGCCGCTTGGGCTCTGGCAGTATCTTCAGGGTGCTCATCGATGGTGTCCAGTCCTGATTCTCTGGAAAGGTTCATAATGTGGTTCTGGTAGTACATGTGGATGCTCTCCCGCGTTGGAACATTGCCCTGTGGAGAAACAGCGCCAAGGTTCTCGAGGAAGGCACTTGGCAGGTAGTTGTTGGCCCTGACAATCCTCAGCATTTACGCATATCTAGTGGTAAGGACCAACACTATGCCAGACAAATCAGGGGTTGATGTCAGTCATTCACGGTCATTCATGTTACTCGACATTACTACTTACAATGGTTAATATGGACTTAGAATCACCCAGGCGACACATTTCTGGGCATGTCTGTGAAGGTGTTTACAGAGACATTTAATTGAGGAGGGAAGACATGCCCTGAATGTGGGCAGTTCCACTCCACAGGCTGGGGAATCTGGACTGAATACAAAGAGAAAAAGAAGGAACTCAGATAAACACCAGCATTCATCTCTCTCTGCGTCCTGGCTGGCCATAATGTAACCAGTTGCTCACTTGGCTCCACCATGCCTTCCCTGCTATGATGGACTGTGTCTTCAAGCTCAAAATTATCCTTTCTTCCTTATTCTTTTCAGGTATTTTATCCCAGCAAAGAGTAAAATAACTAGTACACTAGGTAATTCTAAAAAAAAAAAAATCCCTTCTTACATTTAGAGAATTTTGCTATATCATAGTAAGTTTTCCAGAAATTGTTATTTTTAAATACAATGTACAAACATAGAAACTTCTGTACAAGTTGTTAGCTATGCAGAAATCTATTAAACTACTCAGATTAAAACTATAACCCTTTATAAAACACAGTAAATCTGTAAAGTTTGATATGAGAATGACAGAAAATGAATAAATTAGGCATTTTCCCAGGATTCTGTATATGTATGTGTGCATTATTTTAACTCTGAGCATGGAATAGATCTGGGTATATAGAAAAGTAAAAGGATTATGTAGCAACTGCCTGGAATTAAGGGCTTTTTTTTTTTTTTGTTTGTTTGTTTTTATGAGGTAGGGTCTCACTGTAACACAGGCTGACGTGGAGCTTGCTATGTAGTCTCAGGATGGCCTTGAACACATGGTGATCCTCCAACCTCTGCCTCCCAAGTGCTGGGATTAAAGGTGTGTGCCACCACACTTAGCTAAGATGATGCCAAAAGGTAGAAAATTCCACATAAAACTCCTGTAGAGCTGTAGTCAAAGTGTAGGAACACTAAAAATATTGTAAGAAATTACCTTCTGGCCATGCACAGAGGCTGTGTGTGAACTATTAAGTAAATGTTATGTTCTGAGATGGATTCCCTCACCAGAGATATTTTCTTTTTTCTTTTTGGTTTTTCAAGGTAGGGTTTCACTCTAGCTCAGGCTGACCTGGGAATTCACTATGGAGTCTCAGGGTGGCCTCGAACTCATGGTGATCCTCCTACCTCTGCCTCCCGAGTGCTGGGATGAAAGGTGAGCGCCACCACGCCTGGCTGAGATATTTTCTTATATGTGTAAATGTTCCAAAATCCAAAGCAAAAATTGGGAGTTTAAGATATTTCTGGTTCCAAGCACTTTGAGTGGAGGGATGTATAACCTTGACTTTCCCAGCCTTTTAAATGTGGGAAGAAGAAACACGTAGCAGGCTAACGGGGTTACCTTCTTGATCTCTCTGGTCAGCATGCACCTCTCAATCCTCAGCACCGTGGATATGTCGATATGCTCCCTTGAAATGGAGTTAAGCCAAGTAGTGAAACTGTCCACAGTGGCCAGGAACAGGACCCAGGTGAACTTCAAGATATTAAATATCCTCTTGATGATGTTGTCTGCGAGGAAGAAGCACAGCAAGAGTTCACAGGTACAAAATGCCACTAAAGCGCGGTAAGGGTCTCCCATGGCGTGGTGGGCTTTTATCTTGCACCTCGGCAGAGGTTTGGGGAGCCTCAGACTCAGCACCATAGAGTGTGGCTGAGGGCCACGTGCACGACTTTCTAAACACGTGGGGGCAGGGCTCAGGCCAGACTCAGGTGGAATTTGTGATGCCTGAGCAGGTATCAGTCAGAATGGGTTCCCACACAGTTATCCAGGGTCCCTGGGGGATTTCCTTAGGACCCCTGCTTATATCAAGCTCCATGGATGTTCCCATCCCTTATATAACATAGTTTACTATTAGTATAGCTCCTCCACACATCCCCCCTCATACTTAAAACCACCTCTGGATTGCTTTTAATACTTGCTACCATGTCCAGGCTATGGATGTGGTCTTCACATTGTATTGTTTAGGGAATGACAAGGAAAAACGCAGCCCAAATGCATTCAATACAGACATAATTTTTTCTTGAATATTTTTGGTCTGCAGTTGGTCGAATCCAAGGCATGTGGAACCCACAAATATTGAGGTCAGACTATAAGAGGTTTACTGAAAGTAGAAATTTTAAGTCAAAGTTATACTTATTTTTGACACAATGGTAGAAATAGTCTGTAGATAACTCACTGGGTCCTTCAATGAATTTCTATAATTACTTTCTATTCCTAAGAATTATTGGAATGAATTATGTTGATTCAATCAGACTTTTATGAGTCTTACTATGTTTGTAATTCGGTCAAACTTGGTTAGTTCTTTTTTTAAATATTTATTTATTTGATAGAGAAAGAGGGAGAGAAAGAGAGAGAATGGGTGTGCCAGGGCCTCCAGCCACTGTAAATGAACTCCAGAAACATGCGCACCCTAGTGCATCTGGCTAACATGGGTTCTGGGGAACCAAACCTGGATCCTTTGGCTTTGCAGGCAAACACCTTAACTGCTAAGCCATCCCTCCAGCCCTTGTTTTGTTTTTTGTTTCTTTGAGGCTGGGTCTCACTCTAGCTCAGGCTGACCTGGAATTCACTCTGTCTTCTCAGGGTGGCCTCAAACACATGGCGATCCTCCTACCTCTGCCTCCAGAGTGCTGGGGTTAAAGACGTGTGCTACCACACCCGACAAACTTGGTTAGTTTACACAGACTGCACATGTGTGTATATGTTACTGAACCTTCTTCTTCACACTTAGTAGACTGAATTTTATCCAAATTACAAAACTCTGCATATGAGTTATCCCTAATTAACAGCAGCTCTGAGATGGCACAGTTGGGTTCTAGTCCTTGGCTGTGGTTGTGATCATTTACGCTGGACACCCATCACATGGCAGCTCAGGTGAGTCCCCTTGTGTTCAAAAGGTTGACACCACAGTGTCTGTGCTTCCCAATACCTTCAGAGGTTAAAAATGAGTCCTTGAATACTGACAGAGATGTGAGGAGGTTCCATAGAAGGTGACCTCGCCCTTTTCCAACATTACTCAAGAGGAAATCCTATCACTTCAATAGGTAGGAAATCCTATCACTTGCAACATCATGGATGCAAAAAGAGGACATTATGTAGATGTACAAATAAACAAGTGCTGGTCAACGTCACTGACATTAGGAATCTAAATTCTAATATCCACAGAAGCAAAGAGTGGGACCAAGGTACAAGGCCAGGGGGGAGAGAGAGAGAGAGAGAGAGAGAGACAGAGACAGAGAGAGACACAGAGAGAGAGAGAGAGAGAGAGAGAGAGAGAGAGAGAAGAAGTAGGTTATTGGTACAAGTTTGCAGCTACATAGGAATGATTACATCTGATGTATATATAGCAGGAAGGTTGCAGTTAGTAAGAAGGTATTATGCCGAAAATTTATCAACAAGTAGACTTTAGGAACTCTAACCATTCCCAAAAAGTGACTCTGGGGGTGGTGGATGTAGGTCTATTTGCTGAACTGTAGTAATCAGTTCACTAAATACAAGCATACTTATTGAAACACTGTACTGTGTTTTCTTAAATATTTATTTTATTTTATTTATTTTAGAGAGAGGCTAAGAGGAAGGGAGGGGGAGAGAAAGAGAGAGAAACAGAGAGAGAGAGAGAGAGAGAATGGGTGTGCCAGGGCCTTCAACCACTGTAAATGAACTCCAGACACATGCGCCACCTTGTGCATCTGGCTTACATAGGTCCTAGGGAATTGAACCTGGGTCCTTTGGCTTTGCAGGCAAACGCCTTAACCGCTAAGCCAACTCTCCGGCCCTGTGCTGTGTTTTTATTCAGTAAAAAAGAATCAGAACGGAAGGACTATGTTAACTGTCTGTCCTACTGGTTTGGATAAGCTGATGGGTCTCTTACCAGCCTCCTGGGCCCCTAACCTAATCTGATCAGATGTGTTCCCTTCTTGCTCCTCACTAGTGCTCTCTCTGTTTGAAGACCCGTTTGAATTGGAGTTTGACTTTATGATGAAGGAATAAAGGTAGGTTTGAACTAAGTGACCTGGGAAGAAGGTAGAGCTTTCCTCTGGTAAGGATTTGCTCTTTCCAAAGGTCAAACAGGGAAGTGACTACCAGCCCCTATGTCAGAGTGGGGAGGGGAAGGACCATTTGGGGCCATAATCTTGATATCTGATATCTCTATGGAGGCATTGCTTGTCTCTGCCCATGTTGTCCCCCCCCAGACTTCTCTGGATTGTGTCAACCCCAACTGTCTTCTAGGTGTTTTAGGAAGGGAGAGGAACAAATAGGCAAAGCAGCAAAAGATAAGAAGAGGGCCACGTGGAGAGGGATGAGGGGAGGGTACACCAGATGTCACAGAGGAGCAACACCGAGCAAGTGACACTACAAGTACCTTATTTTCTCTTTCCATTCCTTGTTCCCCTTTATTTTATCTTTATTTATTTGCAAGGGGGAGAGAGAGGGAGAGAATGAGAATGAGAATGCGAATGAATGGGTGTGCCAGTACGTTTTGCCACTTCAAACTCCAGACACACATGAGCTACTTTGTGTGTCTGGCTTTAGGTGGGCACTGGGAAATCTAACACAGGCTGTCAGGCTTTGCAAGCAAGCGCCTTAACCACTGAGGCCTCTCTCTGGCCCTTGTGCCCCTTTAAAGAAATCTTGATGAAGGCATGTTTTGCCCACACTCATGTAGAGAGGACCTTTGGTTGTTTTGTTAAGATATATAAAAGGGAAGTTGGACTGTTGCAGGTTGAAGGACTTAAGGTCATACCCACTAATGTACTGAAGCAGCATTACCTTTTTGACAACTTATTTATTATTATTTTTATCAACAATTTAAATTTTTATCTATTTCTTAGAGACAGAGAGAGAGAGGGAAAGGGGGGAGGGAGAGAGAGAGAGAGAGAGAGAAACTAGGCATACGAGGGCCTCTAGCCTTGCAAACAAACTCCAGACACATGAGCCACCTTGTACATCTGGCTTACATGGGACCTGGAGAATCGAACCTGGGTCATTAGGCTTTGCAGGTAAGTGCCTTAACCACTAAGCCATCTCTCCAGTCCACTTATATTTTTCTTATAATCACAGTTATTTTATTAGAAGTGGTACTTACTTAAGGTTGTTTAGCAGTTGGTCACTTAATTATTTTTGTCCATTTGTTCTATAATAATTGGTGGTATATTTCAAAATATGCTGGCAATGAGGATTTTCAGTGCTTCCAACACAAAAAATGACAATTTTTTGAGGTGATCTATACATGAATTACCTTGATGTATACATGTATTAAAAATACGTATTGTACAATTGTTATATCTCAGTTAAAAAGTATCATGGTTTATTGTCTGTAAATATGGAAGTTGTCAATACAAAGTTTTAGAAAACAAATAAATTTAGCTGGGCATGGTGGCACACACCTTTAATCCCAGTACTCTGGAGGCACAGGTAGGAGGATCACTCTGAGTTTGAAGCCACCCTGAAACTACATAGTGAATTTCAGGTCAGCCTGGGCTGGAGGGAGACCCTACCTTGAAAATCTAAAATGAAAGTAAATTTAAAAACGATTATGCAAAAAAGTAAAAAGAAAAAAATTTCAAGTTTTTTTGTACTCCTATTTTTACACTTGCTATGGGACACTAGCACTTGTTTCTAACCACCACCTCATGGGAACTTGTGTGTGGACTTTACAAACAAATCTGCTCTTAGAGATCACACCACAGCCTCAGTGGAGATAGGATTTCCACAGACACCATTAGCTTCAGCCTCGAATCTACATTGCATTCATTACTTCTCAATGGCCTTCTGTTATTTACCACCTGGGTAAGCGTCATTCTTAAATTTCTATACTACTCTTTTTTTTAAAAAAAATATTATTTATTTATTTGCAAGGGGGGAGAGAGAGAGATAAAGAGAGAGAGAAAGAATGCCCTGGGGTGTCTAACCACTAAAACCAAACTCTAGATGCATGTTCCGCTTTGTGCGTCCAGCTTTATGTTGGTACTAGCGAATCAAACCTGGGTTGTTAGGCTTTGCAGGCAGGCACCTTAACCACTGAACTCTCTCTCCAGCCCATCATGTTTGTTTTTATTTTCTTACCTGGGCCATCGGATTTCTTTTTGATTGGTTCATCCTCATGGTCTTCCCATTCCACTGCACCTGCCAAAGGTGTTTGGTAAAGACAAATTAGGTTCTTCTTCATGTCATTAAATGCCAATACAACTGTGATGGCTAATTGAGACTGTGAAGTTAATTAAATGGAGAAACTCCTAAGAGATGTGTAAAACACAATTACAGATCCTGAGAGCTCTAACCTAACAATGGATTCATATCTGTGGGATTCACAAGATGTTGGCATTATTGGCAAGTGATTAAAAAGTAGAAAGTGAGGCCTATGGATCACTTGGGGGCATCTCCTCAATGACTACATTCTGGCCTAACCCCTTCCTGTCTTCCTCCCCTTTGCTGCCTAGCTGCCACTAAGTGAACTGCTCTCTTCCTCCAGGCCCTCCCTGCCATGAAACACTGATGTCTCTGAAGCTGTGAACCAAGTTTATCTTTTCTCTGTATAGCTTTTCTGTCAGGTGATTATATATTTTATATACATATATATATATATATATATATATATATATATATATATATATATATATGTGTGTGTGTGTGTGTGTGTGTATATATATATATATATATGAGAGAGAGAGAACTGGCATGCCAGGGCCTCAGCCACTACAATCGAACTCCAGATTCTTACACCACCTTGCACTTGCCTCACAGTGTGTCTGGCTTACATGGAATCTGGAGAGTCAAACATGGGTCCCTATGTTTTGCAGGCAAGCACCTTAATTGCTAAGCCATCTCTCCAGCCTGTGAGATATTTTGATCACAGCAAGAAACCAAAATCAGAGCTGGAGGGATAGCTCAGTGATTAAGGTGCTTGCCTGGAACGCCTAACAACCTGGGTTAGATTCTCCAGTATGCATGTAAAGCCAGATGCACAAAGTGATGCATGTATCTGGAGTTAGTTTGTAATGGCTAGAGGCCCTGCCATGCCCATTTATTCTCTTTCTCCTTGCAAACAAATACATAATTAGAATAAAAAGATTAAAAAAATCAAAACATAAACCCAGCTAATACAACTCTTCTCAAATGAAGTAGATTGCATTTTATAGTTCAATATAGGACTCCTATTTTAACAGTCCCTCGGGAAAATGTTGTGAAAATTTATAGCATTCAGATTTTCTTCCCTCTAGAATATGAATTATGTATAGCAAGGATGGATAAGTCATAACCTGTGAGCTCTATGTTACCTGTGAGTTTCATATCTTTAATCACTGAAAAATAAAGAAAGAGCAATATTTTGTTCATGCAAAATGATACTGAACTCATTTTTCAAGGATCAGTGCTAAGCCTGTGTGTTTGTGTTGTCTATGGTTTCTTTCAGCCCCCACTGGCAGAGGTGACTAGCCACCAAGACTTCATGGAGGGCAGAGCTTTAAATATTTATTGTCTGCTCCTTTACAGAAAATGTCTGCCAACTCTTGATGCATGCTATAAAATTTTAATTTTGCATGCACTGGGATGGTCTTACAAATTTTAGTGTGTCATATTTTAAAGTGATCTTGTAAGATTTCATTTTGTTTCTTCCTTTTCCAGGTTGAGATGGACAGATCTTGCAAATTATATAGGACACCAGTGAACTTTGAATTTCAAATAAACAAGAAAACTTATGTGTCATAAGTGTATCATAAAAATGCATCTACACTGTACCTAAGTTAAACATGATTTATTGTTTCTTTAGGAAATTCAAATTTGGGCTAGAGAGATGACATAGTGGTTAAAGTGCATGCTGGCAAAACCAAAGGACCTAGGTTATATCCCCCAGGACCCATGTAAAGCCAGAAGCACAAGGTGGTGCATGCATCTGGAGTTCATTTACAGTGGCTAAAAGGCCTTGGTGTACCCATTCTCTCTATCTGCCCCCTTTTATCTCTCAAATAAATACATAAATAAATAAAATATTAAAAAAGAAAATTCAAATTTAACTGGACTTCTTGAGTTTTATTTGATGACTCTAACACTGATTCCAATTAGTTTTAACTTGTTTTCTGGTAACTCTTACTACCTCATTCTACTGCCATTTCATGTTGTCTGTACCCAGCCCAGCTGGCTTTTATACATGACTTTGCTTTCTTCTGCCAGAATGTCAGTTTCCATTTAATGTCTTCTTTATTTTATTTTATTTTGGCTTTCCAAAGTAGGGTCTCACTCTAGACCAAGATGACCTGGAATTCACTCTGTATTCTCAAGGTGGCCTTGAACTCATGGCAAGGACAGAAGGATCTAGAGCCAGATGTCTGGTAGGAATTCCAGAAATACCAATCATTGGTTGGCTGTGTGACCTCAGTCAGGAAAGCTGCTTCACTTTCAGGGGCTCCATCTGCACATCTGTATAGCAAGGCTGTTAAGAGGCCCTGGGCTGCAGTAAGGAACAGAGGAGCTATAGTGTGTAAAGCGCTTATAGCAAGCAGCTCCTGCTACCTCAGGGAGACTCCGTGCTTCATCTGACTGGAAGACATGGAGAAGGCATGGCAGGCCGCACCGGTGTGGCACTGAATACTTGCTAAAGGAGTAACAGATGGTAAGACCCTATTGCTGAAAACTCCAAATGTGTGGGCAGCAAGTTCATTGAAAAATCAAGCTGGTGCTGACCTGACCTGTCTCCCTGCAGACCAGCCAACTGAAAGCTGGGAAAAGCTTCACTGCATGCAGCCCTATGGGAGACAGAAGTCATCAGCAGTGAAAACAGTGGGTGGACACTGGGCACCTCAAGTTTGGCCAGGTAGGCCAAATGACCGAATGGGTGCAATAGTGGCATGTCTGCTCTGGGGGAAACCAACTGCTCTCTAATTGGACTGGAGGCCTGCTCTATGGGAGGGAATACATACCTGGTATTAAAACCTAATCAAAAGCCTATGGCAGGGGAGGTCATGTGCCTTAGGGGTATAAAGCCTGCTCTTGCCTGGCTAAATGCATGTATTATTCTCACCAAAATGCCCTGAAAGCACTACACTTAATGTTCATATTCATATATTAATGTTACTCTCACTTTTGGTTGCAGAAGCTTCTCTTTTCAGATGGCAGTGACCACTTTGATGACCCAAAAGGCAATATAGTGCTGAGAAGAAGTGCTGGAGGAGTGTCCAGCACTGAAACATCTCTATCACACCCTCCAAGGCTCAGGGTCCATTGCAGAAGAGGTGGCAGAAAGAATGTAAGAGCCAAAGGAAGGGTACCACTCCTTACAATGCAACTATCTGGGTAGAAATTGGCCTTGATATCCATGACCTTGCAGTGCCTAGCAATACCTTCACAAGATCCTCATAATAGGAGAAAAAGACGACATCAAAATAAAAGAAAGACTAGTGGAGAGAGGAAGGGGATAAGATGGAGAGTGGAGTTGTGAACGGGAAAAGAGGAGGGGAGGGAAATATCATGGTTTATTGTCTGTAAGTATAGAAGTTGTCAATAAAAAAAAAAATTAAGTAGGTCACGAAGGGTGGGACTTTGAAACTTGCTTTTGGTTCCTCCCTCATTCTTGACTTCCTGTTGCACAGTGATATGAACAGTTTTCCCCACTTGTTCCTAACACCATGCACCAAAACCTCTGAAGCCAAGATTCAAAGTAAATCTTTTTCCTTTTTTTAAAAAAATTATTTTGGGCTGGAGAGATGCTTTTTTAAAAAAAAATATTTTGGGCTGGAGAGATCGAACCTGGTCCTTAGGCTTCACAGGCAAGTACCTTAACCACTTAGGCCATCACTCCAGCCCTTAAAATAGAATTTTATTTATTTTCACGTGTGTGTGTGTGTGTGTGTGTGCGCGCACACACACACACACAGACACATGCACGTGCCAGGGTCTTTAACCACTGCAAATGAACTCCAGATGCATGAACCACTTTGAGTCTGGTTTTACATGGGTACTGGGGAATCTAACTCAGGCTGAAAGGCTTTGCAAGCAAGCACCTTTAACCACTGAACCATCACTTGAGGCCCAAAAGACTTTCTTGAGCAAGATATTGACCTTAAAAGCAGAAGAAAAAAAAAAGTACTAGAAGTTTAGATATATTTGACATACATACAATGAAACATTGTTTAGAGAGTCATGTACCCTAAACTAAATCAAAATATGCACACTGAACAGGGAAAAATACTTATATACTAAATGACAAAAGAGCATGTGCTCAATGTGTAAACAGTGCTAATTAGAAAGGGAAGAGAAAACATTTCAATGGAATGATAGAAATAAGTGGTAGCTGCATTTGAATTTCAGACATAACTACAACTTACATAGAAAATATGAAGTAAAAAAAAAATTAGCTCTTGGTTAGGAATTCAGCTAAATACAAATGAAAATGTAAGTCATTTGTCACCCGTCAGAATGACGAATGATAAGAAGAACAGTTATGTCCTTGGTATGAGGCTATGGAAAATGAATCTTCCTTTTCCTGACGTGTAGGTGTGTAAATCACTACGATCTTTTGGAAAAATAACTATTAAAATACATGAAACATATGTTTTAGTTTATTCTTTCTACTTTTGAGAATCTCTTCTGTAAGAAGAGTGTGTTGTTTTAAACCTCTGCTATACTTTTAAATGTACGCATGTATGATTACATGTGATTTTTTTGCAATGATGTTTATTACAGCATTGTTCTTTGTGGCAAAATCTGGAAGCAACATCTTTTTGTCCATTAAGGATGAAATAATTGAATAAATTATGAGTGTTTGTATTATGGAATCTTTTGCAGCTATTAAAAAAGAAGAGAAGCATTTCATAAATAGTTAATTGGAGAAATGTTTGTGATATATTACTGATGGCAATACAAGAGTCATGGGTGCAGCAGGGACTCAATTTTGAAAAGCAAAGAAGGGAAATGATATGCCCTTTATAAAGGGTTGAAAGGCTCTTGCTAATCCAATTGGTAAAAATGAAAAGAAAGCTCAGGACATTTACTTTGTGCCTCTCTTACTACCAGTGAGACTAAGTTTGTTTAAACATTTTTTTGTTTTTGTTTTTTTGAGGTAGGGTCTCACTCTGGCCCAGGAGGACCTGGAATTCACTAGGTAGGCTCAGGGTGGCCTCGAACTCACGGTGATCCTCCTACCTCTGCCTCCCGAGTGCTGGGATTAAAGGCGTGCGCCACCACGCCCGGCTTGTTTGGACATTTTTGTTTCTAGGTCTGTGGAATGTTTTGCATGTCCTTTCACTTATCGAGTCAAAATGTTATGGCTTTGTAGGAATTCTGAGCATATCCAGTGTATATGAATCTTTAGTGTGATAGAGATAATGAAAATATTTACCCTGAGTGCACCACTTGTACTTCAACGTTACTTCTGGTGCTTTTTTTTTTTTTTTTTTTTTTGGTAGTTTTGAAAATGTTTCCCCTTAGAAATATTTTTATTTTATACTTATTGGTATAATGTTGAATTTAACGTTGGTAGTATGTCCCCTAACTTAAAAAAATATTTATTTATTTTTTTTAGATGGGGGAGAATATGGGTGTGCCAGGGCCTGTAGCCAGTGCAAATGAACCCTAGAAGCATGTAGTACCTTGTGCATCTGGCTTTACATGGGTACTGGGGAATTGAACCCAGGTCCTTAGGCTTTGCAGACAAGAACCTTAACTGCTGAGCCATCTCTCCAGCCCTGTCCCCTAATTTTTTGTTCCCGAGTATTATCTAAGTGTACTTTTATTTTTTTTCTTATTTAAATAGCCAATGTTTCATCTTTATTATTGTAAACTAACATTTCCAGAAAAAGACATGTGGTCTGAAGATTTTGCAAGACTGATGGACATATTAGGACTTTGTGATTATGGTAAGGTGCAATATTACAGAGCAGAATGAAAATTGTTTTGGGCTACCCTTAGTCCCTAAACAGTCATTTAGTGCTCACCTTCTGTGTTTGATTTAACAGCCTTTCAGCTGTCATGTAAAACTTTTGGAATGTATTAACTAGCTTCTACCACTAACCAAAAAGGTAAACATGTCATCAAATAGCATCTGAAACCTACAGCAGAGCTTTCCTTGCCTTGCAGTAACCCAGCTCCCTGATGAACCCACCAATGTGTGTGGTAAAGTGCAAGACGCAGGACTTTCTGTTGCCTTGTAACATTTCATGTAGCTTATTACATATTAGAATATGCTGGGGCAACTTGAATCTGCGTTTCTGGACCGTGGGCGCTCACACATGGCTCAGAATCAACGACCTCTTATTCTCTTCGAGGTGACTGCTACATTCTGCATCATTATTGACTTTTTAGAAAAACGACTTTTAACTCAGTGAGCAGCCTTTGTCTTGTGTTCCTGCTTTCCTATTTTAACAATTGCCTGAACAACTAGCCTTTTTCTTTCTGTTCTCTTCAGTTAATCTTGCTCCTCTTTTCCTACTTTGCAATATCTACCTTAATTTAAATTCATTCATTTGTGAATGGCAAGTGTCAGCTGTGAACAATTAAGGACGGATAAAACCGCACACCATAGGGTCTAAAACCCCAGCCCTCAGTGTCTGCTGTCTTTTGCGGCTCTCGTTTTGCGCATGGGTGGGAGGGCTGTAAACTGTCGCCTCACTCCAACACTCACCCTCCCCAGACGCTTTTCGCCTTCGTTTCTGTTCTTCTCTTGCTGACTTTTTTTTCTCTTTCCGCCTCTGTCGGAGTGCTGTTTTAGGATCGGTAATCCAGGCTTGATATACGAACTGCAGAGAGAAAGTTCAATTATTGTCTGACATTTTAATAACTGGAAATGAAAATGGACCTATTCCAAGCTTCCTAACTGTAGAGCTGTTTTCTCCCAACCTAGACTAAAAAATCCCTTTCCTGCCTCCATATGTTGAGCTGGCCTGTGCTACGTTTTTTGTTACCATGAGATAGAATACGTAAACAGATGAGGGAATCTATTTCCTTTGGTATCACAGATGAACAATCATGACGTAAACTCTGAATAAATACAAACCATCATTTCTCACAAATCCCACCCTCCACCAAACATCAAATATTGTTCCATTTGATGCTCAGTAACTAGTTTTTTTTTTTTCACACCGTACACCACTGGGCTAAGCTGGAGACTTCTCTAAGCATCATGGGAGTAGTTTCTCCCACCACAAATCAACTTTGAGACAAAAGCTATTACCAGCAACTTGCAAAAGGGCTTTGCAGATTCATTAGTACTTTGAGAGGAAAATAATGTGATGGTGAGGTGAGGCAGTTATCCCAGGATAGTGTGGAAGGAAAACTGGTGTGCTTTGGGTTTCCTTTTTTTTCAGTTGCATATTCAAGAGCTGAAAACAGGTGCATCAACATCTTATAACCAGTGACCAGGAAAGAGCAGTTTTGAACAGCCCGCCCTCCAAATCTCCAGAGTCATGCAGAAGAAAAAGGAAACCTGCTACAGGAAATCAGCCTCTGGCAATCCGAAAGCCAAGCCGGCATGCCCCACATGCACCGCCACACACCCGGGTCTCAGGGAAGCTGGCTTTTCCATTAGATGAGTAAAGTTAGATACGTGCTTTCAAGGGACACATGTGAACACAGATATCGTCTTTTTTTTTTTTTTTAATCCTGGATTAGTTTCAAATTTCTGAACTCTTTGAAAACTACAGGGTAGGCAAACTATTGGCATCTTCATGTCAATAGGAAACAAAGATCCAACTTTTTGACATGTGGAAATGTGAGAGTCACAGGATCCGAGAAGGAACATTGCATTTTTTTCCTTCACTGGCAGAAAGATGAATTATGTGGGAAATTAATGCAAATGCAAGATTCGTATTTTTCTGGACAACAAATCCAGGAGGCAAAAATATCCAATTTTATGCCAAAATGTGTTTAATAAAATGAGAAGTAGAATTTAAAGAAGGACCCAAGGAAGGGCTTTATGGTAGATCTTTATTAAATATGTTAACTAGGGATTCTATTCAATGACCTTAGCGAGAAAACCTATTTCAGTACAATACTGTTTTTTTCCCCCCCAAAGATTTTGAACTACTAAACACAGAAGTTCTTGGGTTTAAGAGAAACATGTGGTGACATTTCCCTTAACTGAAGTGCAACTGTATTATTATTTTCGATTAGATAAAGAATTTCAAACATAGGAAATACAAAAGTAGTACGATTTGTGAATGTAGCAGATACACAAGTTGGAGGAAATCTTGCTTGGAAGTAAAAGAGAACAGCTGGAAGGGAGGGACAGAGGGAGAGAGGAAGACAGTTAGGGACAGGATTCAGGACTCCATAGGAAGGGCAGGTAAGACACCATTAATTCTCTGACATGTTGAAGGGAACGCCTGGCTCTACCTTGATCCCTAAAGGATGAAACCCATCATCAGTGTCTTCTCAGTGAAAGGAAAACTTCTGCTCAAGTTCAGTATGAGTGATTCCTTACTCGCAGGAAAGTCATCTTAAGGTTGCTGCTTTGAAATGTAAATGTTTTCCAGCTCCGTTTGGGTGATGGTCAGTGTGGCCTTCGTTTTTTGCTGACCTTCCTAGTCATTACTTTGCAGCTCTGACTGCCACCCAAGTTAGTGGCTTTCACCACACCAGCCAGAAGGAGAAAGCTCATGGGGCTGTAAATACCAGAGTTCTCCAAATGGCCACTGGCATGAGTGTGGGTCCCTGAGTTTAATCTTAAATTTGATCTCTTTTTTTTTGTCTTAGAGGCTTCATTTTTTTTTTTTTTTTACCAAACAGTCATTACGCAAAAATACATTTATTCCTTTAAAAAGGAGAATTTTATTGCAGTAGGGATCCTTAACTGAAATTGGTGAAGTTTCCTAATCTGTCCTTTAATTTAGTTGTGACTCAGAATCTTCTTTATCATCTTCAGAAGAGTTTTAAAATAAGGGGTATGGACAAATTACAACCTCACTTTAATAAGTTTTAAATTATAAACTAAAAGCATAATATGGCAGTCATACAGGGGAAAAGATGAAGCAGCTACGGAAACAGCAATAGTGACTCTTAACTGAAATCAGTTTGGAGACGTTTAATGGTCTTTAAAAATGGAAGGCACCTGGGAGGCTGGGCTTTGATGCTCCGGGTAGACCAGCAGTGTGGCCTGCACCTGGCTGCTGCACAGACAATGTCATGTCCCAAACAACCCAAGGAATCTGAGTTGAAATAAGATCCCAGGAAGACAGCCAGACACACGGGTTGTATTTTTTTTTTTTTTTTTGTCATTATCCTATTTGCTGGACACGAATGGAGCATAAGGGCCTAAGAGTTGTAGGGTCTGCCACTGGTTGAGTCTGGAAGGAAGCACATTCTACAACACACAGGATGAATAGTCTGTTACTTTAATAATGAAGTAACTACGGTATAGGTGGCAGAATGACTTTTATTGTGTATTAGATGAATCAACAAGTGACTTATTTAACACTGGATTCAAAAGTTCTTTTGTGATCCATGGGACTGAGGAGCTGTGCACACCACTCTTCATGGCTGTGCAGCCATGAGAGAAATTGTGCTGGACTTAGGAACTGGACAACTGGATCCAATTTAGGAAGATGGAGACTAATAAGAAGCCAAAAAAAAAAAAAAAAGAGAGACGGAGCCAAAGGGATCTTTCATTAGTTTACCCAAATTTTACCAGCTTTCTGAGAAAAATTATTGTATGTTTTACTCATTGTAACTGATGCATGCAACCAGATGTGATCATTTTCAAATGAGTTGTAACTTGCGCAAAACTATGAGGAGAGAAAGTACATGTGTATCTGCATTTTCTCTTTCTATTTCTCGATAGTTCTTGGTGTCTACTTAAAAACAGCAGTCAAATAAGATATCCAGCTTCTAAGAACTCTTTTTTTTTGGGAAACTTTCCTAATATTTTACATCTTTATAATACTTTCATTGTATGATTTATAGAACAGAGAAAATGCAGATGTGTTTTTCTAAAGTTCTACGGAGCAGAGAGTCACACACTACACATCAGTAAAACGTGAAATACCTTTGCAGCTCTGATTAAATACTGAAGAATAGTTTTGGGAAGTTTAATGACAGACTTTGGCAAGGCTAAAAGGGCTGAGGCAAACTTCCCAATAGCTCTCTACAAAGAAGGACAAAGCAAGAGTAGTTAGTAGGGGGAAAAAAAAAAAACAAAGGCGAACAATTTAATCTACGATGTCACATGAGTTTCTCTACAATTACCATCACTGAGGTTAAAGCGTGCCCATCACTGAAGCTAGAATAAAGCGTGCCCAGCTTGTGAGTAAGGAGAGAGAGAACACAGTCAATAATGTAATCCACATATTGAAGATGGTCCATGTTCTCTTCTTGGCTGCACAATTAGTGGTGGTTAGAATAAAATTCATTAGAAGAAAAAGAAATCGGTTAAGTCATTAGTATTTGGCAAGAAGCTGCACTCATGCACACAAACACAGTCACCAAGAAACAGACGTGGAGCGATGGAGCCAGTGAGGCAGCATCAGACGAAAATAGGCTCCAGAGGTAACGTAGTTCTTCAACCTCATTAGGAAGACTATTGGAATTGAGCTTGTCCATTTATGAAAACCTGGCTAGGAATATGGACATGGCTTTATCATGGACTGAGTGTATGGTTTGGTGGCTACCATTCTATGTGCTTTGTATGATGTTAAATGGGAAATGACTATGCCAATCTGTGGTCCGCTGGTCAGAGAAACACATACAAAGAAGCATATCCCTAAAAGGACCATAGCCAGAGAGGTTAGTGTTCATCCCCGGTGTATTGGCTTGGCTTCATCTTTAAGCAGCATGGACCACACAATCCCCTAGAAACAATGTATTGGCTGATTATCCAAAGCTGGGGTGGGGGGGGAGGAGGCATGGAGCAGTGAGATAGTAGGTTCTGGAATAGAGGGAGCTCAGCTGAAAAGATCAAAATTGAGCCAGGTGATTTTGTTATTAATAATACCTTCTCAAATCTTAAACATGACAAGTGAAACTGATTTCCAAGATCTGAGGCAACATTTATGCCATCATTTGGAAGTGCTTGACTTTCACAATCAGATATTTCACATATGGAAGTATAAGTCCACTCAAGCCATCTAAAGCAATGCTAAGGAAATTATCTAGTGACAAAATAAATTCATAAATAAACTATACCCAGTGAATATTTATTTATTTATTTTTGTTTAGAGCATCAAAAAAAATGTTCTGATGCCAGGGATGAAGACCCAACCACACAACCCTCCTCTTATGTGGCAATAATTACAATACTGTGGAGGGTGAGCCTGGCTATAGTTTAATTAGAAATCAGCAATTTCAGATGTCCATCAGAAGGTACACAAGTATGGCAGAAGTTGTCTAGGCCTGTAATAAAGATGTAAATTAAAACAAAACTCTTCTGACTATCAAGGGGCTTCACTTTCCCAATCCCCTAGTTACCTGGAAAGCTGACTTTCGTGGTGGTTCCTCGTCTTCCTTTTTTGGTTCCTCCTCTTCCTCCTCTTCACTGTCCGTTTCAAACAAATAATAGTCTCCACTTCTGACCACTGAGCAAAACAAAATATCTGCTTACTTCTTGAAAGACACGTGAGCTATTTGGGAGTTTATTAATAAAACACTCCCCCCCCAAAGACACACACATGGCCCTTAAGAGGACCACAGCCAGAGAGGTTAGCAGTGAGAAAACAGATGGAGAGAACCTGTTTTAATCTAGTGCTAGGTGCTGCTGGCAGGGCTGGGTCTACAGAGCGTGAATGAGGCCTTGTCTGTTCCGTTGAAGAGATTTGCCACGAAAGGCTTGACCTGACCTTTCCTTCCTCCTTCACTGTCAAATGACAGGGCTGAAGATCGTCTTTGTCATAGAGATGCCAAAAGACTTGCATACTCATGTTTTGCAATTCAGGAATTTTGATTCCATAGACCATGCCAGAGTGAAGTGGGAGATTTGGCATGGTCTGATACAGACAAGCCAACCAGGGTGACTTGGGACCGAGATCAGTGACACCAGCCTCTACGTCACTTTATACCATGCAGACCTGGCTTCTCCACATGTGACACGGGAAACAACATAGAAGACAAGACATTTGAAAGAGTTCAAAAACGAAAGAAGACAGACAGCAACAACAAACAGGTCACCACAAGGAGGAAACAGGTAGGTAACAATAACAAACAAAACAACTACTCTGGCTGCTAGCTCTACGTTTGTAGCGGTAGGGTCAATGGAGGAGCAGCAGATGTGGTCCATAGCGTTTGGCTCTGTCACACTTCTGGTCAACCAGACACTCCCTAGGAATATAATGAAATCCAAGGGGACTCTAGTGACCATCAGGTGCAAAACACAAACACTATGGCCTGCCTTGGCCTCTGTCAGACTCTTGCCCTGCAGGAATGTACTCTCTGTGTCAGGATGGGGAACAGAGAAAACAGAGATTTCTATCTAGTGGTTCAAAGACATTTAGGAAATTCAATCTTTAACAGTTTGAGGACTTTTACATTTAGTAGTGAAGAGACCTATCATACACATTTCTATGGAAAAAAAATGTCTTCACAGTTTCAAACTGTATTTGAGTTTGCCAATTACAGAGGCATCTTTGGGGGTGAGAGAATGTGATGTCATAAGTTATCTTTGGAATTTATGCCTCGTCAGGAAATGGGAAACCTTGGCTTGGTTAAACTTAGTTGCTTCGATGTCACTAGCTATGGTCAGAAGTCCAGCAATTTTGCCCATGATTTCAGACGACTCTGAGCCTCCATCCATGAAGATGCAGAGTGAACGAATTGGGCCTTATATCCTTGAACAGAAGCACTGTAATTTGTTATTCTTGTTTTGAAGAAAAAGCCAGGTCCAGTGTACTGGGCCCAGGCCTGAGGAAATGGGTGCAGTACAACATAAGGTAATAATAAGCAAGAACAAACCAAAGTGACAGCATTACATTTGACAGTGAGGAAGACCATTAAAGTAATGCCTTCATAGAAGCCGGAAGATTGCAGGGGAGTTACTTGGACTCTGTCACATGGTCATTTAGGACAAACACAGGGGATTACAAGATGGAACATTTTACCCTCATTATAGGCACTAAAATTAACAATAGCTGAAATTGTTATTCAATCATACCTTCCAAAGCCTTTATTCATATGGCTGCGCCCAAATAATTTCCACATCAAGCACTGATTTTAACATTAGTAACATCGCTGACTTATTATGTTTGCAGATAAAAACGAAGGGGAAAATTTTTTAAAGTCTATTATTTCTTTTAAAAAATGTTGTTGGAGCAATGCTAGGAAAATCACAGAGAATGTCTTCATTAGCGCCTCCTGTTAACAGTGAGAAAAGCTCTTCCATCACACTAGCGCACTGGCGATGCCAGCTTGTGTCTAGCATCACGTGTCATGGATGCCGATGTCACTGCTGAGCTACTTAGTATGAAATTAATTTTTTAAAATCTCACCGTTCTTACCCACACAAACCTGGCTCTTCACCACAGATACTTATCAACAAAAAGCTTGGCCTTCATTAGGGTAGGACAGAACTGATATGGAGACATCCCCACTGGGATGGAAGGTATCATTGAACAGCAATAATGCAATCCTGTGTGTGTACATAGGTATGGAACTATACCTGTCACTACAGAATATGTAAACATCTTTGTTTCAGAATAGCAACATAGATAACAAAGCAACATTCTCATGCTTTCAAGAGACTTCCACATTGTTATTCCAATTACACTCGTCATCTGTGAGAAGCTACTGGAAGCCCAGTGCCATTACTCAACAGATCAGAACAAGGGCTTTTAATAATATTCTTCCAGATCTAAAGGTAAGGTCTGGAACTTATCATAGGCTAAATATATAAACTACACATTTTTCCCTTAAGCTTGGAAAATAAAATATGCTTTATAGGAAAAAATTAGAATTCAATTCACAGTACAGTTCCAAACCATGCATTTCACACAGCCCTGCATTATTGAACCATAACATACTGTAATGAGGCACACTGAGTTGAACACCAGTTTTCAAGAAATTGATATAATGAGGGTGAAATGAGTCAGAAAAATCTAACATCATTAATGTTTACAGAAAGTTCTTTTAAGTTATTACCAAGTGTAAGCTGATTATCAAAGACCATATCCAATTCCGTTGAAAATTCAATGCTTAAATGCCAAAAGGAAAGACAACAGTGGGAACTGCAGTGGAAATTTACCACAGCTGAAGGGGCAAAACATTCAATATGACATGATTATGAAATGGATAGGTCTCCCTAAAGTAGCAAAGGCCCTATAAAAACAGAAAAGTAGGCACAGTTTACTTGTGACTTGATAGCATAGGATTTAGAGCACTATGTTACCATATTGTTAGCATGGCTAAGATGCCCATAGATAATAAATAGGGCAGTCACACCAGATTTCAACTTGAACCTTTTTTTTTTTTTTGCTTGAGTAGAAAATTAAATGAAATTCTTTAAAACTCATTTTTTTTTGCCATATGCTGACATTTAATATTGGAGATTAAATTGAATTATATCGAAATATACTGAACAAATTTCAAATGTTTCATGAAACTAGCTTTCTGGTTTCAGAAAACTACTTTTAGGGTGAGAGGGCTCAATAACAGATCAATGTGACATTAAGAATTATAATGGGAAAATTTTGGATTATTTGACTTTCTAAGGGTTTCCTAATAAGTGGAGTCCCTCCCAGTACTAAATGATGCCATGTGGTTTGGTGATCCTCCTTGTCTGATCAGACTAGCTACAGTTAGATAAAAGCCTACAGATATTGCAAGTTATTTTCAAAATAATAATTGTTCAGTATTTTACCACATTCAAGGAGGACTAGATTTGAATGGGTCCTTCCATCTGAAGCTATTGGCCAATGGTGGCCCTTTCTTTACTAAGGAGAACAAATTCAGCCAGTGAAATCTGTAACCCACTCACCCATTTTTATCAGTAGGTGGGAAACAGACTATCTTCTATGTGGCCATCAAGCTTTGAATTTCTGGGTTTTGCTATTCTTGGTTACTCCTGAGCATCGGACAGCTCTGAGGCCATGTTGCAAGCTGGGCCTAGGTGTTTGGGGTACTGTTGGAAATTGGGGTGGAGTCAAAGTGAGAAAGTAAATCTATTTTAAGTTATCCTTCATAGTCAAGTTTGACATATTGCCAAGAAAACCTTAAATGCAAACGAAATCAAAGCCCTGGGAGTGGGGGGAGAGGAGCCTCACTGGCTTCTATGCCTAGTGCCTTCCAAAGAGGGTCATAGGCACTTTGAACTTCGTGATTCATGACCACCTTTCAGAGTGCCAGGATGAGCAAAGCTTGGTCTTAAAGGTTTATAGCCATACTCTAGACCTCATATATGGATAGCATACTCAAGTTTTTGTTCCCTGAGCCTATAAGTTGTGCTCAAGATTATATAAGGCACATATGTGGCTTTCTTTAGCCAATATGGCTAATTTCTGTAGAAAAATCAGTCCCTAGGGCCCTGAGACCCATGAACACGACAACTTTCTTACACTCTGACCCCCTATCAAGTCACAAGGTCAAACCATGCATAGGGTACACAGGTCATGGGGAGCCTGAATTCTGGTCAAGGATATAAGGATTAGAGTCGATGAGATCAGAAGAGGATCAAGAAAACCTACTGGAAGCATGATCAACCCAAGGCCGCCACCACTGCTTTTTTTTGCCCTTGGCTTTCTGTTTTTCTGCTTCTCCTAAAATAAAATATGTCCAAACATTAATTCTCATAAAGTGAGCAAACAAAAGTTGAAAACCACCTTTTTAAACAACTCAATTGTCAAATCTAGATAAATTTGCAAAAGTACATCAGAGGTCAGGAAAAGGAACTATGTTGTATATACGAAAATAATAAAAGTGCTAAGAGTTGATTTCACAAGATAAAAAGCAAATGCTTTGTAGCAGTGTGTTACATTCTCATTTGTTTCCTAATATTTGAGGGCATAGAAAGAAATATAAGAAGGAGGAATTATTTGTGAAAAGCGCACCTGACACTGTTTTTTTTTTTCATTTAAATTAGCATAACAGAAGCAGTGCCCAGTTTATAGAACCATTTAGTAGTAATTAAATTGTTAATGACAATAAGTAGAACTTTTCCTTTTGATAATTTTAAAGCATGGCTGGAAAATGTAATTTACTGGTGATGAACAGGTACTGTGAAATGGAAAGTGATCATGCATCCTTTCTCTAGTCCCTTCAGAGAGAAAAGCATGCAAGCTTCTACAAAAAGACTTTTAAAGCTTCAATTAGATAAATCTACAATTACCTATAACCAAGGTATATTTCACAACAGATTCCATAGGAACAAGTAATAATTGATACTTTAACTAGTAATATTTTGGAGCGATATAAGATACACATGCATATTTAATTTTCACATTAAATTTGTAGAAAAAGGCAGAAATCTAAAATAGTTTCCCTAAACGAACAAATTAAGCAAAACCATGCTAATTTTTTTAGGTATAACAAAGCTAAGCTATGTTCATTAAAGGCATCTTGCTGAAGAGTAGATACTTGTGAAATTGATAAAAAAAAAGTCCCTAATGAAACAAACATATCCCATTCACAATGGGAAAGCACAAACTTGCAGAGTTAAAAAGGTACACTGATGATATTGGTAGAATGAAAAGAAATGATATTTTACAGCACTATCCAATATCATGCTCAGAGTCAAAGCCAAGGTACTTGGGAAAGAGGAAAACGTGTGACGTACTATCATCGTCCTCTTCAGAGAGTTTCTGGATGTCCTGGCCTTCCCCTGACTCCTGGGTCAAGCTCAGCATCCTCTCCTTACCCTTTTTGTACTTTTGTTGCCTGGCCTTGATTCGATCCATCCTACAAAATAAAATGGCATTAGCAATACAAAAAAAACATACAGTAACCTCATGAATCATTAATTCGGACTTCCATTGTTATTAATTTGTCTTAACTCACAAACAAAGTGGTTAATTTACTTTCATATATTTCAAGAATTGTGATATCATTGTTCATTAGGGATAAATATCTCCTTACTCTCTTGTGGTACTTTGCAGTTCGTACACATAGGAGTTAATAATATGGCCAGTACACACAATGCTAAGGATTAGTAAGTATGCAGTCCTTGATGTCTGGTCACATTTTGTGTCCTTACCATTCACTATTATCCTCCCAGGCTTTAAATTCTCAAACACATTAAGAGAAAGTTAGCAAAGTGAATTACAATATAGGCCTCATTTAGGGAAAGTAGCACATTATAAATGTGGTGACTTACCCCCGTTTTCTCTACCTGAACTAGGTAGTTAGAAGCAACAGTTGAATTACATTTTTTTTTATACATAACTGAGTCTTTGTGCAAGTAACCATGGCATGGAATAATTTAATTTATTCTAGGAAATATCTCTGCTTAGGGGAACGCAACTGAGAAATGAGGTCAGAATGGAATGAAGCTGTTATTGTAAACTCAGGGTATTTTCCTGGTGGGGTAGCACAGTGTCTCTACCTCTTAAAGATCTAAGTATCTAGGTTTTTAATTCTATGGCCATCAGCTTTTGTAGCTAGTTCTCACACATACAAGGGCCACCACTAGTTTATAGACATCCCATTTATTGTTGAAAATTTCATTCTGAGAAAATTCTTTTTAAGGTAAGTCTCAAATCCTGGATACAGTCAGCCCAGACCTTGTCCCATCCAGGGACAAGTGAAAGAGTAGAAAAAATTGAATCAAATTAAGGGAGAGAGGAGTCACATTTTAGTGCTAACCCTGATTAGTGTGCACCCTAAGTGGTCTAATATCAGAGCTCATCCATTTCTCTCTCAGAGATTGGATTGTATCATTTTAAAAGACCTGTCCAAATCTGATGCGTTATTTAGTCCCTACCTCCACAGGTGCAATGAGCATTCACTTATTCTGAGCACTTGGCATGGAGCAAGTCCCTGGTTCATTCCTTAGCAAGCTCATCTTTAAAACCTTTAAGAGGAAGGGAGAGCTGTGAGCCCTGATTTCAGGATACAAAATGGAAATTCGGAGAACTTAAATGATGTGCTCTGGGCTCTCAAGTAAATAACTGAACTAGTCTTTAATGGCTGGATTTCTCCAAGATGACCTTCCTACCATCCTGGAGCTATCTTTCCATTAAACTACTTTTATATTCAGTCTAGCAGCATTAGTCATTTATCTGAAATATGGGAAATTAGGAATATTGACATGTAAATGTTTCGGGGGTTTGAGGTCCCCAAGAGCCATGCCTCGGCTGGATATGAGCATATAAATCAGGAAGGGACGGGGCACCGGAGTGCAGCGGTGTCCTTACTGTCTCTTCAGCTGGTCCATGGACTTTTTTTCTTCCTCAATTCTTGCCTTGACAGCTTTCACGATCGTGGCCTGAAAAAGTTCGGCCCCTCTAAGGAGAAATTAGAAATAGAGAACAAATCAGTATTCTCAACAGTGTTCATCTTCCCCTGAAAACGATCTTTAAAAGTCAGAAGCCATAACATCCTGTGGTGGTTTGAATGTAAAATGTCCCCCCAGAGCCTCATGTGTTTGCAATGACACCTCATACTTGAAGCTCAGCTGGTGGAGCCTTTTGGGGGTAGAGCCTTGCTGGAGGAGGTGTGCCACTGGGGGGCTGGCCTTGAACTTTATTAGCCTCATTGGGTATAGCAAATTCATTCCCTCTGCTACCTCCCAGCTGATGTGACAAGATGTGATGCCCAGCCTCTGTTTTGCCACACTTTTCCTGCCATGATGAGACTTCCCCTCAAAACTGTAAGCTAAAATAAACCCATTCTTTCCATGAGCTGCTTCCGGTCTGGTGCTTTGTCCCACCAACAAGAAGGTAACTGCAACACAACCTTTACTGGTGCTGAACAGAAGTCACCTGACCAAGGTTACCACCTGTTTCCAGAAGATCAACAAGGACTAGCTCCACCTCCCTGCCGGAACCCAGCAGACTGCTTGCCACCCTAGGAGGCCAATACAAGGACAATGTTTTGCACCAGTACTAAGGGCCATGTGTCTCTTCAAAGGTGTCCCACAAGATATATACCATTTTGGCTTCTTAGCTTTCTTAGAGCTGAAGCTAAAGGGAGGGGCTGGCTAGGCAAAGTGAGTATTCATTGGATGCGTAGGAAAAGGCTGGAGTTGGGGCTGGGCCGTTCTCTACTGGGACTAGGCAAGGGTGGAGCTTGGCTCCTTTGGGGCACTCAGCCGCTTCCTTCCCTTCCTTCTATCTGTCCACTCCTTCCGCTTTCCTAATTTCTCAGGACAGCCAAAGCATTCCCATAGATCTTTTGAGCTTTTCTCAATATTCTCAACTCTGTCCCTTTGGTCACTTATTTGGCAAACCTCAGACGTGTGGGAACCCAGGGATTCACTTGCCCTGTGCTTGGAGGATGGCACTGGCTGAGTGACTTCTGTGTGGGGTCTTTCACTCCTTGGGCGTCCCATTGTCTCTCTGGTTCTCAAATCCTGGCTGCTGCTGCTGCTGCTGCTTGTTCTTTTTCTTCTCCTTCTTTCAAGGTAGGGTCTCACTCTAGCTCAGGTTGACTTGGAACTCACTCTGTAGTCCAGGCTTTCCTCAAACTTACAGCGATCCTTCTACCTCGGCCTCCCAAGGGCTGGGATTAAAGGCATGGCACAAATCCTGCCTTCTGACAAGTGACTTTCACTCATTATCATAAAGGACTTAGCTAGCTTCCTGCTTCCTGGTTGGGAATACTGCTTCCCACCTGCCAAGGGAAGGGAATGGAACCTAGGGAAATTGGTGCCATAATCACAGATGTGTAAGTTTAAACCTCAAGTTCAACTGTAGATATTGGTAATTTCATATAATAAAGTTGGGAATTTGAGGCCAGCCTGGGCTACAGTGAGTTCCATGTTAGCCTAGGCAAGAGTGAGATCCTGCCTCAAACACAACAACAAACAAAACTATCCTGTCATATGATAAATCCTAACGTTTGCTAGCTAGTGAGCACTAAAGAACCTATAGGTTGTTCTGCGCCTCCCTGGGTAAGTGTAGCAATCTGAGGACTGCATATCAGGCCACTGGCCCCTCCCCTCAGCAGCATGCCTGTTAGTTATTGGCGCTTGCCTCAGTCTTTCTAAGCCTACAAGATCAGAGGAAAAGCCTCAGGGAGGATGGAGTACAAAGGAGAAACAGGTCACAATGTGGAAACTGCGAGCAGTGCAGAGAAGGAAATCAGGAGAGGTGGAGAAGACGCTAAAAGAAGCGGAAGGAAGGATAAGGCATAAAATGGTGGTGTCCTATGGCCAGTCTCTCTGAGCCTCCAAACTGTTCCCATAATGACTATATTAATTTAAATTCCCATGAACAGTGTATAAAGGTTCCTTCTTACTGCATCCCCACTAGCATTGACTTTTTGGTTTTGTAGTAACAGCCATTCTGATGGGGTTGAAGTGATACTTACTTTGTTTGTTTATTTATTTATTTATTCATTGTGGTTTTGATTGCATCTTGCTGATGATTGGTGATATTCACGTTGTTTCATGTATTTGTTGGATATTTTTACTTGATCTTTTTTTTGTGAGTGTATGTGTGTATGTGTGTGATGCTGAGGAATGAATGTTCTCTACCACTGAGCTACATCACATTCATTTGAGTAACATTATTTATTCAGATAAATTACCTATTGTTTTAACTGGAATTTTGTTGTTAAGTTTTTTGAGTTCCTTAATATGAAGGCTTGAGTAACATACTACTTCTCCACTTAAGATCTGTAAAATAGTAGATTATGATAATGTTTTTCTCCATTGACAGGAATTTCTTCTTAAAACAGACAAGGTCAGAGAAGACAGGCTAAGCTCTCATCTAGCCAACGTGTCTCGTATTAGTATGTTACTGTTTTGACTGAGGCCAGAGTGAACTGCTTCCAGTGAGGGGGTTACAGCTATCTGATATACCTGTGCCTTTCAACTTCCAGTGTCCCAAGTCCTTATAGTATAATAGACTTTTTTTTGTTACTACTTAGACCTTAAGAGCCTGGTGCCATGTCCCGGAAGTGGTTTACCTAGAAGGCATCTTTAAATTTCTTATGGGTCCTCCAGGCAAGGTCCAACAGAAACCATCATGCATCATTATGTTCAGGCAAGCCTCCTAGGAAAGCGCCCTGACCCACCTGGATGCCAGGATCTGGGAAGCTTTTATGTCGGCCACGACGTGCAGGAAATAGTAACTCATGAAGACTCTTCTTTGCAGCAGGAGGAAGGCGAAGCAGATACTGTCCCAGATGATCCCTGCCTCCCCGCTCGGCAGCTTGCAGGACGCGTTCTCATTAGCTGTGGCAGCCAAGCAGGGAGAACCCACTCTGAGACGAGCCCCTATTTTATAAATCCTGCGGTACGGGGCTTGGGACATCCCACAGGTCTCAGCAACATTCTGATGTGCTGACTTATGCATGGACAGAGTAGCTCACAAACGATGCCGTACACATCAAGCCCAGTCACACCACAAGCCCAAGAGGGGAACCACACAGTGAACTCTTGACACTGTGGGCAGGGAAGTCCCTGAGTAATTCTCACTCTTCAGGAACCTCTCCCCCGCTCCACACACAAACGGAGAAATAATTTTCTAATGGCAGATGAAGTGCTTTGATCCAGAAGAAAATACCTGTCCAGGAGGGAGGCCTACCCAGACGCAACCAGATTGACAATGAGCCCTTTGCGGGTGATGACGTATCCTCAGCTAGGCACAGCTTAGGTTGGAAGCCCTGGTAAGGGACAGCATCTTATCTAAACAGCCTCCTTACTGGGCACCATGGACGATCACTGGTGAAGTGACCTGTGTTTTGGGGGCAGGTGGTAGGGATAACACTTCCCTGGGTCTCTCTGGGGGTCTAACTGTGGACCCCCAGGGTAGGGGCTCCTTCCAGTTTGTTTTATGAATCTGATATCTCTTGGTCTTCCTGAAGAAAGAAGGTCTGCAAGCCTAAGGTACCTTGAGGTACCACCATTACAGCTGGGGCAACTACAGCTTTGAGAAGGGGGCTGGAATCCTTCATATACTAATTGGAAAAAGTATGGTGAGTTATCTCTGCACTGCGTTCAATCCCCACACAGGGCGGTGGGGTGTGGGAGGTATCTAGACAATGACCAAAGATGCCTGCTGTGGGGGGGTGGACACCTTGTTACAGACAATGGGTTCACCACATACTCCAGTTCTACAGCCTCTGTTGGGAGAAAGATTTGACCTCCAGTTCAATCTTGTTTCTCTAATGTGCTTTACCATAGGTTTTAATCAGATCAATAGCACTTTCTTTCTTTCCTACTCCCAAATGTTCCCCTCACACTTACGCATTGTATAGCCTTTGACTGTACAGGCCAGGCTGAAAGCTTGGATCAACCAGCAGCTATTTTCCACCAATGTTTCAATGTATCCACATGCTCCTATCTGCAAAAACAAACAAATAAACAACAACAAAAAACCCACAAGGCAAATTTTCAAGCTCTGTACATTTACAGGAACACGTGAGAGATCAGTTTCAGCATGAATTTGCTTCCTGCTGTCCTGTTTCACGCCCTCTTCACTAATTCCCAATACTGCTCCCAGTGAAAATTACTATGATTAGGCTAAAATGCTGAAAAAACGCCATTTACCATTCACTACATTAATCTTTCAGCAATCTATGTACAAAATCAATTATTCAAGTATTCATAGATAGACTTCCCTAGACCTCTAAGCACAG
This sequence comes from Dipus sagitta, assembly GCA_036346955.1. Lineage (NCBI taxonomy): Eukaryota > Metazoa > Chordata > Mammalia > Rodentia > Dipodidae > Dipus > Dipus sagitta. The sequence continues at coordinate 30,728,286 of CM070771.1, forward strand.
TGATAACACATGCCTGCCACCCACAAAAAATAACAGTCCATCTAATGCATGACCAGTCACATCCATAAGGAAAAGAGTTCAGTCAGAGCCAGGCAGAGAGATATTAATTCCTTCAGTGTATGAAAGACTGTTGGTTAAGTTCCCTACAGCGCTAAGTAATTTGAATGGTGGCCTTAAAGATGGATGTGACTCTGGAATTATTCCTGGGCCGTGTCATGTTAAGGGATAAGTTATGCCTGGGAACACAGCTTTGTGATAGCACGGCAAACAGTGTGTGTTGCTCCTCGTCCCCATGTTGCTTTCTCAGGTTCTAATCTGCATGACTGTACTCAGAAGCATCATGCTACTGAGTTCCCTCTCACATCCCTCTACAGCTCTGGGTAACAGAAATATGTTCTTGTACCCAAAGGCCCATTCCACCTTGTTCCTCACCCCACATGGCATTCTCGTTTTATTTCACATTCTACAGATCTTTCTAGGTCCGAGAATGACTCTTTGTCGACCACACTATGACTTTGAAAAGCTGTGGTGACTGGTTCACTCATAAAAGGACAATTTCCTGTTACACATGAGGAGGGAGGACAAATTCTTCCTCAGGAAGGAAGGGATTTTAAGTAATAAAACACTTCAGAATTTTTGTGAATACATAACCTCTCATCATGTGATCTGCATTGTGGAAATGAGCAGAAAACATTCTGTTGAATGACAAACAAAGCATAGTGAATCATCATCAAATCCTGAATTTGCAACAACTTATCTGGTGCTTTTATGAGTCGCGTGAGAGGCACCAGGCTTTTAATAACGGCAGAGTGGAATGTTTGCTCTTACGCTGAAACCACAAGGGTGTTAGCTGGCGGGATCCACTTACGGACAGTATATTCTTCATCGTAATCACAAAGACGTTGTAAGCAATCAGCCAGTCCCAGTAGCGCAGGATGCTCTTGATGGGTTTCAGTAGCAAATCGCCCCCAAAGAGCAGGAAGTAGAAACAGGCCACCAAGTAACCCATGCAAAATATGCTGATCCTGGTCGTTCCCGTGATGAAGATGATGGTGAGGACGAACCAGAAGAGGTAGCTGAAGATGATCACTTTGGACATATCCAAGTAAGATCTGGAAAACAAAACCCACATAATAAAGGGGTAACTACAAACATGCCAAACAAGGAGCGCTGCTTGAAGAGTGAAAACCCTTCACACCCGGCACACAGCTTGCCAGGAAAGTATTCTGTAAACCACATGGTGAGTTCTGTAGTCATCTTCCACGTCTCACTGCCTAGCACACATAGGCAGCTAGAGAAAACACTGTGTATGGGTGTGCTTATCCTATCTTATTTAGGACAAATTTCTCACAAACAGGAACGTTTTCTAACTATTGCTTGGAGTATTCTAAGCTTCTATTTGAGGAAGAGGATGGTGAGGCCATGAAGGACAGTTGGCTGTGACAAAAGCAGACACAGAAGTGTAGCTCAGAGGTTCAGCACTCAGAGTACTGAGCCTTCATGTCTTGCTGTATAGTTTAGTTGATCTAATTCCCACAAGGGCAGGAAAGAGAGAGAGAGAGAGGAAAGAACAGAGAGGAGAACAGAGAAAAGAGAGGACCGAGGACAGCAAAGGGAGGGAGAGGTGGGGGAGGAGAGGACAGAGGAGAGAAGGGAGAGGAAGAGCATGAGTGAGCAAGAGAGAGCGGGAGAGAGAGAAAACATCAGAACAATAGCAGAGGAGCTACTTGAGTGACATCTCGCGCAGGACGGCCCGAACGGAGGCACAGCGGCTGCTACCTGCAGTGAATGAAGTCTGGTACAGGGTTATGCTGGCTGAACGAGGCTGCATCGAGGTTCATGCAGATCTCAACATTGTCCCCGGCCATGATGCGCACGGCAGCCTTGTTTTCATCCTCAAAAATCTGCCGTTGTAAGGAGGCGCACAGGAGCAACATGAAGTCATCTGGCAAGACAAAGGCAGAGCACTCTTCCAGGTTCCACAGTGCCATACACAGTCACCGTACAGCACAGCTGCCCCTTAGCTCCTAAGCGAGTCGTGTCCCCAGAGCACACAGAACACTCAGCTTGGTTTCCAGGATCGGGGGCCCAGTGACTGCTTCCGGATCTTGGCATGGGGGAAGAGCACATGTGCTTCACGGCAGGGGGAGCCTGGATGCGTGACTATGAATTTTGGCTGGGAGCAGGGACATTTTCTCCCACCACTGTTGAGGGAGAAACTGCAGAACTAACTATTTTTATCATTTTCCTTATTCTCTTGTTTTTATTATTTTTGCTTTCTGATGCTACCTTTACAAGACCTGCATAATAGGAGGGAAAAATGATAACGTCAACATAGAAGAGAGAATAATTGGAAAGAAGATGGATTCAGTGGAGGGAGATTTGGGAGTGGGGGATAGGGAGGGTAGTGAGAGAGGATTATGATTATGGTATGTTGTCTATATTTATGGAAGCGGTCAATAAAGTTTTTAAAAAGACAAGCAAAAGTTTATAAGCAAATATAACTTTGTAGTGTTATTAAGCCGGTGTATGGTTTGAGAAAATGGGAAACCTGGCCGGAGAGATGGCTCAGTGGTTAAGGCACTTGTCTGCAAAGCCAAATGACCCAGGTTCAATTCCTGAGTACCCATGTAAAACCAGATGCCCAAGGTGGCACATGTGTCTGGAGTTCCTCTGCAGTGGTTAGAGGCCCTGGAGTACCCATTCTCTATCTGTCCCCCCACTCAAATATTAAAGCAAAGAAAATTGGAAACCATCTAAAAGTAAAAAAAAAAAAAGTTAAGAAAAGTTTTGCTTTGTGTGTGTGCTGTGTATGCATATGTAAGTACTTTTGTGGTATTCCATATGCTTGGGGGGTGTGTATTTATGTGTGTGTATGTATATATATATATATATATATATATATATATATATATATGTTTGTGTGTATGTGCTTATGTGTGTGGAGTGTGTGTATATGCATGTGGATATGTGTATGTGTATATGTATGTATGTATGTATGTGTATGTGTATAGGATGTGTGTGTGTGTGTGTGTGTGTGTGTGTGTGTGTGTGTGGAATGTCATTTGGCTGCAGTGACAGACTGGGACATCGGGTGTCCTGCTCAGTTACTCTTCTGTCTGGTCTTGTGTTTGAGCTGGAGTCTCTTTTTACTGATTCTGGAGCCCAAGCTCTGTTGACTCTCTGGTTCCTGCTCTCCTGTGGAACTGGGGATCACAGATGAGTGTGGCCATGTCCAAATGTTTTACATGGAATCTGCAGATTTGGACAATCGCAGGTCTCCTGAGGCCCATACACAGGAAGTGTACCTAACCACTGAGCAATCTCTCCAAGCCTTCCTTTATCCTTTTACAAGTGGTAGATGTAGAAATTTCTGTTATTTAATCTCACCACCTTCCTTTGCAGTGATATAAAGAGATTCCCCATGGCTCAGTCACAATAAAGGTTTCCAAGAGCAGGTGGCAAAGGCAGTGTGTAGAAGGATAAGAGCAACCCACAGCAGACTCCCCAGACCAGGCCTCTGGGCTGCCCAGAGGTGCAGATACCGTCCTTGGTTTAAAAATTAATCCTGTACCTCCTGAGGCCTACAGTAGGGCAGTTACTTTGGAGTTTTCTATAGCACCTGCCTCAAACATCTATTTGCCACTTGTCCTGCAAGGCTTGGGCCTTGCAGCCCAGATTTTGGTGACTGGCATTTATAATATCCCCCTCACTGCCACTGCCCCTTTTTTTCTTTGATTTGCCTGCCATCATGGCTAGACATGGAAGCATAACTCACAAAACACCCTCACTAGTCTTGCTTTGAAAAGGTGGGTGGGTAGGTGTGTGTGTTGGGGGGAGAGGGGATATTGGGAAGTGAAGATGTAACGTCGGTGTTGATTTATTCATTTGAACCATGGACTACGGCAAGTAGAAGCTATTAGTAACTTAGGATACTCTGCAACTGTAATGAACTGTGGTAGCCTGAAATGATGGTGATGAAATAATAATAGAATGAACAGCATAATGGAATTCTATAGTATTAATAATTACCTATGATAGAACTAATGGAATTCTAAGTCCTAAGACCAGCCTTCTACATTCTTGTGAAGTCCAGTGTAGGAAGCAAAGGCACTAATGTAGAGGATGTGAAGAAGAGTGGACAAATCTAAATGCCAACGTCCTGCGGCCCCACAGCAGAAACACTTACAGACCAGAAACACAGGGTTGGGCCGCACGATGAAATCGGGAAAGTATAGCCACTTGATGATGTTGTCATTGAAGTTAGCACCCTTGAATCTCCACGGGTAATCTGCAGAGAAGGGCAGGGAAGAGCAGCCAGATCAAATCCCTGCGAGGGACACCCGTTCCAGCCCTCCTCTGGCAAGGGCTTTTGCTCAGAGTAAGGCCCTAGGCAGAGGGCTCACCTCGGCAGGGAGCAGGGGGAATGCCGATGCAGATGAGGTACTGAAAAGTGATGATACAAGCCAGGAAGCAGCAGTACTTGGGCCAGACCTCAGCGATGGCTTTTCTTCTGCGCCGATACAAGACGGCAATGAGCCAGCAGGCGTGAATCATGGCGTAGAAATCCATGCGCTGACCAATCACGTTCACTGACATTAGGAAACAGGTCTGCGGAAGGATGACGAGAGGCATGAAAGGCTGGGTTTACAGGTATTAGCGACATGCATGTGCAGGGGAGAGATCTCCTTTCCTCAGGCAGGTCTGTCTGCACAGGTCCCCAAGGAGTCTCACTCTTTTGAGTGTCTTTTAAGCATGAAGACAGAAAAAACTTAGAGTAACCACCTCAAACAGTGGAGAGAATAATAAATGATGTCCTCATGAAATATTATCATTGTAAATTTATCCCATTAATTCTACTATAGATAATTATTAATACTATAGAATTCCATTATACCGTTCATTCCATTATTATTTCACCACCATCATTTCAGATTACAGCAGTTCATTTTAGTTGCAGTGTACAATTTCTGAATGCATATAAAGAAAGAAATACAGTAATATTTTATTCTTCTTTATTTTTATTTATTTATTTGGAAGGGGGAAGAAAGAGAAAGAGAGAGAGAACATGCCTGAGCCTCTTTCTGCTGCAAATGAACTCCAGATGCTTGTGTTAGTTTGTGTACCTGGCTTTACATGGGAACTAGGGCATCAAACCTGGGCTGGCAGGCTTTGTAAGCAAGTGCCATTAACTGCTGAGTCATATCCCTAGCCCAATATATTCTTAGTTTTTTAAAAAATATTTTCATTATTTATTTGTAAGCAGAGAGAGACAGACAAACAGACAAAGAGAATGGGCATGCCAGGGCCTCCAGCAGCTGCAAATGAACTCCAGATGCATGCGTCTGTTTGTATATCCGGTTTATATGGGTACTAGGGAATTGAAACTGGGTCATTAGGTTTTACAGTCAAGCACCTTAAGCATTGAGCTATCTCTCCAACCCCAGTATTTTATTCTTTTCTTTGAGGCAAGCCCAACAAACCTGCCTTTTTAAATGTGTGTGTGTGTGTGTGTGTGAGAGAGAGAGAGAGAGAGAGAGAGAGAGAGAGAGAGGGAGAGAGAGAATTGGTACATCAGGGACTCCAGCCACTGTAATCAAACTCCAGATGCCTGTGCCACCTTGGGCACATGTGTGACCTTGTGTGTTTTGTACCACGTTGTGCATGGGACCAGGACAGTTGAACGTGGGTCCTTAGGCTTCACAGGCCTAAGGCCTTAGCCTTAACTGCTAAGCTATCTCTCCAACCCCAATATTTTATTCTTTCTTTCTTTTTTCGGGGGGGAGGGATTTCGATGCAGGGTCTCAGTCTAGCTCAGGCTGACCTGGAATTCACTACATAGTCTCAGGGTGGCCTCCTACCTCTGCCTCGCAAGTGCTGGAATTAAAGGCACACACCACCACGCCCTCAGCTCCAATACTTTATTCTTATTCTTAAGAGGAAACTAACATTATAATGGATACCCATTGTTTAGATGGCTTGGAGACCTATAGGCCAAGCACCCTGCTGTGGACTGGGGGATACTGGATCTTATCTTGGAAAACCAGAGCCTTGCCAAGCTAACCTATCAGTTGCAGTCACTTATGTGGACCCCCAGGGGCCACATGTCAAGGTGTGGAACTGTGCAAGGAAGTTTCAGGAGACAATTGGCCAAAAGTGACTTATATTTGCATGGGAAAGAAACAAAACTCACCTCTAGGCCAAACTTGTAGAAGAAGTAATTTATGAAGTATTTGGCACAATTAACTAGCCCATCATCTAGATGCAGTCTTGTGATGTCATGAAAGATGGTTTTAGACACAGGGGCAGTAAGGTTGTTTCGACCTCGATAGTACTCCTGATGGCGGTAAATGGTGACTTCGAAGGCCAGAATCGCCAACATCAGGAGGTTATTCTAAATGGCAAGGAAGAAAACACAACTGTGTATGTAAAGGCTTTGTTATTCGGTACTTTAAAGCAATCCCCGTAGCAAATTACTGCATTTAATTCTGGACGCATAAAAAAGCAGTATTTTGACAAATCCTGCCTGCATTTAGTAAAGTGTTGAGCCTCTCTCTTTCTTCTTTATACTTAACTTACTTCCATTACGGAAATGGGGCTAATTGCAATGGAAACAGGATCTAGAATCTCCAGACACAAGACTATGGCTGCTCCTTGGACGTACTTGGTAAGTACATGCCGTGTATCCATGAACCAACACCCAGTTACCTGAGTAGGGCAGCCCAACCTTGTTTGAAAGAACTCTAAATGAGAAATAGTGGTGACATCAATATCCAGGGGAATTCACTAAGCTGGATAGCATGACAGAGGGGAAATTTTAACACCTTATAATCTGGCCAGAGGGAAAAGTAAGCTTCCTTATGATGGTAAAATATGAGTTGGTGTGTCTAATACAAGCCTCAAAGGGGAGGACCCCAAGCTGTCCCTGTGCAGAGAGCCGAACCAGGTACAACAGAGCCTTACCCTCAGGTAGACGAGCAAAGGTGAGGACTTCCTCAGGCCAACCCACTCAGTTGGATCAACAGGAGCACTGTACAGCATAGACTTGTTCAACTCATGAAGGGGTATGTTGGTTTGATTTTCATTTGGCTAAAAGGAAGAGAAAATGGAGTCAAAGCGGTTTGCAGATAGAAGATGCTCAGATGGCTCCCTTTTAGCTTTGACCAAGAGAGCCCAAGGGCAGGTAAGAGCCCGTTTCAAAGGTGAAAGTTCAGTTTGAGAGCAGGTGTAGGTTCACCACACTGGACTGGAATAGATCCAGCCTTGAAGAGATGCCTTATAAACTAGACAGAATGCACTCGGGGTGTGGCTTTCCCATATATCTGCTTTATCCCCTAAATGGCAGTCAGGAAGCTCCCCGCCCCCACCGCCATTTTTAAGGCTCACCAAGGAGCAGTTGACAGAAAAGTTCTCAGGTTTAATGGTTTGCAGCTGGTACAACATTTTGCAGACGATGATCACACACGTCCAGACAGTGCAGACGCTGGAGGCCAGGCGGCGGAGCTTGGCATATGGCAGAGCAAAAGCCCAAGAAATCAAAAATACATAGTTGAACAGAGACACCTGAAAACATAAAAAAGCAGAAATGGAGACAAAAATACACGACACGGTAGAACATCTACAGGACAGGATGGCTTGATTTCTTTAGCATGGGTAAGACATTATCCTAGGTGCTGGGGCTACTGAGGTGAATGAGGACACTGTCTCATGTGGCAGACAGACAAACAACTAGTCAATGTTAATACAACGTAGCAATAGCTTAGCTATTGCTCACAGGCTCCCATGGGAGCATCTGAAGTGCTCCTCAGTCCAGTGAGGGAATTCCCAAAGAGCTGAACTAGGCTATGAAAGATGAGAAGTACACTCCAGGACAAGGGTGCAGAAGCAAAGGCAGGAAAACACGAGATATTATGGTGAGAACAACTGGAAATAGTCAGAAATTTTAGAGTGGCATAGGTGAAATGCCACAGTGGGTGAAGAGGAACATGCAGTCATCAAGTTTTGATGGGTACCTTTTGAACCATGCAATGGTACATGAACTGTCATTGCGGGAAATAGAGACTCGCTTAGGGGCCCTACATGAGAGACTCCGAAGGGAAGATGTGCATTATATTTATACGAATGCTACAGAAAAATGCAGGGTGAAATGTGAGGGCTAGGCTCGGGGGCCAGAGACCAGCTCTAAAGGAGCTAAAATGACATGAGATCAGGAATTCCATGACTAGAGATGCAGATGGTTCCCTGGGACCATTAAAGAAGACCCGTGCTCAGTTTCAGTGTGCAGTAGAATTATCTAGATTTCATGGATGACTGGGTTGAGTGGTAGGTTGGAGGTTGGAGACTGTGGAGGAGGAAGTACAAGAAATGACCCCGAGATTACCATGGGGAAATCTGAGTGAGGCTCAGGGCCATTCCTGAGATATCAGGTAATAAGAAGGTGCTGGTTTGAGTCAGGCCAAGAGTTCAACTTGGTCATGTTATTGATCAGGCAGGTGTCCCCAGGCCCGCTGAGTCTCCATAGCTAACACTCCCTTCAATAGTGTAGAAGGACCACTGTCCTGCTCAGCCCTGGAACATCCATCCATCCATCCATCCATCCATCCATCCATTCATTCATTCAAATGATTATTGAAATGCTATCTCAGGGACATTTCATACTAGCAGTTGAAAATTATAGCATATACTCAATGTGATATCGAACATGAACCAAGTGCAAAGCTTCATGGGATATAAGACTTAAGGTTCCAAACTGACAACAAATGTGAAAAGCCCAGGACAACGTTTGTGTGATTTATTGCCTGTTATTCTCCTGCTTAGCTACATGCCACTACCTAAGGCGCCAGACCTTGCTGAGAATTTGGTGCCGCCTAGTAGAACCACTTGAGAAGGAAAGTAGTCCTCTCCAGGCTAGAAAGCATTTCTGAACATACTAAATGTTGTGTTTTACTAAATATTTTGATCAGGGCTAGAGAGACTGTTCAGTGGCTAAGGTGCTTGCCTGTAAAGCCTAATGATCTGGGTTCGACTCCCCAGTACCCACATAAAGCCAGACGCACAAAGTGGCACATGCATCTGGAGTTCATGTGCAGTGGCAAGAGGCCCTGGTGCACCCATTCTCTTCTCTCTTACTCTTCTCTCTGTCTCCCTCTGCCTGCCAATAAATTTAAAAAAAATAATAAAAATTGTGATCAACAAATTGTCTCTTCTCCCTTAGACAAATGCCATGTCAATCTAAATGTCAAAAAGCAAACCTTAGTAAAGGCACTGTAAAATAAAGCTTTATTTCTGTTCTTAGGCATTTAAGGCACGGAGTATAAAAGCAGTATTAGTAATTGTTCACAGAACTTTTTATTTTTTTATTGATAGAGGAAAATAGCAAGTTTTACTAAGTTCTTTTTTAAAAAATATTTTATTTATTTATTGGGGGGAGCAAGGGGAGAGACGGGCAGATAGAAAGAGAATGGGTGCACTAGGGCCTCTAGCCACTCCGAACAAACTCCAGATGCATGCACCACCTTGTGCATCTGGTTTATGTGGGCCCTGGTGAATCAAACCAGGGTTCTCAGGCTTCACTGGCAAGTGCCTTAACCTCTAAGCTGTCAGTCTAGCCCCAAGTTTTACTAAGTTCTAAGTAGATTCATGGCAGCATATGCCATGAGGATTCCCTGCCCACAGGAAGCACACAGAGTGGTGCACTGAAAAGCACATACATAAATGCCTGTGACAAATCAGTGGAACAAACATGCCGTGATGGGAGCCCCCAGCTGAGTGTCTAACCCAGGGTGAGGAAAGATGTGCAAGCTGACATTAAATCTGAGCTGCGATCAGAAATTCCTAAGTAGGAGTTAGGCCTGTAGGAGGAATTTCTGGTCTGAGGGCCTCATGGACAAGGGCTAACATGTGGTTGCACATCCCTGGAGAAGCAAGTGGTTTACCATGTGTGAAATGTGGTCTGAGGCCTTTCAAGGACTTGGACATACACCACATTACCTAGCGTGTCCCAAAATGCAGTGTCGAAGTGGACTGGGCGATGTCACAAGATTTTACTCCATGTGATCATGAGGATGAGAGGCAGCCATGATGACACTGCTGTGAATGTCTTAATCATCTAACAAACATTATTTTATGAGTAAATTGAAAGCAAGCTCATTTCTTCCCAGCAAACACGAACTAATTGCTTATTGGATAATTCTTTTCTTCCAACAGGAAAAAAAAAAAAAAAACACAACACAGAAGTGTAATACAGGTACACTGTTGAACATTTTCTATCTTGTTGAAAGAAAATACTCAATAATAAACAAGGTGAACTCTAGTAAAGATTTTTATTGGATTTTGGAAAATTTGAGTTTCCTCCTTGGCAACATAAGCTGGAATGACACTGCCTCTTCCTCAAAGAGATGCTAGGAAGACAGATTCCCATACGTGAAGCAGAAAAGCAGCCCACTCCTACACACATCCATAGTCACCTTTGCATTCTGGCCAGGCCTAAGTAAATCTAAGCCCCATGGCTTTCTCCTTCGCTGTCTTTCCCTTTTCTCAGTTCGATTCTCTTTGGGTCTTCTATATGTCAAAGCAAATGTACCTATGCAGACATGTTGTGATACCCCTAATGCAATGAACACTGTATTGCACACACCATGGATGCTTGGACAAAGAAAGCGATTACTTCTGTGTTTCTTTTCAGTCCGACCATGTAGCAAATGCATACTTGCCTCTTTCACGGTAACCCAGATAATGTACGATGAAACAATCTTGATGATGTGCAGCTCCAAGATCCACCACATGAACACCTGCAGCTTGTGAAAATACTCCAGGAATTTTAAGAAGAGCACAGTGAGGCGGTCAATCACCAGGTGCCATTTGTTCCTTAAATCTGTAAAACAGAAAATATGCCAAGAACATAACCATGTTTTGTGTTACCTGTACCAGATATGAATGAGGCATGACTATAGAGTACCTAAGAATGTGTCATATGAATATCAGATTGGAATGAGGAGCTGCAAAATAGTCATAGTGGATAAATTCTATGAACTCTAGAGAGAGAGAGTGTCTAAGAACTCCAAATAATGCTGCTAATTATGGTCATAATATACTGCAATTCAAGGGACAATAATAATAATAACAAGTAATAAATACTAAAAAGGTATCCTTCATATATTTTTTATTTATATGAGTGCAAAGAGGAACTTTTTCCCAGTTTACTTTTTTAAAAATTTATTTATTTATTTATTTGGGGGAAAAAAGAGACACACAGAGAGAGAGAGAGAGAGAGAGACAGACAGACAAAGAAACAAAGAAGATTGAAAGAGAAAGAATGGGTATACCAGGGCCTCTAGCCACTACAAACTCCATATGCACGCACCACGTTGTGCATTTGACTTTATGTGGATACTGAGGAATTGAACACAGGTCTTTAGGCTTTGCAGGCAAGCACCTTAACTGCTGACCCATCTCTACAGACTCCCCCTGCCCAATTTACTCTTAAGACTATGTTACAATTCTCTAATTCTTGAGAATGTATAATGACCTGAATTCTTTACAAATAACGTTTTTCTTATCAAGCATTGCTTCCATAAAGGACCAATGAGTGGACAAGGCTCTCCATTCTCCCTTAATGAGTGTGCTGGATTGAGTGTCAAATACCCCCATAGGCTCAAGTGCTTGACAAAGCCTTACACTCAATACCCAGGTGGTGGAGTCTTGCTGAAGGGGGTGTGGCACTGGGAGCAGGCCTTGGGATTTGATAGTTCAGCCCTGCTGGGCATTGAGAGCTGGCTCATCTCTATCCTTTTTTTTTTTTAATGTGAATTTTTTAAATTATTTATTTATTTATTTATTTAAGAGCGGCAGAGAGAGACAGACACAGAGAGAATGGGCACGCCAGGGCCTCCAGCCACTGCAAACGAACTCCAGATGCGTGCGCCCCCTTGTTCATCTGGCTAACGTGGGTCCTGGGGAGTTGAGCCTCGAACCGGGGTCCTTAGGCTTCACAGGCAAGTGCTTAACCACTAAGCCATCTCTCCAGCCCTCATCTCTGTTCTTTTTCTGTGTCTATGACAGGATGTGAGCTGGCTGTCTACTCTGCCATGCTTTCTCCACCATGATGAAACTTCCCCTTGCAGGTGTAAGCCTGAAATGAACCCTTTCCTCCCAGAAGTGGATTCTGGTCAGGTGTTTTGTCCCAGCAATGAAAAGGTAAGTACTCCATTGAGTGAGCCCACCAGAGATCTGTGGTAGGTGGGCAGGGATAGCCTGCCCCACTTCAGAACAAGAAAGCAGCACTATACGTTAGGATGACTAGTCTAGAGTTTCATGACATATGGTCAGATCTATTGCAATCATGTTTTAATCAAGTCAGCTATTGTATTATTTCTTACTTGTGGTAGTCACAGGCAGCATTCACCAGTCCAGGACAGTACTAGTGAAACAACTGAAGCTCACATGGGACTGTTTTGTCTTTTTGTGTTTCTATCATGGGTTACGTTGTCATGTTTGTAGACCAAAACTCACGTAAGTCATGTGATATAGGTTGGAGTGTCACTGTTTTTGGCTCTGAAGATGTTTTTGTTGTTGTTGTTACGATGAAAAATGCTTATTTACAGAGTGACTCAGGCGACAATCAACAGAAATGCCACAGTAGGAAGCAAGTGTGGATGGCGTGTTCATGAGGAGGTGGGGGACAGGGTACAGTGACATGTTTGCTGAGGTCCTCTTTGTAAATCTCAGAATCTTCCTTGAAGTAGTATACCGAAACCCCAAGCCTATCACCCTGTCTGGAAGAGCGCTTCCCTCACGTGGGGGTGGGGTGGTGGCAGCTGCAGCTCACAGGTGGTCCTTTCCTTTAATTTTTTTTTTACATCCCTTGAATTTTTTAAGATGAGTTGGGGAAGGGGGTCAAGGTCTTGGGTGATGCCTTTGAGAGTGATTTTCTCTTTGTGGCCTTTTTTGGTTTGTCTGTATGTAATGCGTGTGTTGTATGTGCATGTATGGGCCCTTGTGGCATCCCATGCACTCACCTGTGGCAGGTGTGCTTGTCTGTGGCAGCTGGAGCCAAACGTAGGCTGTACAGCTCCAGCTCTGTCACTCTCCTGCCTGATATTCGAGCCAGAGTCTCTTTACTGATACTGCAGATGGCTTGTTTGTTTATTTGTTCATTTTTTACAAGTCAGGACAATTCCCCGGTCTCTGCTCCCCTTTGAAGGGCAGGGGTTACAGGCATGGGTATTGAACTTTCAAACTTGGGTTCTTTTATTCACCCCCCGTCCCCCCACCCCACGCCGGCCCCAGTCCCTTGTGCTTGTTCAGGAAGTACACTAAACCACTGAGTCATCTCTCCAGTCCCACATATATATGTATATGTATATGCATGTATATACATACATATATATATAAAATTATTACTTTGGGGGGGTTTGAGGTAGGGTCTCACTCTAGCCCAAGCTGACATAGAATTCACTATGCAGTCTCAGGTTGGCCTGAGAACTCACAGCGATCCTCCTACCTCTGCCTTCCAAGCACTGGCATTAAAGGCATGCACCACCACACCCGGCTATTTTTTATTATACATATAAATATTTACAGCAGAGAGCCACCAAGACAGGTGTGGCATCTCAGGGTCACAGCACAATACCCCACCAAAGAGGATCTGGCTGCTCTCCAGGGAGTGTGACATGGGCCATGGTCTCTACCTTTTGTTTTCTCTACCAGATAACATTTCATTCTCACCATGGGCAGGCATTCCATTCTTCTCCTGACTGGTTGAAGCATTATTCCAAGACTAAGAAGAAAGCAGGGAAAACAGTCTAGAGAATTCCTCAATCACAGTGGTTGAACACCTCCTCTGGCTCTCACACCCTTAAACACCAGACCAGAACTAGAAATAGAAACAAGCCTCACTCAGAAAGGCTTTTCAAAAATTTATTTTAGAAAGAGCGAGGGTGAGAGTGAGAGAGAATTGGTTTGCCAGGGCCTCAGCCACTGAAATTGAACTCCAGATGCTTGCACCACCTAGTGAGCATATGTGACCTTGCCCTTGCCTCACCTTTGTGCATCTGGCTAACATGGGATCTGGAGAGTCGAACATGGGTCCTAAGGATTTGCAGACAAGTGCCTTAACCACTAAGCCATCTCTCCAGCCCAGAATGGCTTTTCTAAGAATGAGCCTGTGATGGTGACAGCAGGGCTTGTTCCCATGTGTGGTAGAACATGTCATGTGAGGGGTTCTGACAACTCCTTTGAGTCTCTCCACCAGAGCTCTGTCTACAGGTTAGGAGTTGGGAACAAGCCATTTGCTCTCTTCTCAGGTCAGGCGAAAAGGAAATTATTTGGATAATTGGAATAATTATCCACTATAACAGTACCCAAAAGATCTACAACTTTAAAAAACATATTTTTAAATTTACTTATTTGTGAGGGAGGGGAGATAGATAGATGATAGATAGATAGATAGATAGATAGATAGATAGATAGATAGATAGATAGATAGATAATGTGAGAGAATGGGCTTGCTAGGTCCTATTGCCATTGCAACTGAACTCCAGATGCATGTGCCACTTTTACATCTGGCTTTACCATGGGTACTGGGGAACTAAACCTGGGACATCAGGCTTTGCTAGTAGGCACTCTTTACTGCTGAGCCATCTCTCCAGCCCAAGACCTCCAACTTTAATTTGACCTAGTCTCTGTTAGATCCAAGTTTCTCTCACATTTGCTCTGTTAAAGCAGCTGCCTGGAGGGGCTATTATTACCTGATGCTTCTTCCTCCTCTTCGGATTCCTCCTCTTCATCATCCTCTTCCTCAGACTCCTCACTGTCTTTCCCAAGGTCAGCCTTCTCAGCCTTGTCGGAGAATTCTCCTGGACTCTTCTCCCCAGGCTCCACCAGCTTCTGCACCTCTGGCTTGTCCAGGCTGGTGGTGAGATTCATCATGGCGAGGTCAGGGAGGCTTCCTTCGGGGTGGGCCAATCTGTGGGCAGACAGCAGCCGAATCAGAGGAGGGTGGAGCATCAGGAGAAGTGAGAGCAAGGGGCAAGTCAAAGGAAAATAAACAAATAAAAATGAGTGCATGTGCAAAGACCTTGCATGTGGGGTGTTAGCATCTGGCCAGTTTTTCGTTGATTCTGTTTGTTTTAAGTTCTTTCTAAAAACAAACTGTCAACTCAGGTTTTGTTGGCTAGTCTTATCCAGGTTCTAGTGATTAGTCAGGAATGAGAGATATTGACACCTAAACTTGACATTTTTTTTCCTTGAGGAGAAAATGGTCAGAGTTTAGGATGTAGAAGCATGAAATGGCATCATGTAGAGCAAGCATTTCATGGCTTCACAGGGGGACTTACTCATTCTGGTGGATTGGTAATTTTTTCTTGATGCTGCTCAAAGTAATTGAAATAGAAAGGAAAAAAAAGGAGATGAGAACAGAGGAATTATAAGGAATGTCAGAGATCACATATCATGCTACATATCATCCACTATTGCATTCGGGTATGCCTGGTGCCGTGATGGCCTAATGCCAAGTGCATTCCAGAATGACACCAGAAGCGTGCTTTCACTATGAACTTAGGCTCAGCAATGGAACTGAAGTGGACAGGATAGGGGATTTGTAAGGGAGAGAACATACACCTCTGGAATCAAATTACATCATGCTCTTTTTAGTAAAGCATTCCTGTTGCAAGAATGAAGTCATTCACAAGTTATGTAAGTCTTTAAAATTCTTAAATCATGGATGGTCTTAGTCAACCTTGGCATTGGCTGGTCCCAAGCTACTCAATTTCTAAAGCATACGGAAGGGGAACAACACACTTTCACGATGAGTTGAGGCATCTGCTTTGCATCCTGTCGGAGGGTCACTGATCTTGACGGTGGGCTGGAAGCTGCAGGGAATTACGTGCGAGCCAGAGCCAGAGCAAGAATGCGGGGAGGGGGCTTTCACTGCTCTGACAGCAGCCTGGGGTCCTAGTGTTCACTTCATGGTGGATAGAGCAAGTGTGAGCTTTCCCTACATTGTGTTTCTGAGGCACAGCAGCACCATGTTGCCTAGGCTGACCTCAAACTCCTAGGTGCTAGTGATCTGTTCGTCTTAATCACTCAATAGGTTGGGGCTACAGGCATGCATCATAACACCCAGCTTCCTATGTTGTTTTGAATAACTTTTTTTTTTTTTTTTTTTTTTTTGGTTTTTCGAGGTAGGGTCTCACTCTAGCCCAGGCTGACCTGGAATTCACTATGGAGTCTCAGGGTGGCCTTGAACTCACGGCGATCCTCCTACCTCTGCCTCCCGAGTGCTGGGATTAAAGGCGTGCGCCACCACGCCCGGCTTGAATAACTTTTTATTCACATTCAAATTAGTATTTTAAAGAACTTCTGTGGATGATATGGTACATCTTAGGAAAAAGTCTGTGATAAGTGCTAATGTTATTTTTTATTTGTAATAAATAATTAATCCAAAAATTTCAACCTAGTTATAACAGAATACTAATATTATTTATAATTGTGGAATCTGAAAAATTATTTAGCTTTTCTGAAATTTGGTTAATTTTCTATTAAATGAGTAGTTTGGGTAAAGTAGGAGCTATCTTTATCTGGTTGATTTCATATTTGAAACATGCCTGTGGCTTGGAGGAAGTACTATAGTGAATCTATGCTGTTTTTGGACTTCTGTATAGATCATACAAAAGAAATTCTTTTTGAATAATTTTTATTTTATAGAAAGAGAGAGGGAGGGAGGGAGAGAGAGAAAGAGAGAGAGGGAGACAGAGAGAGAGAGGGGGGAGAGAGAGAGAGAGAGAGAGAGAGAGAGAGAGAGAAGGCCTGCCAGGGCTTCAGCCACTGAAATCGGACTCCAGATGCCTGCACCACCTAGTGGGCATGTGCAATCTTGCACTTGCCTCACCTTTGTGCATCTGGCTTATGTGGGATCTGGAGAGTCAAACATGGGTCCTTAGGTTTTGCAGGCAAGTGCCTTAACCACTAAACCATCTCTCCAATCCGGAAACCCAAAAATTCCTTTTTATTTAACAGAAGTCAAACAGGTAGATGATGATATGCCACAAGCCAACTAAAGGAAATGTAGAAAGAGCATCTGAGGAAAGCTCAGTCTAGAGATGGGGTGGATGCTGTGATACTTATACACTACCTACTTATATTAAGCAACTTAATTTCTCCTTTAGACTTCTGAACACTTAACTAGATTTGAAGCTGCAAAGCCATTTCCTCACAGCAATGCTGCACATTGACCTTGGAAATGTATCTGCAGTCCCTGGTTTGTCAGGGTTGTTTATTAAACATGGTTGGATGAGGCAGAGGGTAGGCCAAAATCATCAGTATGTGCTCATTCTCTCTGACATCACCATAGGATTGCACTGTATAAGTGAGAAGACATTTGCTGTCAGGACAAGGAATTTGATCATTTACAACTATCAAAGTATGATCTTGGACAGCTTTGAAAAGGTCTACATAAACTCTATGCTGATGAGAAGAAAACTTCTGAAATTCACTATTTTTGGAGTGAGGCTCTTTCTATAGTAGTTAACTAGGACTATGTAGCAGAATGTCCTCATTAGCGATGCCTCCAACCTGCTTTGCTCCAGCCAGGGCATACTGAGAGACACTGGTTAGACAAACGAATCAAAGGAAGAGGATGGAGCAAGTACACTTAACACAGAGCATCCCTTCAGCCCAGTGAAAATATTTTAAGAGCATGATTAGCACATACTGATTTAAAAGCACACTTGTGTGAATCCCTTTTCTTTCTTTCCATCATTATCATACTATTTTTTTTGGAGGGAATAAATAGACAGCATGGAATCATACTGAGCCTGCCTTCTAGACTTCAGACTGCTTATCTGTAGGAGTGAAATAACTGGGTCTACTTCATAGCCTGCTGTGAAAATTCAGGTAGATTTTGTGAATGCTTAACATCATGAAAAAAACTGAGACCAGGAACTATCTTGTAAGGGTAGATTTTCATATGTCAGGAGTTGAAAAGGCAGCATTAGACATCTGCTTTTGTGGAGGACCATTCGGCACTGGACGGCAGGAAGATGCTACATGCAGATGATCGTTGTGCCATCAGCCTATTCTTTAACAGAACTCATTTATTTTAAAAAAAGACTTTCAGAAGAAAAAAAGTGCAGGCTTTTCTCCTTGGGGATCAGTTCTTCACTGTTGTTTGTGTAGTTCCTGACGACCGCAGTCACTGCACGGGGGACGTTGCAGAAGTGGGCAGAAGGCGCATGTCATGGGCTGGATGAGCTGCAGTTTGCTACACAGAGCAGCTGGGTTGATCCCCCATAGGAATTAGCTTTCTTTCCCCCGGATAGTAATAATAATAATAATATAATAATAATAATAATAATAATAATAAATAATTAACAAAGCGTATTCTAGGGTCACATTCCCAGAAACATCAGGATAAAGAGCTTACAATACTATTAATTCTTTACTAATCATCTCAAGTAGTCATTTAATATTCAGAGGAAGGACTTTTGCCTTTTACTTTAAGACTCTACATAGACATGGAATGAGTTCAGAAAAACCTTTTTTCCTCCATTTCTTTACATCAAATCATGTCATATGTTTGTCTCCATAGAAGTTCATTTTCATCTATTTACATTTTCTTTGGTTTTACAGCCATCTTTGTGTCCTTGCTTTTAGTTTTTGTTATGATTTACACTGTGAGTGCTGCTCCTCCCGTCATGTATTTTGGAGGTAAAATGATTCTTTCCTTCCGTACCCTAACATCCATGACATTCACGACAGGCAATATCATCTGTTCATTCAGTTATCTACTGTTTCCTGTAGGTCCTCAGTCTGTGTCCTGCTCCACCTGTGCCCACAGCATTTTATGCTCTGTTTGTATTCTGGGGATCCTCTTTTGGAAGGCAGAAATCCTGTCTTGCCTTATCCAGATTCTTTGGAGACTATGGCTTTGTGGCTGGTAAACACTGATTGCTAGCAAGGACATTCTGTGCACTTGGGGACACATTCTTCTTTGACTCCGAAGGAACAAATTATGAGACATGGAGAGCTGAAGAGGCTGAATTCTGTACTAGTGCTTGACTTTGAAAAGTTATGTATTAAGCTAGTTTCCATCAAAAAAATTAAAATTCTCCCATTGTAAAATTTCCCTAGTGTAGATTCCACATTTTTTTTCTTTTCTAAATGAGCTCCAGATTTATGCACTACCTTGTGCATCTGGTTTATGTGGGTACTGGGGAATTAAACCTGAGTCCTTAGGCTTCTCAGGTAAGCCATCTCTCCATCCAAATTCCTTGAATTTTTAATTACTCTAATTTGAAATGTGTTAAATGTAAATTTTACTCATTCATTTCATTCTTGAATTCCAGGTCAGCCTGGACTAAAGTGAGACCTTACCTCAAAAAAAAAAAAAAAAAAAAAAAGATGTCTTGAAAATTTGTAGTATTTATATTAGTAATATTTAAAATAGAATATTTATAATGTTTAATATAAATGATTTTCTAGAACTCATAAGCACTTCTAGAAGATTCAATTCACATTGAGCATTGATTTTTGAATTTAGTATCACTTCTTAAAAATGTAGGGTAATGATTCCTCTGGGAAAAACTCTACTAGGTAAGATTACACAGAATGACTCTGTTTCTATATACATGAAAGAAACAAGTTTATTCCTGGGAAATAGTCTACATTATACTGTTTGCTAAATCAGTCTGAACATCTCCACAATTATATCATTTTACTAAAGTTTTATCAGTGTCCCAGGACTTGACACTCTCTCCTACTTCACATCTTACTTGGTTATTTACACATCTATTTTAATTAGCCTAAAAGTTGAATTGTAAATACACCTCCCCATCTAGTTCAGAGCTGATTTTTATAGCATATGTTTCTCTTTATAAAACATTTTTCTCTACATAAAACATTTTTTTTCATAAAAATAATATTATGAGAAAAAGAGAGCCTATTTCCTTTATTAAAGAATTTATCCTGTTATTCTAGCAAATAGGAGATCTTATTAAAATTTGGACACATTTTACATGCACCATTTCAGATGCACAAGTGGTAAAATGAAAGTCAGGTTTGTTTGATAACTTTTCCTCTGAGGCATAGCTCTCTTCTACTAACTTTCCTCCATAAATGAGAGATCTTATTGGAAAGAAGATAGTGGTAAATTTGTAGCGCTTTAAGAATTTAGTTATTTTGGGTGTTGCTCAATTTGATGCAGCCATTTCTTAATATAGCAGATACTAAATGCTTTCTGAGAAACACAAAGAAATAGAGTTGTTCTTTTGTTTGGACAGATGGGATTTAAGTAGCTGGTGAGATGAAGGTTTATAACACAGTCTGTAATCTTACTTCTCCACCTAGCAGTTAAAAGCCTTTTAAATGTTAAACGTCTCATGCTATCAGAAGCCAATGACTATTTCATACTTCCCTCTAGACTCACACCTTTTATGATTTGCTATTTTGGGCTCCATGCCTTAGGATTTTCCAAAAAAGAACAGTGAATAGAAAACAGATCTTTTGGAGAGTTGTTTCATTAATCAAGTTTATTGTACAATGCATGCTTCTTCTATTAACTAAATTATTAGCATGGGATGATGGAGTGAATAATTTAATTCACCTATCTAATAAGGTGGTAACAGTTTGAATAAATTGGACCCCCTAAGTATCTTTCTTCTACATTTGTGGAACACTTTAAGGATATCTCTTTGTACAACGCTTTACAAAGTTCACTTTTATCATGTGTGTACATGACATGTTTTTCTCCTTATCCAATTGACACTCATCTTAAGGGAGGACCATGTTCCAGTGCCACACTGGCACTTTTTGTTTTATCCACACATACTACGAAATATAGGGATGTAAAAATATCCTTATTTAAGACTATGTTCATCTTTCAAGTATAAATATATTTGAGACATTGATGTTTTTAAACATATATTGCATTTTCTCTTTACTCAGGAAATAACTGCTGACTATCCAATAATGGGTAAGGCCAAGAGATCAGTGTTAGGGAGTCTCCAGTGCAGGGCAACCAGGCTTGAGGAACTTATGCCTCTAGCAAGGGTGATAAGCAAGGGATGGAGGTCTGGACGGCAAGTGTCAGGAGAACAGCAGTGACAAAATGCCACAGGAATAAGAGGCTGGGCAGATAATGGTTAGCAGGGCATTAGCATTGATGGGAGGCCGTGTGGAGAAGGTGGTTCTTGAGCTGAGCTCTTAATTACGTAGTCAGGAAAGAATCAAATTCTCAGGCAAGTATGGACCCATTCTACCAACGAACAAAATCAATGGGCAGATAAACTGGGCATATAAGTTGGGCATATAAGACCAAACATTGAGCACCAGCTGAAGACCCTTGGCCACTTCCCCATCCACTTGGCAGCGCCATTCAGTACAGTCCACCCAATGGTTTGGTTTGCAAAATACATCCATGAGCATACCTGAGGGCACTGTCCGCTATCTGATGCCATCCATTACTTGTGTCTTACAAAGCAGAAAATCGTTTAACATACCCACAGTTTTTAACAGAAAGAAGAGAGAAAAACATCTGAGTACCCACCTATTTATTATTAGATACACGCGACCATTGACTTTGGCATGGCTGCGCGGTGAGATGGAGGCACAAGGATGCAATGGGAGACAGGTGGGAGAGAAAGAGGAGAATGTTAGAGAAGAGGAAAGGAGACTGTCTCTTAAGCTTTCTATCACCAGACACTTTATCATCCACACAGGTTTTGTGCCTTGAAGAACAGTCTAGGCAGCAAGATTCAGTAGCAACGTGAAGTCAGATATACGTAGGAAAAATGCTCCAAGATAGCAAGCCTCTCCAGTCCCCTTACCCCTCTCCCATATCAGATGTTTTATTAAAAATGAAGGATCTTAGACTACATGTGAAAGAAGATAGTTGTATACTGCTATTTTACGAATATTTCACATCAGAATATCATGTTAGATATAAAATCTACTTATTTCATTACTTTTACAGAAGAGACCAGGCTCTGGTAGATTTTTAATATTTAAACTGTGAAAACGTATGAGACATTATACATACATAAAGGATAAAATGGAAACGAATCAGATATTCATGAACATCAACATTGTTCCTAATGCTTGCTGGCAAAGACTCTATCACACTCTTCATTATGTTCACAAAGATATTAAAGGGAAAAAGAGGGACCTTTGTTTCTTGAGGTATAATTTATCAAAGAAAATAGAATGTGAAAGATTGATTTTTTAGGTCTTTTCCCAGCAAAAATAATTTCTTTAGTTTTTTAAAACTGAAGTCAAAAAATTGTTTTATTTTTATACGTACAAACGTTTTTTTCTAATACCAATTATAGACAAATCACAGTGATATGAAACTAATGGATATTAAGAGTGCTGTTAATAAATTAGAGTTAATTGTATATTACATAACAAATGTATTGTTCTTTTAGACTATATGCTATGAATATAAGTGAAATGCTATTTCTGGAAATTATAAATGCTTTCTTATATATATTTAACTTTTTTCACAATGTTAACTGTAAGTTTTATAAGGCTAAATACAACAAATTGTCTCATAACAAGTGATATTATGTTTATTACATATATGCCCATATACACATATACACAAGATGTGTACAAGACAGAAGCAACAATATTGAAAACAATTTAATGAACAGGATGACTCCATTATTCCCCATTCATGGGACCATGTTTCATTAAGCATCCAATAAAGAAAAAAAAAAGGTAACAGCAAGAAAGCAAGGCATGGCAGTTAATTCTAGTTACGAAAATATTTCTTTTTCTTCTTTTTTTTTTTTTTTTTGGTTTTCCAAGGTAAGGTCTCACTCTAGCCCAGTCAGACCTGGAATTCAGTATGTAGTTTCAGCATGGCCTCGAACTCACAGCAATCCTCCTACCTCTCCGCCTCCCGAGTGCTGGGATTAAAGGCGTGCGCCACCACACCTGGCCTTCCTTTATCATTTTGATTTTACCACATTCATTGGTTAGAACTCAAGAACAAAAAATACTGTGAGGTGAAAATTGCTAGTAAGAAAAATGGTAGAATAAGAGAGTTGCTAACAGACGATAGATACCTTGTGTTCAAAGTTAAAATGTTGTGCCTTACAGGACACTGACAGGAAATCTCACAATACCAATCTTGAGAAGATCCTTTACCTTTCTCTAGAGGTTCTAGAAAACTTTTTGTTCCCTATAAACCTGAAAATGACCTTCCCCGTGCTTGAACTTCTCAGGCACACGGCCCTCTTCTCACTCTCTAAAATTTCTTGTAAAATTCACCGTCAAGGGAATGCTCCGGCGAAGCCACCAGCACAAGCACAGGCAAGTGTGACCTCACGGTGGGATGCCTTTTCTGTGCGTGTGCGAGAGGGCAGCTTAGTGGCAGGCTGCGGAGAAAGCAGGCTGCATAAACCCTGCAGTGACACAGCAGAGCACACATCCTTGAAGGGGACCTTGTGAGGCAAAACTAGTTCCAAACCTTTTTAAAGCTTTAGGCTGGCAAAATCTTTTTCTCAAACATTTATGTGTAGTTTTATTTGTGTGTGTATGTGTGTGCATATGTGCGCGTGTGTGCATATATGCGCGCATGTGCGTGTGCAGGCATGAGTGTACCACGCATGTGTGTGGGGCTCACAGGACAACCTCAGGTGTCAGTTCTCAGCTTTCACCTAGCTTGACGCAGGGTCTCTTTGTTTTTCACTGTTATTGGCCACAGTGTCCTTCTGGTGTATTTTTCAAACACAGAAAACCCATCTCTGGAATTAGCCATATACTATAAATTTCCTAAGAACAAATAGCCAGTCTGGCACAAAGCATGTATCCCTAACTTTAAGATATTTCATTCTGGGCTGGAGAGATGGCTTAGCTGGTTAAGGCCTTTGCCTGCAAAGCCAAAGGATCCCGGTTTCGATTCTCCAGGACCCACGTAAGCCAGATGCACAAGGGGGCGCATGTGTCTGGAGTTCGTTTGCAGTAGCTGGAAGCCCTCGAGCACCCATTTTTTTTCTCTCTCTGTCTCTCAAATAAATAAATTAAATATATTTTTTTAAAAAAGATATCTCATTCTGTTTTTTTTTTTTTCGAGGTAGGGTCTCACTCTGGTCCAGGCTGACCTGGAATTAACTATGTAGTCTCAGGGTGGCCTCGAACTCTTCGTGATCCTCCTATCTCTGCCTCCCAAGTGCTGGGATTAAAGGCATGCGCCACCACGCCCGGCAGATATCTCATTCTGTACAGCTGTGCCAAACCTCCTAGTTTCACAAAGAGTCATCAGATATCCTCCCCTCTCTATTTCTTTCACACATACACACAAACACATACACACACTACTAATGGAAAGTTCAAGGCTGAAAGTGTAAGTGAGAGAATTGGGCTTGCATTCCTGAAAAGGTGGACAAGCCAAGGCAAGGTAGCAGGGCTGACTTCCCGATGACAGGAGGACCTGCATCAGCTCTTTGCTTACCTGTAGATGGTGTTGTCTTCCTTGCTGGGTATGGACTTGAGGTCTGTGAGTTCCAGGAACCGGTCATGGAAATAGTGGAGGTGTAAGATGCACACCAGCAGAAAGGAGGTGGGGATGAAGATGCGTGTGAATAGTTCAGCCACAGTGAACTGCTTTAAGCCAAGGTCCTCAAGCCTGTCCAAGAAGGCAGAACACAAAGCAAGAGGCTTTCTTAGGCACTGCAGACCACCTCTCCCTCACAAACTATCACTCACCCTTTGTTTTTTTTTTTTTACCATTCACTGCATCCCTCTCTCCTGACCAGTCCGTAAAGCTTTTGTTTCCACCAATTCAACTATCCTGTTTTCACAGTGCTCAGCAAACTTCCTTACAGTTGCCAAATTCAGTGGTTACTTCTCCATCCTTCTAGTCCCTCTTGAAAGAGCCCCAGTCTCAATACCATCACACATCCCTGGTCTCCTTGTCTATGTCCACCTTCTTCTCTATTGTCCTTCTAGTAGCTGCAATCCCAGGATGCAGGCTGTCATCTCTTCTTTCCCTGTTCTCTTCCTTCATTGGTCTTACCATGTCCCATGTTGCTGCCCCAAAACTGAAATGTCCGTTAGCAGCACGATGCTTTCCTGTGGATATGCTGTACTGGAAAGGGGCTGCTTCACGGTAATTTCATACTTAGCGTTTCCAAAAACATGGGCCTTAGCTTAGCTCTTTTCCTCAACGAAGCTGTTCTCCACTCTGGACTCCTCTGGGCCACTCAGTGTGTCAGCATCTGCCCCGTATGAGTTTCAGACATTTTTCCTTTCCTTCCTATCATATTCAGCCACATCTGCTTCGCCTCCCTAAGTGCCTCCAGAAGCCACTGTGGTTGTCATGTCTCTCTACCCTGCACCTTGTCTGGTCAAGATGCCGTTGTGATCTTGTTTCTGTTCCTCCAGCACCACCCTTTCTCAGCTAAGTCAGGGATCTTTCATGACTCAGAGAGAATTTTAGTACGAATGAAATAAAAACCACCTGCTAGATGTGCACCTCCTGTATGCCTGGATGAACCCTCCCACATCGTTAGCCATTCTCTCCCTCACTCCCAGAAGGTGAGGCTTCCTTCAATTCCTCATATGCACTGGGTCAAGAGCCATCCTGCCTCATGGCCTTTGCATCTGCTCTTCTCCGCCTGGAGTGCTTTTTCACACCCATCTCCAATTCCTGCGTTTTCCTAAGAAAACCTCACTTTTGTCTTTCAGGCTATTTAAATGATACCTCTGCTGTGAAGTCTCTGGGGTGTTCCCCATAAACTTAAATATTCTGAATGCTAGTCTCCTCAGCTGACGGCAATTGAAAATTAAAGCCTCTTGGAAGTGGTGTTATTATTGGGGGCAGGCTTATGGGTGTTATAGCCAGTGTCCCCATGCCAGGGTTTGGCACGCTCTCCTGTTGCTATTGTCCACCTTAAGTTGCCAGGGGGTGATGTCAACCCTCTGCTCATGCCATTGTTTCCCCCTGCCATCATGCAGCTTCGCCTCGAGTCTGTAAGCCAAAATAAACCTTTTTTCCCACAAGCTGCTCTTGGTGGGGTGATTTACCAGCAGTGGGGTGCCAATTTGTTAATCCGGGGGGGAATAAAGCATACTTTGAAGAATGGGACACTCCTTCAGCATTCAGACCCCTTCAAAAGACCACATTCTTTCTGTTGTCTCAGTGCAGTAAAGCTGGCCAAATCTCAATGGTTGTAATCTCTCATACAGTTTCAGCTGAACAGGCAGCAGTTCTGGCCCACAGATTTCTTCCTGTGCCATATCCCTCTGCATGCACCAGTCCGTTTCTATGCACTGCAACCCTGCACAAGTTCTCAGGCCAAGGGTATAACACAAACTGATTCTGACCCAGTCCAGGCAAAGCTCTTTCTCACCCTCATAAGCCAAACCTCACAGTCCATAGTTCTTACTGAGTTCAGGTCTTGCAACTCTGACCAGAATAATCCATCAAGCTGTACTTACAGCACTGCAAGGCATCTCTTAGGCAAGGTTTCAAATTCATCCACATTCCTCTTGAAAATACGCTCCAAAAGGCCAAAGCCATGCAGTGAGGTGTCTAGCAGCAAATGACAGCACTCCTGCCAGCAATACAAACCTGACTGCAACAGGAGGCCATTCCATTTATAGCTTTCTCCATTACTCCTGCAGCCTGATTTTTCCTTCACATCCCTTCCACATTGTTTAATGCATTGGTATTCATTAAAGAAGAGGTTTTGTTTTTGCACTGCTAGACTATAAGCTCTGTAGGACTTCACCTGCCTTCCTTGTTTCCTACACACATATTTAACAAGCATCTATGACTAAACCCTGAAGAGGTATTTTTCTAAACATATGGTGGCCCCTTTCTTCTATGATTTTTTTCTCCTTGACACTTCAGGTTGTGTGTGTGTGTGTGTGTGTGTGTGTGTGTGTGTATACACACACACACATTAGGTAGGCTGACCTGGAATTCACTATGTAGCCTCAGGGTGGGCCTTAAACTCTTGGTGATCCTCCTATGCTCTGCTTCCCAAGTACTGGGATTAAAGGCGAGTGCCACCAACGCCTGGCTACACTTCAGTATATTTGAAGCCCAAGGCCCAATTCTGGCTAGACTTCTAGATGAATTTCATAAGCCTACAAAAGCAAATTAGACAAATACAGAACACTCTGTCACAAACGTGGAACATGTGATCTCATTACTCCAGGTATAGCCGCATGGTAGAAATGTCTCTCTGTGGCACCAATTACTACTTAGTCTAAGCCTAGCAGCAAGGAAGAGGCGAGGCTGCAGAACTGAGCTCTGACCTGGAGAGCAGAGGGCATGGCCCAGCACTTCTAAACAGACGTGTTTCACAAGGGTCTGACACTGCAAATGATTGTTTTTTATCAAAAAATTTCCTGAAAATCCATCTGTCAGTCAAGCTCAGATCTTGATAGAAGAAATACAAAGAGAATTGACTTCAAAATCTTGTTTCTAAAGACCTTGTACATATTGACTATGTCATGTTCTATTAAAATCTCCCATAAAGATGTCAGAATAATATGCATTCAAGCCTTCCAACCAGTGCAACATCTTCCAATCCCATCCCACCCCGCAAAAAAGCTGCTTACTTTTCTTTTTTCAATCCGGTCATATTTTGCCACAGGCCCGGGAAGTTTTCAAATTGATAAGTGTATATAAATATGAGCACCAGCATAGTGTAAATAACTACTGACATCCAAAAATATTTCAGAATTTTCCTCCACCACTCATAGTGCACCTGGGAATCAGAAGTTTGAAAAACAAGAGAATATTTTAAAAAATGGCTGTAGAAAACTCACAAAGATAACTCAGCTTATTTATATAAGACGGTGATTATGTATAGGAATCTTCGAAAATCAGGTCTGTTTTACTTTCAGCTTTTTAAGCTTTTGCTCCTAATTTGGTTAAGATGTGGAGTGGTTCCATGAACTAGGGTCATGTCTGTGAGCAAGCAACCCTAGTCCAGCCTAGTACCTCCACCATGAGCGCACGCTTTGCAGGGCTGCTATGAGCATGAAGCTCCAGACATGCCCTGAGTGACTCTCACCTCTAGGAGGGAGCCAAGGATTGGAATGTCATCATGGTTCTGATGCTTAGAGAAGACTGTAAAATTTTTGAAACTCAATATGGTATTACATGAATAAAATGTGGACTATTCATTAGAGAAAATCAATTCAGTACTTCAAGAAGTATTCAAAAGTTCCTAAATTTCCGTGGAGAGCATTCACATATATATACCTCACAATTCCATATGTAATAAACTTGCTTTCATTGCTACCTATAAGAATATTTTACTGTTTTTTTAAAACATTTTAATGCTTTTATCATTAGATTCCCTTCTAAGAGTGGTTCAAACTGAGTTTGTGGAGAGGCTAACATTTTAATCTGATTCTTTACAAGTGTTAGTGATACCACCTTACATGTATATAATTATGTACACATACACATATGTACACACAAATAGTTTTCTGATCCCAAAGCTCATAATACCAACAAACTGGAGATTTCTCCATTATATATGATTCTCCAAACACTGTTATAACCACTATATATTTATATATAATTACTATATATATTTGAATATATATTTGAAAATATCCAATTACAAAGATTACTTTTCTGCATCAAGAATTTTTGAAAAAAAAACTTTTTCTCTGATTTTTTTCATTTCTTTTTTTTTTTAGAGAAATTGAGCGAGTGAGAGAAAGAATTAGCACACCAGGGCCTCAGCCACTGCAATCAAACACCAGAAGCTTGTGCCACCAAGTGGGCACATGCGACTTTGCACTTGCCTCACCTTTGTGTGTCTGGCTTATGTGGGATCTGGAGAGTCGAACCTGGGCCCTTAGGCTTTGCAGGCAAGTGCCTTAACCACTAAGCACTCTCTCCAGTCCTGATTTTTAAAAATATTTTATTTATTTATTTATTTATTACAGAGAGAGAGAGAGAGAGAGAGAAAGAGAGAGAATGGACATGCCAGGACCTCCAGCCACTGCAAACGAACTTCAGATGCATGTATCCCCTTGTGTATCTGGCTTACGTGGGTCCTGGAGAATCGAACCAGGAGCTTTTGGCTTTGGCAGACAAACGCCTTAACCACTAAGCCATCTCTCCAGCCTTGATTTTTTAAAAAATCTAAAAATTTAAACTAGAGAAAGAGCAGGTACTGGCCTTTCTTCATTTTAGGAATTGTAATGGTTAAATGTCATCCATAACTTTCTACATTGTGTTTGTGGAGTTAGAGCAACTTAAATTCTCTGCAGAGGAAGCTCCCGTCTACTCCCGAGACAGACTCGAGAATGAAAAACTCGAGTGTGATGGTTTGCCTACCTGGTACAAGGCCACACAGAACAGGAACAGCACCATGTAGATGATTTTGTACATGACAATTTTGCCCTCAAAGCTGACAAAGAAGAACATGCCCCCGCAGACGTAGATCCAGTACTTGATGAACAAGGCCACCACCAGGTTGCCCAGCACCTTCATGATGTCCTGCTCATCGTCTTCTCCCATGGCCTCCTCTTCCTCTTTCTTTCTCTCTGGTTTTGCTTCCTCTGCTTCCTCTTCTTCCTCCTTCTCTCTGGGCTCTCTTCCACTTGTACATCTTGAAGTTCCTCATCTTCAAAACAGAACAGGGTGCTGTTGTTCTTGGTTAGTTATCTGACTGTAGCCCTACTTTGGCTGTGTGTGACATGTGTGGACACAGAAGCACATATTTTACAAGTTATGTATTTAGGATAATTTTGGACTTTCCTAATAAACAAGGAGACATGTATGATTAATGTATAGTTGATTTTCACATCTTTCCTGCAATGTAGTTTACAAGAAAATAACTGTGATAATATTTTTACACAAATTCATTCATAGCATTACTTTAAAAAAATTTTTTTTGTTCATTTTTATTTATTTACTTGAGAGTGACAGGAGAGAAAGAGGCAGATAGAGAGAGAGAATGGGCACGCTAGGGCCTCCAGCCACTGCAAACGAACTCCAGAAGCGTGCGCCCCCTTGTGCATCTGGCTAATGTGGGTCCTGGGAAGTCGAGCCTCGAACTGGGGTCCTTAGGCTTCACAGGCAAGCGCTTAACCGCTAAGCCATCTCTCCAGGCCTATTTTCTATTTTTAATATCTAGGATCCAGACTCTAGAAATGTAAATATGTGACAATAGCACATATCAGAGTTCATTAATTTCCAATTCTAATTGTTTTGTAGCTATAACAAGTACTTGCATGTGATTAGTGTTAACAATTTTAACCAAAAGCATGCATTTCAAGAACCAAAAGTATTAGAGTTAAAACCAAGTATAATTCAGTCTAAATTAGGTTTAAAGAACAATTATAACTTAACTAAGTCTAAAAACATTTAATGTATTAGAATTAAAACCATCTCATTTTGCTTTAAAATATGTTAATACATAGGATATTGTGTTAACATAGTTACCTAAATTTGAAAAATTTATTAAAAAGTAATAGTAGTCCCAGTGAGGTTACTGCAAAATAAACTGAGGGAGTCAGATTATTTACCTCAAATTAACCCTTCTTTACTAAAATTAACTGGTTAGTCATTTTCGTCCTGTTGACATTCCAACTCAGGCAAGACTTGAGTCATATAGACAAACTTTTCAAGGCCAGCCTGAGAATTCATAGTGAATTCCAGGTCAGCCTTGGCTAGAGAAAGACTCTACCTCAAAAACAAAATAGAACAAAGCAAAACAAAAAACCAACCAACCAACAAACAAACAAGAATCCTTCCCCAACCCTCCAACAACTCAATGGTTAGACTTAATAAGAACTACATAAAAATATTAGGCTTAATGAGAACTACATTAAAATAAAAACTATATAAGAATGATCCGAGCTGGTTTTCTCATGGTTTCGTCATCGGCCCAGATTCTGGATGCATACTTTCCTTTACAGTCACAGTGCTATTTTAACTTCTGTAAAAGTGTCCAATCAATTCTATAAGTAATAAATTTATAGTTACTAATCTGCTCATGGAGTTTGGGAGCAAATTGTTCTCATTTACCTATGTAGTAGGACTAAAACTGAAGAGATGTTAATGAATCACTGTCCCTGTCTCCCTTCTCCCTCCTTTCCTCTCTCCCTCCCTCCCTTCCTTCCTTCTTTCTCCCCTTCCCTTCCCTTTCCCTTCCCTTCCTTTCCCTTCCCTTCCTTTCTTCTATTTCATTTCCTCTTCCTTATTCTCCTTTGTCCTTTCACTTTCCTCCTCTCCTCTCCTCTTTTGTCTTTTTAAAATAAAAGTAGAGGATTTGAATTTAAAAGAGTGAGAAATTTCCCTGTGTGCTCTAAAAGTTACATGTTTATTATTGGGCTGGGGATGTAGTTCAGAGTATAGAGTACAGTGTTTGCCTAGCATGGGAAAGACCCTAGATTTGATGGTAAAATTAAGATAAATGTTACATGCCATACGCTATTTTTATTCATCTCTCATGTCCATGTGTGGCTCCATGTGGTCTGAAGCATGCAGGGCTTCAGATGTATTTGGGGATCTTCCTAACCTTGCCAAGCACAAGACAGCCACAGACTTCCCACTCTCATTTACCTTTCTCTTCAGGCTCCTGACTTCCAATTTTGACTTCAGACAAAAGAGCTTCCTTTTCCTGAAGGGCCTTTTGTTCAGTGAGGTGTTGCCTCAAGAGCAGCCAAAAAGTGATGGTGAAAAGAATCTGAAATCAAAGCGAGTGACCATGACTTAGCAACCATTAGCAGTGCAGACACGTGTCTCCCCACGCTGCGTTGTCCACGTGACAATGGGAGCGCAGCATGTAAATCTTTTTAGTTGAGGTGGAGTCAGGGCATCCCTTGGGTTTCTACTGAAGGAAACTGCTTCCCACGCTTTTTGCTAGGAATGATGGTATGGGAGTGTCACGTGCATACTGGGAGCCTCAGGAAAATGAACCAGACCAAATTACTACTGTTTGTAGGAAATCAGCCTCAGCTTACTGGATTCCCTTAAGAGCTCTGTCTGTGGCTGACTTCCTCCTTGACAGTGATATCACAACCCTTGTGAGAGGCTGACATGTGCCCAGTGTGACACTCCCTTGACTCTGCAATGTTCCTTGTTTTGAAAAATTCCACAGATATGGAAAAGAAGATTCCAGGAAACAGAGCCTCTTATTTTCTCAACAGTCTGCTAATGGTGAAGGAATTGTAATTCTAAGTGTTTCATTAATGGGTTTTTGAGAGCTAGCGAAGAATTTTCAAATTTAGAAAGCTCCGCATTTTAGGGATTTCACTACTTGGTATGTAGTAGGGATTTTATCTAATTTAATCTTTTGTGTAATAATTTAATTGAAGTACAATTCACACACTACACAAGTCACCCATGTAAAGTACATATTTCAAGTAGTACATGCTTAGAATATGTGAGGTCTTAGGTCAGATTCAAAGAATATTCTTTCCCAATGCATACAATTTAATGGGTTTTAATGTAATTTACAGGGTTACACAACCCTTACTGCAATCAATTTTTAAAATATTTTCATCACCCCTTATTAACTTTAGTCACTAATTTACTTTTTGTCTGTATAGATTTACCTAACCAGGACATTTTCAGTAGAGAGAATTAAATAATGTATACTTTTCTATAAATTATTTATTTACTTAGCATAATAGTTTGAAAGTTTATTGATACTATAGCAAACATAGAGTACTTAACTAAGTCCTCCTTTTCTTTGGGCTAGGATAGACTAGGTTGCTATCAACATCCATGCACAGTGTTTTCAACTCTCTTGGTTTTGTAATATACACCTGGGGCTGCTATTGTGACTTTTAAAATGATTCTGTGCTTGACCTTTGGAGGAACTGACAGACACTGTACATTTTCCAAAACTGCTGCATGAGTTTACATTCCCAGCGGCAGCACATGATGGTTCTGATGTCTTCACTTGCTCATTAACATCTATTTGTATTTTTTGATTATAGTCTTCCTAGTGGATGTGAAGTGGTATCTCACCATGGTTCACAGAAGGCTTTTAGTAAATATTTGCCAAGGAAATGAAAAGAAAAAAATTAAAAGGTAAATGAATGAGCCATTGTCACCTTGAATTACTGCTCACTTAACTATCCGTAAGTTTCTATCATCATTTCCCCTTTCGACAGAAACCTGAGATAATAAGTCTTCATAAACACATCTAGCACATAATGAGATCAGGAACCAAAGGACTGAAATTTCTGAAACGTTGGCATTGTAATTCTAGTAATTAAACTCTATGCAGCTCTGAATTTAGGAAAGAACCGTTTCTGAACTCATGGGTACTCTCTAAACAATGTCTGTTTAGTAGTGCTGATTTATTTGTTTATATTTGTTCATATTATCAGTATTAGAGATTGCACTTAGGGCTAAGTAAGACTCTACCACTGAGCCAGTCTACTTTTTAGTTTTTATTTTGAGACCAGGTCTCACCACATTGCTCAGACAGGCCTTGAATTCACGTTTTAGCCCAAGAAGACCTTAAACTCGAGATCTTCATGCCTTAGACTTCTGAGTGCTGGGATTACAAGTCTACACCGCCACACCTGGCAGTAATGTGTAAGGAGAGATGCAGATAGAGAATGGGCACACAGGGCATGCCTCTTTGTGCATCTGGCTTACGTGGGTCCTGGGGAATTGAACTGGGTCCTTTGGCTTTATGGGCACGTGTCTTAAACCGCTAAGCAATCTCTCCAGCCCAATACTTAATTTTTATCGCTTAAAATGCTTCCAGAACATAATTGAGGAAAATTTCAATAATCAAATGACTGTAACAGGATGTGCTAATGAGCCAATTTTACAAATGATAACCTGCCAAGTCTATTCCTTGGTCTATTTTACATTGCATTTTTTCTATTTTACATTACATTTTCCTATTTTTATATCTAATTATGAGTACACATCAACTTATAAAAATAATTTACATTATAAATCTTTGAGTAGCAAGAACTGCCACTTTTAAGTAAAAGGTAAAAGCATGGTAAATGTTCTCAATTATCATTGCAGCTTCTTCAGAGCCCAAAGTGGGAGACTTACTTGGGTTCTATATTGAGTTCAAAGCCATAGTAAGACCCTGTTTCAAACTAAAGAGTAAAAAGAAGGCTGGAGATACAGAACAATGGCAGAACAACACTTGCCTAGCATGTGCAATGCCCTGGGTTCAATCCTGAGCACTGAAGGGGAAAACAAAGAGGGACCTGTAAGGCTAAGTAAGCAATGTCGATTATTTTCAGACTCACATCTGCCTCTTTTTTGAAAAGCAATGAATATTTAATGGAGCCTACTTTTGTAAATTTTAGCTTGATATAATTTTTACGATGACTACATTTCTTTTTCTTTCCTGTTTTCTTATTCATGTACCTTTGAAGCAAGTTCTCCTGGTTCTTTCTTTTCTAGAAATCCTGGGACCTTTTTAATTTCAGGAAGTTCAAAACTCCAGATATACTGTAATACCAACAGCAGATTTCCGTAGGCAACCATGAAGGGAGAGCTAATCATGGCATATTTTCTTCTGTTCCGGATCATCCAGAGGGTGCAGGACCAAATCAACAACACAAACGTCAGCCAGCTGTGGTAGGTGATGCTCCAAGCCTGCAGAGAGCAAAGAAAGTCCAAGTGATGATGGTTACTGCAACACATAGTCCACATTCTGGGATGTTAAGAAGCTCTCTGCACAGATGTGGTTAGTAGCATTTAGGTTTGTGAAGAGGGGACAGACTCCTGAATAGACAATGGAGACACCCTAGCCAGGGTCACAGGCAAGGGGAAGGGGGAAAGCTGAGTCTACAGACAAAAACAAAAACATAACCCCCCCCCCGCAACAGAAACCAATGGCTTTCACTTCCTTTAGGGGCAAGCCAAAGGCCATTTAACCACAAATCTCTTCATCGTTACCTTACTTTACAGCATTAAAACAATTCTGTTCTTTTCCCCAACCAGTTTGGAGTCAGCAGCTATGAATCGTGAATGAGCATGGGCCATAGATGACTAAGAATGAGAGCTTGGAGCATCACAGGGTTAAACATTCATGCTGGGCAGATAAACATGACAGAAATTGGGAATTTTATAGGAGGAAATTGCTTATTAGACATCCACACACCAAAACAATAAGGCCAAGTTCACAAAAGCCAGCCTCAGTTTCTGATCTATAAAAAGAAAGAGTGGTCAGCGCCTTCGGAAAAATGTCATGTTTTTCTCTAGTAGCACTAAGCTTTCAGAGAATAAGACGTTTCTCTCCAGTAGCAGATTCCTCAGCAGCCCGTAAACCCGGCTCATGGACACTAACTCCAGGAAGCCTGCACCTGTTTCTAGACTTCTGAACGTGTTCCTGGAAACCAGAATGGAAGGACCACAGATGAAAGCAGCATGGAGCAAACAAATATGTCTTCTTAAATTTTAAATTTGCCCTAAATCACAGCTAGATTTTGAAGTGAGATTATTAAAAATTACTGTTAGCCTGGCATGGTGGTGCACGCCTTTAATCCCAGCCCTTGGGAGACAGGCACAGGTAGGAGGATCGCCATGAGTTTGAGGCCACCCTGAGACTACAGAGTGAATTCCAGGTCAGCCTGGGCTACAGTGGAACTCTACCTTGACATATATATATGTCAAAGTGGCCCATGCAAATGTAGTTCATTGTTTGGAGTTCATTTGCAGTGGCAGGAGGACATAGTATGCCTATACTCACTCTCAGTCTGTTTGTCTGCCTATTCTTCTCTCTCTCTCTTAAATAAATACATTAAAATATTTTTAAAATTATTGTTTAAAATACATGCTAATTATAAATTAGGAATAAAAACCATTTTTACTTGATTATTAAGTTAGTATCTAATTACTACTGTCTCAATAATTTTCAGGAAAATATTTCTTTGAAACAGTGTTTATCAAAGGTTAAGTCATATGTCATGTCTTTACATCCAACAACACATTTAATGGATTTGTATTAAATAATATATCCATGCATTTTATCCTAAATGAAATGCAAATGTTAGTCTTCCATTTTTAAATATTATTTATTTATTTATTTATTTATTTATGAGTGTGAGAGAGAGAGAGACAGAGAGAGAGAAGCAGAGAGAATGGGCATGCCAGGACCTCTAGCCACTGCAAATGAACTCCAGACACAAGCGCCACCACGTGTATCTGGCTTCCATGGGTACTGGAGAATCAAACCTTGGGTCCTTATGCTTCACAGGCAAGCACCTTAACTGCTAAGCCACCTCTCCAGCCCAGTTTGTTATTTTTTGTTGTTTGAGCCAGAAGATAATCTTCAAGATGTCCCAATACCAGTGTTTTTTTTTTTTTTCCTTTTCTCTCCCACTTTGTTCTTTTTTGGCAAAACAAGGGTACACAAAGGAGAAAAATGAGTTATGAGGCTTTTTTTAAAAAATGCTTTTCCTTTTTAATGCCATGTCACATATGCTGTTTAGCTGCAGTGGTTGGGGAGTATAATGTTCATTATGTTGCCTCCTACAATCAGCTTCAGAGTTGGTGGATAGCTTAGCAGGCCTGGGCTTTGTATTTTAAATAAATATATAAATCATTTTAGCACACTAGGCTCCTTGGGTCGTTGCCTCTGTCTGTGGCTAAAAGCATGCTATCAGGAGCTTCTACAGAGGACAGGTGCTATTAAAACACTAATGAGCAGGGCGTGGTGGTGCACGCCTTTAATCTCAGGACTTGGGAGGCAGAAGTAGGAGGATTGCCATGAGTTCAAGGCCACCCTGAGACTCCATAGTGAATTCCAGGTCAGCCTGGGCTAGAGTGAGACAGTACTTCACAAAAACAAACAAACAAACAAAAAACCCCACCAAAACAAAACACTAATGAGGGCACCAGACAAGAACTATATTGTTTTATAATAGATTTTTTTTCTATTAAGAAACAAAATGTGTATTCAAAGTTGTTGTGTTTCAAGCTTAATTCCTTTAAGCAAAAGATCAAACTTTACCTAGGTGAGAGAGAAACAGAGAGAGAGAGAGAGAGAGAGAGAGAGAGAGAATCTCAAAAAAACTTTTATAAATTGAAAATCAAAATATGAATTACATTTATAATATGTTTGATATTTAACAATCCTTGATTCCTTGAAGCTTAAATGTGCTTGTAGAGGAAATATCAGAAAGAAACTAGAAAGTGTGGGATTAATTCCATTTAAGAATGGAGTTTGGAGCCAATGTTTCTGACATTGGAGCCAGTGTTCCCCAGGCGAGTTTGGGCACACACAGCAGCTTGTCCCTAGTGCCCTGGGACACCACCTTTTCTGTAATTGGAGCCAGGCCCTGCACATGAGTCTGGGGACAGCAAATTTTCCTTAGTGCCCTCTCCCTTCTCCTTCCTGTGTGGCTGACATTTCCCCCATTGGAGCCAGGGTCCCACACCTTGAGTTCGGGCACAGCTCTTTGCTCCTGGTGACTTACCCCTTCCCCTTCCAGAGCCACTGATGTTTCCACCACTGAACCTGGGGTCCTGTACATGAGTTTGGACACAGCTACAGTTGAAGTGAGATCCCACTTCAGAGATCACCCATCCACAAAGCAGTTCCAAGTATCACCACAACTGAACCCCAAGCAGCACAACGTAAAGAAAGAGAACACACGGAAACACAAAACACCACTTCAAACAGTCACTTGACGTGGGTGAGCGAGAAAGACTTGACCAGTGCATTATATCCAGAAAGCTAAGTCTTAATACAAAACAGGCAGCCTGAAAAAGCTAGGTAATATGTCTACTCCAACAATTATCAATCTCATGGTATACATCTCCAATGACAGCTACTTAGAGGAAACTCCAGAAAAAGAACCAGAAGAATGGCTATAAATATGTACAAAGAACTCAGAGAACACATGGATGAACACCTGAATGAAATCCTGACTGACTTCAATGAGGACACAAATGCCTGAATGAATTCCAAAAGAACACAAATAGCTGCATGAAATGAGGAAGTCAAACCAGGATATTAAGATGAAATTCAATAAGGAAATAGAGGGCTGTGTATATGGGTAACAAAGAAAAAGAGGGCTGTTAGTAAAATACTT
Organism: Dipus sagitta; assembly: GCA_036346955.1. Taxonomy (NCBI): domain Eukaryota; kingdom Metazoa; phylum Chordata; class Mammalia; order Rodentia; family Dipodidae; genus Dipus; species Dipus sagitta. Next base: position 30,766,293 of record CM070771.1, read on the forward strand.
TTCCAAGCCCGAGGACCTGAGCCCATGTTTCAAGCACTCACACTGAAGCCAGATGTGGTTGTGCACCGCACATGTAAAAATGTAAAATAAATATAAGGAAAAATTCAGAAGAGATAGAAATCCCAAAGGAAAACAAACCCAAATGATGCTGGAAATGAAAACTCTAGTTAGTCAAATAAAAAAAGCTGTATGGAAAGGTTCACCATAGGATGGATCAAGTGAAGGACAGAACATCTGGCCTGAAGACAAAGTGCAGAGATCAGTTAGTCACTTCCAGTGAGAAGTTCAAATAATCGCATGAATAAAGCATGAGAGATATTTGGGACACTATGGAAAAGATAAATGTTTGAATAATGGGAGAAGAAGGAAGGGGAAGAAAAAGAGGAGAAAGAGGAAGAAGAAGATAAGGAGGACAAATAGAAGAAATAATTCAGGCTCATAAAAATTTTTTTCAATAAAATTAAAGAAGAAAACTGTCCATATGTAAAGAGATGCCCATGCAGGTACAAGACACATACATAACAACAAAAATATAGGCACCAGGAAAGAAACTCCCATGTAATATTATAGTCAAAATGCAAAATAGACAGAGCAAAGAAAAGACACTGAAAGAGATAACTATCAAGTCACACAGAAGTAGGACCATCAGAATTTAAGCCAGTTTTTCAGTGTGAACACCAAAAGCCAGAAAGGCTTGGAATGATGTATTTCAAATATTGAAAGACCAAAATTATCAACCCAACTACTATACCAAGCCAAGTTATCTCTCACAATAGAAACTAAAAAAAAAAAAAAAAAAAAAAAAAGAAGAAGAAAGAAAGAAAGAAAGAAAGAGAAAAAAAAAAAAAACCTTCCATAATAAAAGCAGGGTAAAGGAATTTATGACCACTAAGAGAAATAACAATGAATACTACAACAGTTGTTAAACAAATTATGACTAAGAAAACATGAAACACCACAAAATCATTAACCTGACAGGGATTAATTCACACTTTTCAATAATGACCTTGAATATTAATGGTAGCCATTCCTGAATCAAAAGACACAAACTAACAGATTAGATCAGAAAATAGAATCCATCTCTTAAAGTATCTTCAAGAAATCACTTCAACCTCAAAGATAGACACTACCTTAGCATGAAAGAACAGAGAAAAATATTTCAAGCAAATAGAACCAGGACAATAAGCAGGTGTTGCTATTCTATTATCTGACAAAATAGACTTCAGACCAAAATTAACCAAAAGAGAAAAAAGTCACTTCATACTGATTAAAGGAATAATAAACATATACACACCAAACAAAAGGTATACCTAATTCCATAAGACAAATTCTAGTAGATATAAAGTCAGAGATCCTAACACTTCAATACCCCATACTCACTAATAGATCTTCTAAAAATAATAAGCAGAGAAACACTGGAGTTGATCAAATGGACCTAACAATTACAGAATATTCCATTCAAGCACTACAGAATATGTATTTTTATATCAGCCCATGGAACTTTCTCAAAAATAGATTACATATTAGTGCACAATGCAATTCGTAGCAGGTATAGGGAAACTGCAATAGCTCCTTATATTCTATCTTACCACAGTGAAATAAAACTGGAAATAAACTACAAGTAAAACTGCAGAAAATACACAAACTCATAAAGATTAAACAACATACTATTGAATAATGAATGATTCATTGAAGATATCAAGCAGGAAAAAAAAGTTCCTATAATTTATTAAAAAGGAAAACATAACACACCAAAACCCATGGCAATGATGAAGGTAAGTCCTACATCTTGTTTGCCTATTAGAAACACATAGTAAGACCCTATTGCTGAAGCCATCACATGTTTCAGTTGCAGGACACTGACAAAGCAAGCTAAAACTGAGTGGAAGCTCCCTCTCCGCTGAGTATTTGCAATTTTAGAACGTGCTTTGTAGGTTGCTTGGGGGAGAAAAGTCATCAACTGTTGACTAACAGTGGACCCTGTGACCTATACAACTGGCCAGCCTGGTAAGAGGAGTCTACCTATGTAATAGTGATTGTTATGGGAGTAACCACCTGCTCTGTGATTGGATTTGAGGTCCACTCCACAGAAGAGAATTCATGCCTGCTACTGAAACCCCAGTCAAAAAGCCAATGGCTGGGAAGGCGTATAAACTCGAGTGGAGGAGCCTCTGGTGTTGTTTGGCTAAATGTGTTTGTTGCACCCACTAAATTTATTTCTAAATATGTATGTTTATACACATAATCTTGCTGCCCTCACTTTGGATCAGAGAAGCTTCTTTTTGCAGATGGCAGTGACTACTGGGGAGACTAAGAACTCATCAAAATGCTGAGAATATGTGACAGTTGAATGTCTGCACTAAATGAGACATCTCTATCACACCCTCTGAGGATAGGGAGCATTGTAGAAGAGGTGGCAGAAAGCATGTAAAAGCCAAATGATGGGGTGAGTGGGTTGGAATGCTGTTTTCTGGTCACAAAGTGGCCATTGTGGTCACGACCTCACAGTGGCTGTTGCTGCCTGCACAATATTGGGCCCATCCGCATGTCGTCATCTATGATGGAGAAGGGCAAAAAAAAAAAAAAGAGGACATCAAAATAGAAGAGATAATAGTCCTAAATAAGAAGTATGTGTGTGGGGGGGGTTAGGAGAATATAATGGGAGAGGATTATATTCAAAGTACATTATATACATGTACAAAATTGTCAGTAATAAAATAAATAATAGTAGAGAACCTCCAAATGAGCATCTTTATTTAAATTTTTAGTTTTTAAAAAAATTTTACATATCTATTTGTACCTGTTTGTACACAGTTATTTTGATTATAATCCCCTCCAATTACATTTTTTTTCTTTTTTTATTAATTAGTTTTGTATTCAGCAAATACAGTCAGTTTGGTACCTATTATTGGGCTCATCCGTGCCCTCCAATTACATTTTAACCCTCCCCGTTTCCCTTCCACTGAACCCCTTCTTCTTTCTAACCAGTCCCTTTTCACTTTTTTTTTCCTTGAGTTGCTTTTTATTTACTGTACTTACATAAAGTTTATATGTGAAAACATTCTATTTTCAGCCTTCACATTACAGTTTGATTATATAATCTATGTGATTACTTTGAAATATATAAAGCAGGCAAGGGTTCTAAAGCCAAGGATAAAGTAGGTAGCCAAAAGATCTGTCACAGTTATTTGCTTATAAATAGGTGTAAGTTTTGGTTATTTCACTACTTAAAGATGTCCTCCAATTTCTTTTACTTCCTGCAGGGTACAGCCCCAGAATCTATATTATTTACATATACTTGCAGGTAAAAGTTTTCTAAGGCAAAACATGAATATAATACTATTTAAAGTTAGGAGTCTTACACATGACATCATCTCTGGACTGTGTGTGACAGAGTAACTAGGTTTATAATTCAAATAAATAGTGCAAATACACAAAATCATTTTTCAGCTCAAACTGTGTATTTTACTCTTTAATATTTTCAAAATTTACAAATCAGTATCAGCTAAGGAGCAGAGTCCTTTTCAATATTACATGTCTGTCTCTTGTGCTTAACAAGCAGTGGGGCCGCTGTCCTGTCCATGATGTGCAACTGACATATAGTCCGTAGGATAATGGCGCCAAGCCACTAAAGCACATATTTCTGAAAATACCTTCAACTTAGTAGTCAAGTACTATGACCTTCTATGTAATGTTGCCGTTTGCTTAGGTATGCATCAGAGGCAGTAATTTCCACAGCAGGTCTGATTTGACAATACCAATTTGTTAGCAAAAACTTTGTTTCTACCATATCTGTACCTACTTACAAACACAGTATCACTTTGTCTGGACTAATTTCATCTTCAGTTTCTGGGATTGTGGGCAACAACGCAGATCGAGTTAAACCCCAAAATTTTTGAGGTGACATGTCTTTTTTGGTTGCTGTAAATTTCCATCTTTCTTTTTTTTTTAGAGAGAGAGAAAGAGAATGGGCACACCAGGGCCTTTCAGCCACTGTGAACGAACTTCAGACATGTGCACTCTCTTCTGTGCATGTGTGACATTAAACTCTTGTATCACTGTGCATCTGGCTATGTGGGACCTGAGGATTTGAACATGCATTATTAGGCTTTGCAGGCAAGTGCCTTAACCGCTAAGCCATCTCTCCAGCCCCTTCTTCAATTTTGATGTCATTTTTTGTCCTCGTCCCTCACTCATAAAAACATGTTGATGGGCCCAATATTGTTCAGGTAAGAATAGTTGCTGTGAGGTCTTGGATGCAATAATCAGTTTCTGTCCAAAACACAGTGCTCCAAAGCACTCTTTCCCATCCTTGGCTTTTACATTCTTTTAAAAAATTTTTTTTTAAACTTTTTAAAATTAAAATTAAAATTTATTTATTTGAAGAGGGAAAGAGGGAGAGAGGAAGAGAGAGAGAGAGAGAGAGAGAGAGAGAGAGAGAGAGAGAGAGAATGGGAGCACAAGGGCCACTAGCCACTGCAAATGAACTCAGATGCATGCGCTACCTTGTGCATCTGGGTTACATGGGTACTTGGGAATTGAACCTGGGTCCTTTGGCTTTGCAGGCAAGCACCTTAACTGCTAAGCCATCTCTCCAGCCTGGATTTTACATTCTTTCTGATACCTCTTCCACAGTGCTCCCTGAGCCTTGGATGGTGTGATAGAGATGTCTCATTCAGTTCTGAGCACTCAGATGTCACTTCTCAGCATTTTGATGAGTTCTGAATCTCTCCAGTAGTTACCACCATCCACAAACAAGAAGCTTCCCTGACAAAAACTGAGAGCAGTCTCACCACTAATCTATGGGAATGAACATGAATATTTAGAGCACAGCTTGATAGGTACAGCATACACATTTAGCCAGTCAACAGTAAAAGCTTCCCTTCTAATGCTTATGTCCTTCTCAGTCAGTCTAGGCTTTTGACTAGCCTTTTAGTAGTAGGCATGAATTCCCTCCCATTGAGCAGGCCTCTAACCTAACCTGAGAGCAGTTGGTTTTCCCCACAACAGTCATGTCATTGTTGCACCAGTCTGGCTGGCCAACTGTGTAGCTCACAGAGTCCCTGGCTAGGTAGGTAAGGACTGTTGATGTTCCTCCCCACAAGCTGGCTGCATAGCACTTTCAAGCACTATAATAGCTACTCAGCAGAGAAGAAGTTTTCAGATCAGTTCCAGTTTGATTTCTCCATTTCCTGCTACTGAAACAAATGGAGCTTCAGCAAAAGGGTCTTACCTTCTAGTTGTAATGAGAAACCAAACACAATGACAATGCTTGTACCTTTTTTGTGTGTGGGGTTTATCAAGGGATTCCTTGGCCAACAACTCACTGAGACTTTTCAATAGTCACCTACGGCTTTTGAAAGTGGCAGTATCCACTCACACAGGGTACATCTGTTCAAACTCTCTTTTTAAATTACATTTTTAATTAGCAAACCAAATAGTGGGTTTCTATGTGCCTTTTTCATATGTCTTTAGTTTTGGTTAATGTTCTTCTCCTTCATCCTTCCACCTCTGTCCACACTGAAACCCTTCCATTTCCAGTGTTCTGTCCCTCTACTTTCTTTTTAAAAAATATTTTTATTTATTTATTTTCAGGGAGACACAGCATGAAAGAGAGAGAGAGAGAGAGAGAGAGAGAGAGAGAGAGAGAGAGAGAGAGATGCATCAGGGCCTCTAGCTGCTGCAAAAGATTTCCAGATGAATGTGCCATTTTGTGCATCTGACTTTATGTGGGTACTGAGGAACTGAACCCGGCTCCTTAGGCTTTGTAGGCAAGTGCCTTAATCACTTAGCCATCTCTCCAGCTTGTCCCTCTACTTTCACATCACATGAGTTCTACTTTCCCATGCCTTTAATACCTCCCACCTTATCTTTAATTTTGAGGAACTTTCTCTTTCTTGCCTCCTGCGACACGGGCAGTGTCTCTGATTAGTACTACCTAAAGCTGAGGTCTACACAGGCTCATCCACAGTAGACTTAGTTGCTGGCTAAACTGTGTCTAGGTAGTGAGTAACCACTCTACCATTGAATTTATAGCCCCAGTTCTTTTTTGTTTTTAACTGTGAGACAGGATCTTGCCAAGTTGCTCAGCCTGGCCTTGAACTCACTATAGTTCATTGTAGGCCTAGATCTTTTGATCCTTCTGTCTCAGCCTCTTAAATGTCTAGCATTATAGGTCTGTGGTATCAAGCATTGCTCCATGTTGTTATTCTTCTTTTTAATCACTAAAGGTGCCCATGGCTTTTCACCATGGGCCACAGAATTTGGACAAGTATGCTTTAATTAAGATTACTGTGTTTCTCAAAACTAAATCACATCCTCCAAAGACAATTCGTTGTCAGGAAAGGAAGGGATTAGAACTTTCATTATCTTTAATGTATAAGCCAAAGGACAATTTTGAAACTATGGTTTGGAGATAGATGAGTGTTAAAACACTTCAAAATGAAAAGTTTGTGATTCAAAGAGGCTCTAAGGGAACCATGGTAGTTGGATACTTAATATTGGTAAAACTGCAGCTAAGATGGATAAAGTCTTACCCAAATCCGTAAAAAGAAATAAAGCTAGCCTATGTAAACTTTTAGATTCTGCAGATAAGCTATCTTATATGTCCTATTAAGTTGGCAAAATAGGGAGCTGATTGACTTAATAAGCTAATTTGAGAAAAATGTATTAATATTTAAAAGGAGGATAAGTGGAATTGAAGAAGACATGATTTTGCAGTCCACAGTATAAACATCCCATGAAAAATTAACATTCTCAACTGCTGTCTGCCAAGGCCTGGGGCAGATTACGGTCCCTATACTGGCTGTGAGAGGCTGGAGGAGCCAGCCTCATTGCTCCCACTCTCCGATGGCTGTGCGGGAACTTACCATCATAGCAATGAGGGCGCAGATGTAACTTTGCTTCATGATAAACTGGAATACAGAAACCATGGCGTGAACTCTCACACTTCTTTTTTCCTCCTGGCTCCTTTCCTCTTCAGATTCATCTTTCTTGTCCTCTTCTTCCTCTTTCTTTTCTAGATGGAAAAATACTTTATGTGACTATGCAAACAAGCGACATCTGTATCAATGGCCCCTTGCAGAGCAGCACAAGTGTGATTTTGGCACAGCCTTTTAATGTAGGCGTCGGGCATTATTCACAACTAAAGCCGAGTTGGACATGGTGGCACACACCTTTAATCCCAGTGCTCAGAAGGCTGAGTTAGGAGAATCCCCATGAGTTTGAGGTTAGCCTGGGCTACAGAGTGAGTTTCAGGTCAGCCTGGGCTACAGTGAGACTCTGCATTAAAAAACCAATAAATAAATAAATAAATAAATAGCAATAAATAAAACCCTTAGTTTTGATTGGTGAGGGTCATGGCATCCAGGGTCCAGGAACATTGTGAAGAAAATTTCCATCAGAGAGGGTTGTGGGAAGTACCCTTTAAAGGTTTCCAAAGGCACACATCCTAGTGTTCATGCCTTTGGGTATCTCTCTATCCTTGAGCATCATAAGCTTTCAACAGACAGAACATTCTGAAAGTGATGGAATGTCACTTCCCAGATTCCATGTTGGCTTTTTGCGATGCTGAGGATTGAATGTGGGGACTAGTGCATGGTAAGCAGCTTTCCACCACTGACAGTTCCAGCCTTCTTCCCCACCTCAGGATTCAGATTAAGGACTGTGGCTTTTATCTCTGGCATCTTCCCTCAATCTCTTGTTCTCAGAGGTGCCAGCTGCCATGTTGCAACTGCCCAGTGGAGAGACAGGGCTGGTCAAGAGTCAGAAGAGCCCAAAGTCAGCTAGTAGTTATACAAATGGTCTCAGAGACAGAAATAGGAGCCCTCTTCCAGGTGCGCCTCCAGGGGAGACAGGAGCCACAGCCAGAAGTATGACTCAGAACTTTCAGCCTAGTCACACCCAGATGCTTGACCCAGAGATGCTGTACAGTGCTCAGTGCAAGTCCCTGAGTAAGATGCCCGTCTTGTCTTTCTTGTTTAAATTAACTGGGCTACATATACATAGATTAATCACATGGAGGATTTTTTTGAACATCATGAGATGAGAAATAAGCCAGTGGTCACATATATTGTCTTACACAGGCCCCAAGGTCAGGCTTCTTTAGGTGGAAGCTCTTTATCATTCATTTCTCCAACATTAGAACTGGGTAGGCCCAGGGTTCGTGTGGGTTATGGACAATCATGAAAACGCTAAGTGAATTAGATTTGAGGGTTACTAGCATGCTATGCTATTGCTCTGGATGTGATAATGTTTGTGTGGATTTTAAAACTTTCCAGGATTTGTTATTACTTTTTAAAGTTCAATTCTTGTTTTAAAATTTTTTTCATTTATTTATTTATTTATTTGAGAGCAACAGAGAGAGAGAGAAAGAGGCAGGTAGAGAGAGAGAGAGAGAGAGAGAGAGAGAGAGAGAATGAATGCGCCAGGGCCTCCAGCCACTGCAAATGAACTCCAGATGCATGCGCCCCCTTGTGCATCTGGCTAACGTGGGTCCTGGGGAATCAAGCCTCGAACTGTGGTCCTTAGGCTTCATAGGCAAGCGCTTAACCGCTAAGCCATTTATCCAGCCCTAAAGTTCAATTCTTGTTAGCAGTTGTGTTCTATCTGTATGTTCTTGTGATCTATACATCATGTGTAAACAGAAGGGTGTCTTCACTATAACCTGAACTCATGAAGCATTAGATGTCACATAACACCCACTCTTGGATCCTGCCCTTTGGGACTCTCTGGTGCTTGCGCTCTGCACTGGAGATCACACTGAGGAAGGCTCTACCTGTTCCTGTATGTCTAAGTCTCCCTTTCAGCCTGGCTGCACACTACAGCACACACATGCTCGGGCCTGAGTGGGAACACACAGTAGCTTGATACTGTATGGAGTCAGTTCACAGGTTCAGTCTGGGTATGTGTAAGGCAGGAGCTGACCTTGATCTAACCTCACTGAACACTGTGAGATAATCTGACTATTGTAGGCTGTCTTGTTACGAGCAAGCACTCTCAGGGCAACTTCAGGAAATACGGATAAAAATCATGAAGAACAGAATATCAGAATAGGCCTGAAAGGAATTATGCCAAAGGTCCCCAGAGAAAGCTTAATGTATCATTGATGCAAATTAGCAATCTGGGCTCACCAAACACAGCATGTTGGCCCATGCTAACTCTGATTCCACAAAATGGACAGAAATACTTGCTGTAGTTTTGCAGTCACTCTGCTGTGTGTCACGAGAGCCCCAAGTCTCCCTTTCAGCCTGATTGTACACTACAGCACATGCATGCTTACAAAGATTCTGCTATTCTCTCTTCTCAAACTTCAGCTAATTCTGTCTTTATGAACTTGTGATTATTACTACCATGGCAGGAAACGGCAAGAGAGATCCAGCCAACCATTGACTTACGGACAATCTCCAAGTGATTCCAGAAATTTCCATGTCTAGACCAGAGAATCAACTGGTCAACTATCTAGGTTAACCAAACAAAATGCTGGGCAAATCAAAGTCAAGCGGCAGGGGCGAATCTCAGCTGCAGACTATTAATTTGCCATATCTAAGGATGTTATCCTTTCCTTCTGGCCTTCTCTTATTTTTTTTTTTTTTACTTATTCATGTTTTTAGATTTCCTTGTTTATATTCATTGCACATGGTATTGTGCTATGTAAGACCATTTTCATACAAATTTATAATAATGTTGAGCATATTTCCCCCTTTACCTTATCCTATCCACTCTCACCCCTCTTCCCTCTCATTATCCCCATTTGCTCCCCTAGGTAGTCTCACTTCTGCTTTCATATTATATACACGTACATGAATTACGTATCTATATAAAATGTAGGAATCACAAATGAGAAAAACCTAAATATTTGTTTTTCTGAGATTGCATTAATTTGCTTCATATGATTATCTCCTGTTGCATCCACTTTCCGGCAAATGACATATCTGTTTTTCTTCCAAGCTGAAAAAATATTATACCACATTTTGTTTATCCATTCTTCTGTTGTTGGGTACCTATGTTGGTTCCACAGTTTAGCTATGTGAATAATGCTGCAATAAATTTGGATGTGGAAGTAACCCTGTTATACGTTGAGTTGGACACCTCTGGGCAAATATTCAGGAGTGGTATACTGGGTGAAATAGTGGGTTATATGGTAGATGTATTTTTATTTTGTTGAGGAATCTTCCTATTGATTTCCATAGTGGCTGAACTAGTTTACATTCCTGCCCACAGTGCATACGGTTCCTAATTGTCCACATCCTCACCAGGATTACTTCCTTTCTGAATGACTGCCCTTCTGACTGAGCAATTTGAAATTTCAATGTAGTTTTAATTTTAATTTTTCTGATGGTTAGCGAGGTTTTCTTCATGTTTATTGACATTTGTATTTCATATTTGGGGAACTGATCATTTATTGATGATTTGATTTCTCATAGTTTACTTTCTTGGGCCCTGTGTATGTATTAATTCTCTGTCAGATGAATAGATAGCAAAGATTTTCTTCCATTCTGTAGGTATTTTCTTCACTCAGTTACTTGTTTTGTTAGCTATGCAGAAGCTAATTTCATGTACTTTCAATTGTCAAATTTTGGTATTATTTCTTGAGTGACAAAAATCCTATTCAGAAAGTTTTGCATTCTGCCTGTATCTTGAAATGTTCTTGCCCCCCCCCCCACTTTTTTTCTCTAACAGTTTCAGAGTTTCAAGTCCCACATTGTCTTTGATACATTTGGGGTTATTTTGTTTTTTAACAGGGTAAGGGATAGAGATCTAGCTTCATTCTTCAAAATGTAGATGCCCACTTTCTCCAGAACCATTTGGCTGTTTTTTTCTACAATGTATGTTTTTGGCATATTTGTCAAAACTCAGGTGGCTGTAACTGCACGGGCTCATACCTTTGTTCTCTATTCTACTTCACAGATTCAAGTGTCTGCTTTTGTGCCAGTGCCATGGTGTTTGTGTCTTTATGTCTCTGTAGTATCACTTGAAGCCAAGCATGGTGATGCTTCCAGCATTGTCCTTTTTTATGGGAGGAAGGGATTTATTTTAAGATCCATGGGAAGTTCCATAATGGTGGAAGAAGCTAGATTCCACTCATAAATCCAAGCAAAGAGAGAAACCACCAACAGCCTGCAAACCCCAAAAGCAGCAAGCACAAACTGGCAGCAAACAGGACCCCAGAACTCAGGCTACTGAGAATAGAGAAACATCTGAATTTTATTGAGAGTTTTGGCACTTATGTTCATCAGACATGGGTCTATACATTTCTTTTTTTTTTTGTTGTATCTTTATCTGGTTTTTGTATCAGAATAATATTGGCTTCATTAAAAAGAATTCTGTACCTTGTCTTCCTTTTTATTTTATGGAATAGCTTGCTTGAGAAGCACTGGTATTAGTTTTTTCTAGGTCTGCTAGAATCCATCTGAGCCTAGACTTTTTTAAAATTGTTATTTATTTATTTGAGAGAGTGAGAGAGAGAGAGGGAGGGAGGGAGGGAGAGAGAGAGAGAATGGGTGTGCCAGGGTCTTTAGCCACTGCAAATGAACTCCAGACACATTTGCCACCTTGTTTATCTGGCTTACATGGGTCCTGGAGAGTTGAAACAAGGTTCTTTGGCTTTGCAGGCAAATGCCTTAACCGCTAAGCCATTTCTCCAGCACTGAGCCTAGACTTTTTATAGTTGGGAGATTTCATATTACTTCCTAATCTCATTGCTTCTTACAGATTTGTTTCAATAGTTTAATTTGTAGGTCATGCACTTCTAGCAATTCATCCTTTTTTTTTTAAGTTTTCCAAGTTAATGGAAATTTTTTAGATAAGTCTTAATGGTTTCCTGAGTTTCATTTGATATCTTGTGTAAAAATGTGTTCCTTTTCAACTTGAATTTTATTAATTTGGGTCTCCTCTTTCTTTTTGTCAGTTTGGTTAAGGGTTTGTCAAAATTGTTTATCCTGGGCTGGAGAAATGGCTTAGCAGTAAAGGTGTTTGCCTGTGAAGCTAAAGGACCCAGGTTCAATTCCCCAGGACCCATGTAAGCCATATACACAAGAGGCATATGCATCTGGAGTTTGTTTGCAATGGCTAGAGGCCCTGGTGCACCCATTTTCTCTCTTCTCTCTCCTTGCAAATAAATAAACAAATAATTAAAAAATTATTTATCTTTTCAAATTCTTTGTCTCATTGATGATTCATTTTTTTTTGGTTACATACATTTCATTAAGTTCTTTCCCAATCTTAACGCTTTCTTTCTGTATACTGATTTTTGGTAGGTTGTTATTGCTTTCCCAAGGTCCTAATGGGAACATTCAGTTATTTCTTTGAGCTCTTTCTGATTGAGAGAGAGAGAGAGAGAGAGAGAGAGAGAGAGAAGAAGAGAGGGAGAAAGAATTGTCATGCTAGGGCCTTCAACCACTGTAATTGAACTCCAGATGCATGCTCTACCTTGTGCACTTGTGCATGCGACCTTGTGTTACCTCGTTCACCTGGCTTATGTGGGATCTGAAGAGTGAAATGTGGGTCCTTAGGCTTCATAGGCAAGTGCCTTAACCACAAATCCATCTCTTCAGCTCATGACTACCTTCATTTTACTCCATGATTTTTTATTTTGTGTATTCATTTTCCTTTGATTTAGGAGTTCATTTCATTCTGATTTCTTCTATGACCCATTCATAATTCAGTAGTATTGTTCAATCTCCATGAGTTCTGCTATTTTTCTTGCTATTGATTTCTAGAATTGTTCCAGTAATGATCAGATAGAATACGCTAATTGTTTGTTGTTGTTGTTGAGATGGTCTTTCTATAGGTGGGAGAGAGAAAAGGAAAACAGAGCAGGACAGGACAGCTAGCCCACTGTCCTATTAAATTGACATTGGGTGTTAAAATAACGGAGGACCTAAATGGGAAGGGGAGAGAAGTGGGTGGGGTATAGAGTCTGAATTCAGTCTCTCGCCTGCTTGCCATTTCCAGCCTTGACTCTTGGTGTTTCTTCCTGAGTTGTCATATGTCCATCACACTCCTATGTGGTCCTTCACGGATTGGGTCACAGGTGCTGGTCACACTTCTGGGCAATCCTTCAGGGGTTCAGTTGTACATGGTGGACTTTGCCCTGGGTGGTCCTTCCAGACGTCTGTTGTGTACATTTGGACCCTGTGGCTATATCCCATGCAGATTCTGGCTCTGACCAGGTTTCCTACTGCTGGATCCTAAGTACAGCATCTTCCCCACAGTCTAGAGTTATTTTCCTGGTCAAGTTGTAGTAGATTCTTCTGTGACACGTGCACTAAGCTTTCCCAGAGTCTGTTTCCTAGAGGGTCTGAAGGCTTCCACCTCAGCAGGAGCCACCCCACCCCCCTCAGTGCTGAGAGGAGAGCAGAGGGGTTTCAGGAGACTTTCCTCTTTCTGCTGATGCTCTGAACAACTGTTGTTTGTCCCTCTCCCCCTCCACCCAACACACATTTTTGTCTCTTTAAAATTTCTGTTACTAAGGCCCTTCATCTTATTCTGTGATTCTGGTCACTCCCTCTTACTGGGATGGGAGAATTTCCCAGCTCTCTCTTATACCTAATGAACAAACATCAAAAACAGAACAAGCCCTCCCCACCACACATTTTAAAAAGATTGTTAAAAAAAGTTAACCAGGGACTGGAGAGATGGCTTAGTGGTTAAGCGCTTGCCTGTGAAGCCTAAGGATCCCAGTTCGAGGCTCGATTCCCCAGGACCCACGTTAGCCAGATGCACAAGGGGGCGCACATGTCTAGAGTTCGTTTCCAGTGGCTGGAGGCCCTGGCGCGCCCATTCTCTGTCTCTCTCTCTCTCTCTCTCTCTCTGCCTCTTTCTCTCTCTGTCACTTCCAAATAACTAAATAAAAATAAACAAAAATATTTTTAAAAAGTTAACCAGGAAAGCTATGAAACCAGTAAATAGGTGGATGACCGATGATAGATAGATAGATAGACAGATAGATAGATAGATAGAAAGTTACATAGATAGACAGACACACCCACATACATAGGCTTAATACTATAAAAAAGTTAACATGTTACCAAGTGTGGTGGCTCATGCCCATAATCCCAGCACGTGGGAGGCAGAGGCAGGAAGACTTTTCTGCATGTTTGAGGGTAACCTGGTCTACATAGCAATTTCCAGGCCAGTCAGGGCTACGTAGTGAAACTCTTGTCTCAAAAAAGTTAACATGTTCCCAGCCCTTGGGAGGCAAAGGTAGGAGGATCGCTGTGAGTTTAAGGCCACGCTGAGACTACATAGTAAATTCCAGGTCAGCCTGGGCTAGAGGGAGACCCTACCTCAAAAATCCAAAAAAAAAAAAAAAAAAAAACCAAAAAAAAAAAAACCATGTTTAAGTTCTTTTTTTACTCTATGTTTCATGTTTTGAAATTTGTCCCAGTCATGCCATTTATTTTAGATACAAGGGCACAGCACAAACAGCAAGCAACATGCTGGTGAAAACTACAGGTAGAACTTACAAAAATGAGCTTAATTATACTGACCATGGATGACAATATTTCTGTTTAAAAAACGCAAAGAACCAGATCAAACAAGAATGCAAGAGAAATGCCAAGCTTATGAATAAGAGGGAAATGCAGACCTGCGTGTGACCTGTATCCTCACGCTGGGCTGGCGTACCTGAGGACTCCTCGGAGGGCTCCCATCGGTACTGAGGGGTGGAGTACAGGTCGGCCTTTGCAGGGCCATTCTCGATGGGCAGACTGGGGTGGATGGTGTGGTAGTCCACGGGGTTGCCGTTCACGGTGACCAGCAGGCCCTGTCAGGGGAGTGTAAGAAGACGACAACCATGAGTGCAGTCTGCCCTCTCGGCAGGCCCTCCTTTCCTGCTACACTCCACACATGACACAAAAAAGAAGATTTGATTGGAAGGTGAATGATTTAGTCAATTATCCAAATATTTTATCAAGATGAAGCCTGGACTCCCCCTCTTCCAAAGTGGGCACCCACAGACTGGTCATAATAACATGTGCACCTGATCTTGGTGAACTTCTGCTAAAACCCTGTGATGTTCCTTGTCTTTTCTATCAAGTCTAAACTTGTGTGAGAGAGCTGCACAGTCTTTCATGGCCTGGCCGGAGTTCTGCAGTCTCAGCTCCCAGGCTGCCTGGTTCTCCATGCTTCCCTGTGCCTAGGACCACTTTGCTCCTGCCCCAAATTCCACAGTCTCTCTACGGGGCTTAGCAAATGTCCTCCAGATCTCAGACGAGATGCCTTAATTGCAAGGCTGTAGCTCATTAAGTGCAAATACCTGTGTTGTTTTCCTCCTGCGACTCTCTGGCATTATATTTTGTTAGATAAACATAAACATTTACTTAAAAGACTTTATGTAATAATTTATGTAATTATTATATATAATAATATAACCAATAAATAATAAAAAATCAATCAATGAATAAATTTACATAATAATTAACATACCTACAGAACAAAATGCTTAAAAACCAGCCCCACTCACAGATTTTCAAAATGTAAATATATTTTGTACATTACATTCAGTCTCATAATATATGAATCAGCACTTTTTTATCATACTAAACCAGATGCAATTTCAGCAAAAAGAAGAACAAACTTATAGAAACTTTATAGATATTTCAAACATATCCAAAGGAGCTAACTCCACTTGTCACTTTTAAGTCAGGTAGGTAAGCATAAATGATAATTCTAAGGATATACTAACATCAGATGGTTTGTAGTCATCTTGGGTCATGGATAAAAGCTGCAAAAAGCAATGCAGGACAGCACGTTAATTGGTAAGCTGGAAGCAGTTTAACTTACATATGTATCCATACATTTCTCAACACACTTACTCATTTCTCACAGGTTGGATGCCCATAGGTTAAAATTGCCATGCAACATATAAAAGGAGTTACAAGAACTGGATGCTTATTTTTTAATGATGACAACAAATAAGCAACAGGAACATAAACTTTTGAAAATTATTTTTTTTTCTGATAGTCTAAGGTACTTGATTATATGCTCCTTAAACTTTTTGACATATCTGTAGAATTTTGAAAGTACTTATTTCGCAAGAAATAAGAGTCTGTTAATAAAAAGACATATTGATTTATACTGAGGTTACTTGACTAATATTTGGATATTCTCTACAACCTAATAATTATTATATGACTGTACTTTTTAACTATTTAGTGTCAGGTTGTCTGGGCTTCTCTCAAATAATAATTAGGACAAAAATGGCTCTATAAAATTTTGGAGTCAGGACTCACATTCTAAAATATCACTGAGTGTCCCAAAGAGTCTCATTATGTGGCAGACTATACAGTAATAGCTACCATAGTAGAAATTGAAACTGAGGCATTTAAAGGTAGTTATGTATCAGTTCATTAAAAATAAGAATCCCATTATATGTTAGCACATTATTAGTACACATTATATATATATATATATATATATATATATATATATATATATATCCCAAATTCTGAAGAATGCTGTTGTCTTATACTTTTCCATATGTTTTAAATGTCTGACAGCTAATCAGTAACTGGATTCTCATATCTGTCTCCACTTTATTCTGCTATGGTTTGCAGCTTTAAGTGAGTATATGAGGAATATCTGGCTTCACAGAGGAATACACTTGGAAATGGAATGAGTACTTTCCTCATCTATTCAGATAGTTACAAGTAGTCTTCTTTGGTTTGACACCAAATTTACCTAGTGGTTATCATAAAGGTGAATTGCAGAGTGGAATCTAAAACCACCTAAGTGTACTTTCCCATGGACCTACCTCACATTTTGAGTGGGTCTTTTTACCTATGCATTGTTGCGTCAGGCAATGCTAACATTGAAGCTGTTGGTTCAAATAGTTAACACTGCCCCATGAACTATTGACACATTCCATTATGTAGTATTTAAAAAGCATCTTAAGGGCTAGAGAAATAGCTCAGACAATAAAGTGCTTGCTTTACAAGCATGAGAACCTAAGTTTGATTCCATGAACGCACATTAAAACAAAGCCAGGATTGGTGGCTCATGCTTGTAGTCCTAGCACTGGGGAATGGAGACAAGAGCATCCCTCAGGCTCAGTGTCCAGAAAATCCAGCCTAGTTGATGAGTTTCAGGTCAGTGAGAGACTCTCTCTCAAGTAAAGACGGACAGCATTCCCAAGAAATGACACATGATATCCTCTGGACTCCACCTGCACATGTGCACTCCTGCACACACACTTGCACATACATGTACACCGGCATGCACAGAACCATGCACACACCTATGCACATGCAAAGCAAAAGCATACTGGTTATTCAATAACATTTAAATATGATCCCACATTTACAAATCACATATATGAAAAGTCATTTAAAAAAGAAACAGACCCACTTCAGTTATCAAATAGTTTTCTGCCACATATCTAAACCTGAACAGCCACATTTTGTGCATCAGCTGTGAACACATGGCAAGCTCAGCTCACAATGCCTTCAATATATCCTGTGCTTGTCATCAGGACAGTTGTCTGTATGTGACATACTAGGTAGACATCCCATTTTGTCTCACAGAATGTTAAACAGACATGCACTTCAAGGTTAAGAAAATGAATATAGTCATGTGTTGCTCAGTGATTTGGCACAATCTAAGAAATGTATCTAGAGCATTTGTTTTTTTCAAAAATATTTTATTTATTTATTCGTTTATTAGAGAGAGGAAGAGGCAGATAGAGAGAAAGAGAGAGAATGGGTGCTCCAGGCCCTCCAACCACTGCAAACAAACTCCAGATGCATGTGCCACCTTGTACATCTGGCTTATGTGGGTACTGGGGAATTGAACCTGGGTCTTTAGGCTTCACAGCCAAGCACCTTAACTGCTAAACCATTTTTCCAATCCCTGATCATTTGTTTTTGTGTGAAATAATCCTTCCTTTATTTCTCACCCTTTCTCATCACAGGACAGTGGCACAGAGAGAAGGGGCAATGTGTCTCGGAGAAACTTACCTGCCCTGAATGCATCAGAGAATCTCAGTTCTCTAACATGCTGGGAGCAACCTGATGACCCCATCCAAGAGTGGGAAGAGTATCTGCCTTCACAACATCACAAATAGGCCACTTAAGCAGGTCAATACAGCACTAACCAAGGTAAGTTCAAACTGACTGGTAATAATCGAAAGGTTATGTGACCTATGTATTACACATTGCTTACACATTACAGGAGCTATATGAAGCAACATTTTCTGTCAATACTCATGGCTGCCTCAGAAGGTTGAGGGGCCCATAATCGCATGTGGATAGAGCTTGGGGCTTCCCTGAGCGATTGTGAAGTTTTTACTGTAACTGGCTACTCAAAGTAATGAATGGATTTTTTGCAATGCATTCCAACCCTGAACCTATCATCTCCCAAGGACCAACAGCTTGCTTCTTTATTTGTTTTAAATATATTAATTTTTTTAAAAAAAGTAGAAACATTCATTTTAGGATTAAGAGATTTCAGTAGAAAGCATACACATAAAATTGTGCTCTTCCCTAGGTCTGGTGCGAGCAACTGCCTGCTTTAGAAGCCTTGGGTTCCTCTCTGACAGTGTGTTCTGAGACTAGCCATCCTGAGTGGACTACTGGAACTACAGACCCACAGTCAACAACAAAGCACAGACAGAAAACTGAGAGAGGAGTGCTGATGTCCTGCTCTGTAGCTTACTTTTCTTTCATCTGTTGGGTAATGGGTTGCATACCACAGGCTCCGCCTCCTCTCCGCTGTGTTCTGGTTGGGACTGCAAGCCAGGTCTCCATCTTCTTCCTTGAGCCTCTCTTCTGGCACCTGAAACACAGGATCATGGGAACAGCTCCGCTTCCCAAAGCAGACCTGCGAACGATTCGTGTGACCAAATTGTCCATCTTTATCCCATATGGTGATTTTTCAAAGTTAGTGTACGATATGGAAGGGATTTAATTAACATCCTCCTAAAATAATGAAAATAATTTCCTGTACTTGATAAGCACATCAATTTGAAATGTTCTCTGATCCCTATGAAACCACATGTTACAGAATGTGCCATGATAAATATTCACAGTTTAGCAACATGTATTCTAATCAAATTACAGAAAAATAACTATGCGACTGGTTCTTAGGGAAAGAGCTTTTATAATTAATTATTTATTTTTATTTATTTGACAGAGAAAGAGGGGGAGAGAAGGAGAGAGAGAGAGAGAGAGAGAGAGAGACAGAGAATGGGTGTGCCAGGGCCTCCAGCCACTGCAAAGGAACTCCAGATTCATGCGCCCCCTTGTGCATCTGGCTAACGTGGGTCCTGGGGAATCAAACCTGGGTCCTTTGGCTTTGCAGACAAATAAATGCCTTAACTGCTAAGTCATTCTTCCAGCCCGAAAGAGCTTTTAAAGGAGAGCACATTTATCCATGCAAGCCAGCCATCAGCAACCTTTAAGACTTTACTTACTTATTTTTTTTTTAGAGAGAAAGGAGAGAGAGAGAGAGAGAGAGAGAGAGAAAGAGAGAAAGAGAGAGACAGAATTGGCATGTCAGCGCCTCAGCCACTGTAGTTGAAGTCCAGATGCTTATGCCACCTGGTGGGCATGTGTGACCTTGCACTTGCCTCACCTTTGTGCATCTGGCTTACGTGGGATCTGGAGAGTAGAACATGGGTCCTTAGCCTTCACAGGCAAGCGCCTTAACCACTAAAGCATCCCTCCAGCCCTACTTATTCATTTATTTAAATATTTTTATGTATTTATTTGACAGAGAAAGAGAGAGAGACAGACAGAGAGAGAGATTGAGAGAGAGAGAGAGAATGGGTGCGCCGGGGCCTCCAGTCACTACAAACAAACTCCAGACGTGTATGCCCCCTTATGCAGCTGGCTAATGTGGTCCTGGGGAATCGAACCCAGGTCCTTTGGCTTTGCAGGCAAACACCTTAAACGCTAAGTCATCTCTCCAGCTCCCTACTTATTTATTTTTAAACCAAAGACTTGCTATGTACTCCAGGCTAGCCACAATATCACAGTTCTCATGCCTCAGCCTCCTGAGTTCTGGCATTAGATGATATTTCTCTAGGGAAGATTTATCCAGAGCTCACACACAGCATGAAGCAAGAACATAGCTAGCAAAAGAAAACTGTTTCCTTGCTTAACGAGATAGACATTTGTCTGAGTTAGTCAACTATCCACGGACAATAGATAGATCAACCTAAACATTTTTGGACTTTGCAGTAGTTCAAAGTGATATATTCAGTAGCCATGGTCTCTTAGCATATATTAATCTGATATTAATGAACACTCATGCAACCATTCTATTTTTCAGTTTCAATACAGAATGTATTATATGGCATGTGATATTCAGAGCTTTTATAAAAGAGTCATTATAATTGAGGACTGCCCAGCTGCAGGGTAATGTGAGTATTAAGTGTGTTTAAAAAGTATGTTTATCCAGGCATAGTGGTGTATGCCTTTAATCCCAGCACTCAGGAAGCAGAGGTAGGAGGATCACGGGAAGTTAGAGGCCACCCTGAGACTACACAGTGAATTGCAGGTCAGCCTGAGCTAGAATGAAGCCCTACTTCGGAAAAAAAAGAGTATGTTTAAAATTGGCTATATTAAGTCAGGAGGGTCAGCAGGTCAGGTGTAAATACATTTTCAACTTGCAAATATTTTCAATTTATGATGGCCTTATTGGGAAATAACTCCATTGCATGTTGAGAATCTTCTGTATGGCATTTAACCCTTGACATTTTTTACGTTTCCCTCCTCTGCACTCACATGTTAGTTGGCATTTTTTTTTGGTTGAATGTGCCAGGGCATCTGGAACTATTTTCTGATTAGTCTCTTGTCTTCCCACATTATCTCAATAAATCCTTCTGTCTCAGTGGATTTAAAGTACAGAATGAAATGGTGATACTAGTACCAAGACTTGTATTTTATCTACACCTAGCAGACAGCAGTTTGTAATTCTCTTGTTGTCTGTGTATCCCAAATGTTAGACTGCCTTCTCAGCTTTCTGACAGTTCAGCTCCAAAGATATCCCATAGCTGTGATACCAGGGTACCACACAAGACTGAAGAGGATTTAATTAACTCTCTTCTCTCTCTGCTTGGAAATAAATAAACAAATAAAATATTTAAAAAAATATTTAAAAAATAAATAAGTAAAATATTTAAAAATATTTAAAGAAGACACAAGAGAAAACTGACTTTTTTGGTCACTGGCAGAGAAAAGAGGGAAGCCACACAGACTTTGATTCTCCCCTCAAAGTGGCATTTCCTTGTTAGGACTCCTGTTGGGAACAAACTAGTTGTCAGTGGTACCTGAGGGAATTGTCCAGCTTTGTCCCTTACCACAGTGGCTACAGGCATCAGGGAGCTGGACTTTCATTACAGCATCCTCAGAAGCTAAGGGGGCTGTGGAAACTCCGGTCACTAGGATGCAGCACTGTGTGGTCACGGAGACTTTAGAATTTCACCGTCAATCATGGGCTTGAGTCCATTTTGTATAATTCAGTAAATGTGTGATATCCGAAGTATTTACCTCTCAAGCCTCATGTTTTCCTCAGCTGTGAGAGGAGCATGCTAGTACACTGAATGATAGGATATATGTAAACAGCCAAGCAAGTTTCCTGGTGACTTCCATGTTTGTCACCAACCGCAACTTATAACAGCAAGCACACAGTGGCATTAGTGAAGGGATGCTGGTGTTTTGTTTGTCACTCAATACTCTTTGCAGAGTTAGAACCCTACGTGCAGAATGCTAGGTTTATGTCGATTAGTCAGTGGATAGTAGGAATCATTTCACCCAGAGGTTCCAGGGTACTTTTCAGTCAAGATCAGGAAAACCTTTATATCCTTACAAGGGGTTCTTGTAGCCAGATGCGGATCAGTGTGGCCAGGGTGTAGTACATCACCAGCAGGAGGATGGGGTTGGCGTGGTGATACCAGGACAGCTCTGGGTTTACTATGATCTTCCAGGTGCTGGAGCAGTCTGTTTGGATAACTGATTTGATTCCAAACAACCTGTTCAAAAGCAAACAAAAATGCTTGAATGTTTCAGTCGGCTGCAGGTTAGCTTCTAGTCTAGATACGTTACCACATAATTACATGACAGACGCAGACATGGGTAATATGCATGCACATTACATATTAGATGAGAAGCCCTGAGAGATGGGTATGAGTCTTGCAAGTCAGGAGGATGGTCTGGGAAGAGAGACTATTAAGACTCCATACTGTATTCAAAGATTCTCTCCTATGGCTGGAGAGATGGTTTAGTGGTTAAGACACTTGCCTTCAAAGCCAAAGGATCCAGGGTCAACTCTCCAGGACCCACATAAGCCAGATGCACAAAGTGGCACATGCATCTGGACCCACCAGCCTTTCTCTGAACCAGGAGTTGCCACCTTCCTGAACTCCAGCAATTATCCAGCCCCTGCTCACCACAGGACTGAAGTTGTAGGTGTGTGTGGAACATGCCCAGCTGTTTGTGTGGGCATTGGGGAATGAAACCCCAGGAGAATCAGACCCTGTCAGGCCCTCCTGCATGTGCTTCATGGAGTGGCTAGAGATCCTGGCACACCCATTCTTTCTCTATATATGCCTCTTTCTCTTTCTAAAATAAATAAATAAAAATAAGTATAAATATTTAAAAAGATTCTTCCCTATTACTGGTGTATCACTGGGTATTAATAAGCTTCATTTTCTCTTGATGGTACCCACGTAACTGCCATTGTATTTATATTTCCCTAGTGTCCCCATGATTAGTTTCTTTGTAGTCATAATTTGAATTTCTACTATTGTTACTACGTGGGCTTGTTTTACTACACAGTTAAATCTCAGTTTCTTCCAAAAAGTAGACATGTCTTGTCACCTTGCTTTCAGGACAGTGTCTAGAGGAGAGAACACTTAGTGTGTAGGCAGTTAACTGAGTTAATTGTACTAAGAATAAGTTACACCATTGAGGTACAATAGCTGATCAGTGTTATGGGAGGGGTAGAGACTCATGGATGGTAAGTTACTGCTTTAAAAATAATGAAGAGAGGGCTGGGCGTGGTGGCACATGCCTTTAATCCCAGCACTTTGGAGGCAGAGGTAAGAGGATCGCAGTGAGTTTGAGGCCACCCTGAGGGTACATTCTAGGTCAGCCTGGGCTAGAGTGAGACCCTACCTTGAAAAACCCGAGGGGGGGGGGGCTGGAGAGATGGCTTAGCTGTGAAGCCTAAAGACCCAGGTTTGATTCCCAAGTTCCCATGTTAGCCAGAGGCACAAGGTCGTGTGTGCGTCTGGAGTTTTTTTTTGTAGTGGCTGTATACCCATTCTCTCTTTACCTGACTATTTCTCTCTTTCCCTCTCTCTCCAATAAATAAATAAATGAAATATTTTTTAAAAATGAGAGAGAGAGAGAGAAACAAAGAGATACTACAAACACCAGCAGCTGTTAGAGAGAACTATTGCTGCTGCTTGGAGCCCACATGCAAACATATAAGCATTCACATCCCTAAGTCTCAGGCGACCACCTGTATAAAGCTGACATGAAGATTAGCCACAGGATCATTTCCTTGGCATGTGCGTGGGTAGTATGTGTGGTGTGGTGCATGTGTAGTGTGTGGAGGCCAGGGGAATATGTCAGATGTCCTCCTCTACCGCTTAGCCAAGTCTTTCCTTGACCCACAGCCTCTCTCTGAACCCAAAGCTGCCATATTCCTGAACTCCAGCAATTCTCCAGCCCCTGCTCACCACAGGACTGAAGTTGTAGGTGTGCTGGGGGACATGCCCAGCTGTCTGTGTGGGCGTTGGGGAATCGAACCCCAGGAGAATCAGGCCCTGTCAGGCCCTCCTGCATGTGCTGCAAGCACTCGTACTGGTTACTCAGCTCCCCAGTTCCGAGCCACAGGATCTGTATGTTGATTTAAAATCTAGCTTGCACTAAATCTTGACACGTTTTTAGAAGTTTACATTTTAATTGCAATCAGCCCTATTAAAAATGAGTTATTGAAATGCCAACTATGGGGTAACATGTTACTGAGTCCAACTAAATGAGCAAATATTTTGTTTCAAGTTAGACTCGGTATTAGCTAATCACCTAGTGCTGACATTATG
The DNA here is from genome assembly GCA_036346955.1 of Dipus sagitta. Taxonomy (NCBI): domain Eukaryota; kingdom Metazoa; phylum Chordata; class Mammalia; order Rodentia; family Dipodidae; genus Dipus; species Dipus sagitta. Next base: position 30,790,342 of record CM070771.1, read on the forward strand.
GGGGCAAATATTGAAATTGGACATAGTTCTACAGCCTAGCCATAAAATTCACATATTATGTAGTAGAACTTTTGTGAGATGTATTTCTGTCAAGTTTCATTTATGAGCAATTTCAGTTTTTTTCAAAGCTCTATAAATAATCATTTACTTTGAAACAAGATTTTATGATGCTCATTAAATTTTGAAATGGTTTATCTGCACTGCTAATTTCTGCTATATAACTAGTATGTTCTTGATTTCATAATGGGGAAATGTATAAAATATGATTTATTAAATATGATGTATTAAGAATTCATTTTGATGTGTAGTTTTGTAAGAATAATTGAAATTCTCACATGCTAAATGGGCTTCATATTTTTTCTATTGTCTGAACCTTTTCTAAAAGAACTTTCTTTCAATTTTTAAAAATTTTATTTATTTATTCATTTATTTGAGAGAGAGAGAGAAAGATGGAGAGAGAGAGAGAGAGAGAAAGAGAGAGAGAGAAATATGGGCACTCCAGGGCTTCTAGCCACTGCAAAGGAACTCCAGATGCTTGCACCACATTGTGCATCTGGCTTTATGTGGGTACTGAGGAATCTAACCTGGGTCCTTAGGCTTTTCAGGCAAGCTCCTTAACCGCTAAGCAATTTCTACAGCCTTCCTTTCAATTTTAAAAAGAGAATAGTTTATTTATTTGCAAGAAGAGACAGACACAATGACAGACAGAGGAAGAGAGGGAGAGGTAGAGGGAGGGAAAGAGAAAGAATGGGTGCACCAGGGCCTCTTGCCACAGCAAACACACTCCAGATGCACGAGCCACTTTGTACATCTGGCTTTGTATGCGTACTGGGGATCTGAACACAGGTCAGACCTGGGCCAGCAGTAGGCTTTTGCAATCAAGTGCCTTTAACCACTGAGCAATCTCCCCAGCCCTTTTTGAATTTTATATTACATTATGCATTCAGACTTAAGATCTTCAAAGACTACATGCTCACTCTTGTAAGTTTTCAGTCTTCTCTGTCAGCATGTGGTGAATTGCTAAACACAGATTTTAAAAATAGAAATTTACCATTCTTCTGAAAAAAAATCTAAATTAGAATGAAACTTTCTTTTATTATGGATCTTTTTTTTGAAAAGTAAAATTTATTGATCAAAGCACAGCACTGGATGAGCACTGGATGGTGGGTGCACCAGGACCCAGGAAACATTGCAAAGGAAGTGCTAGATTAACTATGAGTGCTGCTCTCGCCACCAGCCAGAGCACCTTCTCTATGGAGATGTCAGTAGACACTGGGGAGACTCAAAACTCATCAAAGCAGAAGGTCAGAGGTTGCCAAGAGCTTAACACTAAAGGTGCGTTCTAACACTCACTCCAAGACTCAGGAAACTTTGTGAAAATGGGGGACAGAAAGAATGTTAAGAGTCATAGGGTGGGAAGGCATACTGTGAAGTAATGTCTTCCCAACTGAAATAGACTGGTGCATCATGATTTCACCATGATTACCAATCCCCACACACAGGAGGAACCTCAGTAGAATGGGGCAGACAGGAGACAGAAGAGGATAACTTGGTGGGAATCAACCAATTTTACAGTATGTTCATATATTAAAGTTTTCAATCAAAATCATAAAAATAAAAAAATCATTTGTGTGTGTGTGTGTGCATGCACACACACGTGCCCATGCACCTATACACACACATACCAGGGTCATTTGCCACTGCAAATAAAGACCTATTTAGTGCAATTTTGCAAGGTCATTAGGTTGAGTTAGGAACAGAATCAGAAAACAGTGAAATGACTATCACTGGTTGTTGGCAAGCTTCATTTTCTCTTGCTGGTATCCACATAACTACCATTGTCTTTACAGTAGTATTTTCACCATGGCTTGATGACAAGTTTCTTTGTGGTCATAACTTGAATTTCTATTATCATTACTTCATGGGTTTGGGTTTGTTTTGCTACCCAGATAAATTTTAATTCCTTTTAAAAGGATACATGTCTTGTCATGCTGACATCAAGAAATTGCCTGCAGGATAGAAGGCTTTGTGTGCAAGCACACGTAACTGAACTAAACACGCTAATATAAGTTACACCACTGTGGTACAATAGGTGACCATGGTTATGGGTGTAGAGATTAAGGGATAATAAAGTTCTCATGTTTTCAAAAGAAAAGAAGGGAAGAAAGAAAAAGAAAGAGAAGGAGGGAAGAAAGAAGAAAGAGGAAAAGAGACAGTAAGGAAAGTACACAAGCAGTTGTTAGAGAAATATTGCTGCTGCTTAGAGTTTCACACTCATGATTTGAGTGCTCTTGGTTTAAGAAATAAAAACACAGAATAAGTATAGATCAAAACCACAAAAGAACTTACTGTATTTTATCTACACATAGAGTAGCTAAGTTCTGTTCTATATTAGATGCAAAACAAGAATCTTGGACTTTGTCTTCTGAATGCATCAATAAATCAATGTATGCAGTTAAGAAATACCATTATTTTAGAAAATCTGAGAATTCAGAGACTGTGGATTGGAGATGGTTTCTTCCCCAGAGTTTCTTGTGCTGCAGGCCTGATATTGCATGGTGATGTTGGGAAATGGGATCTTTCAAAGACAGGGTCTAGTGGGAAGTTTGTGACCAATTAGGGACATGTCCTCTGTCAGAATTGTGGGTCCCTCCATCCTTCCTGGGTTCCTATGCATTGATGTGATTTCTCCCTTCCATATGCGCTCCTGGCATCTCCCACAATCCTCCCATAGCCAAGCCATGCCCTCAGATGTACAGAACTACTTCAGGTGTTTTGTCATAGTAATGAAAGACTAAAGAAATAGTCAAAGATTCCAATATTCCATAAAGACAAGGTGAGGCTACCTGGATGGTTCCCCCAAGATCCCCCAGGGATCTTTGCTCACAGCATCATGTCCAAAACTCATTCATTCTCTGTGCTGAAGTCAGCATCCCAGAAGAAGGAAATCTCTCTCATCACAACCTCTGACTGTCTTTCCTCCCCAGACCCCAGCATCTCTGTTCCTTTCTGGGGCCTCTGTGCACTCAGTACAGATGTCCCCTCATCACAGAGTACTTACTTGCCCCCTTTTCGCCCTCTGAAGCACTCATCACATCTGATAACACACAGCAGTGAGGAACTGACAGGATGTTTACTGTCATTTGCACGTGTTGGCAGGTTTGTAAAACTGCCGCCTGTCTCCAGGATCCCTCAGACCACATCAGCTCAGTCTCTACAGAAGCCCAGTCATGTGTAAGAAACATGCAGCAGTGAAACCAACAGCACGCTTTAAAAGCAGTTGTAGTTGTGATAAAATACATGCAACACATGAAGGACCGTCTTAACTGTGACTAAGCACACAGTTCTATTTTTGTAGCATTCACGTGTTAGTATTATTGTACAACAAATATCCAGAACTGTTTTTTTTTTTTTATCTTGAAAAACCCAAGTTCTACTCCTCTCCCAGTCCCTGGAAGCCACCATTCTACTTCTCTGTCTCTATGAATTTGTTGGCAAGGTCTTTTATGCAACTGGAATCAGGCAGGATTGGGCGTTGTGTGACCAAATGCTTTGACTTAGTAAAATGTCTTCAGTGTTCATCTACATTGCAGCAAGTGTCAACGATTTAAGGCAGCTGGACGTGGTGGCACACGCCTTTAATCCCAACACTTGGGAGGCAGAGGTGGGAGGATTGCCATGAGTTCGAGGCCACTCTGAGACTGCATAGTGAATTCCAGGTCAGCCTGCACTAGGGTGAGACCCTACCTTGGAAAAAGCAAAAAAAAAAAAAAAAAAAAAAAAAAAATTAAGGCAAAGTAATCAATTATATGTATGTACTACATTTTGTCTATCTGTTCATTCAGTATTAAACTTATCCATCCCTTTCTTTTTGAGACAGGGTCTTGCTATGTAACCCAAGCAGGCTGTGGTAGTTTGAATAAAAAAAAAAATCGTCTCCCATAGCCTCATGTATTTGTGATTAAACTTCATACTTGGTCCCCTGCTTGTGGAGCTCTTGGGAGGTGGAGCTTTGCTGGACTAGGTGTGCCACTGGGCTGGGCCTTGGGATTCTGTAGTCCAGCCCCATTTGCCAGTGGGGGCCAGCTCACTCTTGCTGCTTCCTCCCTCCTGATGTGATGCCCAGCTGTCTGCTCTGCCATGCTTTTCCTGCTATGATTAAACTTCCCCTCAAAACTGTAAGCCTCAGTAAATCTTTTCTTCTCTCTGTTACTTCTGGCCAGGTGTTTTATTCCAGCTATTGGAAGGTAACTGCTGCCTAGACCTCAAACTTAGAGCCCTCCTGTGCTAACCTCCCTAATGCAGGGACTGCGGCCAGGTGCCACCATGCCCAGCAGGCAATTCTACCTTGGGACTATTGTGAATAATGCCACTGTGAACAACAGTAGACAAGTATCTCCTCAGGAATTCACTTTCAGTTCTCTTAAGTATATAATCAGAAGTTAAGCTGACGAAGTACATAGCGATACTGTTTTTACCTTTTTGGGGAGCCACCATATCATTTTCTAAAGAGGCTGTTCCGTTTTACCTTCCCTTCAGCAAAATGCACAATATCTACATACCCTTGCCAACACTGGTTTGTGTGTGTGTGTGTGTGTGTGTGTGTGTGTGTGTGTGTGTGTGCTTAGACTAGCCACCTTGGTGAGCGTGAAGTAAGGCCTCCACACTTTTAGCCTTTCCTTCTTTATGACCAGGTCTCTCACAGGGAGCCATATTCTTTAATTAGGTGACATTATCTCACTAGAATGAGCAAGTGTGTTGTTAGTAAAAATCTAAGCTAAGTGTTAGATCTTCTAAGAAGGCCAGGAAATATGTTCTTTCCAACTAGCATAAAATGATTGTTTTGGTACAAATAATCCTCCAAAGAAAACATCTTTTATTAACCTCATATCTTTTATTTGACACAAACAGAAATGAATGGAGGAAGACATGGAAAGGGAGTAGTGAAGGAAGACTATATGCCACCTAAAGTCTTTTTTATTCTTTAAAAATAAAATTCATGTTTTGTTAGTATTCAACTTTGGTCATTAGGGTTGGGGAAAGGTGGGCAGGGAATGGAAGAAAAGAAAAGTTGATGCTTGGTAAGTGCATGGTGGTTTTTACACTCAATTAATTCTACAACCTTCGTACTTTTGTGAAAACTTGAATCCTCAACGGCCACTAGGGACAGCTGCAGTCATTGTCAGCTTCATACCTTCAAGCACAATCAATCACAAAGACTGTACACATTTTGAAGGTGAATACAATGGGTTTGCTCTCAGTAAGTGAAAAGCCAATAGCACACATGATTAGGATATGAAAAAGTGAAGAAAGGTTTATTACCTCAAGCAAGCAAGGAGAGCGCTGGAGAGAATTCTCTCCCAGGTGAATAACGCAAGGGGAAATTTGTTCACATTAGTTCTTAAAATGTACTTTTCTGCACTTTTATTTTCTTAAACAGCAGTTTCACTGTATTAAATCTACTGAAGTCCTATATAGGCCATTGTAGTTCTAGTCTTTTTCTCTAACACGCATTCTTTCTCTTGGTTTCTTCTCTTTTTGTTTCAGTTTGGATCATTTCTGTCACCTTCTCTTCAAGCTTATCAGTCTTTTCTTTTGCTGCATTGAGTTAGCTCTTCAATCCACTCAGTGGATGTTTAATTTCAGCTCAAGTATTTTATGTTTTATTTTTTCATTTTTATTTAAGACAGAGAGAAGGGGGCTGGGGTGGGGATGGGGACAGAATGGGTGCGCCAGGGCCTCCAGCCACTGCAAACGAACTCCAGACACATGCGCCACCTTGTGCATCTGGCTTATGCCGGTCTTGGCGAATCAACCCTGGGTCCTTAAGCTTTGCAGGCAAGTGCCTTAACTGCTATACCATCTCTCCAGTATCAGCTCAAATATCTCTAATTCTCTTAGTTCTATTTGCTCTTTTGGTCTACAGGTTCATTTGTATAGATTCTACTTCTGCCTTCATTTTGTGCGCATTCATTAACCTTCAAGCTATTAAAAAATGGGCTGGAGAGAAGGCTCAGTAGTTAAAGCACTTGCCTGCAAAGCCTAACCACCTGGGTTCAATTCCCCAGTATTCATGTAAAGCCAGATGCACAAAGTGGCACATGCATCTGGAGATTTTTGCAGTGGCTGGAGACTCTGGCATGGCCATTCCCTACCCTTCTTGCAAATAAATTAAAAAAAATTAATACTGTCTTAAAGAGTATGTCATTCTTAGGCACCTTTTCTTCACTGAGTGTCTTTTTGATTTGTTATTTTTACATTATTGAGGATCTGGAGTTTGTTGTCTTTCTTTAAAGAGCATGAATTTTTTGTTTTGATAGTGTAAGAAATATGAGAGAGACAGATGTGCTCTCTTTTCTGTCAAAGGGTTAAAAAGATAAACTCAGTTCTGGAATAATGCCATTCTGTGGGAAGCTCCCCTTCCTAAAGCGACCATTATCAAGAGCAAAAGAGTCAACTGTCCTTGAGACCAGAAGAGCTAATAATACTTGACAGCAGAAGAGTCAACAACCATTGAAACCGAAACTCCTATGTCTGAATTTGGTAAAAGTCCCTAAATCTTCCATTCGTTTAGGCAGAAACTGTGTCATTTGTACAAGCAAGTGCATTGAATCGCTGAGCCATCTCCCCAGCCCTGTGTCGTTCAGCCAATCGTGTAAGAGTGTGAAGCCAAACTCTGACTATGAGACACAGGACCCTCGTGATAGGTGGATAAAACCCTCAGCAGACTTCCTGCTGGTGTGCCTCACTTGCTGGAGCTCTAAAAGCTATGCACCCTTCTTTAGAAGTCAACATGGCCTTGCCAATCTACTTTGGATTGTGTGGGACATTCTCGGGCCCTAGACTCATTTCTAACCAGAGGAAGCTAAGTAACTTACGCTTCAGTTTTGCAGCAGCCTGTACCGTATGGCTACGTTAGCCCCATACAGTAGTAGATGTCTGCGTTCTGGGTAGAACTAAAGCATCTCAAACTTATCTGAGGTTTGGGAGTTCACTGACTCTGTAATTTCTCCATGTTTGTTCTTTTCCAGGAGTCTTGCTTTGACTGGAAAGATGCACTCAATGCACGCAGAGCCTAGAATTCGGCTTAAGTGCAAGGGCCTCTTGCCTCTGCAAACGAACTCCAGACACATGTGCCAGTTTGTGCATGTGGCTTTACATGGGTACTGGGGAATTGAACCTAGGCTGTCAGACTCTGCAAGCCAGCACCTTAACTATTGAGAAATCTCTCCCACTCCCTCTAATGTCTTTTTTTTTATCCAGGTAGGGTATCATTCTAGCCCAGGCTGACCTGGAATTCACTATTTAGTCTCAGGGTAGCCCTGACCTTATGGTGATCCTCCCACCTCTGCCTCCCAAGTGCTGGGATTAAAGGCATAAGCCACCATGCCCAGCTGTCTCTAAGATCTTTTTATTTATTTATTTGACAGAAGGGGGAAGGAGGGAGGGAGGGAGAGAGAGAGAGAGAGAGAGAGAGAGAGAGAGAGAGAGAGAGGGAGAGGGAGAGGGAGAGGGAGAGGGAGAGGGAGAGGGAGAGAACGGGTGTGCTAGGGCCTCCAGCCACCGCAAACGCACTCTAGACGCATGCACCATCTTGTGCATCTGGCAAATGTGGGGCCTGAGGAATTGAACCTGGGTCCTTTAGCTTTGCAAGCAAACGCCTTAGCCACTAAGCCATCCCTCCAGCCCTCTAATATCTTTTTTAAGACAGAAAAGATGCTGGTAATTTATGTCAGCATTTTTGTGTGTTTTCTATTAAAAACAATTGCATTGAGCTTACAGATTATTTAATTTTTAAAAGAAAAGAATAATTTGTCGTATATATCAACTTTCATTATTGCATATTTTTGAGATTTTTTCTAACAGAAACTATTAGGAAAACTTTTTTATTCCCTTCATAACTATGATTGGTCTTTGTCTAGTCAAAAATGACAGTATTTGAGAGACACACTACATATACCTCTGAATCCCTTCGCACATATGCTGGTAGTGACTTAGAGTAGCACGTATCATCTGGCAATGTGCAACATAAGAGATTTATAGCCATAGATTATTCTGGAGAATGCTTGAGGGAATAATTTTCCCTTGAGTTGGTTTCTGTTCTTTTACATGGCTTTGCTGAAGTTGCAATAACCCAGCTCCAAAAGCAGAGTGTGTGTGAGAAAACATGGAAGAGAGAAGCATTTCAGTGCAATCAACTAGTGCAGATGCAGCTAAAATATGCCTGAGTGTGTCAAAAACAAACAAATGACTCCATGGTAAGTCTCCAACAATTCAGTAAATGACTAGATACGCACTGTTGTAGTTACCTTCTCGTTGTTGGCACAAAGCACCCAATCAAAAGGAGCTCATGGAATTAAATGATTTATTTTGGCTTACAGTTTCTAGAGGAAGCTCCGTGATGGCAGCAGAAAGTGTGACATGAGCAGAGACTGGATATTGCTTCTGCCACAGTAGGTGGTAACAGTGAGCCCAACACTGTCAAGGGGAAGCCAGCTATAACACCCACAAGCCTGCCCCAACAACAGGCACCATGAGTGAAGTGACTTAAAATGTTTAAACCAGACAGGAAAAACAGGTTCAACGTGTATTATCAAACCACACATGCAGATGCACAATGCTCAGATAACTCCAACAGTAGTTCTTGCCACATTTGATTCTGTTAGCCCCATTGAGAGAAATACAGAACCACCTAGCAGTGTGACTGCACCATGCCCATTATTCTTTCCCTCCTTCTCTTCCTTCTTTACGGAACATTGCCCTGAGGTTAGAGAGCATCGTCTCCATCAGTATGTAGCTCACTTGCTGCCATGACATAAACAATTATTGTGTATCCATAAATAATGCATAGGATTGTCGTATTGATTTACTCACATATATATGTATGAAAATGGTTGCAGTCATGTATGTCTTGAGCAAATATAAAACATAAGTTATTTCAGTTTCTGGGTAGTATGTCATTTTATAAATAAGCCATAGACGTCTCAAAGAGTCAAGAACCAGGAAGCAATTTATGAGTAGAAAGATAAACTTATCACTAATTTGTGGATAATTTAAAAATAAAGACAATAGGGATGGAGAGATGGCTCAGCGGTTAAAGGCTCTAGCTTACAAAGCCTAATGGCCCAGGTTTGATTCCCCACTACCCATGTAAAGTCTGATGCATGGAGTGGCACATGTATCTGGAGTTCACATGCAGTGGCAGAAGGCCCTGGTGCACCTATTGTCTCTCTCTCTCCAAAATAATAATACATAAATAAACATTTTATTTATTCATTCATTCATTCATTCATTGGAGAGAGCGGGGGGGGGGATGGGTACACCAGGGCCTTCTGCCACTGCATGTGAATGCCAGACTTACGCGCCATCATCTTGTATATCTGGCTTATGTGGGTTCTGAGGAGTTGAGCCTGAATCTTTAGGCTTCATAGGCAAGTGCCTTAACTGCTAAGCCATCTTTCCAGACCATAAATAAACAGTTTTAAAAAGTAAAGGGAACACTGAAGTCATACAAGACTGTAATTATTAGTCTTGACCTCTTAACTTTAGCTTCTTTTATAGGAGCTTTTCAAAGTCTTTAAGGCTCTTGTTTATACAAATTATTGTATATGTACATGCATGTGTACTTAAGAATGCTTATCATGCATGAACATTAATAGTGTAAAGCCATAAAACTGACCACAGTGGTGGCTTGTCTTAAGAAAGCTAAGGCATACTTATATGTGTTATGAAATGCTATGCAGCTGTTAGAAGCAATAAAGGCTATGGATTAATTTACACACACACACACACATACACACATTGCCTAGAACTTTAAATATCTGTTAAATATGTCCTAGAATTTAAAGTAAGCCTTGGAATGTTTTCCATGAGAGACAGAACTGTTGTTCCAGAGCCTCCAGCCACTGTAATCAATCTCAGACATGTGGCACTTTGTATACATGCATGACTTTGTACACTTGCATCATCCATGTTTCTAGCTTACGTGGGACCTGGAGAGTCAAACATGGGTCTTTAGGTCTCACAGACAAATGCCTTAACCTCTAAGCCATTTCTCCAGTCCTATTTCTAATTTTTATATTATTTACTAGAGAAAGAGGTGAGAGGAAAAGAGAAGGGGTGGGGGAATGGGCATTCCAAGGCTTCCTGGCTTTGCAGATGAAATCCAGATGTACGTACCACTTTGGGCATCTGGCTTTACATGGGCACTGGGGAATCAACCCCCAGGCTTCCAGGTTTTGAAAACAAGTGCCTTTAATGGCTGAGCCATCTGTCTAGCCTCCCCTATTTTTATTTTTTTATGTAGGTTATAGTCCTATATACCTTCTCCCCTGATCCCATTTCCTGGAGGGCCCTTTCCAGTGGGGTTATTGGTGGTGTTCACTGTTAGGGCAATTCATGTGTTTGTCAGTCTGTGGGGGTGGGGGGTTGTGTGCCTCAGTATAGTTCTACCTACCCTGTGGCTCTTACAATCTTCCTGTCCCTACTTCCACAGCAATCCCTGAGCCTTGGCAGGTCTGTTATCAGTTTGGTTTAGTGCTGAGTTCTCCATAGCCTCTATACTTCTGTTTGATGTCTTTTTACTCTCCACAGTGTCAGTTGTCATTTCCCTGTAGCTGGTTGTCAGGCTAGAATTGGGACCAATACTTGTGTTGCTGCATCCCCTGCCATTTCTCCTGGGCCTTGGTAAATGTGGTTGAGATGGCATAGCCCAATACCTTATTTTTAATTATAGTTCATACCTTATTCATATTTCTTAGCTCTTTGACTTAATGTCCTCTCATTCCAGAGCCCCATGCAAGATAGTGCATTACATTAAACTACAATGGAGAGCATTTATTTATTTTTCAAGCATTACTTATATTGGCATTGATACATGGGTGTGTACGGTATACCTCGAGGTTTAATCTAATGCAACTTTATGTTCTAATTTTGTTGTTCAAAATCATTCCAGCTTTTACCATTAGGAGATCTTGGTTTGTTCTTGTATTCCTTTGATAAGTCCCATTGTTTTGTTACTTTTCTAGCAATGCAAGAATCCAAAGTCCTCAGTATCTCTCACTATCTCCCCAGAACCGGTTAGCAGTAAGAGCAGCACTTGTGTTTAAATCACCACTTTATCTCTCATGTTCCCTGGGACCTGGCATAGGTCTGCTCAAGGGGAGAGAACTCATGCCTTGTACTGAGAACCAAGTCAGCATCCTATGGTCATAGGATGGTCATAGACTCCAGAGAAGCTCCCACTAGTCTTTGGCTAAGATGAGTAGCTATATCCATCAAAATGTCTCTTAATTATGCCATCTGTATTTCTTCTTTTGAGAACTCTCTATTTAGTTCCATAGCCCATTTTTTCATTGGGTTGTTTGATTTCTTGTTATTTAGTTTTTGAGTTCTTTGTATTACCTGGATATTAATTCTATGTCAGATGTATAGCTGGCAAAGATTTTCTCCCATTCAGTAGGTTGCCTCTTTGCTTTATTCACAGTATCCTTTGCTGTACAAAAGCTTTGTAATTTCATGAGGTCCCAAAATTTGGAAGGCAGAGAGACAGGAAGATCCTAAGTTCAAAGTCACCCTGAGCTACTCAGTTTCAAAAAAACTAAGATCTGAGGAAGTGACTCAGTGATAGAGCTACTTGCCTAGAATATTCTAGGTCTTGGATCAATACACAGTACCTCAAGAAAAAGAAAGATTGGTAAATAAATTCAAGAGAAAAAAAAGTTTTACATCACATCCAGAATACACCTAGTACTATCTTTCTCATGCTTGTTTTTTAATTTTTTTAAATCAAAACCAGCCCCAGTTTTCCTTGCTGGGAAAAAAATTTGTTTTCATGTTCTATGTCTTCATTTTTTTTCTTTTACCATTTCCTCTCCTTCAGGTTAATTGGCATTAGATAGTCAACAGACAACATGTAAGGCCATCTCCACAGCTCTGTATCATTTAGCCAATCGTGTAAGACTGTGAGGTCAAGCTGTGACTATAAGACCCAGGACACCCGTGATAAGGGATAAAAATCCCAATAGACTTCCTGCTCTCCATGGTGATTTAATGTAATGCAACATCTTGCATGGGGCTCTGGAATGAGAGGACATTAAGTTAAAGAGCTAAGAAATATGATTAAGATATGGACTATAGTTAAAAATAAGGTATCGGGGGAGGGAGAGATGGCTTAGCAGTTAAGGTGCTTGCCTGTGAAGCCTAAGGACCCATGTTCGACTCTCCAGATCCCTCATAAGCCAGATGCTCAAAAATGAGGCAAGTACAAGGTCACACATGTCCACTAGGGTGGCACAAGCATCTGGAGTTCAATTGCAATGGCTGAGGCTCTGGCATGCCAATTCTGTTTCTCCCTCTGTCTCCCTCTCTCTCTCAAAAACAAAAAAAAAAAACAAAAAAAAAACATTAAAAAATTTTCAAAAATAAGGTATTGGGGCACGCCACCTCAATCACATGTACCAAGGCCCAGGAGAAATGACAGAGAAGCAGCAACACAAGTATTGTTCCCAATGCTAACCTGACAACCAGCTACAGGGAAGTGACAACAGACACTATGGAGAATCAGCAGACATCACGCAGAAATACAGAGGCTGTGGAGAACTGAGCACTAAACCAAACTTCTGACAGACCTGCCAAGGCTCAGGGATTGTTGTGAAAGAGGGGGCAGGGAGACTGTAAGAGCCACAGGGTGGGTAGAACTATACTAAGGAACCCCTCCCCCCCCCACGCTGACGAAGACTTGAATTGCCCAACAGTGAACACCAGTAATCCCACTGGAGAGGGCCCTCAGGGAAATGGGATCAGGGGAGGGGGTGTATAAGACTATAATCTATGTAAAAATAATAGCAGAGGCTGGAGAGATGGCTCAGTCATTAAAGGCACTTGTTTTCAAAACCTGGCAGCCTGGGTTTGATTCCCCAGTACCTACCCATGTAAAGCCATATGCCCAAAGTGGTACATGCATGGTTTTTGCCCCATGGTACCCCTTCTCCCATTTCAACTACAATTCCACAGCAGGTACAAATGAAAATACATGCAGCCCCAAACAAGATTACCACCACCTGCCCCTGTTTCGTTTCGTTTCGTTTCGTTTCGTTTCGTTTCCTTTCCTTTCCTTTCCTTTCCTTTCCTTTCCTTTCCTTTCCTTTCCTTTTCTTTTCTTTTTTGAGGTAGCGTCCCTACTGTATCCAAGGCTGACTTGGAATTCACTATGTAGTCTCAAGGTGGCCTCTAATTTACAGTAATCCTCCTACCTCTGTCTCCCCAGTGCTGGGATTAAAGGTATGCACCACCACATCTGGCTCTATGCTTTCTTCCTGCCCTATAAGAACACCAGTCCTACAGCCTCAGGAGTAGCTAAACTCAAGGGGCCCTTCTCCATTTATACCATTTGAAAAGAAGCCTTTTATTTTCTATTTTATTATTCTATTTGCCTTGAAGTTGTCCAGAAGAAAATTGATTTCTGAATAAAAATATGTTCCATGATAAACATAAAAAAGACAAATAAATCTCATGGGCAAAATTTATCCCCAGGTTATTATGTTAATATATATTTTATAAGCAAAACACAGAATGAAAGTATGAAATATTGCTACTCCAAGGCAAGCTTAGCATTGAACAAACCTGAACAAACTCTATATGGAAAACTGATCTTGTAGACAATCTTAAGGGTCATTTCATTTTAAAGTTTAATAGTTTGAGAGCATGTTGAAATATTATTTGATATATACTCACTCCCATCTTCTCACAGCACTGCTAATATTGGAAATTTTCCTTAAGCCTTTACCACTTGAAGTTGTTAGAGTCTGGATGTCCACCAACCAAACTGGACCTTGGATAATAAAATCCTTCAAAATGAGAAACTGAGTTGCTGCCTTTTAGGAATGCCTAGTTTAACAAAATAATTGGAGAGTTTCCTGTGCTTCCCTCTTCAGTTAAGAAGCCCACAATTTCCTTCCACTGTTTCCTGAATGCCGCTGGAGAGCACTGCGAATTGAAGTAAAATAAATGCAAGGAAAATGAGTTCTAGTTATATTACAGAATTAATGTAAAGTATGTGAGAAGCTGTTACCCATATAAGATCCTGGATCTTAATGGAACTACAAGCACTGGTTCTCCTCACTGCCAAGTCCTTATGCCCCTGTTGGACCATAGAGGTGGCAATATTGATAAGGTGTCTAGAATCTGCATCCCAGTGTCTATAAATGCACCAAACCCTTACAGTACATTTCCTCATTACCCAAGATCCCCAGTCTTAGTACATTTCCTGTCCCCAGAATCCAAGACCCTCAAGTGGCTGCGTGTATTCTGGCAGTGGCTTGGTCCTTGCTTGAGGTCAAAGGATGTTGAAATTAATGACAGAGGCAGAAGCCACAGGCCACGTCTCTTTTCATCAGCAGTGACGGCCTGCTCCTCTTTTGTAGGTCCGCCTCCCTCCTTTCCACCTTCTGCTTGTCGCATCAAGCAGAGAGCACATGCAATGTATTTGTGCCATTCATTGTCTTCAGTCCCAGTTACTCGTCTGCCTAAATTCATTCAACTTGTGTCAGCTGAAGACTTTTGCTTGCAGAGAACACACCTCAATCTCAACGTCTCTAAGAGCAAGGTTTATAACTTCCTCTTCTTTCTGTCACTTAGAGCTTTTAACTCATTATTTCCTAAGAGGGTCATTGTTAGATCAGTTGGGAAAACTATGAAGATCCAAGTTCCCAGCCTCACGGTCTTTCACATACCCAAGTCTGGATGCACCCTGGAAATAAGCAGTTTTCAGACTTTCTGTCATGAGCACACTATGTCAGAAACAGATGGACACATTTGTGTCTTTCAGTCATGTTGTAATTTATTGAATGACAAATAAACTCACAAGCGATATTCGTTTCGTTTAACAACTATGCTTAATTTCTCTTGATAATATAACCTTTGCCAATCATAGGTTCTTTTATTCCTATCTATCTATGTACCTATCTATCTAATTTATGAGAGAGAAATGGACAGATAAAGAGGGGAGAGAGAGAGAGTGAGAGACAGAGAGAGAGAATGGGTGTGTCAAGGCCTCTAGCCACTGCAGATGAATGTGCCACTGTGTGCATCTGGCTAACATGGGTCCTGGGAAATCGAACCTGGGTCCTTTGGGTTTGCAAGCAAATGTCTTAACTGCTAAGCCATCTCTCCAGCCCTTTTATTACAAACCTAATTATTACTATTTTAAACATTTTTATATTTGTTTATTTATTTGAAAGAGAGAGAGAGAGAGAGAGAAAGAGAGAGACCACACCCAGAGATAGATAGGCATGTGGGTAGATAGATAGATAAAGAGACAGATAGATAATGGACACTACTGGGCCTCCAGCAGCTGCAAAGGAACTCCAGACACATGTTCCACCTTGTGCAGCTGGCTTACGTGGTTCCTGGGAAATAGAACCAGGGTCCTTTGGCTTTTCAGGCAAACACCTTCACCATTGAGCCATCTCTCCAGCTCTTTTATTCCAATCTTTATTAATGTGCTCTCAGATTATACCCATAGATACATAGTTATGGAATGACTACCAAAGGGCTGCAGGGTTAAAAACTCAAAGGCCTTACTTGAAGGCAGAGAGCGGATATAGATGCAAAGAGAGTCACTGCGATGGTGAGATAAGACTGTTGACATGCCCAGTCTGAAAGCTGTTGAGGACATGCAGAGGCAGGTCAAGGCTGAGTGGGTTCAAGGATAGCCAAGGTACAGAATCAGTCTGGATGACTGGCAGGCAGTTCAAGTAGGCCATGCCAAGCAGTGGGAACTGTGCTGAGCTGAAGCACCAGGGATAGACAGGAGTTCATCCCCTGTTGATCCCACGGTGTTGAGAGCAGATGCTAGCTTGGTGTGGACCACCACACCCCAGTTAACACACATTCCTTCTTATGAACCAGGGAAGCCAGTGGTATCCTTCATTTGTGGGCTTGGTTTTCCTGATACGGTTTTTATATGTCCATGTGTCCATATGTCCCCCATCTACTTCCATAAGTTCATGTGTGGTCATTTGTCAGTCTGTGACCTGTGATTTATGCTACACAGATCACTTTGCCTCAGTATTTCCGGTCAAAATGGAACGAACTGCTCCACTGTAAACTGAAAGTATGCAGGCAGGGCTGCTCCCTATGGGGGAGGGGGGGGGCAAAGACATGTACTCTACTAATTTTAGAGATAACAGTGTCATTCCTAGAGAGGACGAGTAATTTATCCAGTGCCCTTTATTTATTACTCATATATCCTGCTAAGAAGCTGGGCAGCATTTGACAGAAGACCAAATTAGCCCTTGGAAGACAGGAGGGGAGGTTTGTTTTCTTCAGTAAAGACTAAAACAATGGCTACTTAATTTTTGTTTAATGGTGAACAAAAGCAGGAAGGGATGACCCGAGGGACCTAAAGCTCTGTCCATCCATCAATCAGTTCCCTCAACATAGAAATGGGGTGCAAAGTGCTTCTCTCAGAGGTCACTTGAAACCCCAAGATCATGTTTGAATGTCGGTTTCCATCCTGCGGGCTGTGGAAATCTTGGATTCCCAAGGCACAGGGTGCCCAGCGAAGAGCACAGTTGAAAATCAGTGCTGCTATGTACATCACACTGAGGTCCCCAGGATGGAGGGGTGGTGATTCCCTGGCCTCATTCCCCACCTTCTGGTAGGAGTGTACATTTCACACTCTGTCTTCTTCTAATGGTGGCCTCTGTCCTGGAAACTTGGAAGACTGCAGAGGGCATCTTTTCCTAGAAAGAGTTTTCCAGCCGCTGCTGGACAACATATTTTCCTGAGAAATTTCAGCTCAGGATGAACAACTATGACCGTGTCCAGCAGACACGTGGCAACTCCCAGGGAAGCTGCTGAATGAGCATCTGAAGGTCATACGAAAGCAGTGCTTGGTTCACGGCTGCGGCCACGGTGACCAAGGTCCACAGTGAGAGGTGCCTGCAATATGGCACTAAGATGAACACAGCCCCAGGATGTTAGGATTCAGTTTTCTTGTGTGTTCTCTTCTACTTTATTTCTAGCACTTGGTGGCACCTGCAACAACCCGTTTTTTTATTTAAAAAAAAGACTGGGACTACCTGGGGTCTCCATACTCAGTAACGGAAGTTCCTCATCAAAACCTTCTGGAACCTTCCTGATTAGCATAAAGGGTAGAACAGCTATTGCAGGATTTGAATGTGAAATGTTCCCCATAGCCTCATGTGTTTTGAATGTTTGTTCCCCAACTGGTGGCAATTTGGGAGGTGGAGACTTGCCGGGGGGAGTGTGTCACTTGGGGGTGGACCTTGAAGCATATTGGTCCAGCCCTACCGGGTGTTCATAGCTCCGCTCACTCTCTCCACTACCTCCTCATGGATATGTGATGGCGTGAGCCACCGTCCTGCTCATTCCCTGCTTTCCCCACTGTGGTGAAGCTTCCCCTGGAAACTGTAAGCTGCGTAGACACTTGCTTCCCACAAGCTGCTTGTGGACCAGTGTTTTGTTTCAGCAATGAGAAGGTAATTGCATTCTTACAAAGCTCCCGGGTGGATTCTTGTTTCACTAAGGACAGTGACCATGGTTACTTCAGGGATGGAGCATGCCATAGCACACACCGGTCAAGAAGGAAGCTGTTGGCAAAGAAATTGCCTCTGTGTGCAGCAGCTTCTGAGCCGGCCTGGCTGTTTCAGTCTGTGTCTCCCCCAGGCTCAGCCTGAGCGTCCCAATCCTGCAGGGCCATGGGGAGACCTTTCCTGCTGCCTCCAGCTTTGGGCCAAATGTACCTCTTCTCCTCACCGTGGAGCCTCGGGTTGTAAAATGTGCCTGGAACGCCTTTACTGGAAGAGCTCCTGTTTTTGCAGTTTCTCTTAACCCCAGGGTCACCTCAAAGCTCATCCTTGCCCTGGCACATGCTCCTCTCTAACCTCCATCTTTCGTGCTGCCTATGACACCAAGTATGCCTTTTTGTTGTGGGGGAAGGACTGGGGTGTGACTAGGACTATGGGCTACAGAATCAGATTTGAATCCATCATCTACCCTGTGGCTTGGCATTAATCACTACTCAACACCCGTTTCCCTATCTTTAAAGCAGGGTTAATAAAATAGACAGCACTTCATAGAGCTGCCAAGGAGGATTAAGCTAATTAACTTGTACCTGAAAGCAATAAGTGCTCAATAAACCTTAACTGCTATAATTACCAATTCAGTCCCCCGACATAAAGTAGGTGTCTGCTTTTCTTCTCATAATTCTTCATGGAGTTGCAGAGTTTTCTTGGGAGAATGCCACAAAGAGTGACCAAATCCCTGGCAGGTGTCAGGCATTTACCAGCCACATCTGCTGTATCTGACACCTCACTGGTTCCATGAGGTATTATTCAACCAACTGCAGGACCAAGAAGCCAAAATCCAAGACCTTGACAAAATGACAGTGTGTTGGTGAGGAAACCAGGCCTGTTTGGCACATGAGCCCTTTCTCTTGCAGGAAGCCAGGCCACCTGTGACAGCAGTGCTGGAGAACTCACAAAACAAGGACATTGCCTCTCCATCTCACTGAAGCAAGAAATACGGAGCGCCCTGTACTCAAACCACAGCCACCTCTTTACTTTCCCCATGCATCTTCTCGAGGCCTCTTTACCGTGCTGTGGTGTCTCTCACCATTCGTATGTGGAAGCCCATTCTATGATGTGAGCAGATTTGGGAGCAGGGGCTTTGAGAGCTACAGGAGTGAGGCACTGTGATTGTGACTCTTGCCCTTGCTGAAAAAAAAAAATGTCTCTAGACAGACCCCTTTTGGGCCCTTCACCCTATGAGGACATAGCAAGATGTCAGTTATCTATGAACTTAGAAGCTAGATATTGCAGAGGCCAAAACTGCTGCACATTCAGCTTGGACTCCCCTATCTCAAGCATAGCAAGGATAGTTTGTGTTTAAGCCATCCTGTGCACACGTTTGTTTTTTTTTTTTTCTTTTCTTCTTATAGCAGTAGCCAAGATGGGCTAAGCAGCTTTTCAAGATCAGAGGCCACTCAAGTGACCCCTGTCTTTGGTAAGGAGGCAGATGACAGGATGAGAAACAGACATTCCAGATTTAGAATATTGAGCAAGAAACCACGGAAACGTGTTTGTTGTCAAATATAAAATAGATCTTTCTATAAAGACAAGAAACCTTCCAGACATCTGTTCTCTATATTTCTAGCATTCTTTATACTTTCACTTCATTAAAGTAGGTACGTCGTATTATTCTGGCAATATGTCTATGGCTGAACTTGGCTACCCAGTGAAAACTCCTAACCCAGTTATTACGTGGGTCATTTACATTCCTAGTATTTTCACTAAAACTCGACTCTGACAAGCAGCATTTTAGCAAATGTTCCATTGCAGGGATCTAATGGAAGTTTTTATATTAGTTTCCTTTGTGAGAAATATTCGTTTGTCCTGATATGTAATGCCAATTTCAGAAACTAACATAAATGGATTCAACAAGCCAATGTTATTTATGCTTACATTTTCTTCCAATTAGAGTCTAAAAAAAAAAATGGAACTGGGAAGATTGCTCAGTGGATAAAGTGCTTGCCGTGCAAGCATGAGGACCCAGATTCACATTCCTAGCACCCCCACACAAGCTGGTCCCAGTAATCCCAGTGTTTGGGAGGTAGAGTCAGGAGGATCCCTGGGACTCACTGGCTAGCCAGCAGAGTTGGTCAGCTCTAGGTTCAGCAAGAGACTCTGTCTCAAGCAATAATATGGGGACTGAGAGATGGCTCAGCATGTAAGAGTGCTTGCTGCAAAAAACATGACATCTGACAGGGCCTGATTCACCCCAAGTTTGATTCTCTAACACCCAGAAAAACAGCTTGATGTGGCTATGCACATTTATAACCCCAGCTAAGAAAAGAGAATCACTGGGGCTTGCTGGTCGGCCAGCCTGACTGATCAAACAGTACCTCCAGGTACTGGAGTGAGAGATTCTATCTCAATGAAACATGTGGATGAGTGATAGAGAGGGGCATGCACCATTTTCCTCTGGTTTCCATGTGCATGCACATGCATACTTCACTTTATACACACACCCAGCACACATAGTACACACATATATACATGCATGAAACAAAGGAAGCTGGAGAGTCACTGAGGAAGACACCCAATATCCATCCATATGCACATGAAGAGGCACACATATGTGCACCCACAACTCACATGAGCATGTACAATCATGCCTACCACATCACAAATACTGTTGCAGATACTTTCTTGTTGCTGGGACAAGCACCTGACCAGATGCAGCTTATGGGAGGAAGGGGGTTTATTTCAGGCTTACATAATCAGTGGCGGAGGAAGCTGGCTCACTTCCATAGATACATAGCAGACAGACACCACCAAACAGCCAGAAAACACGAACAGGCAGAGCTCAAACTGCTCTGAACACTCTTTAGGGCTGGACTACAAGATCTGTCCCCAGCAACACTTCCTCCCCAATAGGGGTCTGCATGCTGGAGTCTCAAGTTACATTCTTAATCAAAAGTCGCTGGGGATCATTCATGCACATTCAAACCGCCACCACCATCACCACCACCACACCACCACTACCACCAACACACACACACACACACACACACACACACACACACACACACACAGAGAGAGAGAGAGAGAGAGAGAAAGAGAGAGAGAGAGAGAGAGAGAGAGGCATATATGTGAAACAGTAAAAGGAGAATATAACTTCATAAATGGTTTGTATTGGTTCTCCCACTTATTGCATCAAGAAATTCCACAAACAGATTAAAACATCTCAGTTAGTCCTTTTTGGTCTCTGCACTTCTTACTTTCCCAAGTATGAGTCCTGAATTATGCTATTTTCAATCTGATCATTGCTAGAATTTATAATGCTAAATCTTCACAGTGATTCATGAGTAAAGGTGTTCTCTCTCTAAGAAAATAACACCATGCTGAGCTAACTGGCTGACCAACTTTGAAACGTGTGGCTCTTTTTCAAAGCACACATGTTTCTGAGTTGAAAAGACTGTTGGCTGTCACTGATCACTACTTCATCACTGTTATCTCTACACAATAGTTACACAAAGAAGTCCTCCCCCCCATTTCTTTCTGGATTAAACACAGGACATGTTCAGGGACACATACTACATTGAAGGAAACAGCTAGAACTATAGACCTGATCATTATCAAGACTATTGTTCAGCCATTGTTAAACCACTAGTCTGTTGGTAATTAACTAGATTATGGCAACGAGGTATGTGATAGCATACATACAGAGTAATACCACAGAACCCGGAGCATAATAACTGCTCTAGAAATTTTGTCTATTGCCATTTTGATTGTTATTAATATGAAGTATGACATGAACTTGGCTTATGCCGAAGTCAAACCCTAATATCATATTGACAGAACTGGCAAACAAGAGTCAATAAGGGTCTTTTTTTGTTGCAATTACCTGACTTTTGCACTTACGTTCTTATTGCTGTGACGAACGCCCAACCAGAAGCAGATAAAAAAAATAAAGAATATGGGAGGAAAGGATTTATTTCAAGCTTACAGATTCCAGGGGAACCTTTGTTATGGCAGAAGAAGTGGGCTCACTTCATCATACATCAATAGCAGAGAGAGAACAAGCAGCCAGAGCTCAAGCTGGCTCTACACACACCTTAGGGCTGGGCTCAAGATCTGCCCCCCAGTGACACACATTCTCCAGCAAGGCTCCAGTGGCTGGAGACTTCAGTCAGACACTTAAATTAAAATACAACTGAAGTTATGGGGACATTTACATTCAAAACCATCATAGAGATGAAAGAGAATTACAAGCAATCCTTCTCATAGTGACCTAAGTACCTTAAGGGATACTGAGTTGTAGTATCCATGGGGGGTATAAACTTAAAATTATTGTATTATGTCTTCCCAATAATATCAGGCTGTTAACTGGGAAAAATATATTTCTCTCATTTTGGCAACAATCATGACCAAAGAAAGGTGAGAGTGCTTACAACTGTAGGCTGGTTTCAGCAAAACCCACATTCTTCTTCTGTTCCCAAGAACATTCTTGCTCTCCAAATACTTTATGTCAATTTCTTATAAGCAAAGGAATACTGCACAGAAATGGCTCCCAACTTCCCATGGGAGAGGGAGGTAATAGGGAGGCAGATGTTCCAACATCTGTACAGGCAAGAAGCCTGGGAACAGGTGCTTCGGAAAGGCTTGACCTCAAAACCCTTCAGTGATGTTGCTTTTTCAATTTTCCAAGCCTAGGACAGGAATGACTTTGGATTCAGTGATTCTCAGGGGAAATGAAAAGTCACTTCTCAGGGGGAAATACAATCTCATGAGGATTCTTTTCAAACCCCAACATTCTAATCTAGTTGTCTGAAGAGAGTTTTATCACCCTTGAACTGCTAGAATGAAGGATAAAGAAATAAGTGCCAATGAATAACCCTTGCCACCACTGGACACAAGGCCTTTCCTTTCCTTTATATTATGATTTTATTTATTTGTTTGTTTGAGAGAGAGACAGACAGAGAGAGAGAGAGAGAGAGAACGAGTGAAAGTATAGGCATGCCCAGGCCTCCTGCCACTGCAAACAAGCTCAGACGTATAAACAACCTTGTGCATCTGGCTTTATGTGGGTATTGAGGAATCAAACCCAGGCCATTAGGTTTTGTAAGCAAGTACTTTTAACCTCTGAGCCATCTTGGCAGCCCCCTTTAGAATCTTAGGGCTAGCAACCACTGGTGGAAGGTGTCAAGGTCTCATCCCAATTCAAAATTCCATGTTGTAAGAAAAAAGACCTAAAAATCTAACTGCTGGTGGGTGAAACACAATTAATTTTTACTTGGACATTAAATCAAGGAGCCACTGTCAGAAAAAGCATGAGTAGTCAGATCTTCACAAAAAGTAACATTTGTGGGCTGGAGAGGTTGGCTTAGCAGTTAAGTCGCTTGCCTGCAAAGCCTAAGGACCTAGGTTCAATTCCTCAGTACCCATGTAAGCCAGATGTACAAGGTGGTATATGCATCTGAATTTCTTTTGCACTAGCTGGAGGCCCTGAAGTACCCGTTCCATCTCTCTATTTTCCTGTCTCTCTCTATCTTCCTTTCTCTCTGTCAAATAAATAAACTAAAAAGTAACATGCATGTTTCCAAAGATTTTATGAACTATCCTCAATATTAGGTAAATGGCTGGTCTAAGAGTGGAAACAGGTTTCAGGAATTTTCCCAGCAAGATTCTAGTTCTCACAACATCCCATCCATGTGAGTATAATGCTGCCTTTCACACATGAGTGTTTGGCACTTTGGCATCCAGGTCCTCCCCTCCCCATCACCCTGCACTGCATCATATGGAAAACACAGCCAATGTTTAACCCTCCTTTTTCATTAGTTTCTTACTTAGACTTTACACATGTTCCCATGCCAAACCCAGGGACACTTTTTTCTTTGTGTGAGAGAAAATTGTAATCTGACAGATTTCATACTACATTGTTTTTTCAAGCTTAGAAAAATTTTGTATTGAGTCCCCTGGGATCTGTATCACTCCTTTGAAGTTTTTAAAGTCACATACATGCTTTAAGTATTTTTCAGTTTGCTATAATTAGGCTTAATGCTATGTTTTCAGGATACTGCCTTATAATAGGATTTTGTACAAAAGTATTTAGAAGCATCCTATATACAGAACAGTGATGGCAGGAGACAAGTTGAGGCCATTTGGAAAAGTATTCTGGATAATTAATATAGGCATTCTTTCTCTAATATCACATCAGGGCTTAGAATAGAATGTTTATATGGAATAAGGGTTTTAAGTGTATGATTTCTAACTTGGGAGATAGGATAAAGGTACATGCTTGCAAAACCTACAGGTCTGGGTTTGATTCCCCAGTACCTATGTAAAGCCAGACAAACAAATTGGTGTATATGTCTGCAGTTTATTTGGAGGGGCAAAAGACTCTGGCATGCCCACACTCACTCTCTCCCAAATATATATGGCATTAAATAAAAGTTAAGAGGCTGGAGTGATTGCTTATTGCAGGCACTTGCCTGCAAAGCCTAAGGACCAAGGTTTGATTCCTTAGTACCCACACCCACAAAAGCCAGATGCACAAGGTGGAAGATGTGTCTGGAGTTTGTTTTCAGTGGCTAGAGGCCTGGGTGTGCCCATTCTCTCTCTCTCTCTTTGCCTCTTTCTCTCTCTCAAATAAAAACCAATAAAATATTTTTTTTAAAAAATGTATAATCTCTTTCCCTTGCCTGGATATATTTTTACCTTGGAGGGAGATGTACGAAAAGAGTCAGGACCAGGACTCCTAAAACTAAGTGATCTTCCATGTTCTTGCGCTGTTTCTTGTGACTCTGAGACTTCAGTGAACATGTAAGCCCTGCACATTCCACACAACAGAGAGCTCAAGAAAACAGGCAGTAAGTGCAGGCATGTCTGTTACACACAAATATAACTTCTGCTAACTAGTTATGATGTCAATATGGATTTAATTATCTCATTTTAATTTCCTAGTCCTATAGGTAATAACCAATAACAGCAAACTGGAAGAGAAGGAGACCAACAGTAAGCCATGGTCTTCCCAGTGAATTCAGTACCATGATGATCGTTGTACAGCAACTCTGCATGACATCTGTTATTGTTATTGTACACATGCAGATTTGTGGCTTCGTGACTGTAAAGGCAGCAACTGGTGAGGTTTATGAGTCAGGTCTGCTGGCTTATGACACATGACATAAAACTATAAATACTATCTACCATTTCACACCAATAAATGTGATACCTTACATACAAAGTCAAATCTCTTGAAAGACATAAAGTACTGAAACTCAGAAAGAAACAGATAAACTTAAAAGTCTTGTGTCCATTAAAGAAACTGAACTTTTGGTTAAAAATCTCCCTTAAAGTCAATTTCAAGTCCATATGCTTTTACTTGAAAATTCTATTAAACATCTTTTAAAAAGGGGACTGAGGAAATGGCTTAGCAGTGACGGCATTTGCCTGCGAAGCCTAAGGACCCAGGGTTGATTCCCCAGGACCCACATAAGTGCACAAGGGGGCACATGTGTCTGGAGTTCGTACGCAGTGGTTAGAGGCCTTGGCATGCCTGTTCTTTCTTTCTCTCTGTCTGTCTCTTTCTCTCTCATAAATAAATAAATAAGTAAGTAAGTAAATAAATAAATAAATAAATAAAATATTTAAAAAAATCAGTGCTAACCAAATTCTTCTGAACAATTAAAATGAAAAATATATTTACCAAGTCATTTTTGAGGTTAGCATTATTTTGACACTCAACTCAAAGATAACACAATAAAGGAAAACTATATAGCAATATCTAATGATCATAGATAAGTTTAAGATTCTTGCATATTATGCAAAATTATTTTTAAAATTCAACAATTTAAATATAACAATATATAAAAATAGTATTATCTATTTAATGGTTGTTGGGGATTGAACCCAAGGCCTTGCACATGGTCTACTAGTGAATTACACTCTATCCCCATAATAACATTTCTTGACGAAGGTTTACCCTAGATGAATAGTAAGATCTACTTATTACATTAGTTATACTAATAAGCCTTTTCTTTCTTGAAGAGAACTAAGTTGTTTGAAGTTTTGTTATTATTCAATAAATGAAACAGTATGGTCTCTTTTCTTAAAAAAAAGATTTATCCTAGCAGCATTATGTTGGCTTAATAATCAAAGCTCAAGTCATCATATTAACAGACTAAAAAGAAGGGAGGTTTTCAGGAAAAAGTAGGTGACAAAATCTGTTGGTGGATAAGATTTCTCAGCAAACTAGAAGTAGATGGGAATATTTATTGAACTGATAAAGAGTAACCATGAAAAATTTACTATTACCATCACTTATAATGAAAAAAGATTCAATGCTTCTCCTGACAGGGAGAATGAGGCAAGTGTCCACATTTGGACTACTTCAACTCAACACTGAACTGGTGTTTCCAGCAAGTGTAATAAGACACAGAAAGAAAAGTTGAGCTGTATTTGTAGGTCACAAGGTCTATGTAGAAAACTTGGTGGAATCTACAAAAACATCTAGAACTAATGCAATTTTGAAGGATATAAGATACATTTGCAGAAGTAATTGCAATTTTATGAGCTAGCAACAAACAGAAAATAAAATCAAAATTACTATTTATCATAATATTAATATCTGCTGTTTATTTTTTTCAAATTAGGGTTTCACTCTAGCCCAGGCCAATTAGGAACTCCCTCTGTGTCATAGGCTGGCCTTGAACTCACAGAGTTATTCCTACCTCTGCCTCCTGGGTACTGGGATTAAAGGTGTGCACCCCCACACTGACTAATATAAGTTTTGAAGAAAGGTATAAAGATGATAAAATGATGAAGCATGTTTTTTTAAATAAATGATTCCAGAACAATTGGATATCATAAGCCAAAATTGCATATGTATGCACATATACCACAACACACACACACACACACACACACACACACACACACACACACACATATACACACACCTAAAGTTTCTAGGAAAAAACCCAACAGGGCTAGAGAGATGGCTCAGCAGTTAAAACGCTTACCTGAAAAGCCTAAGGACCTGAGTTTGATTCCCCAATACCCACGTAAAGCCAGATGCACAAAGTGGAGCATGTGTCTGGAGTTTGTTTGCAGTGGCTAGAGGCCCTGGCATGCCCATTCTCTCTCTTTCTCTATTTGCCTCTTTTTCATTAGAGAAACTCAAAATAAAACTACAATGAATTGTCAGTTTACAACTATTAAGATGCCTGAATGGGAAACACTTAACTCCACTCTGTGTTGATGAGGGTGTGGAGGAACAGGAACTCTTATATGGGCTAGCCTTACAGGTTTCCAGTGAAAAGAGCATGTATGTGCCTAGCCTGCAGTCCGTGTCCCATTCCCCAAAACATGTGCATGTCCTGATTTTACCCAGATAGAATCCCGAAAAGCTTGAACTAACATAATTAAAGAGAGCAGAACAGTGGTTGCCTTGGTGTGGAAGGGGGTAACCGGAAGGGCAGGTCAAAGGTTACATGAGAAGGCATAAGTGCTCTGCTCAGCATGGGACTGCCTGTTATCTTAATTGTGATTCTGGTTTCATTGGCATATTTATGTCCAAACTAATCAAACTGCACACTCGATTTCATATTGCTGTTGCCTCAGTGAAGCTGCTACTGCTATTGATACCAATGGTGAGTAACTATCAAATCTGTGAAAACATGTGCTAACATTTTAGTAGAGAGCTTCTTTAGAGAAATTCTGGAGTGGGCGAGGGTGGGGGGAACGGAAGCACCTTGGGTCTTGTGTTCAGAGAGCAGCTCTTTCCCTGAGTCATGGTTTCTTGGTGCTATTGAGCCAATGTAGATGCAAAAGTTCATGAACTTCAACCACTGATTCTTGGCAGCAGTGAGGCAATCTGCTTTTGTGTACTGGGCTGCTGCACAGGAAAGTAAAAAGGCTGGGTGGCCTTGAAGTTGTTTGGAGCCAGGTGGTATAAGGAACTGATCATGAGTATTCTAGGAAGGCAGTGGAAACATACTATAACTTGGGCTTGTTCACTATTTCTCAAACGTGGTTGGGCTTAGTGTATTTAATTAGTGCATGAGTTGTGGGCTCATACTGTTTCTATCATTTCATAAACTTGCTGAAATGTTCATTAAACTTTGTCTGTTTCACCCTTAAAGAATGGGCTTTAAATATTAATGTACCTACCTTATAGAGTTTTTAGGAGAATTAAATAAAAAATATAATGTACTAGCTATCTTCTTGTATAAAGGAACTTAACAAAAAATAACAATTTCTAAGTTAGATAATGAGCACCCAAAATTATATTTTCAAAAGCCAAAATTGAACTGAGAGTTTAACAGTAGGATATATGACATACTCTTGTTATATGTTGTGATTAAAGTTCTATTCAAATGCTAAAATCTTAACTATTAGAACAACTTATTGAATGAATTTAAAATTTATTTAACAACACTGCTTTATAGTTCTTATTATCTATAAGCACTATTTTACAAACATTAACTCATTTAATATTTAAAATATACATTGAAAGTTACTATTTATAGTTGTCACCATTTGCATATGTCAATGTATATGCAAATGTATGTGTATACTCACATATGTAGAACTTCAACTCAAATTTGCTTTGCAGAAATAATATCAACAAAAGGAATTAGATAATATTAAATTTTTCAACAGATGGGACTAGCTTTTTTGGCCAGTAATAAATGATATGGGGGATCTTTATCAGAGAAGATAAAAGAAGTTTTTTTTTTTTTTTTTTAGAGGTAGGGCCTCATGCTAGCCCAGGCTGGCCTAAAACACTCTAATTCTAGGCTGGCTTCAAACTCACAGGGATCCTTCTACCTCTGCCTCTGAATGCTGGGGTTAATGGCATACACCACCATGCCTGACTGAAAGGAGTTTTTTTTTGTTGGACAAGTTCTTACAATGTTTCTAATGCCATATAATCTAGAAATCAGTCAGTACATTAAAAAGTTACTGCTTATTAACCTTAACATAAAGTTTAATAGGAACTCATACCAGGGGTTAGGGAAATTGCTCAGTGGTTAAGGGTACTTGCTTGCAAAGTCTGCCATCCAGGTTTGATCCCAACACCCATGCAAAGCCAGACACAAAAACTAGTGCAAGCATCTGGAGTTCATTTGCAGTGGCAAGCCCCTTTACACACACATGCAAATAAAAAAATACAGTAATACTTACGAAAACTCTCACACACACTATATATATGTATATGTACATATACATACATATATATACATATATATATTCTACAATAAAAGGATGATTTTAAATGGAACTAACATTAAAAAAAAATATTGAGAGCAAGGAGAGAGAGAGAGAGAGAGAGAGAGAGAAAGAGAGAGAGAGAGAGGGCATGCCAGAGCCTCCTGCCACTGAAAACCAATTCCAGATGCATGTGTTATTTTGTGCATCTTGCATTACATGGGTACTAGAGAATCAAACTTGGGATGACAAATTTTGCAAGTAAATACCTTTAACTCCTGAGCCATCTCTTCAGCCCCAAGGAATTAACATTTCTTAATAGCATTCTAGTTACTAGTCACAGGTATACCTGCATGCAAACTATTTTGCTAAATATCTACCATAGTGCCCCAGGTTGAAGCAGACATATTAATCCTATTTTTAATAGGATTCCATCCCAAATTAATTAATGTTACCCAAAATGCTTCAACATAAATAAATCAGGTCTCTGAAGGGAGTGCTGACTAAGGACTGAGGCCTCTCACGTCTTCCAAAGGGAAAGCTACTCATCTATTTTCACTATGTTTATTTTAACCATCAAAAGAAAAAGAAAGATATTCTTTAGTTTCCTAAGTCAACAAAACTT
Source organism: Dipus sagitta (assembly GCA_036346955.1). Lineage (NCBI taxonomy): Eukaryota > Metazoa > Chordata > Mammalia > Rodentia > Dipodidae > Dipus > Dipus sagitta. The sequence continues at coordinate 30,819,706 of CM070771.1, forward strand.
ATTTATGTTGACAGAGTGTCTTGCTGACTTAAACTCACAATCCTCCTGCCCCAGTATTCTGAATGCTGGGATTCTAGGTATGAATCCAACTTATAATATATTTCTTAAGCAGAAACTACTTGACACTTATGGAACCTCACTGCTTCTACCACACTTTGCTTACTGTCTTTGATGAACTTTATTAACATCCAGTAATAATGCACATGGAACACACTATGGCAATGGAGGAATCTTCCTGAAAAAAAAATCATTTCTCCATGTAGCTAATCTCATGGCTTGAAGTTCAGTTTTGTATTATGCTATTACATAAGGAGGTGAAATACAAGAGTTTTGGGGAACACAAAGAGAAATGAGGTTTAAACTAACAGCTCTTGAGAGACCAGTACGTGAGCTTTCGAACTTGGAGGGCCTTTTGCATCCCTGGAGAACGTGGGCCCTGTGAGGCAGCCCTATATAGAAACTGGCTATCATAGGCCAAAGCAGCAAGTGTAAGGAAGCAAGTTTGGAGAGTGGAATTATACAGAAGATCATTTCTGCTCATCACAGAAGGAAGACAGAAGGCTCCAAAGGAAAATGCTCTAGCTAGTTTTATTTATTTGTGTGTGCATGCATGTGCGTGCGTGCGTGCATCTCTTGTTGCTGCAAACCAACACTAGATACATATACCACTTTGACTCAAGCACCTTACATGGGTGCTAGGGAACTGAACCTGGACCAACTAGCTTTGCAAGCAACAGCCTTTAACCCCTGATCTATTTCCCTAGCCCCTCAAGCTAGTTTCTGAAGGAAGAGAAAGAGCCTATGAGATGAGTCATGATGGGGAGAGCATTTCCACTGAGGAAAGTGAACTGGGCGTGAAATGGGCTTTATGTGCTTAAGAAGCGAAAAAGTATAATGCAGGGTGAGGCTCACTTTGTTAGAAATGAAGATGTGATTTTGCATATAAAAACTGTTAGAGGACTTCAGTTGTAAAAATCAAGAGCCTACTTAATAATCAGCACTTCCACCTCTCCCACCAAGGACTTGAAATGCATTTTTCCTATTAGTACTATACTGCCACTTCAACCAGGCAAGATCTCCATGCTTTTATTAATTGATAAGGAAAAGAGATTCAGAGAGATAGGTGGTCTGCCCTGAAAGTAGTAAGGCCACAGTGGAATATTCCTGGGCTCTGGAGCATTAATATCATGCTCTTACTGTCATGTTGAGACCACGGAACCCACGTGATTCTCGATTGTGGGTATGAGGACCTGTTACAGGTAGCTTCTTGTTGCTGGGACAAAACACTGATTGAAGCAGCTGATGAAAGCACGTATTTCAGCTGTCAGTCTCAGTGGAAGCTTAATCATGGCAGGGAGAGCATGGCACAAGCAGGAAGCTGTCACATATCTTGTTGGAAGTAGTCTAAATACTGGGCTTGGAGCTGGGCTAATAAACTTCATGTCTTCCCCCAGAGACTCACCTCCTCCAGTCAGGCTCCACCTCTCAAAGGCTCCACCAGCTAGAGAGTAATATGAGTATTAATCGCAAACACATGAGGCTATGGGAGACATTTTACACTCAAATAACCACAGGACTGCTGGGAGGAACTATCCTCACTTTTGTCCAGGTGTCACAAGCTGCTCTCAAAATAACAATCCCAAAGAATTAATTACACAGTCTAGTTACCTGAATAACATTGTGGGGTACTCCAACAGAACACAGGACAGCTTTTCCATGAAATCCCACAGGGAGACCCTCCTGAGAGCTGCCTTACACTGATAAAAGGTTGAAGTCTGGTTCATAGCACCTAAGCCAGGCATAAGGTATAGAAAGAAAGGCTTGGAAAATATAGGCTTCTAGACTCAATAAATGACCCATGCAAAGGCCCTGTGGTTTTTTTTTTTTTTTTAAGAAGCAGAAGTTGCTGGTGTCATGGCTGGTAGGGTACCACACTACCGTGGGATCAGAGCCCATGCCACAACTATGTATGCTCTTCCATAATACCAAGGTGTGTCACATTGTCCAATTAGATTCAGGGATGCACATGCTTAAGTGCTATTGACTTTTCTTTTACTGGTGGAAAGGGGTAATTAATTTTCCTTTGGTGTCCATCACCTTTCAGATGAACAAGAAAGAACTCTGCCTGGGACCTGTGGACTAAGTCACATCATCCTTAAGAACCTTTTCAAGGTGAAAACAAAAGTTTGCTCATCATTGCATCACTTACCAACTTTGCCAATGACACAATTGATAGAGACTAAGTGCAAGGTAGTGTTCCTTTGCAGGTAGTCAGTTAGGGACACAGGCCCAAATGAGCACAGATGCTGACCTGCGTGGGAGAGACTAGAAGGCAACTCCAGCTCGACTCAAGACAGCCATCAGGACTGGTTTCCTGGTTCCTCTTCCTTTATTTCCCATGTGGATTTTTTTCTAACCCTGGACTCCTTCTGTGCTTTCCTCTCTGTGCCACCAACAAAAGTCCTCCATATACATTTAGACTTTAACCAATGAAGTTCATCCCAGCCCGATGCCTAACATACATTGATGCAAGTCACCATGTGGGTTACCCACTCGGGATCCCTCCCAGCTTGACAGTTTTCTGCTTTACGTTCCTAAAATAATAAATCTTTCTTGATTTATCCTTCTGTGTGTCTACCCTTGCCAATTCTTTATGAGTCATAAGAAAAGAGTTTGAGGGTCACTGGCTTGGGGAGTTCTAGTGACTGTTAAGTGTCTGGTGCTTTAACCTCTATGCTACACCCATTCATATTTACCAATGCTGTAGATTAACAACTTCCAGCCATCTATTACTATAAAAGAGGGAAACAAGTGCTGACTGGCTTGGGTCAAAACTGACGTTCTATAGCATCAAAATGAAATGCTTTACATTTGTGTTTCCCTATGCACTGGACTTTGAGCTAAAGCTCTTGTCGAAATGGTCTCTGTGAGGAGAAATGGGGTCTTTTCATGCTGCTTCTGTTTGCTAAACTTCAGACCCCCCTCCCAGGTAAGCAGGGAACACCACTGCGATCCTGGCTGAGGCTGCGGATGTGCATCTGCCCAAACATCCTGGGTCTTCTAAGCAAAGCAAATGGCCCCTGGCCCTGGGCTGAGGGCTTTCATTTTCTAAAGAGCCAGGAGAAAGACATGCACCATGGACGGCCACATTTCTCTTTACACACGAGGTATATTTTATGACTCCTCTACAAATACTATAAATGCCGTAAATGCCATTGTGCTTTCAAATGTTTGTCTTTTTTCTTATCTTAACTCCCAATGCTTGAGTTCCAGGATTTGCTGTTTATTTTGTTTACATCACTTTCACACTGAAAGAAGCACAAGCTTTTCCTTCATTAAACACTGTTCATCTTCTATTCATCATGACTGATGGCACTAGCAGATAGAAAGGGCCACGGGACAAATCACTAAGTGTTTATGTCACAGAGAATGCTATTTTCTTGAGGACGGCCCAGGCATCTTCTCTTTTGCTTCCCACCCCTTCATTTGCCAACCTCACAGTTTAAAGTGAAAAAAAAAAACAAAGCAACAAAAGGACAAAAATGAATCTGAGTAAGCAAGTTCAACTTCTCCAGTGAGTCAGTGAATCTTATTCCTTTTTCATGGTCTCATTTCTACTTTCAGGCGACAAGTAAATTTAAATCCAGATACTCGATGAGGGAAAGCATGCATTATGTGTCTTTCTGAATCTGGCTCCTTTTGCTTAACGTAACAATTTCCGGCTCCATCTATTTTCCTGAAAATATCATTGCACCTTATAGGCAAAAGAAATTTCATTTTAAAGCATTTTTATTCACTTATTTGCAAGCAGAGTGGGGGAAAGAGAGAGAGAGAGAGCGAGAAGAGAGAAGACAGAAGAGAGAAAGAATGGGCACAGCAGGCCCTGTTGCCATGGCAAATGAACTCTATATGTATTCAACACTTTGTGCTTCTGACTTTATGTGGGCACTGGGGTAGTGAACCTAGGCAATCAGGCTTTGCAAGCAAGCACCTTTAACTGCTGAGCCTCCTTCTCAACCCTCTCATTGTTTTTTTTCAAGGTAGGGTCTCACTGTAGCCCAGACTGACCTGGAATTCACTATGTAGTCTCAGGGTGGCCTTGAACTCTCGGCGATCCTCCTACCTCTGCCTCCCGGGTGCTGGGATTAAAGGTATGTACCATCACGCCTGGCCCCTCTCATTTTTTTAAAAAAATATTTTATTTATTTATGAGAGAAAGAGAGAGAGAATGATGCACCAGGGCCTCTAGCCAATGCAAAGAAACTCTAGACCTGTATACCACCTTGTTCATCTGGCTTTACATGGGTACTGGGTAATTAAATTTGGGTCCTTAGGCTTTTCAGGGAAGTGGCTTAACTGCTGAGCCATCTCTCCAGCCCCCTCATTTTTTATATACATCATCTTTTCTTTATCTATTTATCTGTTACTGGCATTTAAGCTGGTTGCATTTCTTAGCTATTGTGCATAGCTCAGCAAGAAACAGACTTGCAACTGTAGGATGATTTAGAGTTCTTCAGGTATATTCCAAGAGTAGAATATAGCCACATGACTTGGTAGTTCTAGTTTTTGTGTTTATTTATTATTTATTTATTTACTGAGGAATCTCTACACTGATTTCCTTAGAGGTTGTACCGATTTATATTTCCACCACTAGTGTATTGGGATTTCTATTTCCTACACTCTCACAAGCATTTGTTCTCTTTTCTTTTTTGATGTTTTATTTATTTATTTACTTAAGAGAGAGAGAGAAAGAGGCAGAGGGAGGCAGAGAGAGAATGGGTATGCCAGGGCCTCCAACCACTGCCAACAAAATCCAGATGCATGCGTCCCCTTGTGCATCTGGCTTACGTGGGTCCTGGGGAATCGAACCGAGGTCTATTGGCTTTGCAAGAAAACACTTTAACCGCTAAGCCATCTCTCCAGCCCTCCTTTGTTTTCTTGATGCTACCCATCCTGACTTGTGAGAGACAGAACCTCATACCCTCTTTAATTTACATTTCTCTGATGGCTAAGGGTGTTTAACACTTTCTCAAACATTTATTGGTCATCTGTATTTCATTCATTAGTCCATCTGTCGACTGGGTCGGGGGTGTTTAATTTTTGTAGTTCATTATTATCTGTTCTAGATATTCATCGCCTATTTGTTGGCAAAGGTTTTCTTCCCCAGCTCTTGCCAGTCTCCTGATTGTGATCTCTAATGCTTTTAGGGCTGTAATAGACTATGGTGTCTCAAATTTGGGAAGAAAATCTAGCTTTTAGGAACAGTGCCTTAACTTCCTGATAAATATGTAATAGGATTTTTAGGGCAAAAAGCCCAGTGCCATCAGTTCCAGTAAACTAGGCTCAGTCACCCACCCCAACACATCAACTACAGAGAAGTAATGATGAAAGCACCAAGAAGAGGGTCAAGGCCTTGGGAAGAACTGACAACCAGATGCCGTGACCCAAGTTCATCTGTGTATTGATATGAGCTTTGTGGTTAAGAAGTAGAAAAGACACAGAATTGGGACAAGAGCTATGGATAATTACACAATCCTAGCCAGGATGTCCTCAGCACTGCACAGGTTCCACAAGGTCTTCCAAATTTGCTGTCATTGTCATTGCTTATGAGGATCAACTGGTTCTCACAAGACTGGTTCCCATTTTTGCCCCATGCACAGCCTCACCCACATGAATAATGCCCTACTTTGTGGGGTGGTCTTCCCTGCAGGGTTTTGTTCTTCCTGGAATCCACGGTCACTGCAGCTTTAAGATAAGGACTTTTTACATCCTTGCCTCCATCCTTGAACAGGGACGATGTAAATAACTTGCCTGTGCAGAATCAAGCAGGCGTCTTCTCCAGAATAAAACAGGCAGGCTCAAAAACCAAGACAGAAATTTGTTTGTAGTTTTCTTGTGGGTCTAGTTATTTTCTTTTTTTTTTTCTTTCCTTTTTTTAAAGCATAATTTCTCAGGGTCTAAGTCACTTCTCATTGTCAAATAATGAGTCCTGAAGTCCTCAAAGTTTTGGTCACGTCACTGCTTTGCGTGTAGATGGAAGGCCATCTCTGCTTTTCTTTCCTGATCCATTGCTACATCAAATTTCCACACTGACCTCTCCCATATGTTTCTACCACCTCTTCTATATCCTCTGCTGAATAAAAGAAATGTTCATGTACTCTGGGTGAATCTGGAAATAATCAGGTGGTCTCTTGGTGCTATAGGGTTAAATGCCAGGATTCTCTAGAGTGAAATGAACGCCCCAAGCTGTACTATACTTTAGCACAATTTAGCACATACAGGGTGAGGGAATCACAGATGTATAAATGAATATAACAATGGCTTTGGGTCATGGGACACTCCAGACCTACTAGCAAGATCAAGCATTCCACAGATCTGAGAGTTAATGACATTTTTTTGAAAAAAGTATTTTCCTTATTCTTTAGCTTATTTTTTCACATAATCACCAACAATCATGTATTATATCAGTGACAAAAAAATCAATTCAGTGTTTCTAAAAATAGAGATGATTCTCACCAGAAAGCCTATTTTAAAGCTCATAAGAAGATAAAACTGCTTTCATTGTTTTAAGAGCAGCTATATCTGGAAGCTGGATGTAAGAGCAGGAGTCTCGCGCTTCTGGAAGTTGTGACAAATGCCTATGCAAGATGCCATGTATTTATTTTGGCAGTCTCCAGTTTGTTTTCTTTTACCTAAAATTTTGGGGTTTAACGGCAGTGTATTGAAAAGAATGGTGCTTTAAGGAAAAAAGTCATGTTTTAAAATTGTTAAATTTCATGATCCAAAAGAGAAAAATGTAATGTCTTATGACCCCCAAAATCCTATAGCAAGTTTTCTTTTCATCGTTGTTGTTGTTCAAACTTTCCATATGCTAATGAGCAATGTTATTTCCAGGTATTTACTCTGGGATCTGAGAATAATAACGGACTTTGAAATTGTAAAGTGATTGTTTACAAAATAACTAGTAACTTATAACTATCATATCGTGACATTTCCAGTTTAAAACCAGCGGTGGTAAGCTGTGATACTGCTAAAACTGCGATTTACGCCACAGGACAGCACAGCAAAGTCTGCTCCATCACCTCTTCTCCTTCACCCTACGGGTCACTGCGCTCCATACATTGTGTAAATGGTTGAAGAAAAGAAGAAAAATAATATTCCAGGAAACGTTAAAAGAGCATGAAATGGACATTTTGGGGCCCATAAATAAAGTTTTACGAAAAGTCAGATGTGGTTATTCTTTTGCGTCGACTTGGCTATTTTCTCACTGGGACAACTTCTGGAAATAACTGTGGCAGAGAACTTATGGCCCACAACTGACCTTTACAGGGAGAAAGATGCACTGTTTTCAAGATCATTATAAATTGTCTCTGAATTTCCCATCATCAGCCTCTAGATGGCAGAAAAGATCCTAAACTAGTACAGAGAACAAACCCAACCCCAAGAAACTACTACCCCAGAGAGGATATTTACATTTCCAATTAAGTCATCCCCTAAAAGACAGCCCTTTCAACAGTGCAAAACATTTTATATAGGTTCAATAAACCAAAAATTAAATGTCTAAAAGAAACTACAGAATTCATTTAGTTGAGAACTAATGTCTGTACTAAAGTTGAGCATTTATTCACTCCTGCCTAAAATAAATATTATGTAATACGCCCCATTAAAACGACTCCTGAGTTTTAATGTGTCTGTGTAGCATGCTTCTGTGATTAGACTGAAATACAGTTCTGAAGTTTCTGGGTTAATATGAATAGTTTAACCAATTGGATTTAGAGTTACTCATGCGTGTGGGGGCAGCAACATTTTTTTTTTATTTTAATTAAATGCAAGCAGTATTAGAACTTGACTGACTGATGTTTGTTAGCATTGGCTATACACAAGCTAGCGTTTTCTGTGCATGTGTATATATATAGGCATGTGTGTGCGTGTCTGTGTGTATGGGGGAGCAGTGCATGTGTGTACTCGTGCATATGGAGGCCTGAGTACAACCTCGTGTGCCATTCCTCGAAGGTGCCACTCACCATTTTGTTTTTTGAGACAAGAGTCTCTCACTGGTCTCGAACTCACCATCTTAGGTTACACTGGCTGGCCAGAGAGCCCCAGGCATTTGCCTGCCTCCACCTCATCAGTACTGTGATTATAAGCATGTGCCACCATGTCTGGAGGGTTTTTTCTTTTTTTTTTTTTTACATGGGTTCCGGTGATTGGACTCAGATCCTCACACAAACACTTAACCAAGACAATTCCCCAAACTAGCCTTATCATGAACATATTTTATACATGAACCAATCAGCATACACATTACACATTTGTATCTATCATCATATTAAAAACTATATTAAGGTCACCTGAAAGGATGCAAGCTATAGTAATAACACGATAGTATTATTCATATTCTTTTCAGGTGCAAGTTTCTTGTTTCGCATTAAGAAGCATAGACCACTTTCCTAGGTACAATGAAGACAACACTTCTTGCATAATCTTCTCACGCATACCTTCTTCCACCTTTCTTTTCTCCATAACTTTGAATGTTGGACATTTTCATAGACAAAAAAAAGCTTAAACATGTCAATGGATGACATCATACTGATCACCTACATAATTTTGTCTTCTTTATCACAATCCATCATATTTCTTCCCCATGAAACTCCTAGAATAATAACCCACTCTTGTTTACCTACAATACCATTACAAATCTCAGAACTTAGCAGTGTCGATGTGGAAATGCCCCCCGTTTAGTCCCTAGATATCTTTCAGGGTTTGGTCTGATTTGATGTGGGATGCACTGCGCATGTGTTTACTGAGTGGGAATTTCTCCTCTAAACTAGCGTTTCGTTCTTGCCACGTGCTCTCTATACACACTTAAAAAAATTACACTTCTTTTTGAAGAGACCAGATCATTTTCCTTGGTAAATCTTCTCCTGGGTTTTTATGACTTTGTCTTATGTGGAGCCATTTGAATTATTTCTGTGCATTGCAAATCCTATACTTTGGAGTTGAGCTCTAATGGCTGGACACTGCCTCAAATGCTGAATGGCGTAGAGGTGTGAAACTGCAAGGAATCCCGGTGTGGCTGTGTTCAATCTGGTCCACTGATCAAGGAACTGACCACTGTCATCCCCACCGATTCTTTTTTTTTTTTTTTTTGGTTTTTCAAAGTAGGGTCTCACTCTAACCCAGGCTGACCTGGAATTCACTTATGTACTCTCAGGGTGGCCTTGAACTCACAGTGATCCTCCTACCTCTGCCTCCCCAGTGCTGGGATTAAAGGCGTGTGCCACCACGCCCAGCTCTTCCCCACCAATTCTTAAGGATGAAGTTTTGGTTGTGGTCAGAATCAAACACATTCTTAGGGTTGGATGAAGAATAATCTTCTAATCCTAGGGTTTCTTTCCTTTTCTTTAGCTGGTATCATCTTATAGGTAAGAGTTTCCTTTTATTTTTTTCAGTAAAACATATGGAACGCTTCACGAATTTTGAGTGTCATCCTTGTGCAGGGGCCATGCTAATCTTCTCTGAATTGTTCCAATTTTAGTATATGTGCTGCCAAAGCGAGCACAAGAGTTTCCTTTTTGAACTGAGAGTGGCTTAGACAGGCTTCCAAAGGTCAAAGCAAATGCTAAATTCATTACCTCTAATTCTTATTTTCACAGTATGAGTTGATATTACAGTTGCCTTTATTTCAGGGTAATTGTTAGATATTTCTGTCTTTTTTCTCTCTATCTCATCCTGGATTCTGATTTTTTAAAACTTATTTATTTATGAGAGAGACAGAGAGAGAGAGACAGAGAGAGAGAATGGGCACACCAGGGCCTGTAGCCACTGAAAATGAACTCCAGATGCATGAACCACTTTGTAAATCTGGCTTACGTGGGTACTGGAGAAATAAACTTCAGTGTTTAGGCTTTGCAGGCAAGCACCTTAGTTGCTAAGCCATCTCTCCAGCCCTCAATAATATATTTGGTTTAATGACATAGGGTATTGCTCTAGCCCAGGCCAACCTAGAATTCACTATGTAGTCTCAGGGTGGTCTTGAATTCAAGGTGATCCTCCTACCTCTGCCTCCCAAGTGCTGGAATTAAAGGTATATGCCACCAAGCCTGGATGCCCTTGGGATTTTTATTTTTATGATTTTCATAACCAATTAAAAATTTGATTTATTTATTGTGTGTGTGTGTGTGTGTGTGTGTGTGAATGTGCATGCCTATGTGCGTGTGCTAAAGTCTCTTATTTCTGCAAACAAATGTCCATCCAGCTTTATGTGAGTGTCTGGGGAATTGAAGCAGGGTTGGCAGGCTTCGCAAACAAGTGCCTTTAACTACTGAATCATCTCCCCAGCTTCCAAATTTTTTTTTTGTTTTTGGTGTTTTGAGGTAGGGTCTCACTCTAGTCCAGGCTGACCTGGAATTCACTATGTATTCTCAGGCTGGCCTTAAACTCCTCCTGAGTGCTGGGATTAAAGGCGTGCGCCACCATGCCTGGCTTCAGCTTCCAATTTTCAAACTTAAAAAAATCCATTATTTATTTATTCATTTATTTATTTGGTGTGTGTGCGTATATGTGCATGTATACCACGGCTTCCAGCTTTTATGTGGGGCCTGGGAATCCGAAGTCAGATACTCAGAGTTTCTAGGCAGGCACTTTCTCCACTGAGCCTTCTTCTTGGTCTTTAAATAATTTTTGATGCTCACTTATGGCCATTTATTTGGCCTGTGACAGCTCTGTCTAGCTGGATGGTAAGACCCATCCAGTCTATTCTTTGGTGCAAAATGTGTGTATGGAGCCCCATCCTCAGCTAAGACTCTGGGTGTGTCCTATTTGCTCTTCTTCCCCCCATAGGCCAGCAGCACCTCCATTCCCAGACACCCTCTTTTACAGTCTAGACTACGTTACTCAATAAAATTAAAATGCTAGATCATTTCCCAATCCTGCCCAGCCTTCACTTAATCTATCCACTAGCATTCAGAAGAGCAGCTTCGCAGAGCATCACCAAGTCCACACAGGGTTGAGGAAGGAACACACTCTCTGCACAGATCAGTCACGTCTCTTACCTTGCATAGTAGTCATTGGGTGGCACTGCTTCTTGAAAGAACTGGAATTGGTATAAATAGAGTCCGATTAGGTGTCCAGCTGTGAAAATCGCCAGCAGGACACAGAGGCAGCTGAACAGCAGTGGGTCGAATGTTCGGCACCAGGACCACCAGGTACACAGCCCCAGAAACACAATGAAGTACACAGCTGAGGTCAAAGATGGCAGCATCATGCCTAAGAAGAAGAAACACGATCATGGCCAAGGTGACAGGGCCAGAAATCCCGCTGCCACTCAGTAAATGCAATGACTGGAAATTATGTGAAATTTCTTCAGCTACTTTTAGATAGTTATCAGGGTTTAAAACATGTTAATTATAACTTCTTATTATGATCAGAATAATTAATTCCATATTTATTGTAGAAAAGGTCATACGTAAAGAATTGCTAAAATTTTCATTTACTTATTATGTGTGTGTGCACGTGTATGCAAGCACATACATAGGTGCATGAGGGTCCCATGCATTTGCTATGGAATCAAACCTGGGGCATCAGGGTTTGCAAGCAAGTGCCTCCAACCACTAAGCCATCTCTCCAGCCCCTGATAGTGTCATAAGTACAGTAAAAAAAAAAATCAGCTGATGAAGAAATTCTACCCATGGTATTTGAACTAAGCAAGCATCTACTTTTCACAGTATCAGAATTAACATATGTACCTTTATGCTTTTCCTATTTGACCCCCCTACAAATTTTTAGGAACATCTATACACACATTCTTTCCCTCCCACCAATTTGTTTTAAAAATATTATTTAGTTACTTATTTGTAAGCAGAGAGATAGAGAGAAGAAAGACAGGCAGACAATGGGTGTGCCAGGGCCTCCAGCCACTGCAAACGAACTCCAGATGCATGCATGTGTCACTTTGTGCATCTGGATTTATGTGGGTACTGGGTAATCATGTTGGGTCATTAGCCTTTGCAGGCAAGTGTGTTAGCTGCACCTTAAACACTAAGCCATTACTCTAGCCCTACATCAATTCTTTATAATAGTTTACCTTTTCTCCAACTATGAGTCACAATAATATCACATCTGGTGGCAGCTAAAGTCTCCTTCTATCTGACAAGTTGTGTTTTCTTCCATTACCCAGGGGGGGGAAGGTCAAATGAGGCTTCTCCTGTTTGATACAGGCCCAAGTAACTTCATGGGTGTATTTTGAAAGGATTCTTCATTAAAATACTGGGTTGTATTTCTTGAGAAATTCAACCTTCTTTTTCTCCTTTTTTCCAGTTGAGACGTTGATTATTTCATCTTTGCAATTTAGAGTCTGAGCAGGTCTAACAAGACTTCAGCACTGTGAGTAGTGGGGGAGGGAAGCGGGGGCGGGAGATCAAGATAACATTACGATGGAAAAAACAAAGAGTGGCCAACATCTTTATGAAGGAAATGGAAGTCTGTGGAGGAAGACTGCAACCTAACTTGAGAATAAAAATCGTATATCCTGGAGAGTTAAATTAAGATTTCAAATGCCCTATGATGCAAAGACAGAGCTGGCCCTGGGCATACTCAAGTTTCTCTTATAGCAGATGTTGTTCAAAGACTCTGGGAGGGGGCTTTAGAACACGGGGGCATTTTGAAAGGATTCTTCATTAAAATACTGGGTTGTATTTCTTGAGAAATTCAACCTTCTTTTCCTCCTTTTTTCCAGTTGAGAAGGCGATTATTTCATCTTTGCAATTTAGAGTCTGAGCGGGTCTAAGAAAACTTCAGCACTGTGAGTAGTGGGGAGGAAAGTGTGGGGGGGAGATGAAGATAACGTTATGATGAAATAAACAAAGAGTGGCCAACATCTTTATGAAGGAAATGGCAGTCTGTGGAGGAAGACTGCAATTTAGCTTGAGAATAAAAATCGTATATCCTGGAGAGTTAAATTAAGATTTCAAATGCCCTATGATGTAAAGACAGAGCTGGCCTGGGCATACTCAAATTTCTCTTGTAGCAGATGGTGTTAAAGACTCTGGGAGGGGCTTAGAAGGTTGCTCAGTTGTTAAAGGCGCCTGTTTGCCAAGCCGGTCGTATGGGTTTGATTCCCAAGCCACTCACATAAACCCAGATACAAAAACTGACACAAGTATGTGGTGTTTGCAGTGGTAAAAGGCCCTGGAACATCCATCTATCCATCCATCCATCCATCCACACAAATAAGTAAGTAAGTAAATAAATAAATATTTTAAAAATCACTCTGCAAGAATAAATATTTATTTTAATCTAAACCTGGGAAATGAAGTCATAAGGTTGGAGAGATGGCTCAATGATTAAAGGCGCTAGCTTGCAAGGCCTACTGGCCCAGGTTTGATTTCCCAGTATCCACATGAAGCCAGATGCACAAAGTGGCACATGTATCCAGAGTTGTTTTGTAGTGGCAGGTGGTCCTGGAGTAACCATACTCACTGCTTCTCTCTACATTCTTCTCTCTGTCTGTCTCTCTCTCTCTCAAATAAATAAATGAATAAAAATAAAATAAAAAAGAAAGTGGAGTCACTTAGATATGGAAGAAAATTATTTGACAAAGGTTAACAGAGTCCATCTCCAAACCTCAAAACTCGAGCTTGAACAGGAAAAATGATTTTTCTTTTGTGGGTGTGGTTTGTCCATGCGGCTGGTTTTACAGGGGCCACAGCGCTATGCTGGTTCATGGAATCGATTGTTTCCTGCCTCCCTTCAACCACATCTTACATTATGCACAGCCCTGCCTGTGACCTTCACCGCCCAAAGGCACTGTGGGCACACTCACCTGAGGAGCCCAGCAAAATGGTCACCACGACCTTGCCTGCTGTGGTTATCATGTTGCCGATGAACTCCTTAAGCTTGGAGGCGATGGAGGCGAGCCTTCGGAACATCTTTAATTTTGTGCTTTCTTCCACCTCGCCATCAGCGCCTTCTCCCACGTCTAAGTCCTCTTCGTAAATTAGTGCCTCCTCCGAGTCCATCTTTTCTCCTCCAGCCTAACAAACGAGAAACAAAAACTGTAACAGTGCAGACTTCTGTCAACCCACGCACGTATTCATCCATTTCCAATTTATGGGTCAGTTGCTGACATCAATTTTACAGATTAGGAAAGACCAAAAAAAAAAAAATTAGTCCCCAGATCTCTGATGGTCCTGAAAGTGACCCCATGTCATGGTGATCTTTCCTGAAGAGGTACACAGGAAGCATCCTCAGCCTCTGGGGCCTTGGGGTACCTGTGCTCCCGGCATGGGCGCTTTCTTGTAGAAGAAACTAGATGTCTAGGACCATCTGTTACTAATCTCGGCTTTGGTCCATCTATATTTGGTTCTTTAAATCTAGTTTGCCTGGTGCTGGTTGGTTTGGTAAAACCATCAGAGGGCTGCAGTGTGCAGGGCTTCCCTGTTCCTTCTTGGGTTCATGTGTTTGCCATTCCTGGATTTCTGACCAGGACAGAACGTGTCACCTCAGACTGCGTGGCCAACGGTGCTGTGGCTTCCTGTCTGAACCTTTTGCAGAATGCAGTGCTGGCTGGATCCTACAGCATTCAGCACCGGAGTGCTACCTCCAGAGACGTAGTGAGGAGACACCCCTTACAGATCAGACACAGATCTCCGGGTAGTATTTTTAACTGGGAATGTGAAAATGTTTTCGAGTGTTTTTAAGGGTTTTTCTTGTGTGCTAATTAGAATCTTTTTCCTTAAAAAGGTTAGGACTTTAAAAGGAATTGTATGTATGTATGTTTGCATGTTATCGTCAAAGACAAAAGGAATCTTCCTGTGATGGGGAACATCACATGTGTCCCTAGGCCTCCATGCTGTGCATCTTCAGCACAGTCGCACAGAGCACCTGGAGGTGGCTGGGATGACTTTCAACACAGATCAGGCATCTTGAAAGACTAGAAGGGAACCTGGCTTTTCCAGCTCCCTCACATTACTGGTTCTTTCTTGAGACCGTCAGCTCAGTTCTTTACTTAGCACTCACTGATGGGGCAGGAGCCGGCTCTTAGGCTGAGATGCCTGGGGAAGACAGGCTCACGGGGACTAGTGTCAAGTTCAAGAATATCCCGGAAGGCTTTGAGGACTCAGAGACATCCTGTCAGCAAGAAGGGAACAGACTACAGGACTGGAGCTGGCCACTGGTTAGAGGATGCACCTGTTCTGACTCAGCTATGCATGTACATGTAAACACATCAGTGCACACACCCATGTTTAGCCCTACATACATGCATTTGCATGCATACCTATACAAATACACCCATCCACATGAATGTACAGATATACTCCTATAAACCACATATATGCATAAATACATGTACATGCACATATGCTCCCCACATGCAGGAGTACACATATGTACTCACATAGAAATACACACATGCATACCCCCACAGGTTTTTATCCCAGGATTAAGTAAATTCGTCCATGTAAACTGGGTGGTGCTGCCCACCTGGCACTGCCTTGCTTGTCTACAGTGTCTTCATTGTGTAGGAGTATGGCTTTCAGGGAGGGGCTTGGGAATCAGAATCCACAGGTTCTCTTTACCTTGAAGTTGTCCCCAGCCATGGGATCTCTTCCCTAACTCTTAGGTCTGAATATCACTGCAGCCCTTCCTTCCTGTTACTCCATCTCACCATGGGCAAAATCACAGTCAGCGTCCCTCATGTGAAGCTACTGAGAAGAAACCACATTTCTGATCACATCAGGTAAGCTTCCCTTGCTGACACCAGGTGAGAAGTATGTACAAAGTCTCCCTCCAGGCAAGAAGTTTAGCCAAATCCTTTAATCACTATACTTGAAGAGGAAGACAAAGAAAGAACACAGAGGAGGGCTGCCTGGGTCACAGGAAGAAACACACTCATAACTTTCATCACAGATGACTCATTATCCCATTATAGAATGGCTACGGATGTAGATTAAATCACAGAGCTCTCTGGTCACAAGCTTTGCTGAGGTTACACACTGCCTTCCCTTGACCTTGCCGAGGTTCGATGGGGTCCTGTGAGGGTTATAAATAAACCACTGCATGTTAGGGGCTCCAGGCATTTTTAAACAAGAGGCTCTGGGGCACTTAGTAGGTAGTTATTTTAAACCTGCTAAGCTGTCAGCAAGCCCACACTGAGCTGGGTCTGTCTCTGTGAGACCCACTGTCCCGCTCAGGGCCGAGACTGCCACCAACCCCCCTGGCATGTGTATTAACAGACAAGCCTTTCCTCTGTGCTGATTCACCGGTTGACATGTAAATACTGGGACCTGACTGGAGTAGGGACTTACTCTACTCATATTTACTAACAAGCAGCCTTGCTGGATGGAGAAATCTGCCCCCTGGTTGGAATACAACTTGAACTTGGCCTTAAAGTGAACAAGAAATGTCTTTAAATAAAGATTCAACTCCTATGGCTCCTCAGCCATCGTAGACATCAAAGTCAAAATGAACCCTGAACAGTTTAAGAAGTCCAATAATCCGGGTGTGGTGGCTCACGCCTTTAATTCCAGCACTTGGGAGGCAGAGGTAGGAGGATCGCCGTGAGTTCGAGGCCACCCTGAGACTACATTGTGAATTCCAGGTCAGCCTGGGCTAGAGTGAAACCCTACCTTGAAAAACAAACAAAGAAACAAAAAATGAAGTCCAATAAAATATTGCAGAGAATTATTATCCTGGTCAAAAAGTACAACTTACAGAATGAAGGCCTTTGCCTTGCCACTTGAAAAGTTGCTAATTCCAATAGGAAATCCTGTCACTAGTGACAAGGGTAGACAGAAAATCTTGACTCACTGAAACAAACCAGGCCCGGGATGTTGCTCATGGATGTAAATTTAAAAAGCCAAATTCCTGAGTGGAGAGCGAGAATGGTGGTTGCCAGAAGCTAGAAGTAGAATGGGCAGGAGCAAAGGAGTCCCTGATCCGAGGGTGCAATGTTTCATTTAGATAGTAAAAATGAGTCTGGTGATCTATAACACATCAGTAGACATGTTAATATGATTTGATACATGTATCAAGTACCTGTATTAAAGTACCACATTGTACCCTAAAATATACATGATTACTTTTTGCCAATTACAAATAAAAATTTAAAAGTCCCTGATTTCAAATGCAGATGACACATTTTAAGGTGGCACCTCTTATTTCTCATGAGGGAGCTCTCAATGCTGTGGCTGCAGCCTCTTACCTAGTTATTCTGTTCTCTGCCACCTCTCATAGGTATGGACAAGCAGGACAGCCAAGAACACATTTACTTTTGATAGGAACTAGCTTCTTATTTCCTAACCCCTAACACCACAGGACTTTATGTGGGAGGGGTAAATTGTAAGACCAACGGGAGACTGTCATGAAAGAGCTTGCTAGGCCCTCCCTGAGCCTCATCACTGAATCAAACGCTGGAAGTGAATCCCAGGCAGGGACTGCAGTGACTCTGGGGAACACCTTGGACCCCCAGCTCTTTGGAGGCCTTTGGCTAGAGTTCTCCAGGGAGTTTCAACAAGCAGCAGGCACGATGCAAACCACAAAATTCCCTTCGCTGCGAAACAGGCTGACAAAATGGACGTCTAGAGCCTCCTTGGGCTTTGGTGAGGCTTTAGACCCCCGAACCAGAGCTTATACCACAGCTGAATCCGTTGTCCTCCTCTTTATTGCTAAAAGTGAATTTTCAAAAGTATTTCTATGGAAGCCTATCAGTCACATGGATTGAGCCACAAGGTCTGGGAGGCAAAGGGAGCCTTTTCCACAGTGTCACCAGTTGTTTATGTGTTGTTTACTTTTAAAAGTTAACAATTTATCTTAACAGAATGGGTTCATCTCAACAGAAGAGCCCATGGATGGCAGGGGAAGTGCTGTGACTCATAGCAGAAGACAAATGGTCTTCCCAGTGTTCCCTGAAAAGGCAAGAAGTAGAGGAGTCTAAGGCTGAGCCACGGGGGCACTGTCACGTATGCAGTGTAAACCCAAAATGATGATATCCCGCAGATAAAGCAAATATTTTATTCTGTTGTCAAACTTGCTTTGGGAAGATTATTTGTCCAAACTTCCTAAGAGTAATTTATATAGTGCCTTATATAACCTGGAAAAGTGAATTTGTAGATGTTGCTTTTAAACCCCAGTCTGGAGAGCAGTAGGTGTTTAGTGAAGACCATAAGAGACAACTGAGCTGAAGGACAAGGATCTAGCAGGAAGTCGGGGAAGGGAGTTTGTTGTATTTTGTGACTGCAATGCACAAAAGCACTTATCAAATATATATTCAAGGAACAGAGCAAAATATTCTGAGAACTTCTGAATAAACTGCCCTAGAAATATCATTACAGGTAAGAGAGATTCCTTTGGCACTTGAAAAAGGCAGAGAGGGCTGGAGAGATGGCCTAGTGGTTAAGGTGCTTGCCTGCAAAGCCTAAGGACCCATGTTCAACCCTCCAGATCCCATGTAAGCCAGATGCACAAAGGCGAGGCAAGTGCAGGGTTGCACATGCCCTCTAGGTGGCACGAGTGTCTGGAATTCAACTGCAGTGGCTGAGGCCCTGATGTGCCAATTCTCTCTCACCCCTCACTCTCTCTCACTCTTGCTTTCTCTAAAAGAAAAGAAGGAAAAGGCAGAGAATAGGCACACACTGTTAAATATGGCTTTATGGATTAGCAAATCCATGAAACAAAGCCTTAGCAGTTCAAAGATGTTTAAGCTAATTTCATAATTATGAACCATCTTTCTCCCCTCCCCTCCCCTCCCCTCCCCTCCCCTCCTCCTCCTCCTCCTCCTCTTCTTCTTCTTCTTCTTCTTCTCTCTCTCTCTCTCTGTATTGCTAAGGATAGAACTCAGTGCCTCAAACACACTAGGCAAGTCCTCTACCACTGAGCTACATTCTCTGCCTCCTTAATGCTAATACCTCAACCTATTTTTCCTATTAGCTACATTTTCAAGTCTATCTAGGCAGTCTATTTGTTCCATGAACATGTTCCTTTTATTGATAGAGTCTTATGTATCCAAGTCCAACTCCCTATGTAGCTGAGGCTGGCCTTGAACTCTTAATCCTTCTGTCTCCACCTCCCAAGTGCTAGAATCATAGGCATTCCCTACCACTCTGGGCTGGAATATTCTTTATTATCTTTTTTTTTTTTTTTACATTTTATTTACTTTATTTGTCAGACTATTTAAAAGATGTCTGGGGCTGGAGAGATGGCTTAGCGGTTAAGGCACTCATCTGCAAAGCCAAAGGAACTGGGTTTGATTCCACCATTCCCACGTAAGCTAGATGCACAAGGTGGCACATGTGTCTGGAGTTTGATTGCACTGGCTAGAGGCCCTGGTATGCCCATTATCTCCCTTCCTCCCTCTCTCTCTCTCTATGTATCTCAAATAAATAAATAAAAAGATGTTTTTTTTTTAAACCCAGGTCAAGTTATGACTGAAGTTTATACTTGAAAAAAAAAAGTTGTAAAAAAGTATGGTTTAAAATACATGAAGATATTATTTGCTTAAAAATAAGGTCTCAAACCTCATGAAATCATAAATATAGAAACATACAGATAATAAAAATATACGAATAGATAGATAACATTTTAGTGAAATCATATACCATCTCATTGCACAGATACCCATTTTTCTACATCATTTGCTTTCCTAATATAACTCTTTATCTTTTAAGATTTCAGAGTGAGAATCTTTCCCCCAGAGATAACTGGCAGAGCTGATCCTGAATTAAAGTGAACACACAACTTGGCTGCAGATATGGTCATGAGAGAGAATCTTTCTTGCATGTGAAGTGTAGGCTCTACTGCTGAGAATCACCCACCGCATCATTCCACAGAAAAGCCAGGGCTCCTTCCGTGGCTGTGGTCCCCACTTCCCCAGGGGTTTCCCTAGAGAACTCCTGGATTTGTGAACACCTTCAAACCAGCAACCCTCTGCCTCATGAGCAGATCTTCCTTGGAAGGCCCAGCAGTCTCCAGGGTTTATCTGCCACTTGGAAACAAGTCTGCATTTGGAAAAGAACTCCCCCAGGCACCAGTGGATTAATCTTGCCATTTCTCCACTGAGAGAAATGAAAGAAAAAACAATGCCAGCAAACACTATTCTTTCAGCATCCTAAAAACTAAACACTGTAGGGTGCAAAAGCCAAGATTTATAAGGAGCAAGAAGCATGTTGGGTCCTTTAAAAGTAAAATAAATCCCTGTGCTTATTTTGGCTGTGGATTCTGATTCCTCTTGGACTCAACTCCAGATTGCTGCAAGTCAGAATTATTCTTTTGAGGGTTCATCCTATGCTCACTCATCACCTCAGTGGCTCTCCTCCTGGCCTACATGCTAGGCTGGAATGTACTAAGAGAATAGGAGTTAATATTTAAATAAGGGCAAAACAAATTTAGCCGATATGGAAGACAGCTCCCCTAATCGCAGATTTTAGGATATCTATGTGTCTATCTCTTGATCAAACTATCTTTCATTATCTTTGAATAAAGCGATTAGTAATATATGTGTCTTGGATATTTAAACAAATATCAAAAGAGACAGAGGTACCATAAGCATAAGTATGAAAATGAGATGTGAACAGGAAGGAAACATGATTTTAGAATTAATTGATACATGTGGGGCTTGAGAGATGGCTAAGTGGTTAAAGCTCAAGTCATACTTAATGGGGAAATACTCAAGAGTTCCCATTAAGATCAGGGACAAGACAGGGGTGGCTATTCTCACCTCTGCTCTTCAACATAGTACCAGAAGTACTAGCCCAAGCAATAAGACAGGGCAAAAATATAAAATGGATACAAATTGGAAAGAAGAAGTCAAAATAGCCCTATTTGCAGATGACATGATCCTATACATAAGTGACATGAAAAACTGCCATAAAACTTACAAAGGTGATAAATTCCTTTGGCAAAGTGGTAGGATAGAAAATCAGCACACAGAAAAACAGTAGCCTTCTCAAATACAAAACACAAATAAATGGAGAAAGAAATCAGCAAGGCTGTCCTATTTTCAATAGCAAGAATAAATCAAATACCTTGGAATAGCACTAAACAAGGATGTGAAAGACCTATATAATGAAAACATAAAACCACCTAAGAAAGAAATTGAGGAGGACATGAGAAAATGGAAAGACCTTCCATGCTCCTGGATAGGCAGAGTTAATATTGTGAAAATGATAATTCCACCAAAACCAATATATAGATTCAATGCAATATCAATATAAATCCCAGCTTTATGCTTCATAGAGATGGAAAAAAAATATCAAAATTTATATGGCATGGCAGCAGGCCCTGGATATCCAAAAAATATCCTCAGCAAAAAGAAACATCTCAAAAGCCGGGTGTGGTGGCGCACGCCTTTAATCCCAGCACTCAGGGAGGCAGAGGTAGGAGGATCACCGTGAGTTCAAGGCCACCCTGAGACTACATAATGAATTCAGGTCAGCCTGGACTAGAGTGAGACTCTATCTCAAAAAACCAAAAAAAAAAAAAAAAAAAAAGAAACATCTCTGGAATTATCACCATACTTGATTTATAGTTATACTACAAAGCCATAGTAACAAAACAGTATGGTAGTGACATAAAAACAGACATCTAGACCAATGGAACAGAAATGAGTACCCAACCCTTAGTTGAAGTAACTATAGCTACTTGATCTTTGACAAAGGAGTAAACAACATACACTAGAGAAAAGAGTGGTGCTGGAAAATTGGATAACCACATGTAGAAAAACAAAACTAGACCCACTTCTCTTAGCATGCATAAAAATCAACCCTAGATGTATTGAAGACCTCAATATATGACCCAAAACTCTTAAATGACTGGAAGAAAACATAGGAAGAACTCTCCATAATATAGGAGTGGGAAAAGTCTTCCTGAACTATACCCTGGTAGCCCAGGAAATTAAACAATTACTCAACCAGTGGTATCTCATGAAGTTAAAAAGCTTCTGTGCAGAAAACATACCATAATCAGAGCCAACAGACTACCCACAAAATGGGAGAAAATCTTCACCAGGTATACCACTAACAGCGGCCTAATATCTAGAAGCTACAAAGAACTCAAAAACTAAGCAATAAAAAATCAAACAATCCACTCAAAAAATGGGGCATAAAGCTGAATAGGGAATTCTCAAAGGAAGAAATACAAATCGCTAATAGTCACTTAAGAAAATGTTCAACATCCTTAGCCATCAGGAAAATGCAAATTAAAACAACTATGAGATCCCACCTTATTCTAGCCAGGAAGACAATCATTAAAAAATAAAATGACAATAGATGTTGGCGAGGGTGTGGGGAAAGAGGAACCCTCATTCACTGTTGGTGGGAGTGCAAACTTGTACAATCACTATGGAAATCAATATGAAAATGCTGAACATAGAGCTACCAACTGACCCAGCTATTCCCCTACTTGGCATTTACCCTTAAGACTCCATTCTTCTTCAGAAATATTTGCTCAATTATGTTTATAGCTGCTTAATTCACAATAGCTAAGAATTGGAATCAACCTAGATGCCCATTATCTGATGAATGGATAATGAAGAGGTGGTTCATTTACACAATGGAATTCTATTCAGCAGTAAAGAAAAACAATGTTATGAAATTTGTAGGAAAATGGATGGACTTGGAACAGATCATACTAAGTGAACTCATACAAGCACAGAAAGACAAATGCTGCATGATCCCCTTCATCTGTGGTTCATAACCTAGAACAGCTTGAATTGTAAGCATACCTTACAGGCAACTTAAAGGGATAAATAATAGGGATGGAAGGGCCTTGGGGTGGGTAAGGGGGACATATACACAAAACTAAATCCAAAATGAATGGGTATCATAGAGACCTTCCTCCTGGATAGTAGACTAAGAGAGATAGAACCCTCAATAGGACTATGGGGGAGTTGTCTGATAAGAAGGGCTATGGAGAGAGTGAGATTAAGCCTAACCTAAAACATATGGTTCTGGCTTATAACTCCCAGTACTAGAAATCAGTTATAATCCACATTGACCTATTGATTGGAGAGACCTACAAGGCCCCCAAACAAGACAGGTAAAGCATTTATTACCCTCCTGAGGTAAAAAGTAAGGTCCTATTGCTGAAGACACCACATGTTGCCAACACAGGGAATTGAGAAATCCAGCTGGAATCTGGAAGGAAACCAGTTCCCAGATGGTTAGCCCAAAATAGTGCTGGAAAGCACTACATGAGCCATTGGAGGAAAATGACCAACAACATTGTGAGCAAGTAAGGAACACTGTTATACAAAAGCAACCTGCCTGACAAGGTATACCCACCTGTGCAATAGTGACACTCAACTTAGATGGGTAATCAATGGCTCTCTGATTGGCTAAGAGATCTGCTCAGTGGAAAGGAACCCATAGCTAGAACTGGGAAGCAAGTCATAATCTTGTGGAGACCAAGATTATAGACTCTAAAAGGAAGCTTCCACTAGTCTTTGGTAAAAGAGAGACTACACCCATCAGAGAACTTCTCTAAATTAACAATGCTTATACCCTTTAACGTATGCTGACCTCACTCCCCATTGTAAAATCATTTTTATTTTTCAGAAGGCAGTGAGAACTGAGGACAACCAAAATCTATCAGCATGACAAGAAAATACAGATGACTCCTTTTCAGGAGATAAACAACCCTTTGTACATTAGCTAGGGTCCAGGTGAAACCACAGAGGAATTAGCAAGATAAGCAAGAGTGCTGCTTCCACGGTGAGCCTGACAAACTGAGCCCAGGTGATGGCAATAGACACTGAGGATTCTCCAAATGTATCAGAGCAGAAATCTAGTGACTGTTGAGAGAGCAACACTAAAGTAGACTTAAAACACACACATGAAGGCTCAGGGAATTTTATGGAAGAGGGAGCAGAAATACTGTAAGAGCCACAGGGTAGGAGGGAATATCCAGAGATACTGCCTCCCTCACACAATGACTGACTGCTGCTCTCACAACGCATAACCCACAAGATCACAGTGAATACCAGCAAGTCCACTGAGGAGGTCCCTCAGTGGAATGGGGGCAGGGAAGAGGGGAAATGATGGTACTAACATATGATGTGTCCAAACAAGGTTTCTACTTAATAAAATATTTATTTAAATTACATAATCATCTCAGTGCAGGAAAGGCATTTGAAGAAGGCCAACAAGTCTTCATGATGAAAGTCCTGGAACATAACTCAAAATAAAGAAGTTCATATACGACAAGCTCACAGCCACCATTATACTAAATGGAGGAAAACTGAGACCATTTCTTCTAATGTCAGGAATGAGACAAGGGCACCCACACTTGCCACTTCTATTAAACATAGTACTTGGAATCCTAGCTAGTGCAATGACAAGAAGACATAAAAGGAATAAAAACAGGAAAGAAAGAGCTGGAAAAATGGCTTAGCAGTTAAGGCACTTGCCTGTGAAACCTAAAGACTCATGTTCAACTCTCCAGATCCCATGTAAGCCAGACACACAAAGTGATGTAAGCATGCAAGGTTGCACATGCTCACAAGGAGGCACATGCATCTGGAGTTTGATTACAGTGGCTGGAAGCCCTGGTGTGTCAATTCTCTCTCTCTCTCTCTCCTCTCATATCAAAGAAGGCCAGTCTGTTGGAGAATCAGTAGCTTTCTTATACAACTATAATTAACTAGCAGAGAAGGAAATCAAGAAAAACATCTCATTCACAATGGCTTCAAAAAAAAACCAAAACTTAAATATCTAGGAATAAACCTACCCAAAAATGTAAATGACCTCTAATGAAAATTTCAAGTCACTAAATAAGAAATTAAGAATACTTGAACTGTCTTCCATGCTCTTCAACTTGTAGAGTTAAAACTGTTAAAATTACTATTTTACCAAAAGTAACCTACAGATTCAATACAGAGTTTTTAAAAATTAAAATGACATTCCTCACTAAGCTGTAGATCAAGTACTTTGGGAGAAATTTTTTTCTTTGTCAATTTCATCTTTCCATTTCAAAAACTTAACTTCCTCTTAAGTTGAGGTCACCTAAGCTTGCATAACAAATTATAGTCCTTGGCACATGAGAGTGCTCCCAAGTGGGTCAGGAGACCATGCGATGTGGCACAGGATATATTCACACACACCAGGACATGTCCTCCAACAGGCTTCTGTTCCAACAGTTGCTCCTGAAACCTGTTCCCTAATTACAGGCTTTCAATCCCTGTACTTTTCTAAATATGCACTCTCCCTTGGGAGCAGTTTGAAATGACTCGTCCCAAGTATACTGAACAAACCAATTCAGAGGTGGAAATGCAGTGAGCACGGCTCTACTCTGAGGGAAAGTTGCACAGGGTAGAAGGCTTCTCTAGGGGCAATTAATGTTTCCCTGTGAAATCTGCCACATGTTACTTCTCTAAATATTCTTCCAGAAGTGAGATCTGCTGACCAAGAGAATCATAGTATTGTGGATAACTTTATAAGGTCATTCACCTAGCAAAATCCTAGACTATAGCACAGGCTAGGTGATCATTTGGGGACCATGAAAGCAGCGAGCAGCTTGGTTCTGATCCCACCTGACAAGGGCCTCATGAAGGTTGGCACTTAGATGCATAACACCTGTCTCTTCGTGTTCAAGGTCTGCACTGGTGGTCTCGTGCAGGCTGCTCTGCAAAGGGAGCATGGCCATTTATGCTCCATGCACCGGCAGTCACCACTGTAACTGCACGACATCTCAAGGGAGAAGGCCCTAGTATGCACAGAAGGAAGACACATGTGGTTAGACTTACCAGTTCTTCATTTTCACACTCAGAATTATATTGTGCTGCCTCTTCTGGGTCTGGTTTCTGAACAATGTTTCTGCAGATAAGCCAGATGGTCAGGCTTGCAATGAACATCCCGATATCAGGCACGAACACTCGGATCCCATTGCCAGCATCAGCTCCCTTCAAGCTATGGAGAGGAAAAACAAATGGGAGGAGGTTGTCTTATGTTTCTGTGGTTAGCCATCTTGTTGTATGTTTCAGTATTAGTGATTTGAAAGAATAGATGCTCAGTATCTGCATGACAGTTACCAGAAAACTTGGAAACTAGTGTTTCATGGGAGTTTCAGAAATGCTGTACAAAATGCTAAACCAGGGGCTAGGGAGATATCACAGTGGATAAGAATGCTTGTTGTGCAAGCATTAGGATCTGAATTTGATCCCTAGCATGAACACCTATGTGAAAATCCAGGCATGGCTGTCCATGCTAATAACCCCGGTGCTGAGGTGGGTGGAAGTGGAAAGATTGCTGGCTCGCCAGTCAGCCAGCCTAACTGAGAAAAAGCGAACTCCAGATCCTGTGAGAGACTCTGTCTCAAGGAGACAAGATGGAGAAGTGATACAGAATGATATTGGAATCCTCCTCTGACCACCACACCTGCACACATGGGGCACACACATCTGCACATACACGTGGGCACCACATGCATGTGCACGTACACGTATACACATATCAACAAAGAGAGAACCCTAGACCAATGATCACTATAAGATCTAACAAACTATATTGTCATCACTAAAACATATGTCCAGTATGGTACAGGTGTTCATCATCTAAACAAAGTTTAAGTCTGCACTAGCAATTAGAAGATATTTTATTCAAAACTGTAATCAAATCCAGAAGAAAAAAAGAGAGATAATGTTAAAATAATCCTTGACCCCAACACCTTGCGGTTATTTAGCACTTAGTTGATTTTGTCTTCCATACTGTTCCAAGTAAGGTGACTCTAGTGTGATTATTCTCTCTCTCTCTTTTGGAAAGAGAGAGAGAACAAGAGAGCAAGGGAATGAGTGAGAGAAAGAGAGAGAATTGGTGTACCAAGGCTTCGGCCACTGTAATCGAACTCCAGACGCTTGTGCCACCTGGCGGCCATGTGCGACCTTGTGCTTGCCTCGCCTTTGTGTGTCTGGCTTACCATGGGATCCGGAGAGAGATTGAGCATGGGTCCTTAGGCTTCACAGGCAAGAACCTTAACCGCTAAGCCATCTCTCCAGCCCCATGACTATTCTCTTGATCTTACAGAAGTAGTGTGTAACTGTGAATGAGAAGATTTGGGTTGAGGCCTAAGTCTGGCAGTGAGCCATTACTTTGCACTGCCCAAATCCCCACAGACCCCTTGATTTACCTCTGTGCCAAGCTGTCCTTATTATTGCATTTGAGTGACAAGATATACTAGGTCATGATTTTAGAGAGAGAGAGAGAAAAAAAAAGGATGAATACACAAGCATGCAATAACACATGTGAAAAACTTTGCAAATAGGAAACATGTACTTTCACTGATGCCTTCTATCTGGAGAGCAGCAGCCTCGACCAGTGTTTAAATAATCTCCATGGCTGTTGCTGTCAGGGTTTGGTGGGATTGGGCAGTAGCACGGCGTGCAATCAGGTGATTTGGAATCTGCAGTAGCAAGTGGTGCTGGCCAGTGCCTCTCCTCCTGCCAGGAGTTCCTCAATAATACTGTGAGCCGCTGGCCTGGAGAGCCTGAGCTCCTCACCATAGATGGCTTGTGAACCAAGAGATGGGGTTAGGGGCACCCTAGGAATTGGAGTGACTGGGGAGGTCCTAGGTGACTGACAGGTGTGAGTGCATGGTGAATAGGAAGCTCGTGATGGGGTGGGAGCTAATAATGAGACCTAATGACAGGGGGCCTTAGTGACTAGATTTGGAGTACTAAGTGACTGACAAGTTTGTGGGTACGTGGTGAATGGGGCACTGATGATGGAGGTGAGGAAGCCCTGATAACAGGTCCTAATGACCAGGGAACCCTCATGGCTGGGTTGGGGTTGCTTTGTGACTGACAGGTTTGAAATGTCTGCTGAGTCAGAGTGCTGGTGATAGAGTGGCCTAATAACCGGACTTAATCACCAAGGGACTTTAGTAACGGGGTGGGGTGGTAAAAAAAATAGTAATCTTCATACGTGCTTGATTTTTCTTGCCATGACTCAGATTTTGAGATGAACAGTGTATAGGAAGAGTATGGGCCAGAGTATGAGATGTGCAGAGAAGGGTCTTCAGTTGGAAGTGGAGGAGGAATCTGTCAGGGAGGCTCATCCAGAGGCTCTCTAGGACCTTGGGGCATGTCCCAGGGCAGTGAATATAGGACTAGAGGTACTATGCAGGTTAGCAGCATTTCCAGCCAGCACGCACTGCCTGAGTTTGGAAGTGTTCTGGCAAAGTCTGCTCTGCTGTGTGTAAAACTACAGAAGTTAACACACCATTCAGCACATGACCCAGGCCAGCCCAGTCCCTTTCAGTGGCTTGGATAAGAGTGATATGCTCCTAGCCCTTGTGGACATGTCACACTAGGACTACACACTACTGTTATCCGTTTACCCCTATGACAAAGAATAAATTCTATCAGGAAAAGCTAATGAAATGACTGGAATTCTTGGGGAGAGTCAGGCCAATTTGGGCTCATACAGCAAGTTACAAAAGCAGAGATGCCAAGGGTCTGGGCCACTTTGGCAACTGCTGGAGGACATATGATTTGATGTGGTGCCCAATGGAGCCACTAAAGGTGATAAAATGTTATCAATAGTATCCATCTCTTACTGATATAGAGCGCTGCATATTTTAATATCAACCTCGTACAGAGAGACACACCGACATATGAAAAAAAAATAAGGTTTCAGAAGGTAATGAAATCCAAAGTTCTGCAGATAGAGTCCAATGAATGTCCTACAGTCTGCATATCCCAGGATTGCCCTTTTGGTCTTTGTGTTATGTGTGAGTATATTTACATAGTTATAGTTTACAAACTATATATATATATATATATATATATATATATATATATATATATATATATGTTGCCCAGGCTGGCCTCCAATTTATGATGCTCCTGCCTCACTCTCCCAAATATTGGTATTATATACCATGATGTTTTAGACTGATTGTCAACTCTGAGAGATTATGTTGATTAGGTTAACTGCAGTGGGAAGATCCAGCTACACTGTGGGCAGGGTCCTGGGCTGTAACCAAAGGAGAGATAGCGTTGAGCAGCAGCATTCATCTCTCTGCTTCGTCACAGTGGACTGAATGTGACCAATTCTGCTTCAAGCTTCTGCTGGCATGCTCTCCCCGCCATGCTGGACTGCAATCTTGAATGTAAGCTGAAATAAACCCTTCCTCCCTTTACTTGACTTTTTTTCAGGTATTTTCTCCCAGCAATGAGAAGTTGACTACTATATATGCCTTGCCTGGCTTTAGCTATCGTTTCTGAAATGGATTCATTCATTTTCTATATCACTAACATTTCACATAGATTCTCACATATCCTCCTCTTCATTGCCCTGTAGTATTTAACTAGTCTCCTGTGACTATACAGAACATTTCCATTTGTTTTTTCTTTTTTACCAAAATATAATACATATATACACAGCTAATTAAACAAAGGGCCTTCTTAGTGTATGGTCTTCTAGAAACCAAACCTCTGACCAATATAGTTTGCTTTAAAAACAAATAAACCAAAACAACCTGAGAGATGGACTGTCCTGTGAATGCTTTATTTTGCAAAGTCTTTTTCCATAGATAATACAATTACCATGTGTCAAGGATCTAAAAGACATGGCAAATGCCTTTCGCTTGGGGATAGAGATACATTCACTGAAAGTTTCATCCAAACCAAATGCTTAAGCATGAAATCTGATAATGATTTTATTATAGGAAACACACAGAAGCATATACTTAAAGCATTCCTTGCATGACCTGTAGAGCAAATAATCTAACATCATCAGAATAATGAGAAGGAAAAGGGGAAATCGAAAAGAGAGACCAGAGAACAAAGACCGGGCTTGGGTGATTGACATCCTGAGAGCAGGGTGGTGTCACCAGAGAGGATTTGGGGTTATAGACATTGTAATAACCCTTTCATGGAAAACAAATTGACTGTCGCACCTTACGAATGCACAAAGCCAGCTGAGTTGGGAAGAAAGAACTCTTAAAGGAAGGTAAGGAGAGCTCCAGCTGCAACCACTGCTGATTCTTGTGCCACAATCGACAGGGAGAAAGCCAGAGCCGAGCTCTGCCACCTGCGGACTGCGTTAAACTCCCACTTTGCACCCACTCTGAGGCAACAGTCTCCAGGTTGTGCTTCTTGGTCTCCAAAGAGACATTTCATAGTATACATATATATTAAGGGAACAAATGAAATGTACTTTGCAAAAGCAATCATCCCACTCGTGGTGATAAAATTCAGTGACTGGATCCAAGGCTGTCTATGGTTCCCATTTAGAATGCATTGTTCAGCCACAGAGGTGCTAAACCACTGCTGTGGCTTGCTGAGCCAACAAAGCCATGTATTCATAATACTCTTGTCCCAGAAACAATGAAACTCTTGAAGAATATGATGAAAGTACAAGAAGTAGGTCATTGATATGTCGTTAGGAGGCCAACTTATAAAGTTTCTTTCCTCATCATTTAGACATTTGTTTAATCTACTTTGTAAACTAGAATATTAGTCTTCAAAAATGTTGTGTGCTTTAAAAAAAAAATAGGACAAAATAGTGACCAAATAAATAATGCGTATCATTATACTAACACTCTTGAGACATTATGAAGTAAAGCAACTAATTTGACTTTAAGTGTATGTTTCTCAAACTTCTTTAACTACAAAGGTATTTCTTAACAGTTTCATTGAATGTCTATTACATTCTATGGAGCTAGTGTTCATGGAGCATATTTTGGGAAATGTAAGGCTAGAGAACATTCACTGGCTTTTAATAAAAAAAGAATGGGTGATTTAGAAATTACACTCCTTGGGCTGCAGAGATGGCTTAGCAGCTAAGGCACTTGGCTGCAAAGCCAAAGGATGCAGGTTTGATTCTTCAGGACCCACGTAAGCCAGATGTACAAGGGGGCACAATGCATCTGGAGTTCATTTGCAGTGGTTGGAGGCCCCGGCACACCCATTCTCTCCCTCTCTCTCTCAAAAAATAAATTAAATAAACTAAAAAATAAAGAACATTTAGAATTAAGAATAAAAAAGAAATTACACTCCTGTGTAACAATCCCCCCTATGTGGTTAGATCTTAATAGGCCTCTAACAAGTTGGGCTATCTCATTCCACTTCCATATGTAATCACTCAATGATCATCCATTCACTGAGAGTCATGGGACTTATAGGAGCTGGAAAAGCATGAGAAAAAGGCTACTCCAAGTTATAGAATCCAACAAATGTAGGAATTAAATGACTGGCTCAACTGCACACTAGTGGCAGAACCTGGCAGCCTACTAAAGCTTTCTGATGTCTTACTTTCTCTTTTGGTCACCGTCTAAATATAGTCGAAGTTCCCTGCATCTAATCCATCTTCCACTGGATACAAAAGGCTTTCTCTTCCTCCAGAAACTATGAAATACCCTGGTCACAGTGGTCCCCCTAACTGTAAGGCCACAGGACCCATTCTAATTCATATCACAATGAACTGCTATGCTGTGTGCAACAAGCAAGCTGAACCACTTCTTCAAATCTCTCCCTGATGTTCCTCAGTCCTCTTTTCTACTTATCTACTATCTGTGATAATACTTGAAAACTCATACTCCAGGGAAATCCACTAAGAAGTTCTAAGCTGAACCCCATTGCTAAAGACTGCAGGACATTGAGAGGTCAGGCTGCAACTGAGATGGAAGCCAACTCTCTTCTGGCTAGCTCTCATAGTGCTGAAAAAGTGCTATTTGAGCTGCTGGGAACAGTGTGACCAAGCCATGGATCATGCAAGCTACAAAATCAACCAGATAGGCAAGATGTACACACTGGTACAACAGTGGCACACAGGCTATGGGAGCAATCAACTGCTGACTGGATATGAGAGGCCTGTTCAGTGGGAGAGAACTCATACTTGGTACTGAGAATCAAGTCAGAAGCCTATGGCTTAGAAGGCCATAAACCCTACAGGGAATCTTCCAATGTTCTTTGGCTAAAAGCAGAGGTTATGCCTGTAAAAACAATTTGTTATAATGTCTCTTTATCTCCTTTGATCCATGCTGCTCTCACTCTTAGAGATGGCTGCAAATACCAGAGAGACCCAAGACCCATCAGTACGACAAGAAATCTGACTGTGTAGCACAAGATGTGTAACATCTATCACATCTTCTAGGGCCCAAGAAACATTACAAAGTAAGTGGCAGATTAAATATAAGTGCTGCTCTCACTGCTAGACTGAGACCCTTCTTCAGGGAGCTGGCAGCAGACATTGAAGAGATTCAAAACTCATCAAAGCAGAAAATCAGAGGCTGCAGAGAACTCAACATGAAAGGAGACTTACAACACACCCTCCAAGGCTCAGGGAACACTGTGAAAGAGAGGAAGGAAAGAATGTAAGAACCTCAGGGTAGGAAGATGTACATTGTCCCCCTTACAGAGACTGACTAGTGCATTTATGACCCCACAGTGAATATCAGCAACCCCACTGAGGAGGGCCCTCAGTGGAATGGGGGAGGGAAGAGAGAACATAAGAGTATAACCTGATGGGACTATGATCAATATGCATTATGTTCATAAAGTTCTCAATAATAAGAAGTTCTAAGCTGGGTTGCACCCATTAGACTCTTGTCTACTTCCCACCGAGAAGTTCATTGGATTCATAAGGTTCTGCTCACCACCTACTTTTCTTGTGACCCTGAAAACTTAACTGGATGTACATCCATTCCTCAGGTTCCAATGACCATCTATGTGATGACTTGGAAATGTGCATTCCCAGTTCAAATTTGTGCTCTGAGAAATAACAGCAATCCCCTTTCCTACCACTTACCTCCTTTTCAATATTCCACAGCCTTTCAAAACTAATCTTTATTCCCAGCTTTGTTCTCCCTCGTATATTCCTGACTTTGAGAAATTGTGCTTTCATCAACCGAGGAGTCAGGACAGAAGCTGGGGTCCACTGTTCTCTCTGAAAAGACTGAGGTGGGGGATTCACTTTAGGGCATTTCTCCTTCCCACCCTCCTCTGTATTTCTACAGAAACATTCTTATCATTTTGTCTTGGGTTGCCCCTCTGCCAAGCAGGCCACTACATTGCTGCCAGGATTTAGGTTTCAGAAGTATAAACCTGGTGGTGCTGGCATTCTATCAATAGGAAACATCCACTTTTTTTCTGATGAGAACATCAGGCCCTACCACTCCAGGTCCTGTTTGTCTTATTTCATGCTATGATTTCCTTCTACATCAAATTCCAACCATGCTGAAAGCAGATGCCCAGAACAGAAATGTGTATCTCCTCTGAACTCCTTTGCAGTCTTCTTCCTTGTCTAACAATTCTTTGAAGTTCTCATTTGACCTGGCCATGGATACATACATATGTAATCCCAATACTTGGGAGACTGATCAGGAAAACTGCCAATTTTAGGCCAAACTTGGATACAGAGTGAGACCTTGTCTAAAAAAATAAAAAAAATAAAAAATAAAAAAACCCAAAAGTGTCATGTGCTAAAACTCAATGGCCACATCCTCACTGTGAATTTATCCCCCTGTCCCTGACTTGCTCCATCATTCATTTCATAAGTGAATGACTACTGTCTCCTTTCAATGTGTGTGGCACTCAAAGTACTGCATTACTAAGTCACTCTCCTATTTACACATCAGCCTGACAGTGGCCTCCTATCTACTTCTCTCTGGGTCCTGAGGACTTTCACAGCCCATGTGGAGGGTGGCTAGATGTGTGCCACCTCCAGACATATTGCTCATTCTCCAAATAGCCACTCCTTGCTTCCTAGGACTGAAGTCTGTGCTAAGCACCATTGATGAATTAGAAGAATATTATGAAAAGACAGCTGTCATTTAGTTAGGTGAAGATAAAACACAAGCACTCGGACGTGGGGGGGGGGGATGATTACTGTCTGAGAGGTGGTGCTGAGAACTCCTGTGAATAAACTTCACAGTTCTTTTCATTTTATGATCTGCTTTTAAATCATTAGCACACATTTGGTTTTATTGAGTTAACATGTTGCAGAAAACATTTGAAAGAGATGTGAAGTGTATCTAATGACCATTAAATGGCCCAGCTTTACAGGAATTTTTATCTGTTAATTTAGTAAATTATGAAGCATTTACTTTGATCTTGGAGTGCTAACTGTGGAGCATGGGGTATTGACTATGAAACATGGAATATTGACTGTGAGCATGAAGTACTGGCGATGGAGCATGAAACACTGACTGTGAGAATAAAGTACTGGTTATGGAGCATGGAGTATAAATGATGGACCATGGAGTATTAACTGTGGAGAAGGGAACTTTGGGTGTGAAGCCAGAGCATTTACTGAGAAACTTAAAGTGTTAACTATGGAGAATTGAGTATTAGCTTGGATCATTGGCTCTGGATCATGGAGTATTGACTATGCAACATGGAGCATTGGCTGTGAGCGTGAAGCATTGACTATTGAGCATGGAGCACAGACTGAGACCATGAAGTATTGGCTGTGAAGCATAGGGTAGTGGATGCGAAACACAGAGTACTGGCTTTGGAGCATGGAGTACTGGCTATGGAATATTGGCTGTGGAGTATGTGGTACTGGCTATGAAGCACAGGGCATTGGCTGTGAAGCATAGAGTATTGGCTGTGAAGCATGGAATATTTTCTGTGGAGTATGTGGTACTGGTTATGAAGCACAGAGTATTGGCTGTGAAGCATACAGTATTAAGCATGGAATATTTTCTGTGGAGCATGGAGTATTGGCTGTGGAGCATGGAATGCTGGTTATGAAGCACAGAGTATTGGCTGTGAAGCATCGGGTATTGGCTGTGGAACATGGAGCAAAGACTGTGAGCCTGGAGTACTGACTGCGGAATATGGGATATTTACTGTGGAGCAGTGACTGTGAACATGGGGTACTGACTGTGGAGTACAGAATATTTACTGTGGAGCACTGGGCACTGGCTGTGATAGTATATAAAAGAGAGAAAGTAAAAGAGAAGTTAAGGTCAGGCTGTGCCAACAATGGCTGAATTGTTTGGAAGAAATTTCCACAGCCAGACTCTTGAAGCACATGGTGTAAAGGAGGCCCATGATCTGCAGGTGAAGCAGCGGGTTTCTGGGTCAGAGATGGTGTGTCCATGCTGTGTAAGAGTCGTGCTTAGAACCTGCAGGTGCAGAGGCCATGACTCAACCTGGAAATCACATGGAGTTCAGGCCTTGGAAGGAAGCCATGGCTGGAGGAGTGGATCTGAGAATTATTTTTTTTTTCATATGTGTTGATTAAAGTCAACAGAATAAATTAAATTACCCAGGACTAAAGAACAGCATAGAGTAAATATCTGTGTAGAGATCTCTAAACTCATTATAAGCATACACTATAGGACATTTAATAATACTATAAATTTTATTTCAAGTAAATTCTGCATTTGGAAACAGGATCGCCAAATTCACCAACTTCCTGTTTTTGTACATCAGTGAGATTACCATGTATCTTTCCACATAAAATGTTAGCCTAAATTGGGCTGTTTCCAAGGCATATGCCAATGAAATGTTTCACACATAAAAAAGGATATTAATTTGGGTCAAACCCCATGTTCTCTTAAAGGCCCAAACATTTCCTTTCCAATCTTGTTACAGTCATATTGATGATATTTGTTTCAGAGTGACTCAACCTCTTAAAAAAGAATAAAAAAGCTGGAAATTAAGACTAACATTCATAAAGAGGAGGAAAAATTAAATTATGACATGCTCATAAAATATACTACAAAGTCATAAGTAAATACCAATGAACTGTGCATATAATCTAGATTTTCCTCTATGGATATAGATGTGACTCACAAACATTATGGTGGTCAAAAAGTATGCAAAATATAGATTTTTTAGAGATTCGTCCACAAGGAACTAGATGAAAGTAACAAACATAAATTTGGGGGCAAAGTATAGGGCTATAGGCAATTGCATTGGTATTTTACATTCTTAAGCCTGTTAGAAATTATGGTAAGGACTGGGGAGATTGCTCAGTGGTTAAAGATGCTTGCTTGCAAAGGCTGCTGGCCTAGGTTTAATTCCCCGGCATCCACATAAAAATGTCAGATGCAAGAAGTGGTACATGCATCTGGCACTCATTTTCAGTGGCCAAGAGACCCTGGTAATGGCCATACTCATGCACACACACGTACAAGTAGATCAGTAAAAATATATTTTAAAACTGTGGTAAATATAGGTGTATCCTTATAGCATTACATCATTTTTAAAGGCCACAGAATTTGTGCTGCACAGAATTCCTCATGCAGGACATATCTGGCAGAAGTTAAGTTGGTTACTTTTACTGGGCCAGCTGATAGCCTAACAACCACAACTGTATTTGATCTGATTTCCTACTCAAGTTAAACTCCAACTTGCCTATCCACAACCGTAGAAAAGGTAACACAGACGGTATTCAGCCGCAAGCCACTTTTTAAAAAAATATTGATTTATTTATTTGCATACACATGTGTGCATGTGTATATGTGGATACCAGGGTCTCTTTACACTGCAAACAAATTCCAGACACATATGACACTTTTTGTATCCAGATTTTTGTGGGTACTGGGGAACTGAACCCAGGCCAGAAGGCTGTGCAACAAGTGCCTTTAACTGTCAAGCTGTCTCTCTGCTCAGACCACTTTTTAAGCTTCATTACTGTTACAGTTATCTTCGTATTGTTGAACAAGCACCCGACCAGAAGCAGCTTATGGGAGGAAAGGGCTTATTTCAGGCTTACAGAATCCAGGGGAAGTTCTATCATGACAGAAGAAGCTAGCTCACTCCAGCATGCATCACAGGAGGGAGAGAGAGAGAAAGAGAGAGAGCCAGCATCAGCAAACAGCCAGAGTTCAAACTACTCTTAAAACACCTACTAAGTCTGGAATGATGATCCAATCTTCCCTCCGCCACAGTGATATGACCCCAAAGCAGGGATCTGCCTTCTGGGGAACTCAAGTTGCAAGCTCAATCTTAATTTTTTTTTTAAATGTCTGAGTCTATGGGACCATACATTCCGACCATCGTAGTTATCTTACCATAGAAAATTACTTGCTCAACTTTATCATAACCCTAAAATCTCATTTTGACTATGAAAATCCAAAGCACAGAAGGAAGTGAAATTCAGATAGGAATAAGACTGAAAAAAAAAAAAGTTAGCGTCTGAGGTGGTGTGAATGAGGAGTATCCAAGTCCCGGTCTGTACAGTAGTGGTCAGAGGCCCCCAGGGTTGAGGTATGACTCACTACAGAGCACTTGCTGAGCACAGGCAAGGGTCTAGGTTGCATTGCCAGCACTCCACACACGAAAATATTCACAAAGAATAATTCCACTTTCTTCATCTCTTCTTGGGGGTGGGGCAAGTCCTTTGGTACAGGGTTAACAGAAAGGTCAACTACAGTTCAATCACAATTATACAATTAAAACATCATGCAAGTGTCCAGTAAACAAATAAGAGCTACTAAAATGCTTGTACATTGCTTTCTGTTGACTTTTGAAGTTCACACACTGAGAATTATCTCCTCTCATTTTCCTTAAGCTTAAACATGACTTTCATCCATGTGTCGCCATGGACTGGGCTGTAGTGATTTTAAGAGCAAAGTGAATGTGCATCTAACAAAACTTACTCAAAGACATACAATTCCTAATTTCAACCACCTTTTTCTCTTTCTTTCACATACACACACATTTTAATTTAATATTCATCTGGCCATTGCCAGAAAGTCACATATAGCAAGCATAATATACTTAATGCAAATAGAGAGAAGATGGGGTTGACACTTTGGAGTCATTGTATCTTTCAATATTCAAGCAAGAGATTCCATGATGCAGTAGAAAAAAAAAGTCACGATTAGCTTATTTCGGTGAAGTTAGAGATCTCTTCTGTCACAAAAAAAGCAAAGTGCCAATTTATAACTATTAAAGGAAGGAGTTGGTGCTGGACTTTTAGGATGTTTTATGTGAGTTGCTGGATTTGTAGACTATATATTAAGCTACAATACTACTTAAATATTGTAATCCACTGAGCTCATTGCCATACTTTCACTGGGAGCATGCACTTCATTCTCACGTCAGTGTGCTGTTGGGTTTGCACATGTGTTACTTAGGAGACTAAGAGTCTGTTAAAAGAGGCCAAAGCCTTTGCTTGAATGGCTTTGCATTCAGGGAAGTGGACAGCGAGAAGCAGAGCTTCGAGAACTGCCAGTGGTCCTCGTGCACGCTGCTCTTCAGGCGTGTGTGGATGTTGCCCGACACTGGCTCTTTGCCACACTGGCACCTGACAGCACTGTCGTTGGCCATTACTAACTTCACATAAAGCACCCTGGGAGCATCACATCATGGAAACTGGCAAAGACTGCAAATCAGGTATGCCTCCCTGGAGAACTTTTGCTTAAATTTTACTAGCACACTACTGCTGCTGTTGAACAATTGAAACAAGTAAAACAAAACCCCAAAACAAGAGCAAAAGGACGCACTCTTTTTGCCCTGTGACTTTCTTGGATAAGATCCTAAATTATGCTTGAAACCAAAAAGCATCACTTCTGAGGTCCCCCAGAGGCCCTGTCGCATGGTTCACCCCAGCATCCTCTAGCTAAGCTTGCTGCCTCTCTGAGTGTCCTGCCTGCTGGACCCTTGTGACACTATTTGACTCACTCCAGGTTTTTACCCTCCTCTCCTACACTAATCCCAATTCTCATTACCTTCTTTTGTCCCTCCTCCCCCATTTCCTTTTCACTGAAGCCCTATCTCTCTCCAACTAGTCCCTCTGCTGTTTTGATCTTTTCTCCCCTCTCCATCATCCACATCAAAAAGTTGATGTGTTCAGTTTTGTGATAAGTAGATAAGTAGATAAGTAGAAGCCTTGTGTATCTTTGTTTTGCTGGTCAGCTTCAGCTCCCACACTTATATGCCTGCTAAGCACATTAATTTTTCAAGGGGTATAGGAGTGATATAGTCTGACAGCTGAAGGGAGGGACACAGATATAGAATACTCCTGTCAGGGTTTCAACTTAATGACCATGGAGGTTACGGTGATATTCAGTAAGAACATTAAAAAAATCTGACATATTACTTTAATTCTACAAATAAAATGAAATACAAATATAAAAACCATTGGAAGCATCTATTATGGGAAAAATGAATATAGATTCTATTGTTATTTTAATTCATATATTACACATTGTGTGTGCAACTGTTCTTGCCATGGGTGCATGGGCCAGAAGAGAACATATGGTGTCCTTCACTTATTACCCATGTATGTACTTCTTTGAGATGGGTCTTTATCCCTCATCCTGGAGTTGCTGTCGACCACCGAGTGCCTGTGATTCTCTGGTCTCTGCCCCCACTTCAAGGCCTGGGGTTACAGATATGTGAGACCATTCCCAGATTTTTACATGGGTTATGAGGAGTTGAACTTGGCAGACCCCAGCCCAGAGATCCTCCTACTTAAGTGGAAAGTGTGATTAACTACTGAGCAACCTCCCTAATCCCAGCAATTTCAAATATACAAGAAGTTGATTTCAACTACAGTTACAATGTAGTATAATACTTCACAAACTCATGTGTTCTCACTGAAATTCTGTACCTTTGACCATCACCTCCCCATCCCCATTGTCCCCAGCCTCTACAAGCACCGTTCTACTCTGCTTCTGTGAGTTCAATTGTTTCACATCCTTCATGTAAGTGAAAACAAGAGGTATTCATCTTCCTGTGTCTGGTTTATTTCACTTAATATAATGTTTTACAATTCCAGCCATGTTACAAATGACAGAATGTCCTTCTTGTTAAAGGCTGAGGGAGTTTCAAGTGTATATGCATCAGTTTCTCTTTATCCTTCCACCATTGGTGGGCACTGGTTGGTTCTGCCTTGGGCACCGGGAAAAGTAACTCAACACATGTCTTTCTCTTCCTTTTGACAAGTTTCTAAAGGGTGTTTTATTCTTTCTGATCCCTGCAAATTCCATAAGATCATTCTTTGAAATCCCCAGGGAGAAATCTCTACGACAAACACATTCACAGACACAGAACCATAGCAGGAGGAGCCCATCCCAAGGTGGCTTGCTTTCCAAATGAAAAGCAGAAACAAAGGTTTTGGCCACACTGTCCATCTGGTGAGACAGAGAGTCCACTGGAGGGAGGCTTATAAGGACACAGTCCAAGTTTGTCATGGCTCGACCACACTGGCAGAAACCCGGTGTCACCTCAGATGTTTCCTTTTTCCTTGGATGTGTCTAGTGAATAGCTTGAGAAAGATGAAAATCAATTCTGCTAAAAGAGCATGAAGATTCACTGTGGGTGGTGGCAGCAAAGTAGCTTATTTATGCTCCTCGTTAAACACTGGACCAGAAAAGAGCAAGCAGCTTTGTGTGTCACTACTGCATGATAACAAAACATAAAGAAATCAGAATGAACTTTGGACTTCACGACCTCAAACTGAACCCCATCCCTACTGTTTAACTCAACAAGTATGTGTGAATGTCTATCATATCACAGACATTTTGGCAGGCTTTACCTGGACAGTGCTGAGGAAGGACACTGTGCTTTGCCATGGGAGGAGAGGCTGGGAAGGAAACTGATCCCTGAATAGTACAGGAGGGTAATATGATGTGTGTCACAGCAGTTACTTTTGCGTTGCTGGGAGAAAACACCCGACCAAAAACAGCTGGTGGGAGGAAAGAGTTTCTTTTGGCTCATAGTTGTGAGGAGAAGCTTCATGAGGGCAGGGGGGAAATGGATAGAGCATAGGCTGGACATCACATCCTTGCTACAGCAGGTGGACAACTGCAGCTGGATAGTGAGCCCAGCTTTGACCGAGGGGAACTGTCTATAAGACCTTCATGCCTGTCCCAAACAACACACCTCCTCCAGCAAAACTCCACCTCCCAAATTGCTACCAGCTACTGACCAAGAATCCAAAACACATGAGTTTATGGGAGGCATCTGATTTCAACCAGTTCAGTGTGTGTGCACAAGGTACCATGGAAAGGGATTTAGGAACAAGGTAGTCTTCTTTTGTAAGTAGGAACCACAATGAACACAAAGCCTGACATGCCCTGCTGAGACTAGAATGGAACTTCAGTCTGACTCAAGGTGGCCATCAAGAACATCTCCTTGATGCCTCCTCTTTCATTCTTTTTGAGGACTTTTTACTTACCCATGGACTCTTTCCAAGTCCGCACTTCCATCTCTGACC
The DNA here is from genome assembly GCA_036346955.1 of Dipus sagitta. Taxonomy (NCBI): domain Eukaryota; kingdom Metazoa; phylum Chordata; class Mammalia; order Rodentia; family Dipodidae; genus Dipus; species Dipus sagitta. The sequence continues at coordinate 30,860,817 of CM070771.1, forward strand.
CACTAACCCATCAAGGTACCTTCAGACTTAAATCATTGAAGTTCATTGCTTCTTTTCAACTTCACTTTAACGCTTTAGGATTCTTTCTAGCTTCTGCCTTCCTGAATTTATGAATCTTTGCTTCAATAGTGAGAAACCTGGCTCCCATTATCCTTACTCTTATGTGCCCATTTATTTTTTTTAATGTAGCTTATTGCTATCCCTCTTCTCTGATAATTAGTATGTACTGTCAACTTGACTGGATTTGGAATAAGCTATGACACGTATCTCCTTGTGTCTTTGAGGGAGTCTCCAGAGAAGCTTCCCTGAGAAAACCTACTCTGAATGTGTGTGGCACTACCCAGGGGCTATAGTCTCAGGCTGAATGAAATGGGAAAAGCCAGCTGAGCTCCAGCAGCATTCCTCTTTCTGTTTCCTCGTCTATAGAGACATGAGGAGTCTTAACCATAGTATAGGCTCCTTCCTCCATAGCCTCCACCATGATGGATACTACCTTCTTAAACTGTGAGCCAAAAATAAAATCCTTCATCCCATAATTTTCTTTTTTGGCTAGATATTTAGTCACAGCAATGAGAAAAGTTCATGAAGTTGATAAGCCACTCTCAGAATGAGTCAGTTCCCACCACTATCTCCCTGTGATACCTGCTCCTGGCTTCTGCAGGGCCACTCAAGCAACTGCTGCCAAAAATTCAAGATGAAATGTTGTCCCCCTTAATGTAAAAACTCTGCAGTCATCAGTGTTTAAAAACTGGATGTGAATGGGAAGACGAGAAAATGGACAAAAAAGGGGGATGGTTCTTCATGGATTCCTGGAAATAGGAAGGCTGTGTGGGGCAGATGGAAGGAAAGATGCGAACCCTTGCAGACTGGTGTCAGATGTCAGGCACTCTATCATCCACAATGTTCTGGGCCACGGATGAGCCAAACTTAGTTTTTTATCCCTCCCCAAGACTATGAACTTTCCCCTACTCTGTGAGATGTTTGTTGTCTACAGATAAATTCATCAAATATTCCAAGATAAGGAAAACAACAAGGAATTCCTCTGTATCATTCTGTTTAATGGAAATAAAACTGTTTAGGGGATGGTAAATCATTTGACTTTTGACAATTATTTTTAAGGCTCTGGAACAAAGTTTTGAGCCTTCTAAACTACATAACATTTGGTGAAAGTAATTACTCATTTAAAAAAAAAAACTTTGAAACTAACTTTGGGCCATAATGGGTGATGACATAAAGTATACTTTCCAGTGTGGTCACAGTTAAAAAAAAAAAAAAAAAAGGATAGGGCAACTCTTAAGGGCATAAATGAAGGTGAGATTGTCCAGGTCTTTCAGAACTAGATGTATTTCAAGATTCATACTCTTAGACTTCTGAAAAGTGCACACTATATGTTCATGATTTAGTACAGGAGGGCAGTGGTCCATTCAACCACCTCAGGAGAAAATTCATATTAGCAGCCAAGTTCAGGTTGGATCAAGTTTTACTATCAAAAATAAGGCAAAACCTTGTGTTTCCAGAGTATTGCAATTTTGAGGTTAAGGGAGAGGGATCTCAATTTTATGATAACTAATGAATGCTAAGCTAAGAAATGAAACAGGAATCCAAACAGTGAAAATCTCACTGAATGTTTTAACTGTCAAAAGGTAATAAAAGGGAACCATTACACACCAATGGGGAAGGCAAATTATTACAGCCATTGCTGTACTGATTTATGGAAAATTGTATGAAATGTCCTTAAAAATTAAAAAAAAAATAAGACTACCATGTTATCCAATTTCTGGGTATATATCCAAAGGAAATGAATTCAGTATGTTAAAGAGATATTTGGTCTCCTGTATTTAGTGCAGTATTAAACAGAATAACCTGGAAATGTCTATCAACTGAAGGGGTAAAGAAATATACATGCCTACTGGAACAGTATTCAGGTATAAAAGCAATAAAAGATCCTGTGATTTGTAGCAACACAATGCATTTGACATTAGGTTAAAGGAATTAATCCAGACATGGAAAATCAGACACACAAGATCTCCCAGATACACAGAATCTAAAAAATGTCGACAGAAGCAGCATGCAAAGATGGTTACCAGAGGCTGGGCTCACCAATGGCTGCCAAGCTGTAATAGGTAGAAAGGAGTTCTCATGTTCTATTCCACGGAAGAGTGGTTAGCTAATGCTGATAAAAACGGGGGCAAGGTGGGGCTGGAGAGATGGCTAAGTGGTTACAATGCTTGCCTGCAAACCAAGGGAGCTAGGTCCAGTGCCCCAGTACCCATGTAAAGCTAGATACACAAGGTGGCTCATGTGTCTATAGTTCATTTGCAGTGGCTAGAGGTCCTGGCATGCCCATTCTCTCTCTTTCTCAAATAAATAAATAAATAAATTAAATATTTTCTTATAAAGAAGAATAGGAGCAAAGTTGCCTTCATCTGTAGGTAGGTAATTAGGACACAGGCCCAAAAGAACATAGATGCCGTGGGGAGACTAGAAGGCAACTGCAGTGGGAACCTAAGCATAACTCATCAAGACAACATTCAGGAGCAGCTCTGTTTTACTTTACTTCCTGATTCTTCCCCCTCCCAGGATTTTTTTTTTTCATTAGTGGGCTCATTTTGAATCTGTGCTCTTCTCCTTGACCCGCTGACCAATAAAGTCCTCCATGAACATTTAAACTTAACAACTAAAGCTCATCCCAACCTGATACCTCATTTGCATAGTCAAGGTTATAAGAAAACCAGATCCAAGTCACCATGCAGGCTACCAGCTCCAGATCTCCCCCAGCTCCTGAGCTCTTCTGCTTTACTTTCACTTTCTGCCTTACTTACACTTTATCTTCTAATTTATCTCTGTTTAAACCACCCTTCTACCATGTCTCCATTTGTCAATTCTTTGCAAGTCTCAAGACAGGAACTCAGAGCCACTGACTTGAGAGGCTCCATTGCTCTCAACATTGATAACCATAAGGACTATTTTAAAATAGCTACAAGACAGGATTTTGAATGCTTCACCACAAAGAAGTGATAATTAATTAAGAAAAAAGATAACATGATTTGATTATTAAATAATGTATACATGTATTTAGACACCACATTGTATCCCACAAATTTATCTAATTGTCAAATAAGTAATAAATAAATAAGTGCAACTTATGTTAAACAAATCTAAGAACTGAGCAAATTTGTAAATTAGAAATTATAGCGTGGTGGCCATAGAATTGTTTAAAAATGTCTTTAAGTATAATTCTCCATGCACTTAAGAAGGGACTTGGTTTGTAAAAGTATAACCAGCATTTATGGAAAAGCAGGATTGATTGGCTCTCAGGCCATCTGAAGGTGGAAAAGCCAATTAAGAGACTTCCAGAATCACAGAGCTGCACACCATTCATGCAGACCCAAGTGTAGACGTCCACAGCAACCTTATTCCTCCTTACCCAAACTGAAAACAGCCCAGTCACCCATGGCGGCACATCAGAAAATGGTGCTGTGCTTATCTACAATGCAACGTGACCTGCCATGTGAGCGTGAGCAAATAGAGTGGGATCCTTGTGATTTCACAGCTAAACCTCAAAGCACTGCTATGTGAAAGAAGCCTTAAACAGAGCCCTTGATTGGAACAGTAATAACAGAAAAAAAAAAATCCAATCGGTAGTTGCACAAATCTGGAGAAAGGGGCATAAAAGTGTGGGCTGGGGAGATGGCTCAGCGATTAAAGGCACTTGCTTGTAAAGCCTGGTAGCCCAGGTTCAACTCCCTAGTACCATATAAAGTCAAACTTACAAAGAGGCAAATTCATCTGAAATTAGTTTACTGTGGCAGGAGTCCCTCGGACACTCCTACTCTCTCTCTCTCTCTCTCCTCTATCTCTAAAACAAATAAATAAAAATACCTTTTAAATAATAAGAAGCCAGGCCTGGTGGCACATAACTTTAATGTCAGCATTTGGGAGGGAGAGGTAGGAGGACTGCCATGAGTTCCAGGACACAGCCTGAGACTACATAGTGAATTCCTGATTAGCCTGGGCTAGAGTGAGACCCTACCTCGAAAAACCACCACCACCAACGAGAGCAATAACAACAACAAAAGTGATAAGAGCCAGGGAGGGAAAGCAAAACTTTAGACAACATTAAAAAAAAAAAAAGTAAATGAGCATTAGTTGCCCAAACCTAACAAGACCTTGACACAAATAGAACATTTTAACAACATCAGAATTGTAATAAATAGTAGGAATGGCTTTGTGACAGCTCAGCAGTCAAAAGGACATACAGTCTAGAGGCTCTGAACCCTTGCTGTGGTATTTCAACAGAAGCTGCTTGCTGGCTCCACTCCCTGGGGATTTCCCTAGTAAAGAAATTTACGGCAAGGATAAAATTAACAATGCTAGATGCAGGAGAAATTGTTTCTTTTGCAAATCCATTTACTTGAAATTCTGGGAAATTGCATTCTAATAGCTCAAGGTTTAGGACAAAAGTACTGAATCATGGGATTGTGGCTAGATTATTGAAGAACTGTCTCCTAAACAAGGATTTGTTGTTTTCATAAATAAATAAAAAATAAACACACTTCGAGGGGCTGGAGAGATGGCTTAGTGGTTAAGCGCTTGCCTGTGAAGCCTAAAGACCCGGTTCGAGGTTCGATTCCCCAGGACCCATGTTAGCCAGATGCACAAGGGTGCGCACGCGTCTGGAGTTCGTTTGCAGTGGCTGGAGGCCCTGGCGTGTCCATTCTCTCTCTCTCAAATAAATAAATCAAAATAAACAAAAAATAAATATATAAACACACTTCGAGCAAGCTGTAGCTATCCTACTTCTGATGTCTGTACATTTCCACAGTGTACATTTCTAGCCTGTTTCCCGAGATGTACACTTCTGTTCCAGCTGGGCCACATTTCTCAGAGGTGTTTACTCAGGTCAAGTCACTTCCATCCTGTCCTCATTTCTGTCACTGCCCCTGCACACTGTCCCTTTGCCAGTGCAAGTATGAGCCCTGTCCACTCCACTCAGATTGAAACAAACTTTTCAAATTTGTTCTTTCCTTTCCAATCTGGCCACGACTTCCTGCACACGGGTCCTTTGTGATTCAACCCAGTGCTGGTCACTCTGACCCTGACCCTTGTTTGCCTATCAGAGGATGGTGAGCACTTTGGGGGGGGGGCGACCCACTGCTTCACTTTTCTCTTCATACTGATCTCCAAGCCCGCTATGAAGTCCTTATTTCATTAATATTTCTTAACTGAATTGTCCAAGGAACCATCATTTATTATAGTCGATCCGTTTGGCAGGGCTAAATGCTCAGTAACGGCTGTTTGTGCTATAATGAGTTCCTCATCTCATCCTGCATTTAACAAGCACTTCTGTTCAATCATCTCTGGGTGCCTAGCGATGGCCCTGCAGCTTCCCCTTGATATCCACATGCTTTCTCATTAAATGTCATCAGATTCCACAGCGTCTCTTAGAAAACAGGATTCTCTATTGAGAATTGAGGCAAATGCTTCTGTGTGGTTCCCCTGTGCCTGGACGACTGAGAGTGTTGTGGCTAGCTTAGAAGGAACATGTGTTCCTGAGGTGCTTATGGCATTGGCTTTGACTGACGGGTGAAGTCAGTGACCTTCTGACTACACCAGAGCCTCTAATGAAACAGGGTCCTGGGGCTCTGCTTGGTGGAATATAGGAGCAATACTGTCAGCACAGGTGTGGGACTGATTATGATGATGTCTACCTCAGACCTCAGTGTTTCACACTGGGGATGGGACATTTCCCTTCCCCCATAGATTTCTTCTCTCCCCTGTGCTTCTCACCTACAAATGGAATTGGCTATTGTTTCTCTGTCTCTATCCATTCTTCCCTCCCTCTAGCCCCTTATTCTCCCCTTTTCTGTCTTTCTTTTTCATTGAGCTAGGGTCTCACTCTAGCTCAGGCTGACCTGGAATTCACTATGTAATCTCTGGGTGGTCTTGAATTCATGGTAATCCTCCTACCTCTGCCTCCAGAGTGCTGGGATTAAAGGAGTGCACCACCACGCCTGGCTCCCCTTTTATTTCTAAAAGTAACTCATGACAATGGACAGATGACTCTGAAAACACTCAGCATTCCTCAGGTGTGGGAGACGACAGCCACTCATTGTACGTGTCCTGGTGATAAATGAATCACAGCAGCATTAACATTATGTACCACTATTTGTCTTAAGGAACTTAAACACCTGCTGTGTGAAAGTTCTGGTGACCATCCAGCAACTTGGGGCAAAGCCAGAGCTATCTACTTTCAGATCTCTAAGGACCTGGGTTTCCTCATCCTCCCTGCCTTGTGGTCCATGTCCATTAGTGTTCTAATGCAAAAACACTAGCAAATTCACTGCAATTACATTCTGTCCCATATGAATTCAATTATCTGCATGGATTTCTAAATAAAAGATATTGAACTGGTCTGAGCACAGTGCATAGGAGTTTTCAAACCCAAACATTTTTCATGATGGCCAAGCAAAAACAATTGTCTCTCTGTTGATGGCACACAGATCAATGCGCGCATCTGGCATGAGCCATTTGCAGGTGTCTGGGGCTCTCTGACCTCACTTAATGTTTGAACTCCCCTGTGCTACCAGTTTGTCCATTGATGAGTATTTCTGTCTTCTGTCTGAATGCCACCCTCTCAGGTGGCTCATTGCTCACACAGTACATGATCAGGGGAAGGGTGCATGTGACCTGTTGTGTCCTCAGAGAAACAGGCTACTGTTGACTTTGTTCTGTCACCAACAGAGATTCCATAAGTGGTTAGTTAAGGACACTGGCACAAAAGAACACTGACATCAACCTGCCATGGTGATACTAAAAGAAGTGAGAGGAGGCATGCAGCATGGTATCTGGTAGCTACTGAAGCTCTTTGGATCTCCATTTACCTGTTACCTAAAGGAAGGAAACCAAGAGGATCTAGAACGGGGTTAGTGCAGGTAGAATGTTGTAATGGTTTGCTACTTCAGATAGTTTTGTACATTTAGAAAGGTTTATGTGCAAGTGTCTGTGCATGTGTGTGCACACGTGTGTGTGAGTGTGTGTGTGTGTGAGAGAGAGAGAGAGAGAGAGAGATACATTTCCCAGGCTCTTAAGGAAATCTCAAACAGTTCCTGTAAAATCTGAGTAGAAGTCACTCTCTGAGCAGCACTGTCTTTGTTCCTACATAGAGTGTGTCACTTACAAAGTCAATGAAAAGGTATGCTAGGGTCATTATTGCTAAGAAAGAGAAAGATCTGACTCCAAACTTGTAAGCAGCATACAGAGACAACAGGAAATACAACCCTGCACTTGTATTAGCCTATTCATTGGAGTTCATGGATTTGATATCCACACTCTACCTCTATATTGAATATTATGCTTTTCTGTCTCATGTTCCAAGAACCATGCAGTCAATACCCAGACCTGGGCTTTCCGAAGATGTGTTCTGTAGCTTGTCTGTTCATGCCACTACTAAAATATCATGCTGGTACCTCCCAAACAGAACGAGGTGCCAGTGAAAACACTCAGGAATCCAACCTTTTGGTTCAAGAATGCACTGATCCCTGTAGCGCTGACTATTGTCATTCATTATCTCAGAAATGGGTCTTGTTAGCTACAATGACTCAATCTAACAAAAATGGAGATTACAGATCAGAAGCTATTTCTTCTAGTCATTTCTTGAAAGAAAGAAAAAAATAATTAAGGATTACATATTATGCTTTTTCCTAGAATAAAAGCAGATGTTTTCACCAAATGCCTATTAAATGATGTCACTGTCTGAATGAATGAAGGGTAAAGTGATTATTTTCCTAGTTGGAAGCCAAAGTTCTAGGCAAAGCTCTCAATAGTCTGAAAACATAAATCACCTGCATTTGCTACACACTCTCACACATGCAAACACACATCCTTACATACATATATACCTATATTAATGCTGTGATCATTGATTTGTGTCGCAAACATATACAAAATTTTTTGACAAATCAAATCAGACAGTAAATTGAATCAATTGCGTAAGAATTTTTTTTAATGAAAGTGGTAGTTATAGTCATGAAGTGATTACAGGAAGAATGAATAAGACCCCTAGGTAGTATAGGCTTAAATATAATCTATGTTACAATTCTGGTCAAGTTACAGGCAATTCATACTTTATTTGGACCAAAAGAAAAAGTCATTCAACTGGTTTTTGTTGCAACTGGTCTGTTTTCTTGTACTATCAAAGGTCTCTTGCCACGTCCTTGCAAATGTCTGATGTTTGCGTTTTGATCCTGAATGTTAACCACCTGCTGCAGACACGAGCATATTATCCTGTCCAAGTTCACAGGTGCATGGCTGCACGGAGAACAGGAAAAGTGTGAGCTTCCGCCATGGCTCCTGCCTAAGCAGTTTCCACTTTTTTCCTAAAACCCTTTTAATTGAGTGCTCCAGTCCACCACTAACAAAGAACTTGAATTTTCTGGGCACTTGCATTCAGAAAACAAGCATTAGCATTATGGGGTGCTTGACTATTTGACAATAAGTTTTTGAAAAGGAACAAATGAGAGGAAAATGTTGATTAAAAACAAACATGTTCCATGAATGCTGGTTAGTTCTCCAGAATGCATGTGCCTCCCTTGCATCATAACTGAACTTTGTGACATCATACCAAAGAAGGAAAGCCGAAGAAAAAATAATTGGTTCCGTGTGATTGTCTGGTATGTTTTCAAGCCGACCTCATTATATCAAGGTAAAAGGACTCTATGCGTTTGGTTTATTTTATGAGAAAAATACAGCTATGGACTTACTATAAGTAATTTCACTGCCAGGGTCTCCTCATCTCAAACCCCTACTTGCAGCATTGACCTAAACTTGTCTCCCTCCTTCTTCTGTAATGCCTAAGTCATTATAATGGTATCTGGTCACATAGTCACTGTTCAATGAACATTTTCAAATGGTTCAATTAGATGCTTGCTAACATATAGCTTTTTTGTATTATATTTTATGCATACAAATTGGTATCTTGTATAAGACCAAAGCTCTTTCTTCCTGCTCACTCAGTGTCCAGCATAGTTGTAAAAACATTTGCTCAACAAATGTTGTTCCACACAGATCATCATAAATGCCACCACGGCGGATTGTGAATGACTGGAAGGCAATCACGTAAAACTGAACTTCTATCTTGCCTTTAATATTAGTTGTTCCATCTCATTGAGTACAGTATTTAACTTCTGATTTTACTTTGCTCATTTGTAAAATGGAGAAAAAGTCTCCTATGGGGATGACATTATTCCACGCAATTGGTCACTTCATTCCTGGTCTACAACTATATGGTTACTTAGTCTGTGTTGGATATGAACAGCAGTCCATCTTTATGTGCTTAAGGATTTTTCTCTCTGAAGGAATAAATACACAAAAAAATACACAAAATTTATTTTTCCATACAGTATATCCCACCCCATGATAAAGAATATGAAAGATACCATGAGGGCTGGAGAGATGGCTTAGAGGTTAAGGTGCTTGCCTGCAAAGCCAAAGGACTCAGGTTCAATTCCCCAGGACCCATGTAAGCCAGATGCACAAAATGGCATGCATCTGGAGTTCATATGCAGTGGATAAAGGCCCTGGTGTGCCCATTCTCCCCCCCCCCTCTCTTTCTCTCTCTGCCTCTTTCTCTCCTCTCTCTCTTTCTCAAATATAAATAAAATTTAAAAAAATTAATAAAAGAAATATACCAAGAGAAGGTGCAAGCACAAGCTAGAGATGACTAAAACATGGCCAATTGGTGAATGTTTCTCTAGAGTGGATGTAGCAGGCCTGATAGCCGACAGCAGGCTAGGGAAGTCCCTAAAGCCAGAGCCATGCCTTTGAGTCATGTCTACATTAAAAACAAACAAACAGGAATGCACGTGTTCATGGTGGTTGGCCCTTTTCAGCATAATTTATATTTTGAAATTCTCTTTGGAAGAGCACGCTGTTTCATCTCACAATCCAAATGAAGCATTAAATAAAATCACATACATTAATATGAATAATAATACAATATGAAATACTAGATTGATAACATATGCTTATTGAGAATAAAATCTTGGCTTTTTAAGTGAAAATGGGCAAGAGATCAGTTGAACAATGTTATATTTTAAACAGGCAGCAAAAAGTTCTCTCTGGAAGCAAGAGCCTTTGTTTCTGTGAGCAGACTACTGTTCCTGAGCCTAATGTCTTGCTGTAGTTCTCTCAGTTGAAAAGTGCAGCTCTGGGAGGAGAAGCCATGTCCAGATGCTGCTCTGACCCTATCATGGTAGCTTTTGCTAGAGCTTTCTTACTTTTTTGCTCTTAACCCCCGCTCCCCTCCACACACGAATACCTAAAGAGTGTCACCTGTGAACTGAGCTTCAGGGACCCATGTCACCTCCAGGTGGGAGCACTTAAGGCCCAGTGTGCATTTCTCCAAGTTCTTTTGCTATTTGTTGTAGTTTGAATGTGAAATGTCCCCCATGCATTAAATTTCATACTTGATACCAAGCTGGTGGAGCTTTTGAGAGGTGGAGCCTTGTTGGAGGTGGTATGCTAATGGGACAAGCCTTGAGGTGTATTAGTCCAGCCCAACTGGGTATAGCTAGCTCGTTTCTGCTTCTTCCTTCCTGCTGATATGGGAGGATGTAAGCCAGCTTCCTGCTCTGCCATGTTTCCCTGCCATGATGGTCATGATAGAAACCCCATTCTAAACTGTAAGCTGAAATAAACCCTTTCCCTCCATAAGCTACTTCTGGTTGGGTCTTTTGTCCCAGCAATGATAATGGTAACTGTTACAATACTGAAACAAAAATGCCACAAGATTAAAGCAACCACTGACACTTCATGTGGAGGCATGCTGCCCTGTCGAATCCTGTGGTCTCTTCACCACATTTTGTTTGAGCAAGAAAGAACCCTTTGTTGTGTTAAGACATTGAGAATTTGGACCATGTCATCTTAGCTGATGATGCTTTTAGAAAATGCTAAGTGTCACTGAGTTCATGCAGCTATACCCATCCAGCATCACTGAGACCTAGGCGAATAAATGACTATGACTTGTAAATTTAGAAATCTACACAGAAAGGTGAGATTACAGATTGAAACCTAACTTTGTTAGGCATACTGATCTCTATAATAACCAACTCTGTGTGTGTGTGTGTGTGTGTGTGTGTGTGTGTGTGTGTGTGTGTTATTGTTATTATTGTAGTACTGGGATGGGGATAATGTAGAGAATGCAGGAATCTTCCTAGGGTACAACATACTTCTTTTTTAAAAAAAATATTTTATTTATTTATTTGAGAAAGAGAGAGAAAGAGGTAGATAGAAAGAGAGAATGGGCACACCAGTGCCTCCAGCCACTGCAAACAGACTCCAGATGCATGTCCCCCCTCCCCCTGTGCATCTGGCTTACATGGAGTCTGGGAAATTGAACCAGGATCCTTAGGCTTCGCATGCAAATGCCTGAACTGCTAAGCCATTTCCCCAGCCTGCTACAACATACTTCTGTAATGAGGTCCTCATCCATGATCACGGATTCAGTTACAATAACTGTAATGATAGGCATTTTACTCTGACACGCTGTTTGGTCATAAGGTTTCCAGAGAGGCAGTGGCTGAAGACATCTCATAGTACAGTCAACTCCCACCCCCATCAAGCATTATGCAGGGAGGTTGAGAAGTTCTTTAGGTCTACCTTGGAGTTACACAATGCACATAATCTGTGCTTTCTGGTTCTTGGAGAAGCCATAAAGCTTTAGTTGACAAGATGACTTCTTTCTCTTTAGATGTGATGGTTTTAAACGATCTATTATCAAGTGGGTGGATGAATAAACCTCAAAGAAAGGCTCAGCCATGAAAGGATCCACACATCTTATGATTGATCTAACTATTCAGATGGCTTTAGTTAAGTTAAACTTGAGGGTGGTGGTGGCAGTGGTGGTGATGGGCAAAGCCATGTTTATCAGTTCTGCTAATAGTCTTGACACCTGTAAATGCACAAGAACCCCCAAAAGACAGACATCTGTTCTACATTTTAAGACCCAATGTAATACAAGAAAGTAACAACAACAAAAAAAACACTGCTCACCTTTAAATGAGAAAGCATACTAACATTTTCAGGCATCTAAAATCTAGAACTATCAACAGACATACTTAAAGTGGGTCTGCAGCATTAATACTAAAAAAGCAATGGCTGAAGTTATAATTTTAAAATAAATATTCTCCTTGATATGTATCTTAATAGTATTTAATTTATTTATTTTATTTATATTTGGAAGTGTAAGGATTTTATTTACTTGAGAGAAAAAGAGGGAGGGAGGGAGAGAGGGAAGGAGAAAGAGAGAGAGAGAGAGAGAACATGTGTCAGGGACTCTAGCCACTGCAAATGAACTCCAGATCAGTTCCATCTTGTGCATCTGGCTTTACCTTGTTAATGGGGAGTCAAACTTAGGTCCTTAGGCTTTGGAGGCAAGTGCTCTAACTGCTAAGCTATCTCTCCAGCCTGGAAGTGTAAGGATTTTAAGGAGGCATTGTAATGTGGAAATTATACTGTTTGGCCTTATTCAACTTAGCCATGAGATAAGAACAGTCATCAAAGCCTGGAGCATGAAGCTATGTTCCCAGAGATATGGGAATAGGGGAAAAAGGAAAGCAAAATCAAAAGAGACCTACAGTCAAAATTTTTATGTGATATGGCATTAAAAAAACATGTTTAGAACCAGGCACTTGTGGAACTAGGAGCAGGTTAATGTGAGGGCTGTGCCTGTACTGCAGAGCTTGCATAATTTCTTTGAAGTTTTGTGCCTGTTTGACCATAATCCATAGTGAGGGTCAATAAATGATGGCTAGTGTCCAAACCTGCCACTTGCCTGTTTCTATAAACATTTTCTTGGAAAATATCCATGCCCACTGCTAGAGCTTTAATCTGCTCCAACAGCAACATTAAGACTTTGCCACAAAAATTGTATTGGCCTGCAAACACGTAAATGGTTTCACATCTATCCTATTCCAAGAAACTTTGATGACTCCCCATCTACAAGATGGCTGTATGAACTAGAAATGACCTGACAGTTCTTGGCATAGGGTAGCTGTTTTTTATTCTATCATCATTTAAGTGAGTAAGAGGATAGCATCTCATAAGCTAGAGTAACAATGTCATTCCAGTTGCCAAACCATGTTGAACCATCTTAGGAGAAGCTCTTCTCCAAAGCATTTCATTTGGGAGACAGTGAAGAATGTCATTAGTTTTTCTTTATGGAAAAAAAAATGATTCAAGACAAATTAAAGTACACTGAGATAGTACTACTTTTGTGCATTTTTGTCTTTGCATGTTCATGTGTGTGTGGGTGGGTGGGTGGGTGCGTGGGTGCATGTACTCCTGTGTGTGCAGGTCAGAGGACAACCTCAGTGTGGCTCCTGTAAGGCACAGTCCATCTGTTTTGATTTTTGGCTTTGAGACAAGGTCTCTCATTAGCCTGAAGCTCTCCAAGTAGACTGGCTGGCCAGTGAGGCTGGAATTACCACAGTGCATCATATTCAACTTTAAAAATATTTTTTTATTTATTTGAGAGAGGGAGGCGCGTGCACACACACACACACACACACACACACAGAGAGAGAGAGAGAGAGAGAGTATGGGTATGCTAAGGCCTCCTGCCACTGCAAATGAAGTCCAGATGCATGGTCCACTTTGTGCATCTGGCTTTACATGGTTAATTGAACCCAGGCAATAGGGCTTTGTAAGCAAGTGCTTTTAAATACTGAATACTCTCTCTAGCCCCATATTCAAAATTTGAAATATTTTGGGCATGCTAGGGCATCCAGGCACTGCAAACAAACTCCAGATGCATGTGCCATGTGCATCTGGCTTACATGGGTCCTGGGGAATTGAACCTGGGTCCTTTGGCTTTGCCGGCAAGTGCCTTAACTGCTAAACCATCTCTTCAGACCGCCCCCCGCCCCCTGCTGCCATATTCAATTTTTAAAAGTTGGTTCTGAGGATCAAACTCAGGTCTTTATCCTTGCAAAGCAAGAACTTTACTGACTGAGCTAGCTCCTCAGCTCCTGAGATACTATTTCCTATGAAACAGATTGGCAAAAATCTCATGCTTGACAGCACACTTGGGAACTTTGGGGAAATGAATATTGTCATACCCTGCTGGTGGTAGGGATGAAGGAGAATTTCCTAATATTTAGCCAAGTTCTTTGTGAATTTGCTGTTTGATTATACTTGTGAGTCTATGTGCAAGCTACTTGGCAAAACTAAAGTGCATGCAGGGCTATTGGTGGTGACTCTGTGTACGTTAGAGCAATGACCAGAAACAGTTTCTGCAGCATACTGGCTAAATTGACTATATTATACTAGCTGGGAAAGAAGGGGTTAAAGCAAGCGGCCTGAGACTTATTTTTTTCCTTGTTTACTGAAGAGGCATGGGTGGAGTTAAGAAGGTAGGCGGCCTTGTTTACTTCCTCATAAACATATTAATAAGATCACTAGGCAAAAAGATTAAGGGGCCTTTTATGGAGAGAAAATCTTCATTGATGAATGCTTTAAGCATGATAGCGCTGGCTGGTTTAGGATTATGTTAAATGACCCACAATACACAGTTGTGAGGTGTGCTTCTGGAGAATGTCACATCAACTATTTAACTTTTTCTTTGTTTGTTTTTGGTATAAAGCTAGGGATATCATAAAGTCACATGCTCTCTATGATACAATGTGAGGGAGAAACAAATCCCATGAGAAACCTCTTTTCCCCTTGGCCACAGAGGCAGAGCCCAGCCTAGTGGAGGAGATGTGCTGCAAGGGCCCCTTCCTGCCACACCACACAGCATGAAATATCTAAAGTCATTAGTAAAGCTGGGGGCTGGGTAAGACCCCTCATATGTGCATGCGATGGGACTACTTTCATCAAGTAGCTCATCCACGCACAGGTTGCTATCTGCTGGTCCCTAGGGTGAACAATGTCTACACAAACTACACAAGGTGGTGTGAGATGAGCTCCAGCATGTTCTTTCAGTGGAAATATCACTATGCACACAGTCCAACATTCTTCATGCGGGAGCAGAACAGGCTACAAACACACCTAAGGCTTTGCTTTCATTTGTGGAATTAAATGCTTGGCGGTTAAGCTCAAAGCTAATAAACATAATTAGCGTAGAAGAAAGGAGGGACAGAGCAGAGGTGGCGGGGTGGGGTGAACCCGATGTTTTTCTGAGAGAATTTCACATGGTTTGGACTTGAAACCATAGCTATGTATACGTTCAAAGATAAAGTTAAATCCAAAGGAACATTCTGTTGGAATCATACCAAATCAAATACAAAGCTTGGTATATGACCAGTAAAGGATAAGCACATCATTTCAAGGAACCGTAGCTTATAGTCTTTTTTAAAGAATTCATTACTTGTGGACTTTACGGTATGAACATATTGCATATTGGTCATTTTCCCATCATATTCCCCTTCGGGTAATACTCGTAAGTTCCTCCACCACCACTCCCATTCCACTGAGGCCCCTCCTCAGTGGGGCTCTCAGTATTCACTATGAAGTCATGAATGCTTTGTATATTTTAATGGAATATTAAATTAGGACATTTGCAAAAATTTAAAATTTCCCCCATTTGTCTGATCATTACTATTATGTTAGTGTTATTTTTATGAATTAAAAGCATTTTGAAATGAGACAAATGGGTTTGTTTAAGAGCCAAGATTTTTCAGTGTAAAAAAAAAAGAGACAAAAACAAGCATCAGAGAAATTAAAAGACTTTGTACGCTACAGTGGAACTGGAAATATTCTGTGGATTGAACATTTCACTTTTCTTAGAAAGAGTATTCCCTAGCTTCATGTACTGACAAGCTGCAAAGCAGTAGAACTGCTGGGCATCCCTGGTGTTCACATTGGGGGGGAGGTACCATTCCCCAGCAGAGGTAGCAGGGCTCTTTGGAGGAACAGCTGGCCCCTGCCATGGGGCCACAGATCATGGTACTTATGAAGACCAGTGGGTCTATCAAAAGTTCAAGGAGTCTACGTTTTCCCAAAGGCTGATGACAGAATTGCTTGCATTTACACAATGCAGTGGATTAGAACAGTTAGCCAAGCATCACAAACAGACAAATCCAGAATGCAGTCAATTTGTGCTCTACAAGAAAGCTGCCACCATTTCCTCTCCTGGAGAAGACTCTAGGAGATGTGGGGGTCTCTGATCTAAATAAAGACATTTTTTGAGATGAACAGGAAAATTAGATATTAAGATGATCTTAATTGATCCTAGAGCTCATGGTTATTTTGTGGCCTTAGGAATGATTATGTCACATTATTAGATTTCTGGAGGAAAATACCCTTTATTTTAAGGAGTTGTATGCTGGCTTACTTAGGAAGAAATAGCACAATGTTAATGACCTACTTTTGCATATTTCTGAATTTTTTTGTAACATGGAAGAAGAATCAAAAGAAAGCTGCTTTGACAAAGATTCCACATTGTATTGCTTCCCATGTTCTTTTCTGAAACTTGACCTTTGGAATCAACCATCTCCAGATCACAAACACAATACCACGAAGAGGTAACTATGACAACTTACAGGCTACCAAACTGTGATGATGCTGGTAAGAGAGGAAGTGTATGTAGAAAAATTAACAAAAAAATTTAACCAGCTAATAAAAATGCCAAGGGCAGTGTTGTCATGGTGAGTCTGGTGAGGACTTTTGCTAGTGAAGAAATAATCCATTTTTAAGAATTTTATTATTTCCTTTCTATGCTGTTAGTGTTCTGTCAGCTTGACTAACACATAGAAAAAGAAATTCTCAATAAAATGAAAACAATTGGTAAAATATACCTTTGGAGTAAAATAACAGTAAGATTTCTTTAATGACCATCTCAACACTGGAACTTTGGAAATTCCACATAGGCTGTTCTGGGGCCTTGGGAGAAAGCCATTTGCTCATGTCATCCTGTCATTTCCAAGGGTAGGTGGCTCAGAGGCTGCACTGACAGGGCACTGCCTCTGAATTTCTTTATTTTATTTATTTACTTTTCTTTGGTTTTTTTCAAGGTAGGGTTTCACTCTAGCCCAGGCTGACCTGGAATTCACTATATAGTCTCAGGCTAGCCTTGGACTCACAGCGATCTTCCTACCTCTGCCTCCAGAGGCTGGGACTAAAGGCGTGTGCCACTGCATCTGGCCTGCCTTTGTATTTCTGATGGTGCAATGTCATCTTTTATGGAGAAGCTGACACAGAGATACTTATAGCTAAGAGTGATAGGATACCAGTATTTCTTATAGAGCTAATAGTATCTGTTTTAATAACTTGGAGTATATTAGTATAAATAGAATTTTCACTACAGTAAATGGCAGAACTGAACAAAACATAAACTGACAAAGGCAGGAGACAGTGGATTATACTTCATTCAGTTCTCCATTAAACAGTTTCCCTTTTTTTATATGTTTTATTTTTATTTGTTTGGGAGCAACAGACAGAGAGAGAAAGAGGCAGAGAGAGAGAATGGGTGCGCCAGGGCCTCCAGCCACTACAAACGAACTCCAGATGCATATGCCCCCGTTGTGCATCTGGCTAACGTGGGTGCTGGGGAATCGAGCCTTGAACCGGGGTCCTTAGGCTTCACAGGCAAGCGCTTAACCGCTAAGCCATCTCTCCAGCCCCAGTTTCCCTTTTATATGAAGCATTTTCACATAAATTGCTTCATCTATTCTCTATTTCCATTTGATGTGCAAACAGGGACTTTATTTTATTATTTTATTTATAGACAGGGTCTTATATAATCCAGTTTGCCTCAAACTTACTCACTATTCAGCTGAGGATGGCCTTGAACTACTATGTTCCTGCCTCCACCTCCAAAGTGCTGGGATTAAAAGCATGCCTCGCCACACCTGGCTAGGAAAGGATTTTATAAAGTAAAGCTCTAACTTAACAAATATATTAAGTCTTAGAGTCAGAAAATGATGACTTACCCAAGGTGATACATTTACTGAAACTGTGATGGCCAGACTAGAGATGTATAATGGAAAAAAAAAATCACTTCAAATAAAACGGGACAAGAGTACCTTAACATGGGACGTGTAAACTGGGGTGCCAGCTTACCTTTCAAAGCCAATCTGCCGGAATGTCTTTTCCCACGTTGAGCCTGTAAAGGAAGGAGAGACAGTCAGCACACCCAGGGACTCAGTTCTGCTGCAACACACGCTTATAGATGCTTGCTTTGACATTTATATGACACAACGTGTTCCCTCACAGCCTTTACTTCCCACTTCCGGCCTGAAAATGCCCTTTGGGTATATTTTTAAAATTTTTTAAAATTTTGTTCATTTTTATTTAGTTAGTTGAGAATGACAGAGAGAGAAAGAGGGAGAGAGAGAGAGAAAGGCAGGCGGTTAGAGAGAGAGAGAATGGGCGAGCCAAGGCCTCCAGCCACTGCAAACAAACTCCAGATGTGTGCGTCCCCTTGTGCAACTGGCTAACGTGGGTCCTGGGGAATCAAGCCTCAAACCAGGGTCCTTATGCTTCACTGGCAAGCGCTTAACCGCTAAGCCATCTCTTTCAGCCCCCCCCCCTTGGGTATTTTTGATATTTGCTTTTATTTTTTTTTAATGATAATATATGCACATGCAGGATAAGAAGTAGACTAATCATAGCAAACATTTATAATTTCTTTGTAGCAAGAACATTTAAAGTTGACACTTCCCGGATGTTTTGGAAAACACAATAAATGATTGTTAACTATAGTCAACTATTGCGCAATACAGATTCAGAGTTTATTTCTCCTATCAAACTGTAACTCTACGTGTGGAGTATTCTCTACCCCTCCCACCCTCTCAAGCTCCTGGTAACCATGGCATGTTAGAGCAGAGGTTTGGCATCACAGCCTGCTATGGTAGATGGGAGGGAGCAGCAAGAGTGAGCTACTTTCTACTTTTATGAGATAAGCTTTTCTAGATTTCACAATGAAACAAAAGCAAAAAACAGACAAATGGGGTTACATCAAATTAAAAAGTTTCTGAATATTCACCCTGTAGAGGTTTCAATGTGAAATGTTCCCCCTAACTTCATGAGCCGGCATACTCTTGCTGTTAGCTCCCAGCTGCTATGGCAGGATGTGATGCCCAGCCTCTGTCCTGCCATGCCTTGGGCTTTGGACAGCATGACAGAGATGTCGCAGAGCTCTGACATCTTTCACGAAAGCCCAGGCAGTGATGTGTCAGTGATGGACAGAGGAAAACCTAGACCAGGGCTGCTATTATTCCTACGTCTCTGCTTTTCATCTCTAATTGGAATACTGGGAACAAATGGTGAATCCTACGCTGTAAGGGCTGCCACAACACAAGCTTATACCCTAAAAACTCCCCAAACAGCTTAAGTGACACTGTGAATCTTTGACCTATTCTATATCATGTCTTTCTCTTACCAAAGCTGGAGCATGAGATTGGCATCAGTATTGAAGCTAAGTGTTTTAACCAGAAGAATAACACATCCAAATTTCCAAAACTAGGTATAAAAAAATATTGCCTGAAACTTTTCCATGAGATAATTCTTCCCTACACAATAAGCAGATAATTTTCTGGATATCTGATATACAAAAAAAGTGCTAATTTTAAACACTTTTAGTAAAAAAAATCATACACGTATGTAATATATTTAAAAAATATTTCTATTTATTCATTTGCAAGCAGAGAGAGAGAGAGATACAAGAGATATGCAGAAAGAATGTGCACACCAGGGCCTCCAGCCACTACAAATTGATACCAGATGCATGAGCCATTTTTTGCATCTGGCTTTACATGGGTACTTAGGAACTGAACTCAGATTGTTAGGCTTTTCAGGCAAGCACCTTAACTACTTAAGACATCTCTCAAGTCCTACTGTAATGTATTTCTATCACAATCCCTTCCAATTACCTTCCCTTGCCCTTCTCCCTATCCCCTTCTTCTTTAAAAGTAGTCTCTCTTGAGCCGGGTGTGGTGGCACATGCCTTTAATCTCAGCACGTAGGAGACAGAGGTAGGAGGATCGCTGTGAGTTTGAGCCCACCCTGAGAATACAGAATGAATTCCAGGTCAGCCTGGACTAGAGTGAAACCCTACCTCAAAAAGAAAAAAGAAAGAAAGAAAGAAAGAAAGAAAGGAAGGAAGGAAGGAAGGAAGGAAGGAAGGAAGGAAGGAAGGAAGGAAGGAGGAAAGAAAAGTAGTCCCTCTTCTACTTTGATATAGTTTTTCCCCCTCCTGCACCATCCATAATGGAGTATTTATGAGTCCAATATTGTGTAAGTCTTGTACAGGTAACAACAGCTGTTGTGAGGACATGAATACAATGGCCACTTCATGTCCAGGAGAAAGATTTTCAAAGCCATCCTCCCCATCATCTGGCTTGTATATCCTTTCTGCCACCTCCTCTCAATGTTTCCTGATCCTTGGAGACCATGATAGGGATGTCTTATTTATTGCTGAGCACTCGTGACTACTTACCCTCAGCACTTGGACATTTTTAATCAATGCCCATTTTAGTAGAAATAATACCTGTGCAGAAGTTAGAGGGTTTTCCACAATCATTTTTCTGAAACTCAGTCTATGAGCCAAAATATTTTGATTTTAGTAATTATTGTAATTCTCCAATTGCCCTGGAGTTGTAAGTTGTATTGTGCACTAGCTGACACCCACAGCAGACTGTCAGTGGTCATTTCTGCCTTTCTGTGGAGGTTACTTCTGTAAACCCAGTAGGGGTTCAGCCTTGCATCTCCAAGGTCAGCTAAGAAGGTACTCCGCTCCTGTTCTCAAGTCAAAGTAAGCTGGAGTGGCACTGAAGTTTCTTTCTTGAGAACTCTGCCTCAAGTGCTTGATGTTTAGTGTCTACAAAGAGATGCCCAGCATCAGCTTCTCTTCCTGGAAGGGTAAGTGATTACATAGGACCATGATACCCTGAGGCAGCCTGGAAAGAATGAACTGGTCTCAAAGGACCAGGAGGCACTGCTTCACCATGAAGTTGGGTCTATGTCAGTAGACCATGGTGGAAGGATTTAAATACATTTTTACAAATAATAAAAGACTAAGTTTCATAAATGAATGATATGATGCAGATTCACACTTATCTTATTGTATGACATCACTCTGACCCAGCTGGATTCCAATACACTTTACTGGGTGGAAGAAAAGATCATGGACTTTGAGCTAATCAGCCCAGATATTTCTCTTGGCCATCATCCCAGGGAATTGCATTGCATTTGTCTTGGTTTCTGTGAGTGTCATGCAAGACAACTAAAAATCTTTATCTCAGGGATTCTTGGAAGACAATCATCTGGCCTCTGAACTCCTAGCAGTTAGGACAATGGCAAAGCATAGATGACCAGCTGGAGTAGGGTAAGAGGTGGGACCAAGAAGCTCCCTCAGAGGGAGAACTTGCCAGGAAGACTCTAGGGCCTTGGGGTCGGGGGGTGAGAGTGTTTGATGTTTTTCTTTCCAAACTGTGCTTACATTGACAATCAAAGCACCTTTCAAATTTTCTGTATTTCCATCATTTTCCCAAATCTCAAAATACTCTCAAATTATTTCCTTTTAAAACTACAAAAGTCTTTTTCCTTAGATTTGTTTTTTTTTCTTCCTTTCTTTTTTCTTTTTCCTTCTTTTTTTTTTTCTTGGTTTTTGAGGTAGGGTCTCTCTCTAGAGCAGGGTGACCTGGCATTCACTATGTAGTCTTAGGCTGGCCTTGAACTCATGGCGATCCTCCCATCTCTGCCTCCCAGGTGCTGGGATTAAAGGTGTGCACCACCATGCCTGGCTAGATTTAAATTTTGTCAAGGTAAAATAAAAGGTAAATGATTTTCAACATGTGGCTTTAGTTAAGAAAATAGGCCATACCTTCATATTTTTGAGAAATATAAAATTATTCAAAAAGTCAGGATAAGGTCTTAGCTTTGATAGGACACTTCTAATACTCTTTAGAATAAGAAGTATTAAGAGACCAAGCACAGCACAGATTAGTACAACGCTTTCTTTCTGTTCTCTAGAAGTCAACCTCATTAGTGTCCTGTATGTGTTTCATACAGCAGGCTCTTCCATTTTTGTTCTTTTAAAATATTATTTTATTTATGTGTGAAAGGAAGAGAGAGAGAGAGTGTGTGTGTGTGTTCTAGGACATCTTGCCACTACAAGTGAACTCCAGACACTTTGTGCTTCTGGCTTTATGTAGATACTGGGGAATCAAACCCAGGTCATCAGCCTTTGCAAGCAAGCACCTTTAACTGCTGAGCCATCTCTCCAGTCAAGTTTTACTCTTGAAATTTTACTCACCATCTGGAAGTGCTAGGATTGGGTCTGGATATGTTAAAATATGGTATCTGCCCTTAAGCCTCAAATGCCTAGGAGGGTTGGATTTTTATGTCTTTCGTGAACACTTAGTCATGATGAAACAAGAAATATTCAAATAAATGGAACAGACATATCCAGATCCTTTGGCACCAAGAGTATTTTTGGCAGCTCATTATTCAGTTGCTGGGGAATTCTTTTAAAGCCATTAACCATGCTCTATGTGGTAAGTTGATATTATATTCCTTTGCCAAAGGAACCCAACATGCCGAAAAAGCAGAAAAAAACAAAAGCACATGGCAGACTTCTTTGAGTGAACACTTCAAATGAGATTCACAGGGGCTTCCCATCTGTGGTTTTTCCTTCTATAGTACCAGTTACCCACAGTCATTTGCACTCTAAAATATTAAATGGAAAATTCCAGAAATAAATCATTCACAAGTTTTAAGTAACTTTCTTTACAGTAGATTTTTAAATAATTGTTCTATTTTATTACTAATTATAATTGTTGACATTACTGTGCCTCACTTAGAGTTTATACTTTGTCATAGGTATGATTATAAGAGAAAATAGAACATTTATAGAGCCCTGTGCTAGTCTTGGTTTCAGTGTCCACTGGGGTTCTTGGAATGTGTCCCCATGGATAAGGGAGCTACTGACATTAGTGCAAGCAGCCTAAAACACGCCATTATTTGTTGTTTTTTTTCAGGAAAAGGCAAATGACAGCAAAAAAAAAAAAAAAAAAATGAAAGGAAACTATTAACATATTGAATTTTCCTTTCTAATCTTAGATGATGAAATCAGAAACAATGAATTCTGATTCTTCTCTTTAAAAAACTGCCCTGTATTGGACCACGATTTTTCAACAAGTGTGAAATCTAGATGGCGACCTGGTCGAGCACAGACATAGTAGAGAAAACCTGGTGTAATGACATTCACCTAAGAAGGGTGTTCCGGTGTCTGGCCTCAGGTATGCCCTGGGTGACAAATACCTCTTTGTGCCCCTGAATGATGACTCTCCCTTGACTCCAGGGGGATATCGTCCCACTACCTTCCTGAAGTATACATCAGTAACTGCTCACTGACACACACAGCTCTACCTGTCCATTCTCATACTACAGCTGTGTGTACTTATGCGTGGATTCAAATTAGTATGTTTATTTGAGAAAAAATATTAGTTCTTTTGAGTTAAAATATGGTTAAAATGGCTAGATTTTTAAAATGACCTTTATTACCAATTAATATACACAATACACACATGCATGCTTGTGTGTGCATGTGTGTGTGTGTGTATTCTCCTTTAAATTAACATACCATCCAAAACAGACTACCCATATTAATCCCATACAAGGTACTGATGTCATATGTGTTAGCTAAGTTAATCCTCTCAAATATTAACTGAAGCCAGAACTATTATTCTAGCCCACTTTCAGATGAGAAAACAGACTTCATTCTGATTTGTCAAGTGCTGGACATTGTATTCTACTCTTTCCTTCCCCTGTATTTGCGTGTATCCCAAAATTCATGTGCTGATAACTTAACTCCCAAATTTATATGTTGATAGTATCTGGAGGTAGGGTGGGGTCTCTCTGATGGCCTTCATGACTTTGTAAGAACAGAGACTTGAGTCTCCTCCATGTGACTTGTACATGCAGCATGAGGTCCTTGCCAATTATTGGCACCATGCTGTTGGACTTCCCAGAACCATGAGCTACATGAGCCTCTATTACATGTAGATTACCAAGTCAGTGTTATTCAATAATAAAAACAGAAAAACTGGATTAAGACTTCTTCATTTTCCTTCCCTCATTCTACTTTCTATCATTTGGCTCCCATTCTATCTGTATGCAATATGAACTCACTGTTTTATTCCCTGAGTTCTCTGGGTCTGATTATAAGTGTGGAAGCATATAAGAAGGTATAGTCAAAGTTATCTGTAATCAGACCTCTTTTCATATCATCTCTCTTCCAGGACCTGGGCATGTCACTGTTGATTTTGATTAACAATGAATGTGCACAGCAGAGGCTCAACAGTACAAACGCATGTAGAAAAAAGGTCATGTGTGAATATGCGCTGCACGTGCTGGAACCATGGAGGTTGTTTTTCTTCTCTAATTGTCCTGCAGTAGCAGCTGAAAGCCACAGAGCTTCACTTGTTACTTGAAACCAGACATGTGAGATCTAATGGCCACTTTGCTTCTGGTTGTCAGTATTTCTTCAGACAAGTCACACATGGGTATTTCTCTTTCATTTTACAACAGAGGTTTCCAACAGTTTTTTTTTTTCAATTTGTAACTTTATATTTATCACAATGTACTATTAGAAAAGCAAAATTTTCCATCTTTGTGTTATACATCAGGAACTCCTTCATTGCTGTATTTCCTCCCTGATTGCCCTCATCACCCATTCTTTCAATAATTTCTTACTCAATTTCAATTGCAGAAAAAGTAACTTGCTTCTTCTTATAGGTTCAATAAGTAATAGTGAAACTGTTGATCATGTAAGGCACAGATTTCAACTTGTTGAACAATTACATACCCACCCATTGAGATGACTTGAAATTGGGCCTACCTTTTTGCTTTTTTGAATTAAGCAGCAGAAAATTGCTAATAATTCATGAAAAAATCATGGAGATTTGCCAGCATATTCCTATAAAAATAGAAGTTTTTTCATATACCATAGGAGCTTCCAGACAGGCATACATTCTCATGCCTGGTATGGAAATTGGCGACAAAAACATTCAAATATAAGGAAATTCTACCACATATAAATGTTCTGCCAGAAGTTTCATTTATATCACTTTTAACTCTTGAAATGAAAATGTTTTATATCCTGTATCATTGACTATAATGTAAAATTATAACAGAAGAACATAATTTTTCTCAGTTGGCCAACAGTGATAAAATTTAATTTGCAAATATTAAGATGATCTTATGATGAATCTTAGCTGAAATATACTTAACCCAGAAATGGCTGCTCCAAAGGATAACATGTGTCCAAGCAATGAGATTTTCTAGCCACCAAGTACTTGAAAGATTTTGGGGCATAAATAGTGACATGTACAACCTTTTCAAGTCCTATTGCCCAGATGAGATTTGTCATTAATGAATTAAAAGTAAGAGTAAGGTGAGCAACATGGCACACACCTTTTATCTTACCACTCAAGAGACTTAAGTAGGGAGGTCACCAGTTCAAGGCCAGGCAGGACTATCTATTAAGACACTGACTCATAAAACCCCAAATCACACCCAAATAACAAAAATAAAAAAGTGAAAGTAGAAATAAGACAAAAATATATATTACTATTCTTTTAATGAATAGTTCTCCGATCAGTGCCTGATATGATCAGTGCCTGGCTTAGCAGTTAAAAAAGCTTACTGCTTAAGGACTCTTGGGCCAGGGACAAAGTTCAGGTCCTCAGAACCCATGTAAAATGCTGGGTGTGGACATACATGTCTATGACCCCAGTTCACATGGGAGCGGAGACCAGAGAATCACTGGGGCTTGCTGAAGGACAGCAGCTCTAGGTAGAAGAAGAGACCTCATCTCAAAGAAACACATAAACGTGGGCTGGAGAGATTGCTTAATAGTAAAGTTGCTTGCTTGTGAAGCCTAAGGACTTATGTTCAACTCCCCAGGACCCACATAAGCCAGACGCACAGTGATGCAAGTGTGCAAGGTTGCACATGCGCACAAGGGGTGCACATGTCTAGAGTTCCATTGCAGTGGCTGGATGCCCTGGTGTGCCCATTCTCTCCCTCTATCTCACTCTCACATAAAAAAGCCAGTCTTGCTTAAAAAAAAGAAAAGAAAAAGAAACATATAAATGAACAATAAGAGGACACCTGAACTTTTCTGTCCTCCAAAGGCACATGCATGAGGCATGTTCATAGGGACACATATGTTCAGATGGCACAGAGGACACACATACTCTATATAGACATGTACCCAGACACCAAAAAATAGTTCTCATCTAAGGGACTGTACTGTTTTTAAAACCATCATATTCACACTACTGAATGATATTTTATGATGTTCATTTCTTCCTGGTCTGGTCACTACGATCTACATGGTGCACCCTTAAGGTGCATTATAATTGTCAGCGTGCTTACACTGTGGCTTTATCCCACTCATCCTTTGCCAGTTCTTCTCATCACTCTTCCATCATCTTATCTAAGGGTGGGTGATCAGGTCATAAAATATAAGGGTGAGAATTCACTGGATTCGCTGACTATTATGGTGGGATGCAGAGAATATATACTTAACAGCATGTTATTAAAAATGAGCAGCTTCATGACTTTCCTTATTTTAAAAATAACCACAAGCATTACAAAACATTAACATACTAAAAATATTTGATATGTTTATATAGCCCACGCCGAGGCTCCCACATCTATACTATACATATAAGAAAGGGATCATCTAACTTTGACTCTTGCTGTAAATATAACCTCTTAGCATTGTTTAAGGCAATGCTTTCTATGTCAGTGAATATAGCTGCATAGCCATTTTCATGCCCATATAGTTTTACATACTGTAACAAAATTAGATTACCAATTAACTAATCATATTTACATATCTTTTTGAATGCTTATCCAACTGTTCCTTAAGGATAAAATTCCTAAAAGTAGAATTACTATGTCATGATATATACATGTACAAAATTTTGATCAGTACTATCAAAATACTATCTCTGAATACTTGTGCTTGATTGAATTACTCAGTGAGACAAAAATCCTTAACAAATAATTAAATTACCCAACAATGGATTTAAAAAATAATCCTTGGTTTCTGGTTTAAGACCGAATCTTACTGGCAGTCTGCAATGCTTCTCCCAATATTTCACTGCAGTAGCTGCAGACACACTGGAAGTAGCTATGGACCCACACTGGGAGAGGGAGGGAAGGAGAGGGAGGGAGGAAGAGAGGGAGAGACACTGAATCTACTTTCAACAATCTTAGAAGAACATTCACTAGTTCACTATCAGGTCAATTTCACTGATCTGTGAAGACCAGACTAAAGTATTCTACACATATGTCTCCCATTAAAAATCAAGCAACCAACCACCCTTAAGGGACATACAAATATACTTCATTCTCTTAAGGCTGTATTTTTCCTAATTGAGAAATAAACTGAGGAAACTGTACCTTCTACCTATATGCTCCTTATTCTAGGGAAACCAGTTTTGTCCCCATCATTACCATCATCGCCCTGCCTTGCCCTGACTTCCCTGCCACCATTGTCTTTCCACAACCAATAACACACTGAGGCACAACTGGGCAATGGTGGATGAGCAGTGATCCTCATGGGGCTGTGTCCTTTGGGAAACAGTACATTGTTTAGGGAAAAGTTATAGGAACAATACTGGACAAAAAATTCCTGGCAACTTCCCAATATGAACAATGAAGACAGCCTAAACATGCAACAATAAAAAAGTTTACATGCGCTATTTAAATTTAGCATATAATATGAAACATTAAAATTATATTTTGATCAAGACTGGTGAGAAAACTGAGATGTAAAGCCTTATACGATTGATAAAATTACAGTTGACATGCTGTCACAATTAATTCGAGCCCATGAAGTTTCCATGACTATATTTTCTGTTCTTTTTTACTTCTACTACAGCAAGAATGTTTACCCTTTTCATAAAATCTCAAGATGGTCAAAAATAGAATCTGGAGAAAACTCACAATATTTAAAGAGCAAGTCAAGAAAGAAGATTCAGTCTCTCTCTTTCTGATGGTAAGAGATATAAAATGTGAAGGGAGGAGTTTTAGGAATGACGAGTCAACATCAGTGAAAAGTTTTGACGCCTGCTGGGCCTCTGAGGAACTGGTAACTCATACCACATTTCAGCAGAGGCTAGGAAGTAGATCCACGGTAGAACACTTGCTTAGCATCTCTGACTCTGTGCATTCCATCCTCAATACTACAAAAATAAATAAAGTGGGGTTGGAGAGATGACACTGTAGTTAAGAGCATTTCCTGTACAAGCATGATGAGGGCCAGAGACCAAGAGTTTGATTCTACAACAGTCATGTAAATAGCTGAGTGTGGTCACACATTATGTAACCCCAGTCCTGTTGGGTGCAGGGACCACAAACACTCCAAGCTCTTCAGTAAGACTCCTCAAAGAAGCAAGCAGATGAGCTATCGGGACACCTGATGTTCTCCAGTGACCTCCCCCTGCGTGCACAGGCCTCCACATTAACACAAACACATGTATATCTCATACACACATACACACACGCATAACACCTCACACACATAAATCCCACAATAAAAGTAAATAAATAAAGTAAATGAAGACGTTTCTTTGAAATTATGGGACAGAGAGTCTGAAAGTGTAGTGCTGAGAACTGAGTGGAAGGCTGAGATGAGAAGAGAAGACCATCATAGTAAGAGGAAAAGATGATGACATCTAAGAATACAGAGACTGACTGGGAGGGGGAAGGGTTATGATGGAGAGTGGAACTGCAAAGGGAAAAGTGAGAGGGGGTGGAATTGCCATGGTTTATTGTCTATAATTATGGAAGTTGTCAATAAAAAAAAAGAAAGGTTGGGGAAGAAAAGGAACAGATTTCTCATATAAAAATCTGGCCCTATTCAGACGGAGAGGAGTGACAGAACAGGTGGGAGCTCGAGGGAGAGCTGGAATATGAGCGGGGATTTAGGACCTTGTGGTCCATTAGCTAAGGGGAAGGGAGAAGGCTGAGGAGAGGCTGAGGACCCAGAGAAGAAGGACAATCCTAGTTTCTCAGCAGCAAAGAGAGAAGACATGATGAGGACGGTAGAGTGTACCTCAGCCAGGCAGAGGTTCAGAGAGCAGAGCACACAGGAAGGAAATCGTGGTACCACACTCATGGCAACCATGCTTACAGTAAGGGATGGGCAGAGAATTAGGACCGCTCTTGCAGGAATCATGAGTTTTGGGTACATGAAAGGGCATCCTGGGAGACAGCACATTTGGATCAATACATCTATACACAATCCATGCATTGATTATTCTTTTCAGCGAAGTATATGACATAGAGCATGAGCTCTATTTTAGACAGTTTGGAAGATTACTTAAGTAAATGTCCGTGTTTATCATGATAAAGAATAAATCTTTATTGTACAGGTTTGGAATACTGGGCTGCTCCTATATTGACCCCAAAGCATGTTCTGAAAACTACTTAAAAAAATAAATTTCTGATTTCCATTCTTTTTTTTTTTTTTTTTTTTTTTTGCTTTCTGCCTAATTCTCATAAAAGTTGACTGCAGAAGGTATTTCCAGCCATTGTAATTTCAGTTATTTTAAAGCCAGGTGCTTGGGAGTTTGATAAGTCTCCTAAGCATTTCACATGCCCAGAAAACTGACATCAGACTTTTACCACATGACTCTAGTCTGGTGTAACTGTTCTCCATCGTACTTGGAATCCTAAGTTGTTTGCACATGACACTAACTGGCTAGTTCTTCAATGAACTCCATGATATGACTTACGACAAAAAATCTGTGATTAAAAACTGATGGAAATTACCATGTGCAAATCATTAGGGTGAGTTACGACAATTTCCAGACTGTTTTCCTTTGTTGATGTGATTTCCAGAACACAGGTGGGTCACAGTGCACTGACAGTTCACGAGCAACCTTGACTACACTCTAGCTTAACAGAGGAAAGGCCTTCGCCAAGGAGAAGGCCAGGGTGTAGAATCTCCATACAGAGGACATGGGGAGCCTGGCATCCCTCATTCCTGTCTGTTACAACATCTTATGAACTAATAATTCATTCATTTGTACTTAGTTTCTAGGTTGTAATATGAGAGAACACCAATGGCCCAGTTCTTATTATCCCCTATACTAGTTGGTGACTGTATGCATAATGCTAATCTGTGTCTCACGGTGCCACTCTTCCCTCATGGACATGAAGTAAATACCTGGAGCTCCAGTGGGACAGACAGCAATGACCCAGCAAATGAAGCAAAATGAACTTGGCTTTGAATTTTCACTCCACTGCTGGTCATGAGTCAGCTATCACATTGGGATACATGTTACAGGTCAGTAAATTAGTTAAGGTCCTTCTAAAATTAAGATCAACCACCTCTCTGTACAATGAAAATCAAAACATCTATATGATGTCTGACACAAGGTAGGTTTTAGGTAAAGACCATTAATACAAGGTTCTCAGCTAGTATTTTAAATGAGTAATGTTGCAGTATATGCAGTGTTCTGGAGCCCTGGGAGATTAATTATACAACATAACTATAGTCCATGTCCTCTTTCAAACCCGCAATCCACCCCACATGCACACAGACACACATTTAAGCAAAGGCACACATTTACAAAGTACAGAAACAAGACTTACCATTCCTTCTTTCTTAAACTTAGCACACTGTTATGTTTTGTAGTTTTGGTTAATCTATATTATATACTTTTTCTTAACAGTGTGTTTGCCAAAGTTCTCCTAGAATTTTCTTATGGGACATGTAAAGAAAGTCTCATAAATTCAGATCCATTAAAATGATCATTGATTTAAGTGTAAGTCCTTCATAAAGAGCTCACCAAGTTTATAAAAATATTCAAGTTTCTGTTTGCAAAGTCAACCCTTAAAAAGTATACAGCAGTGCATGAGTCAAATTTTGCAGAGTCTGCCATTTTGAAAGAAGTCAAAGTCTACGCAGCCATTGTTGGGTGTGTGCCATTAACACAGACTGTGAGAAACTGGAATGTAGAGACAGCCTACACGTCTGAATGAACAATGACATTTTCCCTATAAGATGCACTTGCATTCTTTTGAGAGAAGAAAGAAACATAATAATTTTTAGGTGTTTTTCTTTGCCAGTCTTTAGATCTCCAAGAGTCTCCATGGAGGAATCTTGGTTTATTTATTTATTTATTTGGTTTTTTCGAGGTAGGGCCTCACTCTAGCCCAGGCTGACTTGAAATTCACTATGTAGTCTCAGGGTGGCCTTGAACTCTCAGCGATCCCCCTACCTCTGCCTTCCGAGTGCTGGGATTAAAGGCGTGCGCCACCAGGCCCAGTGAGTCTTGGTTTTGATAGGGTGAAGATTCACCTTTTCTGCTCTTTTATGGCCTGACTCTTACTTCATATTGTTTGTAGCTTTCTATGCATGAGCTGTAAACTCCACATTCCCTGAAACATGTGCCAATGTTCATTTGTAAAAATCAAATACAGAGACACATGAGAGATACTCCGACAGCAGGAAATTTTATGAACAAGAAAAACTCATGTGTTACTTAGCTATAATTTGCAATAGCAGCTTAGGTCTTCCTTTCCCCAAACATGGGCCAAAAATAAAATTCAGACAAAGCATCACAATTCTTATTTATCATACATAAGGACCAGGTGGTTTTTAATTCTTCATTTTTGATGTTTTGGCAAAAATAT
This sequence comes from Dipus sagitta, assembly GCA_036346955.1. NCBI lineage: Eukaryota > Metazoa > Chordata > Mammalia > Rodentia > Dipodidae > Dipus > Dipus sagitta. The sequence continues at coordinate 30,892,479 of CM070771.1, forward strand.
AACGAAATATTCAAGGTCTTTTTAATTATATGTAGAAAAATACAATCTTAGCATCTGTCTCCTATGTGAACCATTTATTTTCAAGATTGCCTTAATCCCAAGAGAGCACTGCATATCTCTCAATGGTTACTTCTATGATTGTTTCAATTAGCCTTGCTGTGAAAAGTTAGGTAATCTCTTTGGGTGAAATTATTAGAAATATGACTAGCATAGCATTACTGAATCATTAGGAGGTGTCCATTGATGGATGGATGAAGTAAAGGTGGTATGCTTGCCTAATGGAATACTAGCCATACAAAAGAGATGAAGCTGCCATCTGCAAGAATATGAAGAAGCCCGGGGGCCATTCTTTTCTTAAAAAGTATTTTTATTTTAGAGAGAGCAAGTGAGTGCACAAGAGAGACAGACAGAGAGAGAGGGAGAGAACTGGCATGCTAGGGTCTCAGCCACTGCAACCAAGCTCCAGACACTTGTGCCACCTGGTGGGCATGTGCAACCTTGTGCTTGCCTCACTTCTGTGAATCTGGCTTACGTGGGATCCAAAGAGTCAAACATGGGTCTGTAGGCTTCACAGGCAAGCACCTTAATCACTGAGCCGTCTCTCCAGCCCCTAATGGTCATTCTCTCCTTTTTTTTTTTTTTTTTTTTTTTTAGGAGAGCGCGAACGCAGTCCCCCACTACCCCACTACCACAAATTATGCAGTCAAGGTTCCCGCATTTGGGGAAATCGCAGGGGTCAGCACATCTGGAGTGCAATGGATAAGCTTCGCCCTGGGAAACCACCTTCGTGATCATGGTATCTCCCCTGCCAGGTAAGTATCTCATGGTCATTCTTAAGTGAAATAAGTAATGCATGGGAAGATGGATATCTTAAGATTTCACTTCTATGTGGAATTTGATCAAGTTAAGTCCATAGAAGGAGAGGGCAGAACAGTGGTGACCAGAAGTGGGGAAGGTGGAGAAACAAAGTCACTGCCAGACAGGAAGAAGGAGTTCTGGTGTCTAAGACTCAGAGGGGGGTCACAGTTAACAATACTGTATCACAGATTTCAAAATGTTTAGAGGAGAAGATGTTGAACATTTTTAAATGTTTATTTTCCATTATTCTAACAGAAGAGTTATATCTAGAACATACAAAGAACTTAAAAAGGAAAATAAAGTAAGCATCAAGAAAACAAGCAACCCAATCAAAAATGGATGACAGAACAGAAAACAGTCCTCAAAAGAAGAATAAAAGTGGCTAGTAAGTATTTTAAAAACTGTTCATTGTCCTTGGCCATGAGGGAGATACAACTACTTTAAAAGCCCATCTCACTCTTATCAGAATGAATATAGTTTTAAAAAATGACAACAGGGCCGGAGAGATTGATCAGTGGGTAAGGTACTTGCTTGCAAAGCCTGATGGCCTGGGTTCGATTCCCCAGTACCCACATAAAGCCAGATACACAAAGTAGTGCATGCATCTGGAGTTCATTTATAGCAGACAAAAACCCTGTTGTGATCTCTCTTTCTCTCTCTCTCTCCGTCTCTCTCTCCTTCCCCTCATTCGCTCTTCTCCCTCTCTCCCTATCTCCTTCTATTTGCAATGAAATAAATAAATCGATAATGCCTTAAAAACAAAAACAAATGTTGGCAAGGGTGTGGGAAAAGAGGGACCCTCATCTACTGTTGATTGGAATGCAAGCTGGTACAGCCATTATGAAAATCAGTGTGGAGGTTTCTCAAAAAGTGAAAAATAGAGATAATTTATGACCTAGATAGATGTGCCACTGCTGGGAATGTACCTTAAAGGCTCCATGCTCCACTTGCATGCACCCTTATATTGGTAGTGGGGAATCAAACCAGGGCCAACGAACTTTTCAAGAAAGTGCCTTTACCCACTAACTCATTTTCCTAGCCCTACTGAGTGTTTTCTATGAAAAGGAAATGATGAATGAAATGACAGATAACCTAAGTGTCTTGAGTTAGTCAATGAACAATGTTAAATGTACTGAAACATCACATTGGATCTAAAAGATACACAATTATCTGTCAGAAAAAAAATATTCTGGAAATACAGTATACTAATTATTTAATAACAACCAGGAGAAAGATAAGTCAGTCATTCAACGTATTCCATGAGTACTGATTGAGCTGCATATGCTAGACCTGTGAAGGCAGATCTTATAGTTTACTAGGAAAGAGGATGTGACAATAACTAGGACACGTACATACATCCAACCATCCATCCACCCACCCACTCATACATACATACATTCAATAGACAGGCTGAGGGGATGCAATTTTTTTTTTTTTTTTTTTTGGTTTTTCAAGGTAGGGTCTCACTCTAGCCCAGGCTGACCTGGAATTCACTATGTAGTCTCAGGGAAGCCTTGAACTCACAGCGATCCACCTACCTCTGCCTCCCAAGTGCTGGGATTAAAGGCGTGCGCCACCACACCCGACTTGGGATGCAAATTTTTATTCAAAAAAAGGAAGCTTCTGTATATTGGTAAAGAGTGCCTTCCTCCTTCCATTCCTCCCTCTCTCCCTGCCTGCTTTGCAACCTCTCTCTTTCCAGTCACATTTATAGTGAGGGATGAGTTGCAAACTGGATCTACTTTCAAGGTGACTTTTATTCATTCCAGCCACTCCCCTCTAGTTGGCTGCTGTTCCCTTGCTGAAATACAGATTTCTTGCATTGAAGTGTGGGGCTAGATTTCCTCTGTGGTTTGGTGTGCATTGCCCACCTGAGACACAGCGCCAAATCATCTGGGGGGAACTTCTAGCTGCCGGCTCTGAAACTGGGCCTGCTAGAGGCTGACAACTGCTCAGGGTCTTCACCAACTCTGTTCAGGGGATTCACATTGGTAGCATGGACTCACCATGGTCAGAGTCCCGACACCACTGAAAATGGTAAATCCTAAAATCCAGGTCTTTTCACACTTGAATTTCTAGTTGTTACCAATTCATAATGCACCAGTGGGTGGGACTTATTTCTGACTGTTTTAGCAACTGGAAGAGCTCTGCTCTTTCTACAGAAGGGTAGAAATCTAGACCCCATAAACCAACTATAGAGGACAAATGGGTAAAAATGCAGCCAGCTTGATGGATGCCTCAGTACCCAGACTTCCATCTTATGCTAATAAATTGGGCATCTTTCTTTCTGGTCCTTTAGTGGAGGGAAAAGAAACAATTGAATAGAAACAAACTGAAAGTAAGAGTTGCTGAAATAGACTGGGCATGGTGGCGCATGTCTTTAATCCCAGCACTCAGGAGGCAGAGGTAAGAGGATCACTGTGAGTTTGGGGCCAGCCTGAGACTATAGGTATGAATTTCAGGTCAGCCTGGGATAGAGTGAGATCCTACCTCAAAAAAAAGAGTTGCTGAAATAGACAATGTTCAGGCCATTTTTTCTGCACAGTCAGTAAATACTTCACCTGCTCTCCAAGACCTGCCTGCAGAGATTGGCAACCAGCACCACGCTGAGACCATCTCTTTAGGACAGAAGGATGGCATAGTGCAATGCATTTCAACACCAGAGATATAAGAGGTCAACTCTCCACTGACTATAACACATCCTGTTGAATGGGTCCTGCTTTTTCTGAGGTTTTATTGTACCTAACTGAGAAGCTATTCATCCTAATGGTCAAAGATATATACCTTAGTTGGGAGTGGCGAGGCAGGCAGAACAATTGATCTCAGGAGTTACAAGCAACCTGGGTGACCTATTGAGCCCTGGTCTAAGAGGAAAAACAAGAAGGGGAGGGAAAGAAAGGTGGGGGAGAAAAGAAACTAAATTCACTTGTTGCCACACAATCTTCTTCCAACCTTCTTTTGTGAAGGAATAAAATTATTCTGTGGGGCTGAGGAGATCGACTAGTGGTTAGAGACTCTTCTTTGCAAAGCCTACTGGCCCGTGTTCAAGCCTTCAGTACTCAAATATAGCTAGATGCACAAAGTGTCTGCACTTGCAGTTTCAAGAGGCACTTTTGCACCTATTCTTTCTTTCTTTCTCTCTCTCTCCTTTGCTCTCTCTTTACAAATAAATACAATATTAAAAAATATATATTCTCAGCTGAGTGTGGTGGTACATGCCTTTAATCCCAGCACTCAGGAGGCAGAGGTAGGAGGATCACTGTGAATTCAAGGCCAGCCTGAAACTACAGAGTGAATTCCAGGTCAGGCCTGGGCCAAAGTGAGATTCTACCTTGAAAAGTCCAGGAAAAAAAAAAAAAAAAAACCCTCTGTGTTGCACTTAGAGGCCAGGAGAAACAAGGAAGGGCTTTGCATTGGTTACCAGGTCACACACACAGGAGCAAGAGGCAAGCCGCACACTTCCTGGATGTCTTTCCTTTGTTTCTCAGTTTTCTCCAGAGATAGCAGCCCCATTCCCAGGCATTGCCATCTCACTTGCCTTTCAACCCTCTCAGAGGTCACAGTTTCATTTACATAAGTTTAAGCTAAGACCTTTTCAGTGTTTGACCCCCAAATGTATCCACGTGGGACTCTGACTTACACACAGACACTTGAAGTGGGGTAGAGAGAACAACAAGTTGAGAATGGTTTCCAGGCTTATTTAAAGGAGACAGGTACAGGTAGGAGGGTAAGTCTGCTGGCCCCCAGGCCACTGAAGGGCTGATGTCACACAGCCTGTGACAGTGAGCCTTTTCTTTAGAACCAGGCTTTTCACTGATAAATATTGGGAATATTACATCCATGCAAAAGAATGTGTGAGTAATCTCTTGGCATACAGCAGGATCCCTGAGGTTTAAATCTGAACCAGTGCACAAGCAATCAATGCACATTTAAAGAAGGCAGCATGTTTACAAGTGACTTAAAAAGCCTACGTATACATAGCACAGTCTTTCAAATGTGTGCTATCAGTAGAACCCGCAATGAAAAGTAATGCTTTCTGTACTCCCAGGCTTTCATGTCCCTCTGGTTTTCCAATAGACAAACACTGTCCAAGTTGCAGGCATTTCTGAGGACTGATAACTTCAGCAGGCTCTCTTTACTTTGTTGCATTCTGTGCAAGATGTAGGTCATACCAGAGATACAAAACTTCATTTAAAAATATTTATTTATATTTAAGAAAGAGAAAGAGAGAGAGAGAGAGATAATATATGAGTGAGCCAGAGACTTTTGACACTACAAACTCCAGACACATGCGCACTTTATGCATCTAGCTTTATGTGGGTACTAGGGAATGGAATACAGGCTGTCATGCTTTCCAGACAAGCACATTTAACTGCTGAGTCATCTTTCCAGACCCCAGACTACATTTTTAGGGGGATAGAATGCATATGAAGAGGGTAGATTCCAAAGCCCAACGAACTTGGTTGTGGATTAATGTATTTGGTTTATACAATGGTGAGCATATCTCTGCCTTTCCAGTGTGATTTCACATGGGAGAAATCCACAGTGGCTCACACTCAGGCCATTAGGAAAAAAAAAAGACAGGGGCTGGAGGGATTTCTCAGTGGTTAAAGGCACTTGCTTGCAAAGTCTGATGGCCTGGGGTTCAAATCCCCAGTATCCACGAAAAGCCAGATGCACAAAGTAGTGCATGAATCTGGAATTATTTGCAGTGGCAGGAGGTCCTAGTGCACCCATCCCTCACCCTTCTCTCAAACATATAAATTAGTTAATTAAAAAGCAAAACCAGGGGCTGTAGGGATTGCTTAGCGGTTCCAAAGGAGCCAGGTTCAATTCCCCAGGACCCACGTTAGCCAGATGCACATGGGGGCACATCTGGAGTTTGTTTGCAGTGGCTAGAGGCCCTGGTGTGCCCATTCTCTCTCTCTCTCCCCCCTCCTTCTTTCTCTGTGAAATAAAGAAATAAAAATAAATAAATAAAAATAAATAAATAAAACAGGCTGGAGAGATGGCTTAGCAGTTAGGGTACTTGCCTGAAAAGCCTAAGGACCCATGTTCAACTCCCCAGGTCCCATGTAAGCCAGAAACACAAAGGTGAGGCAAGCACAAGGTCACACATACCCACTGGGTGGCACACACATCTGGAGTTCAATTACAGTGGCTGCAGACCCTGGTGCACTAATTCTCCCCCCCCTTCTCTCTTCCCCTCTCTCCCTCTCTCTAAAATAAAAATAAATAAATAAAAAGAAGACTAGAAAGGACAAAGCCTTTGGTTCTGAAACAAGTATCCGTGTTTCCAAGTCACAGAAAGGGAAAGGGACCTCAAACTTCAGAGAAAACCAGCAGCCTTCAAATCAAAGGAAGACGACTGGAGAGTTCCCATCCAGGGGTGCATAAGAAAAACTCTCCTCACGCCTGTCAAACTGACAGCAATCTTAACCAAAGAGAAATTGAGTCACAGCGCTTTCCAGCGGAGGAGCTGCTGGATGCTCATGGGCTTCGTTCACCAACACAGACCTTTGGGAAGTGACGTCATTAATACACAGGCTTGATTTGTTACACTGTGACTTCTCTGTTCTACCCAGCGCTGCTCACTTCCCTCCTGAAAGGAGGGAGTCAGAGTTTAATTTCATTCTTTTAATCCCCAGTTCTCACAGGCAATAAATAAGACAAATGAAAAAGGGTTGTTGTAAGTGAATAAATGTCATACATGGAACAAATGATTTAGTCATTCACATCCCGGGCCTTAATGCCATCACATCCTATTCCACAAGTACATATTAAATCCTGGATCCAGCACTAGAATAGCCAAAAGTCCCCCTTATTTATTGGCAACCTAAGGAGATTTGTGACCATCTTATTAAAGCAGTTATGTCTTCCCCCCATCTTGCTGGCCAACATGTCTTCCCAGGCTATAATTTAGAGGAGAAGAATATTTGGGATGAAAAGTGCCGAAGAATACAAAACCAGTCATAGTGTCTCAAAGACAAATATCCCTCTGTCCTATTTGTGCAAAATGTTAACAATACTTCACCCTCATCCTTGCCTAATGGTTTAATTCAGATGCATTAGCGGGAAGAAAGGAAAATGGTTCTTGGTTTGTCTCCCCGCTGACTCGAGAAGATTTACAGTCCTTCACTGAACCTTTGGCTCACTGCAGTCTTCCAGCTGCTGTTGAAAAGGTATCCATGCATCAGCCTTTATGTCAACACTTCTAACACTCACCGCAGCTGCAATACAAAGTAGAGCCACACAGAATAGCCTTGTTTATGTGATGAGCCCAAACACCCCAGCCTGCTGCCCTTCTAGAACGGAGAACTCAGGGCAAGAAACTACTGTGGAGACAACCAGTAAGCAAACTTTAAATGTGCACAGATACCACCAGCATGTGTTGCTGAACAAATGGGAACACCATGTTTTTGTTTTGTTTTTGTTTTTCCCCCCACGTTGCCAATATTGAAGCAATCTGGAATGGCATAGAGCTGAGAGGCTGGTGTGAAGTTCTGAACTGTCGCCATCTACCACAGTCTTCCGTGTGATGACCACGAGAGCTGCTAAGTGACTATTGAGTGGTAGCTTACTCAGTGGACAGAGGGAGGGCTCGTGCTCTCGGAAGACACTTTTTCCCTTGTCTTTCCAGTGCACTTGGCATGTTTGAGCAAAAAAAAAAAAAAGAATAGAAAAATAAAAGTTCTTGCTAACGGCCTAATATAAAATGTATTTTGGGCCATTTCAGATAAGACTTAGGCATGGAATTGGCCTGCAGAGTGTGAAGGCCTGGGAAGGAGAAGGTTACTACAAGAGTGTGAGAAGAACTCAGTCCGCCCCCACAAGCCCCATCACTATTAAGTGGCCCCCAGTTTTTATGCTCTTTCATTGTGTTTAAGGGAGCTTGACACACTACTGCAGATGGTTGAGCATTAGAGTAGACATTCTTGACCCCAGTGAGCTGCTGAAGTTATGAAAGGCAAGAGTGACATCTTAGCCAGCAGAGCCTCGGCAAGAGTATCACTACTTATAGGGTCAGCCTTCTCTCATGGGTATGATTGAGTATAATGGGACATACATGATCGACTCACAGTTGCTGTATGAAGCTCTCTCTTACCTTCCAAAGAAAATGGCAAGTGTAAAATATTTTGTTAAAAACAGATACAGTGGTCCTCTCTCATCCATAGGGATATATTCCAATACCTTCAAGTACATTACTAACACCACAGATGGTACTTAGTCCTATACGTACCATGTTCCTTTCTATATGCACATGATAAATGTATGATAAAATTTAATGTATAAATTGGGTATAGTAAAATATTAACAACAATAGTAATAAGACAGAACAATCATAAAAATCGGCTGTCATAAAATTGTCAGCTTTGGGGCTATTACTAAGTCAAATAAGAGTTATATGAACACAGCACACAATAGCATAACATTCCATGTGATGGCCAAGAGAGTAGTTAGGGGACATTAAATGAGTAGTTTATTCAATGTGGATATTCTGGACAGAGGGATGACTCACGCCCTGGGCAAGATATGGCATGGATGGTGTGAGAGTTCATCATGTCTCTTAGAAATGTTCACATTTAAAGCTTATGAATTGTTTATTTCTAGAATTTTCCATTTAATATTTTTGGGTCATAGTTGATCTCCACACAATGATGAAACTGAGTAAGGGGAGCCTACTGTGGGGGGCTATTAAATATGCGAGTTCTTAAAATTCTGTTTTAAAGGGAAAATGTACCTTAAATTTAGAGGACAAGGTCTTGAATTACTCTGTAGGTAACCCAAGGAAGCCTCTGTTGATGGTTTTTAGATCTTTTAGCTTAATATAAAAGAAAAATAACTGATTTTTAAACCACAGAATTTCATATTCCCTGCACTAGACTGTAATAATAAACTAGGAACTCTAGCATATAACTGAGGCAGGCAAACATAGGGAATCATTTAGTTACCAGGACACTGCTTGGCTTGAGCTATAAACACACCCTTCTCTTAAACAAAGTACCCAGCACCCTGGTAGGAACATGGGAACCCACTTGTACTGAGCTTCATGTATACCCCACTCCAAACAATGAACAAGTTTTCTCCTCCCTTTAATGACCATTATCACAATCAGTACCTTAAGTAATACATTCTTACAAAAATCCAAGATCAGAACCTGACAGGGACATCCAGCCCGGACTGGTTTGAGGCGCATGCCAAGTAAGGCAAACTTTCCCTGTAGTGAACTTTTAGAGAGAAACCTCTTCTACGATCTTATGCCTATGCATAATTGGGTGAACATATGATTAAAATCAGATACATAATGGGAAAGAACATGAGAGTAGAGAAAACATTGTAGAACCCAAACTTGCCATCAAACCAGAGGGATTACTCTAGCTATCCTTCTAGCAACTAACACATTCTCCCCAAAAATCCTTTCAAGAAAAACCCCAGCTCACTTCCTGGTACGCTTCAGAACTCTCCACTCCAGTGGCCCACTTGCCACTTTGGGAATGCAGTCAAGTCTTTACTGTCACTTTGCTCTGAATCAAGTGTCTTTATGAATTACTACATTTGTACACCTTCCCTCAGTTCTTTGAGTAGCATGCCAAGAACTTGAAAACACCCCGAGCCCACTGGTTACATAGCTACACAAAGTGCAAGTTGCTCACGAATTGGTAGAATCTGAGGTGTATATCTTCAGTAAGTTATAAGTGCTTTATGCTCTCTTCTACTTCTATGTCACCTAGTATATTAATAAGTAATTTAAAATAATTTAAAAGGCTTTGAAATTTCATATTTTCAAGTAATCTTACTTATTATATAATTAATGTATATAGATATTACTTACTCCTTCCATATAGAAATTAGCCACTGTTAACATCCTTCTGGACTGCTTTTTATTTTCTCTTCCTGCATGTGTATGTGTGTGTGTGTGTGTGTGTATGAGTGGCAAACGGTGCAGAGAAACCACATATCCTGCATGTCACTACATGTAACAGACGTCTCTTAGCTTCATGAACTATGAACATTTATTTCTTCACAAGAGACACCATCTTTAACAGTGACGGGGCATTTCAATGCATGACCAAACCTTAATTTAATTTGCTACTTCCCTTGAGTTCGGTACTTAGCCTTGTGTATTGGATATTAGTTTGGTTTATTCTCCCTCCCTTTCTTCCTCTGTTCATTCCCCGCTCCCTCACTTCCTTTCTGTTTCTGGAACTCTGAAGTTGTAAACGCAGCTATGAGGAGGCTGCAAGTGGACGTGACGCATGTTAAGATCAAGATATATGGTGACTGGGGCTTTCTGCACCATTTTTTAATACTTGGAGCTAAACATATCCTCTGAAAACTGCCGTTTATCTTATAAGTTGACCCTTATCCAATTGGAGACAGTTGACCATTTTTTTTTTCCTTCAAAAACAACTTCAGCCAGGGCGTGGTGGCGCACATGGCGGCCTTTAATCCTAGCACTAGGGAGGCAGAGGTAGGAGGATCGCTGTGAGTTGGAGGCCACCCTGAGATTACATAGTGAATTCCAGGTCAGCCTGGGAAAGAGTGAGCCCTGCCTTGAAAAACCAAAAAACAAATAAACAAGAAAACCTTCATATGACTCAACGTTCTTTAAAGAATTGTATCCACATATCAACATGGAGACATTAATCCATACTGTTTGTAAATATGTCTGGAGCAACTAAACATACCTGTGGGCCTGTGGAGACCCAGTGAGCAAACCATGCGTGGCACTGCCCTTTGCCAATGTACGGCCTAGCGCAGAAGAGACGTTGCAACATCTCTTGCTTGCCTGCAAGGAGCCTGCCTTGCTTTTTTAGCAATGAGCCAAGAGAAAGGAAAGTGAGATGTCTGCTCTTGTGGAGCCTAATGCCACTGTGCAGAAGACAGGATCTGCTGCTTGGCCACTCACAAGCAGCATTATGGGATGTGGATGAAATGACCACATGTAGATCATGTTCCTTTAAAGAATCAGATGAAAAAAGACTGTGTTCCTGGGGTCGTGTTGATGAAAGGCAGCATGTAAGTGAACAAAGTGACCGTTGGGAGCTTCTTGTCCCTTATAAATCAAAGATTTCAGGGAAAGGAGATTTCAGTGCACATAAAAGAAATTGTCTGAATTACAGTCATGACAAATCCTGTTTTCTAATTAGGCAAAAACATAGGGCTGCTATACCATAGCCAGGGCTCTTAATTCTGAGGTAGGTGAAACAGCCTCCCAGTGCCTGGGTCTCTCCCCTCCTCCCACAGGTGGTGCGGGGCCTTGAGCAGACCACTGAGCTTCCTCCAGAGGTGAGGAGGGCCAAGAGCTGGCTCACTCACCCTGCTCCAGCCACACGGACCAGGACCAGCTTAGACTTTCATTACTCTCCTGTTTCCTGTGACTCTTAAGGAAAGATGTGGGAAGTAATCCACTTAACATGGTTTTCTTTCAACACAGGATGCCATTTCTACAGGATGCCATTGGTTGATTATCTTTGGAGACCACTTGAGTCACTGCAGGGGACACTTTTCAGAGCAAGGGAAGTAATGTTCTGTTGCACTGACTTTTCATGCTATAAGCTTGTATCTGTTTCCCCAGCCGTTTTCTAGAACTCAAAATGATACTTCTTTCTTGAACCATGAAGGCCTCTCCCTGGGGCCTTGCCTTACTTTTGGTCAGAATAGTTCTGACCTCAGAGTTCTCAAACGGCAGTGTCTTAATTCCTGCAGTTTTTTTTTTTTAAGCAATGCAAACTTTACAGCTCATAAACCTTCATTGGACTCAGGAAGGTGAAGCTGGCTCTGGAATGTGTCCTGGAGACTGAATTCATTGAGACTGCTTTTTAACATACTCCTGAAAATTATTTTTAAAAACAAAGAGAAGTCTCGGAACACTGTGGTGATTGTAGTGTGTGTGTTGGGGAGGTGGGAGTGCTACATAAGCAACCAGATAGTACACAATGGTACAATGCTACTGATTGGTAGAAAATCCTTCCCACCACTGTCCCTTCATTTCTACTGATGTACAGCTTCGCTAACTTCTGTGGCCAGGGAATGGTAAAGTCCAGGAGCTAAGCTGTAAAGGGTTTTCCAAGTCTAAACGGCTTGGGGCTAGAATTCTCATGTCTGAAGGCAGGAAGGAAACAGATGTCATCACTACAGGGCAGGCGATCAACAACTTAACCCAGTGGACTGTATCTTTGCTAGAGATAAGGAAAACAAAATATTGGAAGCTATGTTTTACCGGACTCTGCTCTGAAGATAAAATTGAGAGACTGTGGAAACACAAGGCTGCAAGCACTCTCTCCAGCAGGGAAGCTGTGCTGACAGAACCCAGAGTGAGAAGGTCTGCTGGTTGCTTCTGGGCCACAGTGCTGAGCACCATGCAGCAGCTACAGTCCATCTCAGAGCTGTCTCCCACACCACTATCTCTCCTCTGCCCCCTACTCTCTCAAATCTCCTCTCTCCATTTGGGCAGCCACCCCTCCTCAAGGGCATGGGCATAAAAGCCCCTCAGACACCATTCTTTTCTTCTCTTTTCTGGCATTCTTCCTTGAAGGTACGTGTTATCTGAACTCTGTATCTTTCTCTGTCTCATTTGCCTCTTTCCTTACACATGCATCTTCTCTCTCTCTCTCTCTCTCTCTCTTTCTCTCTCTCTATCTGTCTCTCTCTCTCTCGTTTCTAAGTCTCACCTTATTCTCCCACCACTTTCTTTCAATTTCTTCCCTCTCCCCCTCCTAAACATTCCTACTTAATCCATTAATAATAAATAGTCTCTTATATACTAACAAAATGGCCCCAAAACCACTATATTCAGACTCTCTGGCAGCTACCAACTTTTTGTGTGTGCTTGTTTCCTTTGTTGTTCTTATTAGATAGGGTCTTTATACAGCTCAGATCGGCCTGGACCTTGTGATGGAGCCTCCAGGCTCGCTTCAAGCTTATTATTCTCCTGCTTCTGTCTCCAGAGTGCTGGGATCACAGACCACCACACCTGCCCTCTACTGTGTTCTCCCTTTACAGTCTTGGAAATCTGAGCAGGTTCCAAACTTGTTTAAAAACTTTCTCCACAATGACAACTACTAGAACACATGATCCAGCTTACTGTCATCAAGAGAGATGAATATTTAGTTTGTGCAGGGTAAACTGTTTACTAGAAAACTACATGTTATGACCAGGAGATGGCACACAATTCAAAACAGCTGCCTGAAATGCCCCAATGGAGCCAGGACCTCTATGAAAATGAATGAGAGGTTATTGCCCATTTGTTTAGTACCTTACCAAGTTTGGCATTATTTTCTCACAAGCATAAGGAGGCCTAATGAATTGATTCTCTTCTGGTTCACAGTCTTGCATGTTAACTGGGACATCCTAATCCTCTTGGAGATTGTGCCCTTTGGAGCAGCTCGTGCCCATGACAATATTATTACATGGTCTCAGCCCCTCACACTGGTGAGGGGTTCATGTAGGAAGAATGTGTCAAAGCCTATCCCCCTGTGGTTGGGATCTGACAGATTCTTGGAACTTCTCGATGCTATTTTCCCCATGGGCAACATTACTTTGTTATCACGTTGTCCTTGCTGGTATACCATAAGACCAACAAATGCCATTTTAAAATAGCCCTGTAAGAAATTAGACTCAAAATTGATTTCCACAAACTTAAGATTTTTTCCCTTTATTTTTCTCATCTTGCCAGTGTTCCCTCTTCCAAACTTTGGAAATTTCCTTCTAAGCACCTAGCCCTCCAGAGCCACTTCTCCTCCTAAGAAGCTTTCTCTTTGGCCCTCTTTCTCACTGATATTTTGCTGAGCTATGTACCTCAAAGGTGTTTCCTGACTTGCAGCTATCTTGAAGAGTGGCATGTGAAGTCACCTTGATGTACTCCTTTAAGAATTGCTTCAATTAGGGGTTGGAGAGATGGCTCAGTGAGTAAGAACTCTTTTTTTTTTTTAAGTCCAAACATGTTAGACTTTTCTGGTTACTTTTATTTTCTTTTTGTTTATTTATTTGAGAGCAACAGACAGAGAGAGAAAGAGGCAGATAGAGAAAGAGAATGGGCGCGCCAGGGCCTCCAGCCACTGCAAACGAAATCCAGGTGCATGTGCCACCTTGTGCATCTTGGCTTACATGGGTCCTGGGGAATCGAGCCTCAAGCCAGCGTCCTTAGGCTTCAAAGGCAAGCGCTTAACCACTAAGCCACCTCTCCAGCCCCAGAACTCTAGCCATGCAAATGTGACAACTTGCCTTGGATCCCGCAGTTACCCAGGTAAAAAGTCAGACCTGACTATGCACGTGTGCAACCCCAGAGCTGAGGGGAGCAAGGACAGCAGGACCCCTGGGACTCACTGGTCAGCCAGCATAATTGAAAAGATGAGGGTCTCCAGATTCAGCGAGAGGCTTTGTCTCAAGGAAATAAGGCAAAGGAGCCAGAAAGAGGTCATCCAACTTCCTCCTCTGGCTTCAGTACGTATGCACTTGGGACACACACATCTGCACACTCAGGTGCACTCACCACACACGCACACACCCACCACCACCAACGCCGCTGCCACCACCACCACCACCACCACACGTACCACACACAATAAAAAAATAACTTTATTGGCTGTGACACAAATAGTAGCTTTCAGAGAGTACAGCAGGGACAAGAGAAATAGCTTTCTATAGGAGATTATGTGGGTAAGTTCCAAATAGGCCTTATATATAGATGACATACTTTATTTTTAATCATCAAATCAGTTGATGACTGAGACTGCATGTCAAATTTCCATTTCATAATCAATGACACCTCATGACTCACCCAAATAGGAAGCAAGACTGTTATGGAATAGCAGGAAGAGAATGGAATTTGGGAGAAGATGTGTGTGAGTCTTAACTCAACAGAGGCTAGCCATGACAATGGCCTCACCTTGCTTATCTGCATGATGGTTCCACAAATCATGCTTCTTTCAGTGCTTTTGAGCACAAATTGAAGTTACAGTGGGAAGTATGTTTTTCAAAGAGCTAAGTGCTACAAAAATACAAAACATGAAAAAAGTTAATACATTAGCCATCTATTGGGTATTAATAGAAGCAAGGTCTGACCACAACCAAACACCTATTTTAAGCACTGACTTCTGCCAAAACTCTGGGGCCAGACAGAGGAAGGAAAGACTCATAAATCAGTCTCTTTAAGAAGCCTCCTGAGGAAGTCAGCACAGATACTATATTTTTAACTTTTGGTTTTAATTAGCTTTGAACAATTCCAAAACTACTCAAAGTGAATTATTTAGGCTTCATTTAATGATTGAAATCCATGACCAGAGAAAAAGAGAACAAATTTTCAATGAATTTACAGAGCAATTGACTCTGACAATGAAGAGTTTCTATAAAGCAAATTTCTGAAGCATGAAAAAGGAAAGTAGTTAATGATTCACATTTTAAAAATGAGTTTGCATTCTTAGTATGTTTTGAGAAAAGACTAATAATGAGAGCATTAATGAATCTTATTTTGAGTTGTATCAAAAATTTTATTCTGAGGCACTGCTTAGCCCATGGTTTTACACACACACACACACACACACACACACACACACATTTGACTTGTTCCAATAGCTTAGCTGGAACCGATGTTGAGGATACAAAAGGAATTTATGCTATATCCTACAAATGTAATGTGTATGTAATAATAACTGTGTACATATAGAACGCCTTTGGTTTGCTTTAACTGTACTTGGACAAAATCAGAGGGTTATACTGTGGGTTCCTGGGTCCTTGGGCCAGCCATGGTCCCCCAAGGCATCCCAGGCAGCACGGTGGTAAGCATGTGGAAGTAAAGACTTTCGGAAGACAGTTTTGGTGAACAGCTCTCGGTTTATTGCCAGGGAAATGCATTTATAAGCAGTTGAAGATGGGAAGAGGACCTTAAGGGGATTGGTGGGTTTAACGGTTGCTAGCCTATGCCTAATATGGGGACCCCAGTGATCTAGTGGTGGGAAGAGGGTCTCGGGGATGGGCTGTGTGAAGGCTGCTGGCTGATAAGGAGTTTCCTAGGCAACTGGCCAAAGGTCACAGGGCTATGGGCAAAGCCTAAGTTCAGGTGTGCTGGGCTTGGAGTGGGAGTGGCCCGCTGTAGCCTGGGGGTCCTTGGCTGTGCCTGGCAGCTCAGGCCTGTCTTCTGAAGGCTCCAGCCTGTGCCTGGAGCTGCCTAACAATGTACATGTGTGGCAACTGATTTTCATCAAGGACAGTCAGTTGCCTTCATTGGAAAACAACAACTCTAAGGAATGGCTGGCCAGCATTTCCCAGGAAACGACCACTATTCATCTTTTTATCCACTGCCTAACACAGGGGGTTGCTATTTTCTAAAATAAGTGGTTAAGTGAGTATTCACTGGTGGCATATGTAGTGTTAAAGATGTATGGATTAGTGATCACGAAGCCCTGGCATGGATTGGACCGAGTGTGTTTTACCCCATGGGGCTTGTGCATTGTTGGCTGGGCAAAGCAATTCTGCAATGATGCTTGGGTCTAACTTTAGCATTGCATGGATGCCAATACAATATAGCTGAATTTGCCTATGAAAGATCTTTGAGTTCTCCTCTAGCAAATCCTTCAGGCAAAGTGCATGAGAAGCACCCCCTGGAATCAAGACCTGGGGCTTTGTAAAAACCATAGAACAGAGGTCATTATTTCCTTGTGCCTGCCAATATGCACTCATATTTAAAAGAATTCATATTGACATGTCTTCATTGCTATGCAGTAGCAGGGTTGAAGATAGAATGCATATGGATAAAAATGTCCTCTAAAAATCAAAAACTGTTGGTATTAGCTAAAAATAACCTGGGCTGGAAAGATGTCTCAGTGCTTAAGGTGCTTTCCTACAAAGCTTAACAGCCTGGAGTTTGATTACCCTGTGCCCTCGTAAGCCAGATGCACAAAATGATGGATGCATCTGGAGTTCATTTAAAGTGGCTAGAGGCCCTGGAGCATCCATTCTCTCCCTGTCCCCCACTTTCTTTCTGTCCACTCTCTCCTCCACTTTCTTCCTCTCTCTCAAATAAAGAAAAATAACATATTTTAAAATAGCCTAATAAATAGTTGAGTATGACCCAACTTACCTTAACCCATTTACAACATTAGAAAATTAACTCCAAAATATCAAGTATCTCAAAATTTAAATATTTATACACAAAGGATGTCCATTTTTGGCAATATGGCCTACTATATACTCTAAACAATAATCCCAAGTGAAGAAAACTGAAAAACAAAATGAGTAAAATATTTTCAGACATATAAATGCATCACTTACTTGAAAAAAGAAAAAACGTAAAGAAATATTTGAGGCCAAAAATTGAGCTCACTCTAGAAATATCTGCCCTGCTCTTATGTCAGCTGCCAGACCCTGGAGATATCCTCTACAAACCAAGGCATTCTCTTAGAAAAGTCCACACTGTCATACTAAGCCACTAAATGTTTCTCTATAACTCTCCAAAATTTGAAAGATGAAAGTAAAAACAGCAAAATGCTAACAAATCCAAATCAGTACAGTTGGTTGGGGAGATAGCTCAGTGGTTAAAGTCTCTTGCTTCCAAAGTAACATAATTGGAAATGAAAAGTAACTATCAAGATTATAATCTCTATAATTAGAATACATGGAGCAGAAAATTTGCTTAGATAAACAAAAATTAAGTTGAAGATGTAAGTAGGGTATGAAAGATTAAAACAATACAGGGCTTATAAAGGAAACAAACAGAAAAATTTAAAATGAAAACAACAATTAGTTTGGACATGGGATAAGTGACTAGAGAAATAAAGATCTACAGAATTCAAATCACAACACGATGAACAAAACTTAGTCAAAAATTCCAAGATAAAAGAAACAACATTCAAAGAGACAACATACAAAAGTTTTCCAGATTTAACAAAAAGATGTGAACTATAGCAGTCCAGTGAAACATAAACAAGCATGAATAAAAAGTAATATACTCAGATCAATACATTGAAACTCAAGAACAAAAAAGACAAGGTATTTTTTATTTACTTATTCTGGAGGGAGGGAGGGGGAGGGAGACAGAGAGAGACAGACAGACAGACAGACAGATAGGTAAAGAGAGAGAGAGAGAGAGAGAGAATATGGAGGCTCCAGGGTCTCTAGCCACTGCAAACTCCAGATACATGTGCCACTTTGTACATCTGGCTTGCACGGGTCCTGGGGAAATCAAACCTGGGTCCTTTGGCATTGCAGGCAAGTGCCTTAATCACTAAGCAATCTTTCCAGCCCATGATAAAATATTTTTAAATCAGGCCAAGAGAAAAGCCAGATTATCTATAAAGACAAAACAATGGCCTTGATGACGACAGCATCAGAAGCAAACGTAGATGGAACATCATCTTTAAGTTCAAAATAATTTCTAAATCCCAGCAGAAAAGCGTTACAAAATTCAGACTTATTCTCCCACTTGCGATAACCTAAAATGATTCAAAGAAAGAAAGAGAGATAAAGGAAGGGAGGGCAGAAGGGAGTGAGAGAGGGAGGTAAAAGAAAATGGGTCAGAAGCAAATATGAAATAGTTTTCCTTTTTTCCTAGACAATGAATAAAGGCTATAAAAGATAGTGGTTCCTGAAGAAAACAAATGAAATGAACCCCCAGAGTCTCTGAGATTCATGTCAAGAGGGAGTACTCCTGTGCAAGTCATGGAGGTAAGGGAAGCCAGGCAGTACCAGGAGATTCTCAGTACCTCAGGGACACAGAGCCAAGAATCTAGGGCGTGGGGCATGGAGGGCACAGCACACAGAATCCCATCCCAGAGAGTGGGGAGCAGCACTGAAGGTCCCCAGAGACCTGTGGGTTCAGCTGAGTGGTGGCCACACACATACTGAACCCAAAGAAAGAAACACTCTGAAGAGATCAGAGAGAACAGTTCCTGCCCCTCTCTCACAGGACCAACAACACTGCATGCCTACCAGTCAGCAGTGAATAATCAAAAGGTTTTCCCTAATGAGAGGTGGACTGTGGCTATAAACTGTGGAGTTCTGGGTCTACCTAGGTAAATTTGAAAGCAAAATTCTGAAGGATTAAAAAGTTTGTAGATAATTGCTTTTCAAACAGAATTTAAGGGTATTAACAGGAATGATAAACACCACCCCCCCCCCAAAAAAAGAGAGAAATTCACAAAATAGGTATCCTATTAAAATTTATCTGGTAGAGTTGGGGAGATAGCTCCTAGTTTAAAGACACTTGTTCACAAAGCCTGCTGGCCTGGGGATCAACTTCCCAGCACCAATGTAAATCCAGATGCAAAGGAGCACATGTATCTATGATCCCAGTGCACCTACACAATGGTAGCAGAGCCAGGAGAACCCAAAGCGAGCAGGCCAACTAGTACGATAGTCACTTGTGCACATATGCAACATTACATGCTTGGGACACTGTGGCTTATGTGGGACCTGCAGAGTCAAACAAGAGTCCTCAGGCTTCTCAGGCAAGTGCCTTAACTGCTAAGCCATCTCTCAAGCCTCCTTACATTTTTAAAAAGATGAACAGGATTAAGGCACTTTAGAGGCAAAGTAAAAGCAATGAATGCCTTTGAGCTTGCCCTTGCAATCTTCACTCTAAGATAAGTCAGAGTAGGATCTGGTTTCTTCTCATTTCTTGAAGCCTAAAGGAGTTCCCTAGATCTTCTTTTCCTTAAACTCAACCTGAGTTTTCCCTAGAAAGGAGTTCCCTTTTCACAGAATTAAGGTTCCTGAAGGATTAAACCTGAATCTAGTATTGTAGCTGGTCAGCTTGGTTCTCATTCAGACAAAGAAACCAGGTCCCAGGACTTGTTAGCACAGCCTCCAAACAAAACCTAGAAAGGGCTCCAACCGGGGTGTCTAGGTGGGCTTTATTCACTCCTGACTTCTCATGGGTAAAAGTTCTCTGTACTCTCTGCTCTTTCCTTCTCTATATCAAACAAAATCTCTCTAAACTTTAATCTCTGTCCCTTTGGCCTCCAATTCTTTGAACTCCTAAGACAAGATTTCAAAGACACCTCAAAATTCCCATACAATATCCACACACTGGCATATAATATTGATGTGCTGGCAGAGGAACCCCAATCCTCTACCAGGATGCTCACTAGGGAACACAAGGACTGAAGAAAATAGATGCCATCAGGAAGTAACAATCATTTGTCATTTAGCTGAGATCTCTAGCCACCAAGTATGTATTGCTTATATCTTTAGAAACTGTTTTTTGTTGTTTTTTCCAATGGAAGGGAGCCATTTACTGTAAATGTAGTGTCACCTATTACCAAGATTCTGACCACATCCAGGTCTGTTTCTCTAAGCAGTTTTTCTAAGGAGCTGACTTTTGTGATTAATATCTGTCTGTCTATACACCTACATCTTCTCTCTCTCTCTCTCTCTCTCTCTCTCTCTCTCTCTCGCAGTGCTGGGAATCCAGTCCAGGGCCTCACACATGCTATGCGAGCACTCTGCCCATGAGGTACACCTGCAATCTAAAAGACATCGTTTTCAATTTATTTGATGACCTACTGGACAGTTCCACTTAAAGTCCCACCGAATATCCAACTTAGGGTCTCATTTTTAAAAATATTTTATTTATTTATTTTGTGTATGTTGCATGTCTAGCCAGTGCAAATGAACAGCAGATGCACACACCACTTTTTGCACCTGGCTTTATGTAGCTGCTGAAGAACTGAATCTGGGATGGCAGGCGTTGCATGCAAGTGCATTTAACTGGTGAACCATCTCTGCAGCCCCTCAACTCAGGACTTCTAACAGAAAACTGGCAGGTATCTTCCCCCTTCCACTTCTGTCTTTCAAGTAAATCTGAACTTCTTCATGGTTTTTTTTTTTTTTTTTTTACCATTTTTCTTATTTTATTTTTGATACATTGCTTGCTTGTTCACATGCATGAATGTGGGCACATGAGCCACAGCACATGTGAGGGGGTCAGAGGATAGCCTCAGATGCGGCCTTGCCTTCCACCTTGTTTGAAGCAGCATCTCTCATTGCTCATGACTGGGTTTGCCCCTCTGACCGGCCCACAAGCCTATGGGGAATTCTCTGGTCTCTGCCTCCCATCTTATTGTAAGCGTGCTGGAATTACAGGCACCCCAAACAGTGTCAAGCTTTATGTGGGTCCTGGGGTTCCAAACTCAGGTACTTACACTTGCACAGCAAGTACTTTATCCACTGAGCCATCTCTATGGCCCTGAATGCAATGCTGTATGTACTGCTGATAAATTATGGTGCCTCATTTATAAGTTAAATGTTGTAATATGTATGTATAGAAAAAAAGCACAATATGCACACGGTTTAGTGCTATATACAGATTTAGGCACCCATACTAATAACAAGGGTTGCTATCCTTTTTCACTGGGACTTACTTCTTGTTAAATATGAGATTACAAAAACATTCATAAATTCAAAGTAAACTTGAGTCTGAAGAAAAATGGCGTACTACTTTCCTACCCCGAACCATTTATCAATTTTATAGTTTGGGCCCAAGACAAACACATAGGTCATGATTTACTCTGAAGTGAAAATGACTGAGCTCACCTCCAGGTGCCGGCACAGGACACCCTCATTGGCATTCTGGAGTCTCCCAAGCCCCACATTTGCCACATGAATTTAAGTTTCACAAACATTCAGAATCCACTCAAAAAAGAATAACCTCAAGGTTCATTACAGGAAGAAATATCAGGTAGGGGTAGAAATCAGAAAGGGAGGAAGAGGGGCTGGAGAGATGGCTTAGCAGTTAAGCGCTTGCCTGTGAAGCCTTAGGACCCTGGTTGGAGGCTGGACTCCCCAGGACCCATGTTAGCCAGATGCACAAGGGGGCGCACGCGTCTGGAGTTCGTTTGCAGTGGCTGGAGGCCCTGGCGCGCCCATTCTCTGTGTCTCACTCTCTCTGCCTCTTTCTCACTCTGTCGCTCTCAAATAAATAAATAAAAAATAAACAAAATTTAAAAAAAAAGAAAGGGAGGAAGAGGAGAAAGAGGTAGATTAGAGTCAGGAACTACAAGGCACAGGAAACCAGCTTTCTGTTGGCCTTAATAAGACTGTCTTGAAAATGGGCCTTTCAAGAATTATTGCACTTCCCAGATGTGATGTTGTATGTTTGCAATGCCAGCACTGGGGGCTGCAGCAGGGGGATAGCAAGTTTGAGGCCAGCCTGGACTACACAGTGAGTTCAAGGCCAGCCTGAGCTATGAGACCCTATTTTATTTATTTACTTTGTTCTTCGAGGTAGGGTCTCACTCTGGCCAA
Organism: Dipus sagitta; assembly: GCA_036346955.1. Classification (NCBI taxonomy): domain Eukaryota; kingdom Metazoa; phylum Chordata; class Mammalia; order Rodentia; family Dipodidae; genus Dipus; species Dipus sagitta. The sequence continues at coordinate 30,914,580 of CM070771.1, forward strand.
GGCTGACCTGGAATTCACTATGTAGTCTCAGGGTGGCCTCAAACTCATGGGGATCCTCCTACCTCTGCCTCCCAAGTGCTGGGATGAAAGGTGTGCACACCACATCTGGCTTGAGACCCTGTTTTTAAAACCACTACTTCAAAAAAAAAAAAAAAAGACTGCCTACTTAAACATTAGGAATTTTATACTATATAATAAACCAATGAAAGGTAAAGAAAATTTGAAAAATTATCATCAATAGCATGCTATGTGCATATAAATATTTAAGTGATAAATGACTATTTAAAGATTTTCTACAGATGTATACTATAGCAGTTGTACAGTAAAATTGTCAACATTAATATTCTACATATGCTCATAGACTTCAACAGGACATGCTTATGTGTCTTTCAAAATGAATATCAAGCATGAATTATGTAAGTAAATGTTCTTGATCCCTAAAATATGTTCTTAATATTCGAAAACATGAGACTTGTTTCAATCTAAACTTCTGCTTGTGGGGAAAGAATAATCTTTTGAGAGCTCACATATCTGAAGTCTGAAAAAACATGCTAATTCTGTAAGTCCAAGGGAATCATTAAACTTATATTCCATGGTGAATCTGGAATGTCATGACTGTACTTAGCTCAATTTTGTGACTTCTATTGTACCCTTGAAATGTCCTTTTATTGTACCATAAATTGGAAACACAGTTATGACTTCATGCTATCCGTCCACAGTTTTGAGGTTGTGTTTACTCCATACCACACAGACTTGCCTTAGTGCTTTTATTGTAAATAATTTACACAGAAATGCTGCATCATGAAACCAAGGTTAGGGAAATCGTTATTTAAGCAAACAAAAATCAATCCCAAATCACTTTAGATTTCCTGCTCTGTGATTTGTCTTACAGAAATACTGGTGGGCTTTATGAGGGAGGTGGGTGAGCACATGGGGTGGGTGAGGTGATTGCCCCTCATTTGGCACTCCCTACTCTGATCTTATTAAACAGGCCTCCTCGTTGAAGCTCACCCAACCCAAGTCTCTTTTAACCTCCTTTTAATCCCTGCCACAAGCTTTTTCTTTAATATTTTTCACATCTAATTTTCCCAATCCCAACTGGCAAAACAAATGTCATTTTGCAAAGAAAATAATAGTGTGTAAGTTAATCTGATTATTAAAGAGATGTTTAAAGAATGTTCATACTTCCTCATCAGTTGAGCAGAGAAAAAATGGAAAACAAGAGATGGAGGTTTATATATATATATATATATATATTTGCAAGGAGCAGGGAGAATGGGTCAATTCCAGATGCATGTGTCACTTTGTGCCTATGTCTTATATGGGTACTGGGGAATTTAACTGGGGTTGCTAGGCTCTGCAGACAAGCACCTTAACCACTGAGCTATCTGTGAAGCCCTGAGACTGAGGTTTTTGATATGTGCTTGAAGGGCAGAAGTGAGGACAGAGTGCCTGGAGAGAAGACACTGGCCATGAAGTTAGGACAGAGAGCCTGGGGAGAAGTCACTGCCCATAAATGCAGTTTTCCTTTATGGCTCACCACAAAGTGGCAACAAAACAAAGCATGGGATGCCAAGCCTGTTATCTCAGACCTCTAATCTCTGTTACTTGAGAGGCTGAGGTAGGAGGATTACAGATACAAGGCCTTCTTGAATTACATAGAGAAACCCTTTTGAAAAAAAAAGTCTAAAGAGAGGGTTGGGGAGATAGCTCAGTGGTTAAGGACACTTGCTTGCAAAGCTGACAGCCCATATTCACTTCCCCAGTACCTGTGTAAAGCAAGATGCATAAAATGGCACAGGCGTCCGGAGTTCGTTTTCAGTGGCAGGAGGACCTGGAGTGCCCATTCTCTCTCCCTCCTTCTCTCTCTCTCTCTGTTTTCAAATAAATAAATGCAAATTTAAAAAGTGAAAAGAGACTTTAGGATATAGCTCAGTGGAAGTGTGTTTGCCTAGTGTACATGAGGCAATGGGTTCAATCCTCAGTATCACATAAAAAGGAGGGGGATCACCAAAGTTCATCTTCTTTCACACTTTCATTTCCAGTTTGCCTGCCATTAATTTGTAGATTCATTCTTCAATGATGATTTGGTACATCACTATGCCCCAGCCACTGTGATTGTTGCTTAGGTTACCAAAAATGAATAGAATATTAGAGCTTACACACTAATTTCAATCACATTGCAGTGGAAGAACATAGGAAGTCAGTGCTCATACTCCAGCATGACAAGTTCATTGGCAAGTACTTAGGGTACTTGGGGAGCTTAAGGCCACCTGAACCCATCTTCCTAGGGAATTGCTCTGCTTTCCTAAAGAAATGGCCACATGACACCCCAGGAAGGGCATAATGAAGGAATAAATGATGGGTGCAGAAGTGTTGTAAGAAATAAGAATATGAAGATGTTTGTGTGTGTATGTGTGAAAGAGAGAGAGAGACAGAGAGAGAGAGAGAGAGAGAGAGGGAGGGAGAGAGAGAAAGTGAGAGAGAAGACTTTGGCTTATAGATTTAATAAACAAGAGGCACTGAGTCCCTGCCATTTAGACTCCTTTGTGCATGGGAACTTACCAGTGCGCTGCTACCCGACTTAGTACAAAGGGTCTGTAGATATCAAAGCCCAAAGATATGGATAAAAACCTCATGTCTTCATAATGTACAATCAGAACCAAGGTCAGCTCAACAAAGACGACAAAGAAATTCAGGGTGGGGTTACATGAGACCATCAAGTAGACTGTGCCTCCCTGAGTACACAGCGAATGGGAGAATGGGAGAGAGAGGAGGGACCCACATTCAGGAATCTAAAAAGTTACTTTCTATATTTAAATAGAGCACCATCTTTCTTTTTTTCTGGGCTGTGCCTGACCTTGCAAGATTGAAAATAAACTGCCTCACTTTTGCTGTTAATAGTATCTCAGTCTCTTTATTAAGAGAGGTGGATAGGGCTGGAGAGATGGCTTAGTGGTTAAGGTGTTAGCCTGCAAAGCCAAAGGGCCCAAGTTCAACTACCCCAGGACCCACATAAGCCAGATGCACAAGGGGGCACTTGCATCTGGAGTTGGTTTGCACTGGCTGACGTGCCCCTTCTCTATCTGCCTCTTTCTCTCTCCTTCTCTCTCTCTCTCAAATAAACAAACGAAAAAATAAAAAATTTTAAAAAAGAGAGGTGGATATTTCTAACAGTGTGGAAGGGAAATTGGAAGCATGTTGGAGTTGGCTGTGGGATAATGCAGCCATAGGTGACACCAGAGCACAGCTTCTTCTATCTGTGGAGCCTGTGACTTAAAGCATGCAGCTGTATGGAACCCCTGAGAGACCTCTTATTCCCACCAACCTACTTATACGGCCATTGTAAAAACATCTAAAAGCAACTCCACTCTTCAGTTGCTGTTCAATCTCTGTCTACAAATGAGGAAAAGATCAATCTGTTGCAAGATCATAGTGTGGAACTGAGATACAAATAAAATATGAGCAATCGTACATTATAGCTATTGTCACTAGTGATTCAAACTAATACAGTATTGAAAATATAACAGAGAGAGAGAGAGAGAGAGAGAGAGAGAGAGAGTTGGGTATGAGGCGCTTGTTAGGGCATCATCAAATCTGCAATGGAACTCTAGAAATGTCACAGGAACAAAATCCCAATCCAAACTGGGATATCTCTGTCTTCAAAGACATACATATAGGATCTCAGAGGAAAAGATCTACATGAATAAACACATAGCTTTAGTAATGGGACATGATAGACTTTCTGTCACCAGAATAAAAGAGAAGAATTATTCATTCTAGCTCACAGTTTCAGAGGTTTTAATCCATGGTCAGTTGTGAGGCAGATGGGCATGCAGAACAAGGACGATACCTCAGAGCAGTCACAAACCGGAAAGAAGGAAAAGAAAGGAGCACAAGACAAAACACATTTCACAGAGCAAGCCTCTGGTGATCCACACCCTCTTCCCACCTCCCAATAATACCATTGTGTTATTATTAATCCATTAAAGGATTAATCTACTAGAAGATGTGAGAGCCCTCAGGACCCACCTACCCCCCAAAGTCTATCTGCTGGCTACCTAGACCCGAAGACATGAACCTGTGGGAGACATTCCATATCCCTATTAGATACTTTCCTCATTATGGAAACACAATCCCTGACAAAAGCAAATTAGGGAAAGACGCTCCTATTTTTGTTCATAATTTGAAGTTGCAGTCCATGAAAGTGTGGAAGACATGGAGGCAGAAGTATGAAACAGCTGATCACATTTAACCCACAGTCAGGAAGTGGAGAGAAATGAATGCTGATGCTCAGCTATTCATTTTCTTTTTGTTCAGTCTAGGACCACAGCCCATGGAATGGTGGTGCTCACAGTCTGAATAGGTCTTCCCATTTCAGTTGACCTATGAGGAAACTCCCTCATAGACATGTTCATTGATTTGTCTCCTAGGTTATTCTGAATCCAATTAAGTTGACAATTAATATTAATCATTACAATATCCAAACTATAACATAAAAGTCTACCAGGACAAAGAAGCCATAACCCGCCCCCCTCCCTTGGTAGCCTCAGTCAGGTCCCAACTATTCCATTTGACAAACATTCTCAGCCACAAGAGACCCTGACCAGTATGGTGGTTTGAATGTAATGTGTCCACCACAGCCTCAAGTGTTTGTGATTAAACTTTACACTCTGGTTTCAGCTGGTGAAGCCTTTGGGAGGTAGAGCCTTGCTGGAGGAGGTGTGTCACTGGGGGCAAGTCTTGAGGTTTATTATTCCAGCCTACTAGGTGTTCAGAGCTAGCTTACTCTGCTGCTATGACAAGATGTGCCTGTTCTTCCATCATTTCTCCACCATGATGAAAATTATCCTCACCGTGTTAAGCCTGAAATAAACCCTTTCCCCCCATAAGCTGCCTATGGTCTAGTGTTTTGTCCCAGCAAGGAAAAGGTAACTGCTACAACCAGGCTGATCTGGGAGCAGAAAGTAAGGGACTTGAGAAATATCTAAGCTCAGATGTGACACTACAGCTGTCTCAAACATTTGCAATACCATTGTAAAGAGAAAAGATCTACTATGTATATTTTGGTTTGGAAATGCCCTTGGGCTCCAGGGCCTCAGGAGCCCCATACTTCAAGGAAGTAGATTTCTCACAGCAAAAGGACAGCATCAGCCTGTTCCTGTTGGTTCATGGGCTGATTTATATTTGCAGGAAGAAGCTGTTTCATTTTTCTCAGACTTTAAGCCTACGGACCCAAACCACATACAGACCATAAGATCCTGACTATAAGCACATTGACACTGGGCTATGGCCAGGCCAACCTGGGGATGGGGGATGGCAGAGAGAGTGTGGTTAAAGAGTTCACTTCCTCAACAAGAATGTCCTTGTTACTCATTTTAAGGAATAAAGATATTCTCAGAGGTCGATATCACATGCCAAACCAAGCACATTCAGTCACTTCCAGCCATTAACACTTTAATGAGAGTTAGTATATCAGCTTAACTATCTTTTCACCCAGCACAACCTCCAACATTTATGTATCCTAATGTTATTCTTCAAAACCTATGTAATGAAAGCCAATCTACTCCATTAAAAATTTCCTTAGACACCTTAGCAGACTGCAGGGTCTGTTTGAGAGAATATGGACTATGGAGCCCATGAGACCTGAATTTACATTCTGGCTCCACTACTAACTAATGGAGTGACCTAATATCAGAGACTTCCTGTCTCTGGGCTGCACTTTCCCCATCAGTGACATGGTAGTAAAAGCTACTGCTTGTTAAGACATAAAATAAGGATCAAATTAGATGGTATTAGTACAGTGTTAGCCAACTGGACACATAAAATATTTGTTTTTTTCTCTCTCTCTAACACTTCTACATTTTGCCTCTTTCTTGTAGAATTCCATAATAAAGAAAGAGTAAGGAGGGCTGGAGAGATGGCTCAGCAGTTAAAGGCACTTGTTTGCAAGGCCTGGGTTCAATTCCCCAGAAGCCATGTAAAGCCAACAGCATAACAGTGGTGCATACATCCAGAGTTTGTTTACAGTGGCACAAGGCCCTGGAGTGTTCAAGCTCTCTTTCTCTGTCTTTATCTCTTTCTGTGTTATAAATAAATAACCAATAAAATATGTTTTCAAGTAAACAAAGAGGGCTGGAGAGATGGCTTAATGGTTAAGGCTCTTGTCATTGAAGCCTAAGGACCCATGTTTGACTCTTTAGATCCCATGTTAGCCAGATGCACAAGGTGACACAAGTGCACAAGGTCTCACATGTCCAGTAGGTAGGACCAGCACCTGGAGTGGGATTGCAATGGCTGGAGGGCCTGGTGCACCAATTCTCTCCCTCTCTCTCTCACTCTTGCTCTCCCTCTCTCTCATAAAAAAAAGAAAACAAGAGTAAGGAGTTGTGAATATGTTTATTACAGAGTCCTCTCAGCTGAAAAGTAGCTTTAAGGTAAATGGGAGAATGAGGACAGGGTCCTAAAGGTTCTGACATCCGATGTCATGGCTCCAGAGCAGGTGGAGAAAGCATTCCCAGGTGGGGAAAGTGCTGAAGAAGAGTAGAAAACTCTGTCAGGAGACAAGGGTTACTGAAGACACACATCACTGACACTACCTCACAGCAGTACCAAACAGCTTTGTTGTCTGGATTCTAGCCACACAGCACAGAGAAAGTACAAACCCACATTTTTACAAAATTATTAAGAAACTGAGGTGAAGATGGTCATAGAAAATCATTTACTATTGTGCACGTTTATAGTTTTGTTTTTTTTCCAGGTAGGGTATCACTCTAGCTCAGGCTGACCCGGACTTCACTATGAAGTCTCAGGGTGGCCTCAAACTCACAGTGATCCTCCTTCCTCTGCCTCCCAAGTACTAGGATTAAAGGCGTGAGCCACCACGCTCAGTTAGTTTTCTAGTTTTATAAATATGATTGTGCATAATTTGCCTTTGAGTTGTTTCTAGTTCCTTGGGGTCATGGGTGACCTTGAACAAGAAATAACAGCTTCCCTACTAGTAGCAGCCACAATAGTAATTTATACTTAGTAAGTATTAACCACAGGCCAGGACTGGTTCTAGGGCCTGGCTTGTTTTCATTAATCTTCTCAATTTACGTGAGGGCAAATAATACCTTCAGCTCATATAATAGAGAAACTGAGGTACAAGAGAAGAGGCCAACAGTCATCTATCATGCTAAGTTAAATAATATAAAAAGTCTCTTTCAAATTCTTCTCATAATAGGATGAAACATGCTGTATAAAATGAGCAGTGCTATGTGATTATGCCTTCAAATAATTTAAGGCAAGCCGCTGGCCCAAGGGTTTTTCATCCATGTCGTGGACGCCACAGCTCACGCTCTAGCCTGTGTCTAGCTTTGGCAGGAGAAACTACTTGCATTCCTCATTCCAGGAATAGCAACACCAACAAATAGGAGATCTATGAGCCCTTTCAGCACTGCTTCCACTCAAGTCTGCCGGCCATAATAAACTTGTCCTCTACCAGGATTGCTTCAGTTGCTATCTAGCATGCCAGTGTAGACCCAGGTGGGTAGGTACCTATGTCGGTGCACAGATGGAAGACAATCTGCCTCAGTTACCAGGCGCTGAAGGAAATAGAACCTCGGGCCCATTTCTCTCTTGCACCTGTGCTTAAAAGGTACATACATTATCTTCACGCACCTGGAAGACCTCAGGTAAAAGGCATTTAGACTGTGCTGGTCTGACCCTTGCATAGATGGTGGAAGAACAGCCACAGTCTGGGCTAGTGGTTTAGAAAGACTGTTTTATTGAGAGGCGGTATCTCCTTCCAAGAACCTCCATCAAGGAAACAAAGGGGATGTCTGTGGTATGTGAGTCAGGAAATGGACCGAGCAGGAGAGGAGAGGGAGAGAAGGACAAGACAGGAGGGAAGAGCAAACCCCTCCAAGATGCCACCTCACTGAGCCTCTGCACAGCTGTGTTTCTTAATGGGGGCTCGTAGCACAAAGTGATTTAGAAGCCTGGCTTACACTAAGCATAGGGAGTGTCTTGAGTATCTGTTTGTGGCTTTTACCTCCCATTTCACCTGTATAAACTCTTTCCTCCACAGCACTCACAAATACGAAAATTAAGATAAAGGATTTCCATAGGGAATATAGTTTTGTTTTGAAACCAGGTTAGACCCACTAGATGATTGCAAATCTAACCACTCAGGTCTGACAAACATGGGTAATGATTAACAGTGCCTGAAGAGAAGTCTGTAGCTATAGTGTCAGATGACAATCAGCACTGGCATGAAGAAGACATAGGAGCTCTCTGTGTTGTCCATCACAGACAGTGGGATGGGCTGATGAGTGGCCAGCCTCTGACAGCCCTAGTCTTACTGACATAAGAAGATGTTTCATAGGTTGGTTCTCAGCACCAGGATTCTCATGTGCTATGAGGATAGAAGTAAATGGAAAAAAAAAATACTATTAAGGCCCCTTGCAGCTGCTTGGTCAGTGAACCAAGTAGCATGTCCAATTAATGTGAGGAGAAGAGACCTTAAGTGCCCCTCACTCCATAGCTGATCTGAGGCACAGTCACTAGAAGAATCAAACCTAACTATGAGTGCTACCATTCAAATGAAATAGTCAATTATAGGAACAAATATGCACACAAGAGAAAACAGAGGACTGTCAGAAACTTATTTAAGTCTTTTGAAAGTAGAAATTGAAAGTAGAAAGCCTAGCTGAATAACAACAACAACAAAAAAAAGTCTGGAGAGATGTCTTACTGGTTAAGGCATTTGCCTGTAAAGCCAAAGGACCCAGGTCTGATTCCCCTGGACCCAAATATTAAAAAGACAAGGAACAGGAGTAGACTACAATAGGTCAGTATTCAAAATTTCAACTCAGCAGTGGAATCAATGGTAAGCAATTGGCTAGTGTGGTAGTGTGAATGAATGTCCCCCAATACATTCAGGAGTTTATTAAAGTGTGTAATCCACATCTCCAGCTACCTGGCTGGAGGAGGTGTCACTGGGCTGATCCTGGGGGCCCAGCCTTAAGATGTGTTTGGGGAATTCCAGCCTAAAGATATGCAAAGTGCTGAAGTGTGCTTGCTGGTGCTCGTGGTGGCTCTTTTCTCTCTCTGCTTGGACTTGTGGAGGGGGGGCGGGGCAACTTCTTCCGCCATTATGGGAACTTTCCCCTGGATCTGTAAGCTTCAAATAAAATCCCTTCCTCCATAACTGTGACCGGTTTGGAAGTTCATCCCAGCAACCTGAGGCTGTCTACTACATCAAGCACGTGTGAGCCCCTATTTTCCAGCCCCGGGACTGCCAGGGGAGAGGATCCAACTCATCTATGCAATGGCTTCCCAGCTCCCTGATCCTCTTAGAGCATTTTCTTCATCGCTAGAGTCCCCGCCCCAGAGCTGCCTGTATGCTGGGTACGAACGCACAAGTGAAAAGACATCATGAAGAAGGACGTGATGGAAGACACATGGATCTTCAGAGAGCAAGGCTTGGAAGGTACACCAGACAGGCCTCTGCTGAGAATGAAATGACTGGACTGCCATGGGCTGGGTGCGAGCCTGGTGTCAGCGTCAAAGTTGCCTCTCACCGCTGCCTCCACCTCCACCTGCGCAGACGGGCCTGTGCGACCCCACAGCTATCCACCTGCACAGCTCTGCCAGCCTTAAAGACTTGATTATGCAGTGAAATGGGACAACATGGAGTGCCTTCATTAAACGAGAGCACAGCCCATGCATAGCAAGAAACAGAATGGGATGTTCATGGGGGCATTACCTGAGCAGATGTGCTATAAATCGCTATCACACGTAGCTATGATTCTCAGAAATTTTGAACCTGCCTATGGCCAAACCACCCTGAACATGCCTGACCTTGGTAGCTACACAGGGTTGGGCCTGATTAGTACTTAGAAGGGAGAACTTCTGAATCCAAAGGTTTATTTCAATCAGCAGAATGCTTTCACACAACATAAGAATCCAGACTGGTCTGGAAGGTTCACTGACATGGCCACATATCTACCATGGAGTCGTCCACAGTACTTCTGTGTAATCTACAGTGACGTAATTGAGAGCAGATTTACATTGATTTAAGTAACACAGTGTTGATGGAATGAAAATATTTTATAGTTAGCCGCACAACACGTTTGAGGGAAATTCACAGAAGTCACTCCTGCCCGACTGATTCCTCATTTACCTATGTACACTGTTTTAGAAATGAAAAAATTAAAAAAAAAAAGAGGCGAGAGGGAGGAGGGGCAGTGTTAAGTTTCACTTTTGCACAATGGTACCTTTAACAAACCTTCCAGCTAGTCAAAAAACTAAATAGTGGTGGTTTGAAGAAAAAAAAAATCTTTACAACTGCCAGCGGATATTCACAGGACTCCAGGGAACGAGGATTTTCAATGGCTCAATATTTATAAATGCTACTGTTGTCCCCAAACACGTGTCATGTCTTAGATTCCTGAAAGAAGTTGGGAGCTTTTGCTATAATAGGGCGAGGGTATGAGTTTAAATAGGGAAAGAAGTCATTAGGAAAACAAAATTAAAACATGTAAGTGAGCATTTGGTGGTCTTGAATGCCAGTTGACTGAGTCAATTTATTCTCATTTACCAATGCCTTGAAGAAAGAAAATATTTCAAAATGTATGACATTTATCTTAAAGATGGTGTTTGCCTTTTATTTAAAATTCTGATGCTTTACATCTGTAGATGCCAAAAGAATAAATAAATAAAAGGCTGGGTTCCAAGTTTGGGACATCCAAAATAAGAGTTTATGTTTACAACACTGATGGTGAAATCATAGCTCTATTTTCTAGAGAAACAATAACATCAGTAAAGTGAAGTCAATGCTAAATTAAAAGTCCATGGTATTTCCATGGTCCGCCCTCACAGAGTTTTCAACAGTTTACATAATTTGATCATTAAAAGTTCTCTAGGCTTAAGACCTCGTCTGTGTCAATCTTGGACACTAAACTAGTTTGCACATCTCTAAAGTTTATTTGTCCTTCTCTTTTATCCTTTTTCAAGAATGTATTAATATTAATGCTACACATGAAACTGAACCAAAACAAATCTGCAACACCCAATGAGCCAACACTGGTCCACGCATCACTAGTGTTTTTTTTTTTTTCACAAGAAATTTATGATGTCTATAAACTCATCTTCAAGGTGCCTATGGCTGGAAGTGAAACACTCAAGTTTTTGAAAGTCCAACTTTAAACCTAGCCCTTTTCTTCTAGTTACTTCAAAAAAAAAAAAAAATTTACTGGAACCTTAACTTGGTTTTACCATCAAAGTAGAATCTAACTTTATAAAGCTGAAGGTTAATATTATGCTTCCATTCCGCTGAAGCTATGTCAGGCAGAGCAGAGCATTCCTTTGGAAACATCAAAGAAAGGAAAGGAGAGACTTTTAGATTCTGACATTACAGTATAACATACAGAATAAGAAAATGTCTATAATGGATTCACAAGAAGCATGACATTGTGAAGGCCAATGTTTAGGAAGTGAAGTCAGGAGAGGCAGATCTCACCCCTTAAGGCTAAGGAGGTAAGGAAATTACAGAAAGATGAAGGTCAAGGGCCCAGTTTTGACTGCACCAACGTGGCCTCTTCATCAAGCCCCTGGGAAATACAGACATCTTCAGGATGTCAGTGCAGTCGCACATGAAGCATCTGGGTATTTTGAATTCTTCCCTGTGGGAAAGAAGAGTATGCTTTTGTTTTTTTTTGCTTGTTTGTTTTTCAAGGTAAGGTCTCACTCTGGCCCAGGCTGACCTGGAATTCACTATGTAGTCTCAGGGTGGCCTCAAACTCATGGTGATCCTCTTACCTCTGCCTCCCAAGTGCTGGGATTAAAGGTGTGCACCACCACACCTGGCCAGTGTGTTTTTTTAAAAAATCTATTTTATGAAGTAACATATATGGAATAAACACATTTTTAAATGCAGAGATGATGATGTTAATTTATTATTTCATGCTAAATTGTATTTGTAGGGTCGCGGACAGTATTAATGTGGACATAGAAATGCCTGGACACTGTGTCCAAAGAGACTGTGAATTTCACTTACTAAGCAAGACACACTCAATGTTCTTTCTACATCACTGAGCTTCATGAAATTATTTGCAGAAAGAAGTAAGGTATACTTATATACTCAGATATTTAAAATTTGACATATTATAATGTCCCATATAAAGAAATGTTTCTCATGATAGAGAACTCATTGGTCTTGAATTATGTTTTATGGATAACAAATCTGTCTTCACAGTCCTGGAAGGAGAAATACACATAGGATTTTTTTGTTAAAACGCACTATGAAGGGCTGGGAATTTAGTTCAGTGGTAGAGTGTCTGCCTAGCACATGTAAGGTCTTGGGTTCCAGCCTCTGAACCACAAATATCAGAAAGAATGTAAGAAGGCAATAAAGGCAAAAAGAAGAGAGACAGAGAGAGAGAGAGAGAGAGAGAGAGAGAATATAAAACATTGTTACTAAGGTTCTGTGTTACATTTGCACCCAGCCAAACACAATAAATACTTTATAGTGATAGCCAAAATCCCACTATATAAACACTGTGTTTATGAAGAGCTGAATAATGGGAAGACACTTGTTTTTTATCAAACATTGGAACCACATTTTAACAATATTCAGACTGGATTGATCTAATAGAGACAAAAAGTAGATTAGTGGCTCCCTAGGGATGGCTGGAAAGAAATTCGGGGATAATCCTCAATGGAATGGGGTTTACATAGGGGTGATAAATGTGTTTAAAACTCATGTTCTTGCTAGTTACACAACCTTTTGAATATGCTAAAAACCACTTACTTGTAGATTTTAAGTGGGTGGGTTTTATAGGATGTGAGTTAAATATCAGTTTAAAGAAGAACAGCCATTTTAAATCACAGATCTTTAATTTAAAAAAATCATTTGTGCAAGAATTGCCATCAAAAGAATTCTGGAGCTGGAGAGATGGCTTAGAGGTGAAGGCACTTGCCTGCAAAGCTTAAGGACCCAGGTTCAATTCCCCAGGACCCTCATAAGCCCAATGCACAAGAGGAAACAGGCATCTGGAGTTCCCTTTGCAATGGCTGAAGGCCCTGGCCTGCCCATTCTATCTTTGTCTCTATCTGCCTTCCTCTCTCCTTAAAATGAATAAATAAAATGTGCATATCAAATTATTAAAAACAGAATTCTGGACTCAATAAAATGAATGCTAGCTTTAGTTCTACATGTGTTTAAGTTATAGAGTGAGGGATAATGAATAATTCATAATTGTAAAATCTACTACAGAATCCCTCACTACAGTTAAGCAAATGCTCTTTCATTCATGAAGAGTTCTGATCACTTTATTTTACAGGGAATGGTATTTACTTCATATTACTTGTACTTGTGTTTATGAAAGCTCAGGAAATTTCAAAACCACAGAGGTTTTCCTCAAAGAACAAGTAACAAGTTGAGATTGTTATTATATTTTAAGTATCCTGGGGTTTCATTAATTTTAATTGAAAACACCTGAATTGTATTCCCATCTACTTGAAATGCTTGTTTTCTCAAGTGATAACCACACATTCTACTCAAACTGCAGAATGATCCATTTTGGAAATGTAATACTTGGACAAAACATAAATATGATGACTAGTACAGAAAATAGATTCAAAAGATAATGGGTATAAGACCTATGACTTCTGACAAATATCAATAAATAACTCCTGATTTCAAAAGAAGGTATATGCATTATGACATGTGTCCCATAAAAATATAATAAATATCTGAGCTGGAGAGATGGCTTGGTGGTTAAGGCACTTGCCTCAAAACCTGAGGACCCAGGTTTGATTAACCAGTACCCACGTAAGCCAGATGCACAAGGTGGCACATACATCTGGAGTTAATGTGCAGTGGCTAGAGGCCCTGGTGCAGCCGTTCTCTCTCTCTCAAATAAATAAGATATTTAAAAATATATAATAATTAATCATACTATATATTAGAACTGATTTTTTTATCTTAATACATATAATACTACTAAATCTTGGACTCCTATTAGAAACTGTGCATACTGAGGACTGTATATCAATTCTGGCTTTTAGGATAAGTGCAATGATCACTATTTTATGAACAAAGGAACCTAATGTTTAAAACATGTTGTAGATTCACTAGGTTGGTCTCATGACATCATTTTCCATAACAAGTCTGTTTCTCTCTCTTTCTCACATACATACTATTATATTTGATTACTAGACAACCAAAATTACAGTAAATTTCATAAGACAATCTTGTCACAGATTCCTAGCAGTGTAGTGACAAATAGTTTTGTCAGGTATGCACCTAAGAGGCAGAATGCCAACTATTGTACTCACAGTTGTAGCCAGGTGCAATGCTGTGCTGAGCTTCAAGGCTGGCCAGTGTGATGTGGAAAATGATGTGTAACAGCAGGAAGGAGAAACTCATGAAGCACAGAGACTTCAACAACCGCCCTGTATGTCCTAGGGAAGAAGCACAGAGAGTGTGAAGGAGAGCTCATTACACACCACTCTCCTCTTACACTGCACCATGCAGAGGCAAGACACAGAGTGGTTCAAAAGTGCAAGAAATGTAACAATTCTTATCTTTGTTATTAGTCTACAGCTAAAAGACATCTGATCCCCTTTATAATTTTACATGATGACTTACACATGAAAAATTCACTGTAAAGGAAATCTGCCTTCCTATTTATGATATGACATGTTAATAGGGAACAGAAAAGCACTGGCTCAGAAAATTTTATAAGAAAATGTTGGTCATTTGGAAGGAATGGATAACCTCTACCTTCTGAAACTACTTTAAGAAAATAAAAAAAGGAGGAAAGTAGCCTACATTTCATGAATTTAGAGCAGCTTTAACTGCAAAATTAAATAAGACTGAAGAAAAAAAGCTATAAGCCAATTTAAGTTATGAGTAGAGACTTAAAGTATTTTAAAAACTGCTAACCAACTGTAATAGCAAAGTAAAGAGATAATTCAACAGAGTCAGCTGAAGTTTAATGCTGAAAAACAAGCATGGTTTACTGCTAAAAATAATCTATAAGTGAAATCCACACACTAATGGGCTACTATGGTTTTGTCGATAATATAAAAAAATTCTATGAAATACAAAAGTGTTTATAATTTAAAAGGAATAATTAAGAACATTAGGAATGCAAGAAAACATCCTTATATGTTGAATATACTATAGCTGCAGAAAACACACTGCTTATGGGGGGCGCTTTTAGACTCAGTCTTATGGATATGAGAATAATCAAAGGCTCACAATACCACTGTCATCATCAGTATACATGGAGGTGTATGGGGGAGACTGGCTAATGCCAAAAGGAAAAGGAAATGCCGAGTCTTAATATCTAGTATTATACACAGATAATGCAACCAAATGGAATGACTTTTCGGATGCAATCATTATCAAAATAAAATGTCAACCTATATCTACAGGCCAAATAAATACAAGAATATAATAAGTGATTATCTTACAAAAATCAATAAGCTTCCTTTATATGAGCAGTGGTAAAGTAGAGAACAAGATACAATTTAAAGTTTCAGTAATCAAGTAATCAAAGTTACACTGCAATAATTTTGTCAGTGCTTCAATATCTCCAGGGTATAGCACATTCATTTAATCAAACACTAATCTAAGTACTGCTATGAGTTCATGAAAGTCATTAAAATACATAGTAAACTGAGACTCATAAAATGTCTTCTATATCTGGATAGCCCAGGCTCAGTTAGCCATAAGGCCTATGTTGTACTTACCTTCTCACTGCTGGGACAAAACACCCAAGCAAAAGCAGATGATGCGAGCAAAGGTTTTTTTTTTTTTTTTTAATTTTTGGCTTACAGTATCAAAGAGAAACTTCATCAAGGCAGGGAAGTAAAACACAGCAGAGGCAGAGTAACACATCCATCCTGCCACAACAGCTGGCAGGAAGCAGCAACAACAAGCTGGCTAGCACTGGCAAGCTGGACAGACAACCTCAAGGTCCACCCTCAGTGACACACCTCCAGCAGCAAGGCTCCATCTCTCAGAGGCCCCACAATTCCCAAAACTGCCACTAGCTAGGAACCAACTATTCAAAACACATGACTATGAAGGGCATATTATCCAAACTACTACAGCCTGAAAATAAGTCTGAGGGACAGAAGAGAGTAGAATTGTTCCTCGTAGAAAGGAACTTTAGTCTGAGGCCCATGAACTTTGGTTTGCCCATGATGTTTGGTTTGTCCCTGATGGCCTACTCTATGGTCTATGAACTTTCTTAGCTATTTCACACAATTCATCCTCTTAGCCAATTTCTTGACATAAATCACATCCAGAGAAACATATAAATCACATGCAAAGAAACATATGCATCACATGTACATAGATTTCCTATAGTTGAACCTTGGCTGATAAAAATATTTAAGAATTAGCCTAGCAAAATGTGAATACACCTTTAAATATATATATTAGAAAGGCAAGCACTAGGATATGAATAAATGACAAGATATAGTACATTCATGAAAGACAAGATGTATAATAAAGATGTCAAGTTTTACCACAAGTTCAACAAAATTTCAAATAACATGCCACAAGAAGCCTATATTTTCAATAATAAACACATAGAAAGGATATTTTGAGATTTGTAATAAACGTTAAAAAAATTTAAGAATAAAATTCCATAAATTGCTATGTAAATTTAAAAATTTTGAGAAACACATTAAAAGATTAATGAGAGGGCTAGAGGGATGGCTTAAGGGTTAAGGCATTTGCCTACAAAGCCAAAAGACCCAGATTCAATTCCCAGGACCCTCATTAGCCAGCTGCACAAGAGGACGCATGCATCTAGAGTTCGTTTACAATGGGTGGAGGCCCTGGAGCACCCATTCTCTCTCTCTCTTTCTCTCCCTCTTTCTCTGTCAAGTAAATAAATAAAAATATTTTTAAAAAATGAATGAGATTGATGTGTCTATCCAAATATTATGTATGTTATAAATCTGTAACTTAAAACAAAAAGAGATTGGAAATGGTTTCATTCATAAAACCTCTTGCTGTGCAAATGTAACAACCAGAGTTTGGATTCTCAAAATCCATGTAAAAGTTGGGACACAGTAGTAAGTATCCGGAATGATAGACAGAAAAATCCCAGAACACCAAAAAGAGACCCTACTTGGAACAAGGTAGAAGGCTAGGACCACAGCCAAAGTTGTCCTTTGACCTCCACAAGAACACATGCACTCTCACTTTTATCTATGAACACACACACAATGGAGATAGAAAAGATCAAGCAGACTAACATTTCTCAGAAAGACAACTATTTATTTATATTAACTACACACATATCACTGTCAGACTTACAAAGAGAAAGAGATGGGAAAGAAATCAGCAAGATGGCAGAATACGGATCTTTCTCAACTGTCATATTTCCACAGAAATAGCATTTTGGCAGCCACCCTTAGATGAGACTACCTTGTGGAGGCCCCAGAGTCTAGCTGAGTTTCCATCTCAATGGAAAGAATGGCATGAACATGTCAAATATGGTGAAAGTATCAACTTCACTTTACCCACATTACCAATGCTTCTCCCACAGTTAGAGTAGCCAGGAGAAGCCTGATTGGTTTTTAATGTCTCCTACTAGAAAAATGAGAGTTATGTGACCGTACAGTTTCCTTGGTCTTTCAGGAGGCGAGCTAGCCCATTTTTGTCTCATCCCAGCTTGAACATTGAAGGGATAAGCATGAGTAAATAGCCTATGCACAGAAAAAAGCAGGGAGAAGAGGAAAGAGTATATATCAATTCATGTGAGGTTCTTCGAAGCCAACCACAGTCCCTGGGAAATCTAGATGTAGAAGAATGAAACTAGATATCTATTGCTCATCCTGCACAAAAATCAACCCCATATAGAGCAAGGACTTCAATGTTAAGACCTGAAACCAATAGAGAGAAAAGTAAGGAATATACTTCAAGACATAAGCATAGACTTGCTAAGCAGGTCTCTAGTCACTCAGGAAATAATTGACAAACGGGGTCTCATATAATTAAAAAATCTTTTTCTTTTACTTTCTTTTTATTTTATTTTTTTTTATTTTTATTTTTATTTTTTGGTCTTTCAAGGTAGTGTCTCACTCCAGGATGACCTGGAATTTACTAGGTAGTCTCAGGGTGGCCTCGAACTCACGGTGATCCACCTACCTCTGCCTCCCAAGTGCTGGGATTAAAGGCGTGTGCCACCACGCCCAGCAAAAAGTCTTTCTGATAGCAAAGAAATTACCTTAAGATTTCATCTCACCTCAGTCAGAATGGCACTCATCAAGAAAACAAATGCTGGTAAGGATGCCAGAGAAGAGAACCCCTTATGCAGTGTTAGTGGGAGTGTAATGTGGCACAGTCACTATGGAAATCAGTATGATGGTTTCACAAAAAGCTAAAAATAATACTATCATACGACCCAGCTATACCATTCCTGGGCATATATCTAAAAAACTATATCCTACAATAAAGATCCATGTATATCCACTTTCATTGCTACTTTATTAACAATAGCTAGGAAATTAAACCAGCCTAGATGTCTTTTAATTGAAGAATTGATAATAAAAATATGATATATATATATATATATATATATATATATATATATATATATATATATACATATATATACATATATATGCAATGGAATTTTATTTTGCTGTAAAGGAAAAAATATCAAGTTATGATATTTGTAGGAAATAGGAAGGAGTTTTAATCATTATACTGAATAAGGTAATACAGACCCCAAAAGACAAGTGCTACAGAGTTCTCTTTCATATACAGATTGTACCTTCAATGTTTTAGATTTGTGAGTTTAAGTTGGAATGAGTGTCCATAGGACAGGAAGCTAGAAAGGGTCCATGGAGAGAGATAAATTTAAGGTGTGTTGGGGGAGATATTAGAATACATGCTTACAAATGTTTTGAATGGTGGGCTGGAGGGATGGCTTAGTGGTTAAGACACTTGCCTGTGAAGCCTGAGGACCCACGTTTGATTCTCCAGGTCTCACGTAAGCCAGATGTACATGGTAGCAAATACATTTGGAGTTCATTTACAGTGGCTAGAGGCCCTGGTGTGCCCATTATCATTCTCTCTCTCTCTCTCTCTCTCTCTCTCTCTTTCTCTCTCTGTCTAACAAATAAATTAAAAAAAAAAAAACAAATGTTTTTAAAGGCATTGGAATTTTGACAGGGTTTATATAGACTCTGTAGATTGCTTTTGGTAAGATAGGCTATTTTCATAGATTGATTCTTCCAATCCATGAGCATGGGATATCTTTCTATTTCCTAGTGTCTTCACTTTCTCTCAAGTGTTTTAAAGTTTTCATTGTAGAGATCTTTCACTTCCCTACTTTACTTATTCCATTCTTATTTTAGGCAATTGTAGATGGGATTGTTTACCTGATTTTATCTTCAGTATGTTTGTTTATGGTATTTCAAAAAGCTACTGATATCTCTGTGTTAATTTTATATACTTTTACTTTATTGAATGTGTTTATCAAATCTAATAGTTTTCTTGTGGAATTCTTAGTGTCTTTTATGTATAGAATCATATGTGCAAACGATAATTTGACTTCTTCCTTCCTTATTTGTATCCCTTTTATTTGCTTCTAATTGCTCTAGCTAAGACTTTAATACTACACCTTACATTTAGAAATAAAAGTCTTGGGAAAGAGGTATTTATATTTTAAAAGGTTTTCTACGGAACATATGAATAATAAATTAACTCCAAACTGAGTGTTTTCATTTAGATTCTAAATGAGGTTAAATACAGTTACTTACTAGCTGGGAAGGATGTTCTGGGGTTTCAAAAGAAACTATGCAGTTTAGCTTTTAGGTCAAACATCTGAAGTTGCTAGTGTTTAATCATCCTGACTTCAAAGAATGGCCATTTCATTAGCACCAAACAGAATAAGTGCAGGGAGATGATCCTGTGTTCTATTTGAAATCTCACCGAGGCCATCATGCCAGCAGACCACAAACCCTTTTTTGGTGAAGAGCGAGTCACAGGGATGAGGCCGGGAACACTGCACAGGCAAATGGACAAAGGAAAGGTCGCCGCCTCTCCCCACCTTCCAAGCTGATCTGAGAGTTTCCACTGCACTGCATACCTGTACATGCCACAGAACTCCTCACGGTGCCTATCTTTCAATCTTCTTTTGCGCAAGCCCAATAGTCTGCTTCCATGTTTTTTACTGGCATATGATTAACAGCTAAAAGAAAGCTGGGTTTTCCCCTCTTCTCCAGTTTTATGTTCTCTTATTTAACAAAATGTAAAGTGTTGCAATATCATTAAAAAAAAACCTGTTGCTTAATTACTTTGACACAATCAAAAAGACAAGCAGTGCTTTTGGAAAATAGGAGAATGACATCTAGGTCCAAAGGAAGGGACTTCCAGGCTGCCAACCTTGTGTTTCCACACCTTCTGTCCTTCTGAATTGGTCACTCATGACCAGGTCTCAATTCTGACACATTCTTCCTTACACCTTTGGCATGCAATGGACTTCTTCTGGCCTGCATGTTGAATACAGTTGGTGACTGTGTCACCTGGGAATATATACCTTTAATGTTCACTTCTGTCCTGAGTTAGGTTACCAGGAAGCTTTTATAGATGCAGACTTGAGTGCAGGAAGTGGCTAGTGAGGCTTCCCCACATTGGACAAAACAGAGCTAAGTTTGGGAGAAGCAAGTGGCACAGCTCTGTGGTTGAGACAGAGCTGTAACAGATCCTTCAGTTCACTGGCTGGGGAGCTGGAGCAAGAATGGCCCTGCAGACGGGCTAGAATTGGTACAAGGCCACTCGCTTATGGCCTAGAACCTTCAAAACCATAAAGCAAATCCATCTTTGCTCTTCATAAGTTAATCACCCTCACATACTTTGTTACAGGAACACAAAGTTGACTAATAAAACTACCTTTCACAGTTTCTGTAGGGTTATCTGCAAATGGGAAAACTAAATTCCAAAAGAAACTAAATGAATAAATTTAAGTGCTCTCAGAATATAAATATTCTCAGACATATAAATAAATGACATTCTAAAATGTAAACAAGAAATTATTTTTTAAATAGAAATATGGGGTTAAAGGAAGTTCTAAGTGACAGTCATGAAAGTTATTTCTATTTAATTATTTAGAGAACACTAGATAAACTAAGCCCTAGATTAGATATACAAAGATAATTTTTTTGAATTTTATAATAATGCTGAGTGATTTACCCAAAATTCAGCCAGTCTATAGCAACAAAGATATTTTTAAAATATTTTTATTCACTTATTTGCAAGGAAACCAAGACAGAGAGAGACAAGAGAATGAGTTCATCAGGGCCTCTTGCCAGTACTGACGAATTCCAGATGCTGCATGCACTGCTTTGTGCATCTGGCTTCAGGCTGGGTACTGGGAAATTGACTGTCAGGCTTTGCAAGCAAGCATCTTTAACTGTTGAGCCATCTTTTCAGCCCAATACAAAGATTTTTTTCTTTTGGTTTTTCTTTTGTTTTTTTGAAGTAGGGTCTCACTCTGGCCCAGGCTGACCTGGAATTCACTATGTAGTCTCAGGGTGGCCTCGAACTCACGGCGATCCTCCCACCTCTGCCTCCCGAGTGCTGGGATTAAAGGCGTGTGCCACCACGCCCGGCTTCAATGAAAGGGAAATGAGTGTGGGGAGAACAAATAAAGCTCTGGAAGAGGATTATTACAAAATATATTATATACATGTATTAAAATTTTCAATAAAAAGTTTATAAAAGATAATTTGAAACAACAGTTAAAAGACATGGAGGGTGGACTGGAGAGATGGCTTAGCGGTTAAAGTGTTTACCTGCAAAGCCAAAGGGCCCTGGTTTGATTCCCCAGGACCCACATAAGTAAGCCAGATGCACAAGGTGGCACATGTGTCTGGAGTTCATTTGCAGTGGCTGGAGGCCCTGGCATACTCATTCTCTCTTTATCTCTCTCTCTCTCTGTCTGTCTCTTTCTTTCTCTTTACCTCCCAAATAAATAAATAAATTTTTTAAAGACATGGAGGGTAAATTGAGAAAATTCCAATATAGCTTTGAAAATTCCAGAAATGCAGCTTGGTGAACCAGTTGTCCCACTCAGTGCAAGTATGGCAACGTAAATACTGTTGCCTGAGACTTCCTGCTAAATGAGGCTGAAGCAGGCAGAACTGCAGATAAGGGAAACACATGATCATGGGCCTCGCTTAGACCTTCCAGATAACGCAGCAAAGTTCAAGGACGTGTATGGTATTAACTAGAACTTGAGAAAAGAATCAAGTCTTTTTGACAACCGTATACGTACACTATAGGAAAAAAAAATAATAGCCAATCACTCTGTTTTGTTGTTTTTAGCTTATTTCTTAAAAACCATAATTTCTGGGAACTAGGAAAATTGTTCAGTGTTGAAAGTGTTTGCGTGAAAAGTTTGCTGGCCTGGGTTCAGTTCTCCAGCCACTCACATAAAGCCAGAGGCCAAGTGGTGCATGCATCTGTGATTCCAGGGCATCTATAGCAGTGACAGATGGAGCCAGGAGAGTGACTCTGAAGCTTGGGGGCCAGACTCACTTGCAGTGGCCATAGGCCCTATCTCAAAGAAAGTGGAGCATAGACAGCTTTTCTTCAGTTCCACATGTGTGCCCAAATACACAAGTGCACGCGCGCGCACGCGTGCGCGCACACACACACACACAATAAATAAATAAGTAAAAATTTTAAAACACATACTTCTGCAAACTTGACCCTAAATAATTGATTGTTCCCACATTTCTTCTGTGATGTCCTGAGAAGATTAGGGCAAGAGTACAGGCTTCTTTGCAGAAGTTCTTGGTGACAGATATTTGCTTACTGTAGAAGCTTCCTCTCCAGTTGTCTCTCCAGTTCCCAGACATCTGCCTATGGAAAGAGCTGTTTGCTACTTGCATGGGAGTTGTTCAGAATGAAGTCCCTGAACACTGGCAGTGGTTATGAGCTGAAGCTCCCTTATTCCCTCTGTGGGGAAATCACAAAGACTTCAGAGGGGGACAAAACAGGAGGTTGCATGGGTGTTAACAATATGCAGCCCTGTCATATCAGGATCAGATAAGTCACCACCATACCCCACTTCTGTTTGTAGAATTTTACAAATGGCTCAGACTAGCTGGCCCAGTAGTTCTCCCCTAAGAAATACAGAGCAACTTATCTCTCTGAGCTGGCCACTTGGGAATTAAAAGCCTCAGTCTTAGCCTGGAGAGATGGCTTAGCAGTTAAGGCACTTGCCTGAAAAGCCAAAAGACCCAGGTTCGATTCCCCAGGGCCCACATAAGTCAGGTGTACAAGGTGGCACATGCATCTGGAGTTCGTTTGCAGTGGCTGGAGGCCCAGACATGCCCATTCTCTCTCTCTCAAATAAATAAATTAAATAAATAAAGAGATAAAAATTTTAAAGTCTTAGTGTTTTGGGGGGATGATTTCATGGGTTCATGATCATGCATTTATTTTCAATGTAGTTCCTTAGGTACTGGGGTTAAAGGATAAAGAAGGGAGAAAATGTAAAGAAAGAAATCTGTTCTACTGAGGAGTCAACACCACTCTCTTTCCAAAGAAATTTGGATCCATATAATTGTACATTCCCAAAAGTGGGCAGCATCCTGGGAGCTCCTTGATGTGAAGAGCCCAGGGCACACTTTTGTGGCCACTTCCAACATAGCACCCTGCCTCTTAAGAGATGCCATTAAATGCTTGTGAAAGGACATAATAAGAAATGAAGATTGCATGCATGAGAAAAGGTGGTCCCTGTGTTCCTTTGTGCTAATTACAATATGTGTCACATAAAGCCAATAATAACTGTTCATCTTTCTGGTTATTATTGCCAAATTCTGCACCAAGGGGCCTACAAATGGTAATGAATGAGGAGAACACAATTAGGCTACTGAGCACTTCCCCTCTCAGCAAGCTTATTCTCTGTGGAGTGTATGCCCAGCAATTAGCAGGAGATGTGTCCTCTAGACGTTTATCCTGAGTCCCTTCAGGAAAGCAACGGCAGACTAGAAAAAGTTTTTGTACTACTATGTTTCATTTTCTAAGACCCAATAGAACTTGGCTTTTCTCTTTCTTTCCTTTTTGGTTGATCTTTTTAAAAATATTTTTAAATTTATTTGTAAGCAGACTGCAACAGGGAGAATGGGCACACCACAGCCTCCAGCCTCTGCAAAGAAACTCCAGATGTATGCACCACTTTGCACATCTGGCTTTACCTGGGTACTGGGGAATCGAACCTGGCACTTTAACCACTAAACCATCTCTCCAACCCTCGTTTATCTTTTTGAGAAAAATCCAGCCCCTCATTATCTTTTTTTGTTTATTTTCATTTATTTATTTGAGTGTGACAGAGAGAGAAGAGAGAGAGAGAGAGAGAATGGGCGCGCCAGGGCCTCCAGCCACTGCAAACGAACTCCAGACATGTGTGCCCCAGTTGTTAGGCTTCACAGGCAAGCACTTAACCGTTAAGCCATCTCTCCAGCCCCTCATTATCTTTTTGAGAACACTAGTTCAATGCTGACCACTTGTCAGGCGGGAACCATTACATACAGAAGTACGTATCACCTTTATCTCCACATGGACGGGGCTGAGATCCCCAGCAGAAGGCTGCATTGGGTTGTGCTGGGAGGATGCCAGCACCCAGCTGAGAAGGCAGTTCACATGCAAGGCAGGTGGACCATGGAGCCTGCTATTGTGTTCCCGGCTGCTGTCCTCATCAAGCGACCTCTCACACACACATGCACACACTCACTGTGGTACGATGACAGCTTGGCAGGCCAGGAAAAGGGACTTTCTGTACTATCTTGTTTTTCCTATGGAAAACATCCACCAGGTTACTATGACTAACTGCACTGGGACCCACCACTTTTATTCTCACTAATCCTGGGTTTCCTTTCGTGCCTTGGAAGCCAGGCCAGGACAGCTGACTCATCTGCGAAGGGAGTCTCCCAGAAAGGCACGAAGGTCCTCAGATCATCTCCATCACACGATCTGTTTCCATAGTTACAGGACTACACTCGTCTATCTATGAAGCTGGCAAGAAGACATTTCAATTTCTCCTTCTAGATCTTACATGCCTTGCTTTGCACAGGTCTAAGATCTAATGTTCTCCTCTAAGAAAGTCCTTCTCTGTCTGCTGATGCTTTACTCACAAGCTCCTCAAGTATACAACGACACTGTTTTCTCAGAAAATGTCACATACTTGCTCAAAGGAAACAGAGATAAGCAGAAATACCCATGGACATCTGCATGACATCAAACACACAGTCTTCAAAGGTCAGCAGTCAAACACTCCCTAGCAACTGCTGGGAGGATGGGACCCATCTCTGTTTTGTATATATTTGTCATTTATCTCAAAGAAATACTTGTCATAAAGACAGAACCCAATAAATGTTTGTTAAGAGAATAATTATATAGTGTCTAAACCATCTTCCCTACCCACCAAAATGTTAGATTAGATTTTAAATTAACTAAACTTATGGCTTCCTTTAGCACCTATTCAGTAAAAATCTGGCTCCATGATGCATGGTATAAAGATATAGAAAAGGCTTGTATCATAACTAACTACAAATTGTTACATTCCATCCTGTTGACATAACATAAAAGAATATTTCTCTTGACTACGGTGGTGTAAAACCTAGGAAATCTGAAAATGCTTTTGTCTAACTTGCTATCTCCATTTTCATGAGTAGAGCTGTTGTTTTCAAATTTGCACTCAGGTACAATACATCTAGAATTAAAGGAATGAAGTTAAAATAAAAAACAGGTGTAATCTGTATACTCCAAGCCTACCATGCTCTGCACCTCAGTCATTCCTGGTCATGTGTCTAACCTCCCCAAAGTCTGTCTGGAAAGCCCATGATAGCTGCCTGTGTTCTAACTACTGCTAAAGATAATTTCATCTAATAATTAAGCAAATACATGTATGGTAAATGTGTCTGATTTCCCTTTTATGCTCTTGTAAATAACTCAAGGTGGCATTTTAGTTGATTTTTTTCAAACCAGAAAATAGTCAGCCTTCCTTTACTGTAAATTGGTAAACCAATGGAGCATTTGATGTGATGTGACATTGGTACTCATTATCAAGGCATTTCTTTTTTTAACCTTCCTTCCTCCCTCCCTTCCTCCAACCCATCCATCCATCTTCCCTTCCTTCTTAAGACGAGGTTTTACTATGTATCCCAGCTGGCTCCAAATGTGAGATCCTCCTGCCTCAGCCTCCCTGGTGCTGGTACTGCAGGCATGAACCATCATCCCTAGCTTCAAGACACTCATTTATTCATACATTCTATAATTTTCAGATTAAACAAGCTGTGGAAAAGGTAAAACAAAAAATAAATTCAATAAAGGATGCATGATGTTGAAGACTTCACTCTCAACCGCCACTCTGTGTGCCTGTGAATGCATCTGCACATACATGTATATATGTCACACATACACACATGGCTCACCTCTACCATCCCCATCATACATATTCACATACAAAAAAAGTTCTTAAAAATTAAAAAGTAAACAATAGGATGTATTTTGATTGGAAATGGATGTATTTCTTCACATGAAGATTATATAAATCAATTTTGCTTCTTCTTCATTGCACGAAGCCTAATCTTTTCATTCTCAACATGAAAAGTTACTCCTTTCTCATTATTGCTTTATAGGGGTATGTTTTCATGTTGGTGTTTAAACGTGGAATGGGGAGATACATTGAATCATAATTTGGATAAACGTCCCCAAGATCCATCCATTGATTGAAGGCTTGATACCCAGCCCATGGTGCTACCAGAGGTGATGTAGCCTTCAGGAGGTGGCGTCTTGTGGAAGATCTTAGGCCACTGAGGGCCTTCATTCAGTGGGGGTGTGGGAACCCAGCCTTTTGCCCTTTCTCTTGCTCCCTGATCCTGAGTTCAGTTTTGTTCCACACATGCTCCCACCGTAGCGCACTGCCCAAACCACAGGCCCTAAAGGACTAGAGTCATCCCTGCCCATGAAACAGGGAATGAACCTCCAAAACTGTAAGCCATAATAAACATAAACCCTTCCTGTTTTTGAGCTGATTGTCTGAGGTATTTTGTAACAAAACTGAAAAGCTAACACATATTGACAAGCTGAAGGAAAACTCAGAGGAGACCACACAGTTAATTGGTCAGGTTCCAAAATCAGCTTAGATGGAAGGACCAGGCATACAAGTGTAGGAAGAATTCTCTCTTCTCATGAGAAGTGACTGGCAGTATTCAACTATCTCAAAGGTTTTCCAGGTGATGGGGAATAAGCCTTTGAGATATTTTTCTTTTGGGTTATTATTTCTCTTTTCTTTTTGAAATTTCAAATGCATATGCAATGTATTTTGTTCATATACACCCATCATTGCACTCTTTTATCTTCTCCTAAACCCACTGAACCCCTTGTTATTCCGAACTAGTCCACTACTACTTTCATAATTTCTGCACCCCACTGAGTTTAATTAGGTTGCTTGCATACACGTTGGGTTGGGAGTTACATACTGGGCATGGGCAACTTACCAGTGGCCTATACCACTGAATAAAATGGCTCCCTGTCTCCTAGCAACCATTAACTACCAATCATTCCTCAGAGAATTGGGGATAACCTGGATATCTGTCAA
Organism: Dipus sagitta; assembly: GCA_036346955.1. NCBI lineage: Eukaryota > Metazoa > Chordata > Mammalia > Rodentia > Dipodidae > Dipus > Dipus sagitta. Next base: position 30,942,212 of record CM070771.1, read on the forward strand.
AGGACTTAAGTAAGACAAGTTAACAATGTCTACCAAAGATGCCATTTTGCTCCTAAGATTAATATTTCTAAATGTCAAATGGATAGCCACTCTAAAATTCATTGTATTCCTGATATCATTATAGGCAGAATGGGTGTGATCAAGATACTGTAGAAAACCGAACCACTGAGAAGAAAGGGCAACAGGAAATGGACTCCAATCCCTCACACTGAAAATCTGATGCTTTTAATATTCTAAGGGTAACTGTTTCTCTCATTACTTGTGATACATTTTAATTTTGTTTATTTATTTATTTTTATATTTTATTTTTGTTTATTTATGAGAGAGAGAGAGAGAATATATGGGTGCACCAGGGCCTTTAGCCACTGCAAACGAAGTCCAGATGCATGCTCACCTTCTGCATCTGGTTTACATGGGTCCTGGAGAATTGAACCTGGGTCCTTTGGCTTCACAGGCAAGCACCTTTACCACTAAGCCATCTCTCTAGTGCAGTGACACAGTTTATTACAAGCAAGAAAATCCTAATGAAAGTAGGAGTGCTTTTTCTACCGGATACACTGAGTGTAATTTATAACAGGGCATATGCATGTCACATGTATTTCAATATATCCAGAGATAGGGATGGAGAGATTGCTTAGCAGTTAAGGTGTTTGCCTGCAAAGCATTAGGATCCAGGTTCGATTCCCCAGGACCCCTTGTAATCCAGGTGCACAAGGTGGCGCATGCTTATGGAGTTCGTTTATAATGGCTGAAGGCCCTGGTGTACCCATTCTCTCTCTACCTGCCTCTCCCTCTCTATCTCTTTCTATCAATAAATAAAAAAAATTAAAAACATATTTCCAGAGTTAGAAAGTTTGCTGTAAAACTTCTTACCCATTTATTGAGTCAACGCTTATCATGGTTGTACTGCAGAATGAGTCATAAGTATAATAAGGGATCATCACTTTACAAACAGAAATACTCTTCCCTCCACCTGGACTGTCCGCCCTCAGGGGCTTGGCATTCATGGATTCTTTACATTCTAAGACTGAGATCTTTCTTGGTCTCATGCCACTGTACTAATCTACCTGCTTTGACATTTGTAAGTTTTTTTTTTTTGTGTGGCTGAGTCAATAATGTAATACAAACTATATGCATCAAAACAAGATAAATTTATTGACTCACTGTCATGAAGGCAAGAAGTCAGTTACAGTATCAGCAGGGGCCTGCTCACACTGAACACCTTCTTTGTCATCAGACTTTCCAGCTTCTGGTGGTGGCTGGTAATCCTTGGTGTTCCTTGTCTTACAGGTGTACCACTCCGTTCTCTGCCTCAGGTGTGCTCCGTGTGTGTGCATGTCTGTCTAAACTCTCTTCTTGAAAGGACAGCATTTTATTGGTTTGGGGTTCAGATATTCAAATGTGACTATATGTTAATTTCATTCCATATCCACAATGATCCTATTTCCAAATAAAGTCACATTCTAAAATCCAGTCAATTGGGATTTTTTAAAAGATTTTTTTTCGTTTATTTTATTTTTATTTATTTATTTGAGAGCAACAGACAGAGAGAGAAAGAGACAGATAGAGAAAGAGAGAGAATGGGCGCGCCAGGGTCTCCAGCCACTGCATACAAACTCCAGATGCATGTGCCCCCTTGTGCATCTTGCTAATGTGGGTCCTGGGGAATCGAGCCTCGAACTGGGGTCCTTAGGCTTCATAGGCAAGCGCTTAACACTAAGCCATTTCTTCAGCCCTCAGTTGGGATTTTTTGAGGGGCCCAGTGCAACGCATAACAGAAATTTCAAACATAGTGTGTTTAATTACTAGTTCTATCACAAAACACTTTCTCATCTTTTTTTATATTTTACATTTATTTATTTATTTATTTATTTATTTGAGAGAAAGAGAGGGAGGGAGAGGGAGAAAGAAGGAAGGGGAGAGAGAATGGGTGTACCAGGGCCTCCAGCCACTGCAAACAAACTCCAGATACATGTACCACCACATGGGACCTGGGGAATTGAACCTGGGTCCTTTGGCATTGCAGGAAAGTGTCTTAACCACTAAGCAATCTCTCCAGCCCTCATCTATTTTTTTTTAATTTCAGTAAATATCTCCACACATCATCCAAAAATTCAGGAAGGGTCTTTGATTTTTCTGTGTTCTTCACAGCCCACATCCAACCTGTCAGCAAGTTCTGCTATCTTTCACTCTATGTTAAGCTTCTGCCCGTCCCTATTCCCTTCTCCACAGATCTCTGATTTCAAGTATATATCTCCTTCATCAGAAGGAGACCACAGAAAACCACAGCCAAGGATAGTCCCTGTTACCACTTTTCCTTTCTTATGAAGCAATTTCTACACAGAAAGTTATTTGAACATTTTTTGTTTATTTTTATTTATTCGAAAGTGACAGAGAGAGAAAGAGGCAGAGAGAGAGACCGAGAGACAGAATGGATGCGCCAGGGCTTCCAGCCACTGCAAACGAACTCCAGACACGTGCACCCCCTTGTGCATCTGGCTAACGTGGGTCCTGAGGAATCAAGCCTTGAACCGGAGTCCTTAGGCTTCACAGGCGAGCGCTTAACCACTAAGTCATCTCTCCAGCCCCAGAAAGTTATTTGAAAGAAGTTTTGTCATATTACCCCTAGTTCAAACCCACCAAGTCCTGTCAGGTCCTCAGGTTCCAACTTGACCTAAACTCATTCTCTCCATCATTCTATGTAGTTTTGCTCCCAATCACTGGGGCAAGTGAGCCTTTTCTACAGCCTGGGAATAAAGCTATACTTCCTGGGTGCTAACCTCATACCCTGTTTCTCAGCAAGAATGACTTGTTTTCCTACTTGTTTCAGTTTAGATGCTTTCTCCTCACAAAGGCCTTCTGGAAAATAATGTTCTTGTGTCTCTCATGGCCAATTAAATTGCCTCATACTAAGCTATCTCATGGGTTTTCTATGGACACCCTCACAGGGCCGAGTGTACATACGCAAGTACCCCTAGACACACGAGTGAACTATAACTGTTGATTTCCACATGCCTGAGATGTTATAGCTTTTTGTTATACAGCAAAATTGACTCAAACACTCTATCTCAGCTTCCTGCTTATTTCATCCGTAACACATATTACACTCTGCAGTAGGTGTATTTACTCCCTTGTTCCTCATCAACTAAGGCTCACTAGGGGGCAGTGCCATGAGCCAGGAAACACATCCGCAATGGATGTAAGCCCCTGACCCTGGGCCTTGTACTGCTGCCATATGTCCTTATGCAATTGATATACAAACTTGAGCTACCTCTGAGTCTAATTTCATAGGTACTCTATCTGATCCAATATATGTCCTTCCTTCCCTCTACCCCTCTCTCCTTTTCCTTCCTTTCTTTTTTCTGTGCTGGGGATTGAACCCCATGGCCTTTGCACAAACTAAGTAAACACCCTACCACTGAGCTACTTCCCCATTTCCTGTTATTTCCTTTTAAAACATGCTTTCCATGAAACATAAATCAGAAAGCTCAACCTCAATTCTGTAAGTTTGAAAGGTTGGGATTTAGACAGAGTTTGGTTTAAAGAGGACAACCCAAAACACAGTATGAGAAAATTGGCAAGAAAAGGCAACCTAGAAGAAATAGCTTTTCAAAAGACAAGATTGTGACTTTTAATAATGTTCTATGCAGCTCCATGGTTGGTAATGCTTGGTCTCAGGCATCCTTGGATGGGCTGCATTAACACTCAGAGCCAACTACCACAGCTCCGAGGTGCTGATGTTTTTGTTGACTCCAATAGTCTTCACCAAAGAATTTCCTGCAAAACCCATTCTGACCTGGCTGAGATGGAATTGGCACTTGGGATACAATTTATTCCCCATCATTAGTTCAAGTCAAGACATAAAATCAGTTATTTTTGAGTTGCACATGAACAGACTAGGTATTTCTATGCTTATACCCTGCAGTAATGAATGACTGTTATTTTTCTAGAGAAACAAACTCTCACAACTCTTGGCGTTATGAACAAGATCACGGCAGGCAACTGTTGTCCCAACTACCCGGTAATTGCAGAGTACACTTCTGAAGACATTAAAATTACACGTCTCTTGCTGTTGGCTAACCACTAAATACAGACTGGCTTGAAGGGAGGGGATAAATGACACCCTATACTTCATAAAAGAGCTCTTTTCTTTTAAAAATCAATTTATTGGTCTCATTCATAAAATTCTTCATTGGGTCCTGCAAGCAGCTTTAAATACTCAACATTTTGTTGTTGTTTGTTTGTTTGTTTGTTTGTTTAACAAGAAGTTGATCTCCTGCTACTCTATACCCTCTTACCCTAACCCCCAAGCTATCTCTGGTTCTTTATCAAACTGCATAGCTTAGGACAAAAACTTACATCTGAAGTAAAGTCGAAGAAATGCAGGAGCTGCAGTGGTAAAGAGAACTGTGCAATGAGAACTGTTCGTTACCTGGAAAGAGCATCTTTGCTCAGCAGAAAAGCACCGACCTTTGTGGCGCCACAGTAAGAAATAGATTGTCTGGAGCAAAGAGGATAAACCAAACTCCAGGGGGTCTCATGGGACCTGAACATAATTATCTCTGGGTCCATAATGAAAGAAACTCTAATGATCTCCATCTGTCCCCCAGGGCACACCATATCACTAGTGCATAGTCACACCCACCTCAGTGGTGCTGGCCAGAGGCTAGGGACATGGCTAGTCCCCCTCCCCTCCAGGAAGAACTCCCCACCTGGTTCTATATGGATGCAATGCTTGTGTGATGCTCTCACTTCCTGCTTCCTAGTCTCCTTCCCTTAAACAAAAGCAACCTGCACTGCAGTCCATGCAATATGAGTACAGCTGAATGAACCTCCTTCCCTATGCCTCACAAGGGCTCACTGTGACAGCCTAGCCTGTGGTGGAGTTAGGAATGTGAGCTGACCTTCACTGAGAAGACCTGATGCTCTGGACCTACTTGGACAACGTTCAGTCTCCATACTGTTCAGTTTTTGCCTCTGCACTTTGAGACAGAGTCTGGCTGTGTGGTCCAAGCTGACCTCTGATCTCCTGGCCTCTCCTGCATTCCGAAGAAGGGAGCACAAGGCACTTTCTTGAATGAATGACCCCTCCCAGCTGAAGGACCTCTGGGGTGGGGTCTCTTCCTCATAGACCTCGTGGTCCAGTGCACTGCCCCTGGTGAACATAGACACTCATGGGATAAATGAGGAACCACATAATACTTCCCACTCAGTCTTTCAGGACTACTTTTGATTGCCTGGGTATACTTGAACACCTGGGATGGGATAGGTAATATCCTTGACGCGGGGAGCCATGGATGTGAATAAGAAAATACCCAGCCCCAAGGCAGCTCCAGATATTCCAACTCCTGATGCAGGAGGTACAAAGGTGCTAGCTTTTCTTTTCATTCTTTGTTTTTTTTTTTTTTAAATATTTTGCTCTTAAGTTGGGCATACCTATGAGGTACCATGTGATGTTATGACGTACGTTCTATAGCCACTGAATAATGATGAACTCACAGAATTGAGCCCTATTTATCATTTCTTTGTGGAGCTATTTTGAAATACTGAAACGACTGAGCTGGTCACCTTTCTATGCAATAACATTATACACTCTCAATCTGACTGTGGCTTTGTACCTATTGACCAGTTTCTCTCTGAATGAGTCAGCTTTTGTCACAACAGCAAAATACTGTAGAAGACACTTCGCTTGGAAGGAGAAGAGGCTTGTTCTGGCTCACAGTTTAGAGATTCCAGCCCAAGACCCATTGTTTCAGGCCTCAGGTGGGTGTCCCAGGTGGCACACATTGCTTACATGATGAGCCCAGGAAGCAAAGAGGCAGAGGAAAACAATAGGGTTGCACCCTCTCCTTCAAACACCTGAGGACAAGCTCCACCTCCCAGGGGTCCATAATGCTACTCTGGGGACCACCTTGGGTACCCTATTCAAACTGAAGCCACTGATATCCATGAGACCAGCTTCTTTAGTAATCACATATAAGTGAGAGGAGATGGTATTTGTCCTCCCGTCACCTTTCCCTAATGGATTTCTTCGAGCTTCTCTTTCTGACTTATTTTTCAGTCCTTGTATATTTCATAAGGGCTTCCCAATGCTAATAGGACTTGGGATGTGACATTCATGCTATGTTTGCAATCTTCTGCAATGGCTAGTGCTAAGGCTCATCCATCTCTTCTAGTAAACCACTCCAATGGGCTAGCTATGAGTATAGGATGGATTGGAGTACTGTTGGATAAATAGCACTGGGGTTTCCCATTAGCCCTTAAGTGGAAGCCAGGGCAGGCCATCCCTTCTGTACTTACTCAGACACAAGCAAAATCACCGTCAATGCTCAAGCCTGGCCTTTGCAAAAGGTGTGACAATAATATCATTTTTAAGGAAACCATTCTGTTCTAATTGGGGGAGAATGAACTCTTGGAAAAATTCACACTTGGAGATACCTTAGAAAAGATCAAGGCAAAGCAATGGGCTATTTCCTTCTGTGTTCATTTTCCATGGCTCCATAGCACACACCACAAACTGCGTGTCTTACACAACAGAAGCTCATTCTTTTACCATTCTAGAGGTTCAAGATTAAGGAGAAACTAATTATGCTGGTGTACCTTGAGGCCTCTTTCCTCCACTTGCAGGTAGCCTTCTCGTGGTATCCTAACATAGCCTTTCCTGTGTGCCCCCAATTCTAGTGTCTCTTCTTTTTTTTTAATATATCTATTTATTTATTTATGAGAGAGAGAGAAAGAGGTAGAGAGAGAGAGAGAATGGGCACACCAGGGCCTCCAGCCATTGCAAATGGACTCCAGATGCATGTGCCTCCTTATGCATCTGGCTTACGTGGGTCCTGGGGAATCAAAGTGGAACCCTTTTGTTTTGCAGGCAAACACCTCAACCACTAACCCATCCTCTCCAGCCCTAGTGTCTCTCCTTTCTGTTACAAACCTACTGAAACTGGGTGTGGTGGTGCACACCTTTAATCTCAGCACTTGGGAGGCAGAGGTACGTGGATCGCTGTGAGTTTGAAGCTAGCCTGAGACTACAGAATGAATTCCAGGTCAACTTGGGCTAGACTGAGACACTACCTTGAAAAACAAAACAAAAAAACCTATTGGATTAAGACCCCATTTTCATGTTTAATTTTAATTACTTCTTCAAATATTCCACCTAAAAATATAGTCACATTAGAGCTTAAGATGCCAACATGGTATTTTGAAAAGACGAAATTGATTCCATAATGGCAACATGATACTACAATCTTACAAGTGAATAGAAACCTGTGCCTTTATAGAGCAAAGTTCAATTTGCATGCGTGCAAATTTCTCTACTTATCTGGAAAAGAAAAAGAAAGGGGGTCAAGAAGAAGGAAAGGAAGAAAAATAAAGATCGAAGATCTTTTTTATGTTGTTGTGGTAATATTTATAATATTAAATTTTGCTTTCCCAGTTGAGTCTAGAGCTTTCTATCCTTCAAGTCAGCTCCTTTCCTGAGAAGCAGAGAACAAAGATGGGAACAAGGGCTCTTGAGCCAGAATCCCCATTCACATCTCAGTTCCTCATCCCTAAGATGGAGGTGGTAATCAATGTAAACCTCACTGGGGTTAGAATGGGAATATTGAACATTTTCGAAACTGTCTTTACCAAGCCTCCCAAATAGGTTTTCTGGTTTTGATTTCTTTTTTTTTTGATAGGGTCTCACTCTAGCCCAGGCTGACCTGGAGTTCACTATGTAGTCTCAGGATGGCCTCGAACTCACTGTGATCCTCCTACCTCTGCCTCCTGAGTGCTGGGCCCAAAGGCATGCACCACCATGCCTGACTAGTTTTCTGTTACTTTTGATGCTCAAATATTTTAGGGGAGATAAGTAAGGCAGATGTAATATTACTTATTTAGGATTTAAGCAAGTTCATGATGAGGTTGGAGCCAGAACTCAGGCTTCCTGACTCCAAGTGCTCACCCAACCGTAGGTGAACACTAAATGACGTAGGGCGCTGCAAAGGGACATGTGCTGATGATCATTATTGTGGTAATATTAACCAGGCTAGAGAACTTAGGGTATTCCTCTCTTTTCTCAGTCCCAGAACCAAAAATACTCTGGATTTTGCAATGAAATATCCAGAACCATGATCGAGGCTCTGTTGTCACATTACAGGATGAAGTCTTGTTCTTTAAGTTGTTGAAGGCCCACAGTGACAATGTTCCAGACACTGAGGACACTCTACATGATTTCCTCTCCTCTGTGAAAGGACTGGGGAGCCTGCCCTTACCATGTAAGATCACATGATGCCTGCTGAGTTGCATGGAGCAGAAGAATCAGCTTGCTGAGCCCCACAGATAGGACTCTGGGCTCTCCATGGAGCTGCCCCCTCAGTCTCAGTAGTCCTGGTCTCTGAGGGTCTTCTTTGCAGAGCTGCTTAGCATAAGAGTCCCAGAGCCTCTGCCTATTCTCCCTTTCTCCCTCCTTGTACCTTGCCAGACCTAGAGTAGGTCTGGGATTCTAGATCCACCTTCTGTTATAGTAATTGAGGGTTTCTGGGTTGAGAAGAGGGAATTTCACCTGCCCTCTAACCCTTACTTCAGCACATCACTCAAAGATGCCCCCTCATAGAGCTAAGTGACTATAACCCCCAAATACAAAATGTGCAAAATTTTGGAAATTTAAGAGCTCAGAAAAGATGCCACAAGTACAAAATTGTATGAATCTTGGTTCCATACACAGAATTATTTAAAATATTATATAAAGCTGTCTTGAGGGTATGTATATAAGTGATATGCATGAATCATAAATGAATTTCATGTTTAGACTTGGATCTTATCCTTATGATATTTCAATATCTAGAAGTCTGAAAAAATCTTAAATCCAGGACACTTCTGGTTCCTAGTGTCTCAGATAAAGTTTTCTCAGCTGTATACAAGGATAGAAAAAAAGAAAGAAAGGAAGAAAGAACGAAAGAAAGAAAGAAAGAAAGAAAGAAAGAAAGAAAGGAGAGAGAGAGTGGCTACTTAAGAGTTATTTTAGAGGTGATTCTTCTCATTTTCACATTTTATTGTTATTTGTGAAACTAGGCTAGTGGTTGCATTTAGAGCCAAACTTTCAGCTAAACAAATATGATGTGTTCCAGGATACAAGTACCATGCTTCTCCCCATGTGCCTCAGTGCACCTAGAGCTTTCAGCCCAGTCTCCATCTGATCACAGTCAGAAATCTGGCTGCTCTGTTCACTGCTCAGGCCTACCCACATCTTTCTGTGGTCCCATGTAGCAGTCCCCAGTTCCTTAACACAATCTACAGCTCAAATTCAACCTTATGGTCACTGTGTGGGACTTTTTATTGCATGTCTACTAATGCCGAGTAACTCGAACAAGAGTTGAAGCCGGTGTGTTTTTCCTTTTGTGCAATTGATAAATAGGAAGCAGGAAGAGGGAGAGAGAGAGAGGCATTGAGTGCATGTGTGTGAGACTAAGCCACACAGAAATACAGGGAGACCAAAGAAAGCAATAGCCAGTAAGTGTCACATGTCTGTGACAGCTGCAGTTGATATCCACACCCTCCTAAGTAGTGCCTAAGAGTCATGTTATTAGGGGTCTTTTGGAAACTATTTTATTAACCAGCACAGGGATGTCACCGAGAAGCCAATGGCAAGGCTGTAAGCTTTGCTGCACAGAGATTGCAGCGAGCAATTCAGTCACACAGGAGCCAATTCACAGAGCTTGGGAATAAAGTGTCAGCAGACTTCCAAGTGCAAGTAAGACTTGGAGATAAAGATGGACAGAAAAAAGAAGGAATAGAGAGAGAGAGAGCAAACCATGAGACCTCAGCTGCACTCCAATTTCAACCCCAGTGGGCTCTGCCACATCAACATGTGAATGAACAAAGAGCCATATCAACCAGTCAGTCCATTACATGATAGATAGCCTGGTCAGAGCAAAGGGTTCATTCACACCACTGAGAGCCCTAGGGGTACTGTGTAAGAGGTTATTTTGTAAAATGCCACAGAGAATTCAATTGACAATGGAACAGGAAATATCATTTAAAATGTAATTTTCTGAGATAATACTGGTTTTGCATGAAATTTCTCTCCCTGACAGCCATCGACCATCATCTTCAACTTCACATTTTCCTTGTATGATTTTCTTTCCTTTTTTGTCTATACTGGAGAAAATTTAATTTAAATAATGGTCTTAGGTAATGGGTTGCTGGGTAAATGAGAGTACAGTGAGGTTTTAGTTCCATTCAGGGTCTTATTCCCAATTATGCTGTACAAATAAATGTGAGACTCATGAACATTAGCTGAAAATGGCCACTCATGGTGACGCCAGCACTTGGGTGACCTTCGTAGGTCATTTAGAGGTCCAGCTCAGTGCTGGAATTCCGCCTTCTGGTCTAGTAAGTAGTTTTTCTGTTTGAAGGTTAAAAAGTTCTTATGTTAATTTAAATATGTAATCATTAAATATACCAAAAAGATTTTGACATAAGTAGTGATTTTGATAAATATTCTAAAACCAGTATCTGAGAATGATTCCACAGAACAGGAAGACCATCTTGCTGAGAGCACCCAGAGTCATTAAGAGCAACATCACTGGACAGCACTGGTTATATATGTTTATATAGGATCAAATCCCTGTCCAAAATTCTTAGGACCAGAAATAGTTCAGATTTGTGATTTATTTTCAGTCTTTGAAGTATTTGCCTATAATAAAATATGTTGGCAACCAAGATGGTACGCAAATCTAAACAGTTAGTTCCTTTATACTTCCCATATCTCTTACATGCATAGCCTAAAGGTAAGTTTACACAGCATGTTTTTGTTTTATACAGTATTATTTAAAATATTTGTTTATTTTTATTTATTTATTTGAGAGTGACAGACAGAGAGAGAAAGAGGGAGAGAGAGAGAGAGAGAGAGAGAGAGAATGGGCGCGCCAGGGCCTCTGGCCACTGCAAGTAAACTCCAGACACATGTGCCCCCTTGTGCATCTGTCTAACGTGGGTTCTGGGGAATCGAGCCTCAAATCAGGGTTCTTAGGATTCACAGGCAAGCTCTTAACCACTAAGCCATCTCTCCAGCCCAATACAGTACTTTTAATAATCTTATGCATGAAACCAAGGTTCATGGTGTGGATTTTTCTACTTGTTGCATGATATAAATGAACAAAATCTTTTGGATATTGGATCATTTCAAATTTCAGGTTTTTAAGTCAGGAATACATAATTACCAATGGCAGCCCTTAAGCCAAGTTCTGCAATCTATGATTGATATTCTGTTTCCAGTATTCAATGACAGTGAAGAAATGAGGCGTTTCTGTGCATAGCTGTTGTAAAGGTGGAAATGAGTACTGTGTTCCTCCGAGGGAATGGCAGGAATGCAAAATAACTGGCATGGTCTTCCAGCTTTGGCTGAACATTTCCTAACACATGGCTTTAGAGACACAGAAATTTGCAGTTTTAGGGATTCATGTGCCCTGTATGGATCCTTACACATCCTAAAGCATGAAAATCCTGCAGTTTGATCAGATCTGTATGATATGTGGATCTCAGGTTTGTGAGTCTTTCTTCCTTAGGCGCTCTACCAAAATACTGTGTTAATTATTTTTTATTTATTTATTTATTAGAGACAGAGGAGAGAGAGAGAGAGAGAGAGAGAGAGAGAGAGAATGGGCACGCCAAGGCCTCTAGCCACTGCAAACGAACTCCAGATGCATGTGCCACCATTGTTCATCTGGCTTATGCAGGGCCTAGATAATCGAACCTCGGTCCTTAGGCTTCACAGGCATGTGCCTTAACTGCTAAGCAATCTCTCCAGCCCACTGTGTTAGTTATATATATTTTTTCTTGTTACTCTGGGAACATACCTGAAAAAAACAACTTAAGGAAGAAAGGGCTTATTTTGGCTCATTGTTTGAGCGTAACTTTATCATAAAAGGGAAGGCACAGCAGCAGGAGCATGTGGCAGCTGGTCATATTTTACCTATAATCAGGAAGGAGAGAGACAGACAGACAGAAAAACAGAAGGTGAGAGAGAGACTGGTGCTCAACTCACTTTCTCCTTTTTATGCCATTCAGAACCCAGTCTAGGGAATGGTATTGCCCAGAGTTAGGGTGGATTTTTCCTACCTCACTCAAGAATCTCCCCAATCCAATCTAGAAAAGTCCTCACAGACAGATCCAAAGGTTTGTCTCTTAGGTGATTCCAAACCCTGTCAAGTTGACAAAGCACAAATATCTACTTGTTCCTTTCTTCAGACAATAGTCATCAAACTTCCTAGTGCCAGAGAGTAAGTCTGATGTCAGGATTACATTTGAGAAACATTTCCACTGTGATGGCAGATAGCATCTAACATTACTTCAAAAGCTCCATCAATTACAAGCTGGATCATCAGTTATTTGAATAAGAATTGTTGGAACATGATGTTAGCTTTCAAATTTTTGTTAACTTGTAATATCATCATATTGGACTGGAAATTACATTAATTTTTCATGGTCACAGTTGAAATTTGGTCCTGACCTTCTTCATTTTCACTTTGAGACTGTTCTGAGCTTGGCTCACGTAATAGCACCATTGGGTGGATTTCCTGCCAACTCAAACACATCCCCTCCAAAAGGGAGCTCTGGCTCCTCCTATGTCAACTCTGCTCTAGCTGAACTCTGTTTCAGTCAGTGTGCACTACCACCCAGCAAGCTGCTAAAACTTGAAACCAGCGACTTTCCCTTAATTCCTCCCAGTCTCTCCCTACCACATGCCCTATCAATCCATCTGCAAAAATGTTGGTTTCTCCTCCAAAACAGATTTTGAAAGCATTTTCTTTTTTTTCACTCTGCTGGTGTCTCCCTCACTCCTGCATCCTCTAGTTTCCCCCACTCTGGCCTCAGATGCATCTTTTTAACCAGCAGTTCAGACCTGCTACGAGCCTGGGAAGAGTCTCTTAACGAGGCTGAGTTACACTTTGAATAAAGGATAAAGTTCACAGGATAAGAATGACATCCTGTCAGTTGTGGCAACATGGGTAGAACTGGAGCGGCTATTATGTTAAGTGAAATGAGCCAGGCAGAGCAATACAAACGCCACATGTGCTCGTGCAAGCTAAAAGTGTTGATTTCATAGAAGTAAAGGTAGAATAAGGGTCGCTATAGGCGAGGAAGGTGAAGGGAAGAGGTTAGAGGGTGGCTGGGGACCAGCTATATAGGGGGGATAAGTCCTAGGGTTCTACAACCCAGCTTCTCAAGTACAGGACTGTGTAACTGAATGTGGGGGCTCATGAAAAATTTAGCGACAGAGTTTTATGACCTCGCAATGACTAAAATTTATTTCAAAATATAATGCATAATGAATGTGAGGTGTTTCTGGCAGCAACTGTCTATTTATACCTCACAATTTCACTTAAACCTTTACTCTGGATACATAACATATATCCACTTTGCACCATGTATCTCATCACAGAATGCCTGCCTGAGACACTGCTGCCCAGATTAAAGACTGATGCATGTAATGGATTGATGCTTTTACTATACTACAAAGTTTTCTGCTTTTATGAGACTGATGTGCTACCTACTGTGATAATGAAACACCTGTTTCTTGTTTTTTCAACTTTTAGTTTTTATTTATTTATTTTCAGAGAGAGAGAGAGAGAGAATCGGTGTGCCAGGGCCTCAGCCACTGCAATTGAACTCCAGACACTTGCGCTTGCGCCACCTAGTGGGCATGTGTGACCTTGAGTTTGCCTCACCTTTTCCTGGCTTATGTGGTGTCTGGACAATTAAATGCGGGTCCTTAGACTTTACAGGCAAGCACCTTAAGTGCTAAGCTATCTCCCTAACCCTGTTTTCTATTTTTATAAAAATATAATGCTTGAGGGCTGGAGAGATTGCTCAGTGGTTAAAGGCACTTGCTTACAAAGCCTGATGGTTCAGGTTTGACTCCTCAGTATCCATGTAAACCAGATGCATAAAGTGGGACGTGTGTCTGGAGTTTGTTTACAGTGGCAAGAGGCCCTAGTGCACCAATGCACGCTCTCTCTCTCTCTCTTTCTCTCCCTCTTTCCTACACTCTCTTTGCTTGTAAATAAATAAATAAAAATATTAAGAAAACAAAAACAGGGCTGGACAGGTGGCTTAATGGTTAAGTGCTTGGCTGTGAAGCCTAAGGACCCCGGGCGGAGGTTCAATTCCCCAGGAGCCACTTTAGCCAGTTGCACAAGGGGGCACATGTGTCTCAAGTTCATTTGCAGTGGAAGAAGGCCCTGCTTGTTCTCTCCCTCTCTGTTTCTCTCTCTGCCTCTTTCTCTCCCTGTCACTCTCAAATAAATAAATAAATAAAAATAAATAAACAAAACTAAAAATAAAAACATAACAATTTAATTAGAGAAAAAACAATATTTTTCCCATTTCCATTTATAAGCTTGTATCAAATTAGTATATCTTTGCATCCTATTTTGGTAGTATGTTTGATTTTAACAACTGTTGTTTGAATGGATGAACTGAGTTTCATAAAATTGTTAGGGTAAGGACAGAATTTTCAACAATTTCTGAAAGGTCATGAACCTATTTCTGTCTGTGTGTACTATGTGTTTACATGAAATAGCCTTCTCAATATTTATGATTATAAAGTCATAATATTGATCAATTCTGAAAAGTATTTAAGCAACTCTATATCCTGCAGTATAAAATATTTATCCAATATTTAACTTTTTATATAAAAACAAGTATGCCAAACTCATTATATACAAACTCACTTTTATCTTTAATAAACGGTAAGATTATGTGTATACCAAAGAATTGCTTTAAATACATTTCATTATGAGTGTTCTCACCAAATGTTAGGTTTATATACCTATTTCATATGCCTATATACCTGAAATCATGTAAAAATTTATTGTATTAAGGGAGGTTATAAATCAGAAAAGTTTAAGATACCTTGGTCTGCACACAGTGGAGTGACTATAGTCACAAATATTTATTATATGTTTTATGAAGAACTAGAAGTAAAGAGTTTGAGGTTTCCCAATATTAGGTAATAGACATGGCTGGTGGTGCTAAGAAAAAGTAGTCCCAGAAACCAGCCCAAGCCCTGTTCCTGTTTTTAATAGCTTGGTAAGCTACTGTAAAACCTTGACCTTAGCTTTTACATAAAGTTTCAGTTTTAAAGATAACAAGATGCCTTAACCACGAGGAACATGAGTTAGATATGAGGGAACCAAGAAAACTGCAGCTGTGTCTTGGCAGCTGTGTTTCCTGATGCTCAGAATCTGCTGTAGATGAACACCCTTAAGGCTGTTCTGGCTACATCAAAAACTAAGATACAGGCATTTCCCTACACATGCACTAACGAAGTGTCTGCATTCCCCAAAGAACCCAGTCTCATGACCATCTCATTTACATTGTGCCTGCTCCCGTTTGTGGGCTCTCCTAGAGAAAAGGAAGGAAGAAATACCCTAAAAGGTAGACCTGGTCCATTATGATTTAGAAGGGAAAAAATGTCACCTTACCCCATGAAAATATACCATTCACATCATTAATATCCATAAAAACCTCTTTAAAAATCCACAGTGCACAACCTTCAGTGCTGCTCCCAACCTATGGGGGAGCCTACTCTGATCTCTCTTTGGGGGTGCCTGCTTTCTTAAACTTCTGCTTAAACTGTCTGTCTCTCAACTGAACTCTTTCGTTCACAGTAGACAAGGATGGAGAGATGCCTGCAACACTAACAGAAAGAAATAACAAGGGATCGAGAGATGGCTTAGCAGTTAAGACGCCTGCCTGCGAAGCCTAAGAACTCAAGTTCGACTCCCCAGAACCCACATAATCCAGACACACAAGGTGACACATGCACACAAGGTGGCACATGCATCTGGAGTTCATTGCAGTGGCTAGAGGCCCGAGTGTGCCAATTCTCTCTCTCTCAATCTCTCCCTCTCTCTCTCATTAAAAAAAGAAATAACATTTAAGGAGGTAGAAATGCTAATTACCTTGAGTTGATTC
Organism: Dipus sagitta; assembly: GCA_036346955.1. Classification (NCBI taxonomy): domain Eukaryota; kingdom Metazoa; phylum Chordata; class Mammalia; order Rodentia; family Dipodidae; genus Dipus; species Dipus sagitta. The sequence continues at coordinate 30,958,175 of CM070771.1, forward strand.
TTACACATTATATACATCAAATTGTCACATTATAGTGCTTCATGATTATGTGCCAATTAAAAGTTTTAGAAGAGAGTTAAAAATTGAAAAATTTCAAAGCAAAGAAATACATCTTGAAGATTCTGCCACACTTGACAAGCTTCTATATCCTTTCCAGCCCTCCACACTCAGCTTCTCTTACTCCTGCTAAGGAAAAGCAGCCCTGGCTCAGCTCCTCCATGACAGTCATCTCCTTCCTCGTGCCTCAGAGGCTTTATGCTTAAGGACACACATCTGTCCTTCTTCACTTAGGCCTACCCTGGCCCTTGTTTTACACTGGCTGTGTCTCTTCCTTCCTCAGAGAGGCCTCACGTGGCTGCTGAGAAGCAGCAGACCCCCTCCACCATGGGGTCACTATCCCAGCCTCCTCTTCGTCGTTCTCACAGCACTTGACCCCCCTTGAGGTTCTATCATGGCAACTTTGCTTGCTGCCATCTGTCTCATGTACTGGCCACCAAGCTCTGTGAGCCCATCGGAACAACCTGTCTGGCTTGAATTCATGTATTCCAAAATTTCAACTATTTTACCCTCTTCAAGCATGTTTAGGAAGCCAGTGCTCCACAAACCCACCTGTCAGTGTTAATGCTGCTTAAACTGAGATCTTTCTGAAGTCACGAACTACTGCCAAACTACTGCCCACACTTCAACCAAGGAACTGACTCCTCGTGGTAGGAATAAGTTGACCATGGGGTCAATTATCTGCACAACCACATTTATGGCTATAATGAAAGTGACAACCACTTTATAGCTTACTTCCATATTATGTCTTAGAATTTCAAAAATGTCAAAATGAGGGAAGAAGGTATCCAGGAACTGAGACAAAAGTGTTGGATTTCATTATAAAACTATATGTCATCCCTGTTATCTCCCAAGTCCAATCCTCTCACTTAAGTGATGAGAAAACTCAGACCCAAATGAGACAACTGTCCAAGGTTGAACAACCTGGTAGTGGTTATTGGGAAACTCCAGTTCAAGTTAGAAAATCTGAGCTGTCTGACACTTATTTTCCTGTTAGCTACATCAAACTTTACCTCTGTCCCAGTGTCCAAAAGCCAGGCAGAGTGAGCCTCACTCATGTCCCAGTGAGGAGCTAGAAACCCCGGCGTCCTAAGCAGAACACAATGAAGATTGCTCCTCCAAGCTGGTACAGAGCTGTCCACCTTTGGATTCCTGGCAACACCTAACCCATCAAGGTGTGGGTGTACCTTCAAGATGATATGGAGGGAGGAGATGGATATATCTATAAAAATAAGTGCTTGTTAGCTGGGCATGGTGGCGCATGCCTTTAATCTCAGCACTTGGGAAGCAGAGGTAGGAGGATCACCGTGAGTTAGAGGCTACCCTGAGATTACATAGTGAATTCCAGGTCAGCCTGGGCTACAGTGAGACCCTACATTGAAAAAAAAAAAGAAGTGTTTGTTAATAAGGTAACTTATGTTATAATGTTTGCTTTTTTTTAAATTAACTTGGTTTAACTCCAGTTACTCTGCAAAGACCATTTCTACTTTTAGCAAGCTTTAAGCAACTGCATGGGATGACTTAGCTGGGGTGGCAGCTTGCATTCCTCAGTGATCCTCCTGCACATGCTTATCAGAACCTTGTGCAAGTTTACATTTTTGTCTCCAAGGAAGGAAATTTCACACATCATGACTTTCAAAATTAAGACATAATGCTTAATCCCAACCATTTACATGTGGGAAAAAATGTGACTACCTCTTCAACATTTGTAGTGTTTTATTCTGGTTGGTGTAGCCTCATGATTTCTTCAAAATAGCTAAACTTCACATTGCTGGAACTTATACTATTTTGCTATTTTAATAACGCTATAGAGATGTTATTTAAATTGAAAGTTTTTTTAAAAATTTTTCTCAGAAGTATAAGTCAAGATATTAACCTTGCAGGTTGATACAGACACCAAACTCAACAAATGGCTAGATGTCACACCCAGGCTTCCATCCGAGTCAGACATCACCCTTTCATTGTTGTGTGGAAGCTGGTTCTATGATCCTGGAAGGACTGACAAGTAGGATGCTGGAGCGTGAAGCTCGGGGTGTTGACTCTAGGCTGTGACTATTTACTTACCTATGTGTATGCTTGTCTGCTGCACAGGTACATGATGGCCCAATCCTTACCCTCAGTATCAACTTCCAAGATTCTCTCTCCACTCTCTCTCTCAAATGCAATGCTTGTTTATTTACTTATTTATTTGAGAGAGAGAGAAAGAGAGAGAGTGTGTGAGTATTGGCACGCCAGGGCCTCAGCCACTGCAATCAAACACCAGACACTTGTGCCACCTAGTGGGCATGTGCGACCTTGTGTTTGCCTCATCTTTTGTGTCTGGCTTATGGGAGATCTGCAGAGTCAAACATGGGTCCTTAGGCTTTGCAGGCAAGTGCCTTAACTGCTAAGCCATCTCTCCAGCTCTCCAATGCTTACTTTGACAATGATGGTGGTAGGAGCAATGATGATGAGTACTATTATAATCTTTGTGAACAAGTCATATATCAATGTACTATGGTCTTCTTTAATTTAGTTCTTAATTTCTTAATCTTTTACTTTCTTAATTTAAAGTTTCTTTAATTTTAGCAACATTTGTAGGAAGAAACATGCTTCTGTGAGGCAGGAAGTTAAATCTCAGATGAGCACAGCAGACAGACATGTCATTTGCCACTGATCTGCAATCCTTTGACCTACAGGGCTTAGGGCCACATGTGTAATGAATGTAGCTCATTGGTCTTTATCTAGGCCACAGGAATTTCTGCAAAGGCATAATTGACATTGATTCTGCTCATGGCCACTGATTTCTAAGTTCGCAGACAAAAGGTAATGCTTTCTTCCCTCTTACATCCTCAGTCACTTGGGAATATAGACTTGCCAGTTTCAGCTGCTAGTTTGTCACATCACAGATATGTTCATGGACAGCCCTTGACCAGGTACAATTCTTTTACCACCACTGCAGCAGTATGTTTTCAAGGAGTGGGAATTCTAACAACTCTAATCTTATAATGTATAAAAATCAGTACTTCTGGGATGATTTGAAGTCTAAAAGATACATATGTGTCCATTTGACAAGGGCAGTATAATTCAATAAATGCATCCAACTTCAAGATGTTTTATTTGCAGAACAGAAGTATATCCCTGCACTCTTGAGTTTGTGTGTGTGTGTGCACGCACACACGTGCACACATGCACATGCATACACTTGCAGATCTAAAACATTCTAACAAAGAATATTGCTCCTCTTAGGTTTTTGGATTCAGATACGCTGGTGCTCCTGGCTTCTTCATTTAACCCATCCAAATCACATAATTGGTCTGAGGAATAGATGATTCGCGTGATGCACAGAGCATGGGGAGAGCAGTAGTGGAGGCCTCCTTGCTAGCAGCCGTGCTGGGATACAGTCCAGGGACATAAGATCATAACTTCTAGTCTGGAAAGTCAACTACACGTGGACAAAAGTTGGAGGAACCACTAGTGGTCAGCTGTTCCCTTCACTTGGTAACACATGGACAAGTGGAAGGAGATAGCAACATCTGATAGCTTAGAATGTCTTCTATGTGCCCAACATACCCAGAGCAGTGGCCATCTCTGTGTCACAGAGGTGTGCAATATTATACCTTCATTTTACAAACGAGGAAGTCAAGGTTTTGAGGCTCAGTGTAACTTAGCAAAACCCTCAGTCTGGTGAGTGAAGAAAGCAGAGCTTGGTTCTGGGTTGATGTAACCCTCTAGTTGAGACTCTGGAAACTTAGGATTTCACAGCTTATCTGAGGCTAGTGGTGCAGGGCCCTCACCCAGTGGGAAGTCTTCTCCTGCCCTCCTGCCAGAGAGATCGCAGGGTTCCACACACCTTATGTCTGCTATAAAATTTCATTTGGAGTGTGATTACTATCAAAGTTAGCAACATGTTGACTTGGAGCAAATGACACTTGGCCAAAGTTTTTGACAGCACTGCCTATAAGACATGCTGATGGAGCACATTCCATGACAAATGCTTGACTCCTGGAAACTGTCTCTGATTCTTAATGTCAAAATAACTGCATTTCACTGAAGAAAAAAAAAAAAGCCAGTCTCAAACATAAATTATATGAGAGTCAGACATGTGGAGCCCATGCCAGAAATGAAACTGTTTCTGCCGTGTGAACCAGTCATATTAAGAGCATAAACACTGCTCTCTGGTTGTTCCCCAAGGAAGTCAAAATTTGATTTTAAATTGGCATGCCTCTTGACCGGTTTGGGATGCTCCATGTAATGAGGTATGCAGTCACTCAATGCTGAGAGGGAACGTGCAAGGCTGACAGACGTGGCTTCTTCCCAACATTTCCACAGCCTTTACTGGGCTGGCTTGTAATTCAGTAACTGACAAACAAGTCAACACTGTGCTGAGTTGAAACAGAAGGGAGAAAAGTACTCATATATATATTTTTTTCTTTTATTTGGACACTTCTTAAAAATCCAGTAGCTCTCATAGGTCTTTCTCAAGAGTCTCATTTCACCCAATGCCATGTGTGTGGAAATTCCTAAGGGAATCAGACACTGGATTTTGTTCACTGCTCCACCAAGCACGTTTTCCTTTCTCCGAAACAGTATGATCAAAAGTTTCAAGTCCAGAGTATAGTGGCACATGCCTTTAGTCCCAGCACTCTGGAGGCAGAGAGGCAGGAGGATAACTGTGAGTTCAAGGCCAGCCTGAAACTACAGAGTATGTTCCAGGTCAATCTGGGCTAGAGTGAGACCAAGCCTCAAAAAATCAAAGGAAAAAAAAAAAAAACTCTGAGCTGGAGAGATGGCTTAATGGTTAAGGCGCTTGCCTGAAACTTAACAACCCAAGTTCAGTTTCCCAGTACCCACATAAAGCCAGATGCACAAAGTGGCAGATGCACCTGCAGTTCGTTTGCAGTTGGTGGAAGTCCTAGTGTACCCATTCTCTCTCTCTTTCTTCTGTCTATCTCTTTCTGCTTGCAAATAAATAAAAAATACTTTCAAAAAAGTGTCAGTTTATGGCTGTGAAGATGGCTCAGTGGGTAAAATGCTTGCCACATAAGCAGGAGGATTTGAATGCAGACCCCCAGCACTCATGTAAAAAGGGCAGACAGAGTGGTGCCCACCTACAATCTTGGTGTGCAGGGGCGAGGCAAGAAAATTCCTGGGGATTCCCAGCTAGCTAGTCTACCCAAATCAATGAACTTTAGGTTCAGTGTGAGACTCTGACTCAAAAAATAAGGTGGAAAATAACTGAGGAAGACCTCTGTCCAATATCAACCTCTGGCCTACACACACACACACACACACACACACACACGTGTGCATGCAGCATGTGTGCACACATATACACACTATACACACAACCGCATGCAAAAAAAATTCAGTTTACTTCATTCTGATTCAAGGAGAAGTCATTTTCTCTACTGAGTGAGGGGCTGGCAAGATAATGTATTTGCCATACAACCCTGAGTACCTGAGTTCAGATCCCCAGACCTCACACTAAAGCCAGAAGCTGTGATGGGCTTCTGTAATCCCAATGTGCCCCTGCTGAGATGGGAGGCAGAGACAGGAGAATTTCCTGGAAGCTCACTAAGAGAGCAGGGAACAGAAAAGAGAGACCCTGCCTCAAATGAGTTGGGAGGTAAGGACCAACAGGTGTTGGAATACATGCACGCACACACACACACACACACACACACACACACACACACAAATGTTTTATAAAAGTGAGTGAGAAAAAAGAGACATCTGTGTATTAAATGCAGCACACTCTTTTCTACAGTTGCTTTCCCTAAGTCTTTATGATCATTTTACCACTACACATTAGTGGAATTAAAAAACAAGACCTTTTATGCTTAAAAAAATCCCTCAATATTGAATATCAGGCACTCATTTTAAAATTGTATGTCATGTGTTCTCTAAGTTACAGCTTCCTGGTGGGCATGCAGGTCTCTTTCTCACCAACACTAGAGATGAGTTGGGAAGTAATTAAGGACTTTCTCTACCCTGTTTGTTTACCTCTGGTTGCATGCAAACTAATTCATGTTAAAAAAAATCAGTTATTATGCAGTACATTCATAGAGATAAATCTGAGAGCTCTTTCTGGCTCCTGTTGCTAAAATTGGATATACACTGCTGTATGTTCCCCTCAAGGAGGGGAGTTCACATGCTCATTAACAGGAAAAGGATCAAGGTACCAAATACCTCTATTGGAATAAGAAGTTACTCTTACCCCTGAAAAAATGTCCACAGGGAGTTGGAAAGTAAGATTGTGATGATTAAATCCATATTCTATAAACCTGTCTTTTGGAAAGATGTGTTTCATAGGTGGTGTTCATATTTGTAAATAAGCCATCTCCTGAATGAATAGGACACTGTGAGTCCAGTTGTCTAGGGATTCTTTTCTTATTAAGCAGAAAATAATATCTATAGTCCACACATTTGTCCATGGACATGACTTGGTCTGTCTTCTGTTGCGAACAGGACAATGGCACAGAGTGGGAAAGTCATAAACAAAGAAGTTTATTTTGGGTTAACGCTGGGGAGCTACATTTGGACATGGCTTTTTTTTTTTTTTTTTGCCAGCAGTCCCAAGGTTAAGTAAGAAAACCCATTGACCTGCTTATCTATCAATCCCATTACATGGGTTTAATCCACTCATGAGAACAGAGCCTTAATGACCTCCTGAGTCACCACCTGGTCCTGCTGATTAAAAACTCATAGTGGGGATGACATTTCATAACGTTTCAGAAGGGCACACCACATCCCAGTTACAGCATGACATAAACTTTAAATCCCTGGCACTTGATCTTCATGCCTGTTGAAGAGAAGCCAGTGGCTGGAGGAGCCCCACACAGAGGGAGCACAGAGCTGGCAGCATACTGCAGTCACCAGGATCACTCAAGATCGTTCAAGATCACTGTAACATGCCAGAGATACAGATTAGCAGCAAGGAAGCTACATATATAGTCAGCTATGGACAGGTCCAAAGAAACAGAGATTCTACTCTTGTGGGACTAGAACTCCAGTCTGAGTCAGTCTCATCCAAAATGGCTGAAGGTGGTAGCAGCAGCCAGCTTCCTGGTCCTCCTGGTTCTTCTTGGGCTTTTCCAGGCTTAGCGCCAGTGGGCTGGCCCTTCCTGAGTCAGTGGTCTTCTTGGGTGCCCATCAACTAATCAGTATCCTTCCTATACACCTGAACCTGGCAATGAGGCTCATTCTAATTGGATGCCTAATTCACATACACTGACCTGAGCCACGTGTGTGAGAGGGATTTTTCCCCAAAGACTTTTTCCCATGTGAGATTCTTCCCTGGTCTTTCCCTCTCCTCTCCCATCCTTGCTGGATGGCAGGAGAAAACCTCCTGCTGGCTTGGAAACTTTCATGCTTTTTCTTCTCTCCTGTTTCCATTCTCCCCTAATAAATCTTCCATAACTTACTCTTCTCAGTATCCATGTTTTTCCCATGTTTTAATAAACTTGGACAAGGATTATGAACCTGGGGAGGGGGGTTCTAAGCTCAGATCCCAGTCTCTCCCTCTCTCTTGCATCATTATGGAGAGCTGATCCTTCCGGAAGCCCTAATACCGCAACACCAGTAGCATTGAGAACTTTGGCCTACAGTAAATAAAACTCTCTGTTTACTTACTTTGCCTTACCTACTATCTGATGCCAAAGGTAAGCAAAGAAATAGCTCTACCTATTTTATTTACTGCAGAAGTTTTAAGAATGTGGTCTCAAGTCATTTTCCATGTCATCTTCCCATGGATGAATGAGCAGAATGGACCCCAGCCATAACACTAAGAACCACCATCTTCTGAGAAACCCAGTGCTTTTCATCTTCAGGACTCAGGATTCTGTGCACAACTATTTCCTTCTTTTATTTAGCTGCTAAATGCTTTGAGTTTACTATGACTGTACCTCGGATAAAGTTGTAAGGACTTGGGTACTAATTTTACCCTTGATCGTATTTCCTTCTGTTGTGTACTATTCTATAGCAGTTCTCTGCTCTGTATATTTTTGTAAGATACTTTGCATCCTATATGGCTTAAAATAAGTTATGAAGAAAGAGCATTTTGTAAGCTGAAGTCACTGAATCATTGAAGGCAGCTTTCACCAGTGTAAAATGTGGCCCTATAAAGTTTGTCTTATGGAATAAATTGTGAGACAGAGATCATTAGAATCAAAATAAAACTGAGTTACTTTGATAGCTCTTTGATAATGAATTATTTTAAGAATAGTACTTATTTACACACCAAGCCAGGTCACTTTATTGATCACTGCTATGTCCTATTGTAATAGTTACCTTCTCATTGCTGGGGCAAAACACTCAACCAGAAGCAGCTTATGGGAGAAAAGAGTTCATTTCAGGCTCATGGTTTTGAGGAGAAGTTTCATCCTGACAGGCCAGAACAGAAGCTACGCATCACATACGCCACAGTAGCTGGGAAGCAGCAGCAAAAGTGAGCTAGCTCTGGCAAGGGGGGCTTGGGCTACAATCCCCCAAGGCTACCCCCAAGTGACACACCTTCTCTGGAAAGCCTGGACCCCCCAAACTGCCACCAGGTAGGGACTGAGTGTAAGGCTGAATCACAAACATAGGAGGCTATGGGAGATGTTTCACATTAAACTACCAAACCTATCATTAAGAATAGAGCACAATGCTTTAAAATCTCGTCACCATATTACAGTAAACAAATAGAACCTCTACTCCAGTTCAGAATCAGAACTTCTAAAAGCATCACTGGCCACTAGCTTAAAATTATAAAGCCTTTCATGCAGACATCATTTTGGAACAAGTTACCTATTGACCACTGTTCGTGTCTAATTCAAAATATGTCCTAAGACCTGAACAGATATAACTGAACTACAATGAAATCATTGGGGCTCTAATCAAACATGACTGGTGTCTATCAAAAGAGACAATTTTGGGCTGGGATGATGACTCTACAGTTAAAGGTGCTTGCCTGCAAAGCATATGGCCCCAGTTCAATTCCCCAGCGCCTACATAAAGCCAGATGCACAAAGTTGCATATGTGTCTGGAGTTCATTCACAATTTGCAATAGCAGGAAGCCCTCATGTACCCATACAGTCTCTCTCTCTCTCAAATATATATATATATATATATATATATTTAGTTAAATGTGTCCTAAAATGCACACAATAAGTAAGGGAGAGCAGGAAGCAGGGATGAGAGAGTTTAATGATGATTTACCAGGATAAAAATGCTAAACTAAACGGCCATTACTGAGCTGTCCCCTTCTGCCCCATCCTATAAAACAGATTAAAATTAAAATAGAATCTAGTCTACCTAGATAAAATCTACACTTAGAAGAAATCCTGAGCAATTAGGTACAGAGTGTAAGTCTTGAATGGTGAATTCAGAAATTAATGGTATGGATTAGGATGACAGGTAATGTTAAAAAAAAAAAAAACAGACTTTTCTGCTTCTAAAGGTCCCCCATGTTCTAGGACTGCTCCGAGGTCCTCTTCTCCCAACCACAATATCCAAGAAACCACAGCTCATTTCCTCTAGCTGTTGGGGTTCATCATAGTACCTACCTGCAGAAAGACGACTGAAACCCCGCTGATCCTTGTGGGTTTCTTTTAGGATCTGGGTTAAAGCACTAGAAGCCTTGGATGTAATAAAATATGCAAAGGTTTGGACGTGTCCATCTAGGTTGGCTTGTTAAACATTCCAGTTGTTTTTGCAAAGTAATTTTGCTTCCAAGATTGACTTGGAACACTTCTGATCTGAGTGAAACCTGGAATAAGACTCTGACTGTCCTCTTACCACCCACCTGGACTTCCTGGTTAAATGCACCTAAGTGAGATGTGAGACATGAGAGTGATGCTATCACACTTTTTGTTTCCTTCTTTTTGGCTCAAACTTAGAGTGATGCTATCACACTTTTTGTTTCCTCTTATTGACTCAAACTTGGAAATGATGCCGAATGCATTTCTGCATACTTCAACAAAATCAGAATCTCTGTAGTTTTTAATGGATTCCAGTCACCAGCACCACCATAAAATGACAGCCATAAAAATCATACCACCCAGTCACATATTAATCATATTCTATTTGTATAATCTAAATTGCTTGAAAGACAACGCCACAGGCCTTTAAACTGCTTAGCCATTCATTTTTAAGTTACATTTCCCTTTCTTTATTTTTAACCTCAACTCAGTCAATGACAGGAAATTAAACGAAACTCTTCCCAACGCCAAGTGTAAGTTGGGGCCCTTCTTTAAGAACTTCCACCCACTGCGAAGTTTTAAGTCCAAGACAATTTCTTCTGCTCAGTCATTACTATTTTTTTTCCGGTACTCACTGAGGTCTGGGAGGTAGAATTTTCCATGCAAACATCCCTCAGATAGTGAATGCCCCCTTGGCTCATGGGCTCTCTCATGCAATAGAACTCCCATCTAATGATACACATTAAGAGCAAGGTAGTCTTCTTTTTCTGTAGGTTGTTAGGGACCGAGACCTCAATGAATACAAATGCTGACCTGGCCTGGCAAGACTAGATGGCAACTTCAATCTGAACTTTAATCTGATTCATGAGGAACGCATTCAGAGACTGCTTCCTGGTTCTTTCTCCTTCTAGGAATTTTTCTTGCTCGCTCCCTCATGGCCCCTACATAATGCCCAAGGGCTCTTTCTAAGTCTGTGTTCTCCTCCCTGACCCATCAGCCACTGGAGGTTCTCCATGCCCATTTAGACTTAACCAATGAAGGTCATCCAAGCTGAATGCCTAATTGACATCTCTGAGGTGAAAAACACACAGTTTTTTTTTTTTCAGACAAATAGAACAATCTATAGGCAAAGAGGACAATATAAAAAATCTGTGTCAAGCTCCAGGATATTAGAGACATCACTTTAAGAAATTTCTTGTAAAACCAATCTGCTTTGAAGGTTTTTGTTATGCTCTGCTTTCTGGCTCTTAGCTCCTAGACAGCCCTTTCTGCGTTCCAACAGTGAAGCACATGTCCTGAATTCTCCTACCTTTCTCTCCTAACCTTCACATCCTCTTTACCTATCTGATCCTACTTCTCAAATTAGATTTATTTTTAAGTGTACATGCACACATGCATGCACACACACAAATTCCCTCCTTCCATCAACACCTTCAGGACTGATAACCTTCAAAAATACTAGCTATGTGAAGATGTTAAGATTCTCCCCTCTCAGGATTTATCTCCCGGATGAATTACTATGGAAAAGAAATGCAACCATCTTAACCTCCCCAATCCTCCTTATCCCCCTGCCACACACCATACCCTCCACAGATAGACAGACTCGTCCTCTTAATGGAGAGTTAGAACAATCTTCAAATCATCTTCGGCATGGAAAATGTAACCTGTACCTCCACGTAGATGACGCAGACCAGCTTTCACTTCTGAAGCCTCATTACACTAGCTATATTCTACCTGAAAGCAGGGCTGAACATGAATGATGTCCAACTACAGTCAGAATTTTCCTAGATGCTCAACACCCATAAAAAATCTATCTTTTGGCCCTAGAACGACTAAGTTTAGCTATTTATATCATTGCCATTATTATTATTGAAACATTATACTTACTCACTTAACATCATTTTCAAGGATAATCTCATAATTAGATTTTAAACTACTCATTTTTATAAACATTGGTTTATTTGCTTCTTCACATCCTGTGTTAGTAATACTGCTGTTGCTATAACTGAGTACCTACGATAAATCAACTTATAAGGAGGAAATGTTCATTTTTGGCTCCATTTCAGAGGCTTCAGTCCATGGCAGGTAGGTGGGGTCCATAACTTTGGGTGTGTGGTGTGGCAGCATATCTTGGCATGGAGTAATGAGAGGTCATTTTAAATTATCTTTTTTATTTTCCACTTAGAAACATTATGAATGAGAACAGATAAGGGGTTTTCGGACCTAATCTGAAGGACATTTGAAACTCAACTGTTGAACAGTTTCGGACAAAATAGCTCCCTCTGGTGGAGACTGATTCCTCTGCCTGGGCAAGGAGGGCTGCAAGAGACAGCAACTGGGAGAACTGAGCAAAATCTAAATCTCATTGACTAAATGGTTCTGTATTTAAATGACATGGCTCTGGGCACTGCCCAACACTTTCCTGAATAACCTGCCCAGGATGCCTAGACAGTGATATGCACCAAAAAAACATACAAGATGTGAGGTTCAGAAAAGCCACCCTCCAACCATTAGTAGATAGTGCAGTGTGACTCCTGACCATCAAAGGCCAAAGCCCAGAAGCTGTGAAAGTCCCTCCAGACCAGAACAGAGAATAACCTTGCAGCTTGGCCCTGAGTTCATGAATAGACAATGCTATGATTTCAAAGCAAAAAACACACTATGGAATCCATCCTGTATGCCAGACAGCCAAGTCCATTGTTTTCAAAGGTCAGTGGGTTTTAAACTAAATAGTTAGAACTGGAGGAAACCATGATGTTAGTCATTGTTTATCTTACCACATTATCTCCACACATCTGTGGTCTGTGGTGTTTAGACTAAATCTGTTCGGTTTCTCTACTATGTCAATGATATGGGTTGTCTTAATGTGGGAAGACGTGTCAAACTCTTGTTACTTACCACTGCTTAGAAAATTTAAATGCTATCCTAATTTGGGAAATAGTGAAAAATTATAAGGAGTGAAATCACCTCATTTCTTCACCTAATTCTCCAAGAGAGTAACATCCATTCACCCAATATCCACATTGACAAAAAATCCAGCTACATATAGGACTGAGTGGAACAAGGTGTTGATTTTGCCCCAGCTGCTTGGAGGTTAATTTTTCCTGAGCTGTTGGTGGGGGGAGGGGGGGAGTCTAGTGTTTTCAATCGACTCCTCTTATTTCACACTACCAGGTAAAGGACTAATTGCCTATCCAGGAAAGATGCCAGCCCACCACACCAGTTTGGAAAAGGCAATAGAAAGCACATTTTAACCATTCCCCCCACCCCACCTCAGAATTTTAAATGGGTTTGCATTAAGGCCAAGCAGGGGCAAGGGCGACTCCTGCCTGCAAGAGACACTGAGAGAGCTGCATTGCAAGACAGTCGCTCACAGGATAAGCCCTGGCTCTTGGCTCATCCTCTGTCCCTCAGCATGGAGGAAGGGTGTGCACGCTTGGGGAGGCAGGAAGGACCAGCATCCCCCCACCCTACACACATACATGCCTGCTGGCTGGGGCCAGGCTACGTGAACTTTGTACGGAGTCCCTACTGACCCCGTGGGCCAGGTTTCACACAGCCAGTATTGGAAGAGGAAGTTTTACTACTTTGCTATTGAAAGCATCCCAACACTGAGCAGAGGGCGAGAAGCCATCACCCAGTCAGTGCCTCGCTTACAGAATAGTGATGCCTTAAGCAAAGATACCTGAGAGAAACTAGCTCAGGATGGAGCAGAAGGGAGGGCCATGGAGAGAGGCCGGATACCATGTCCACAAGTAGGTTCTCCTTCACGGACATTCCATCCAAATGCCCAAGAGGAGGCTGTCCGTGCACATGAAAGGCAATTGTCATTGCCTCCAGAACAGGCCTGCTGGATAGGTGACTCACTCAGTTGTGCAAGGCAGGCAAGTGTCACAAATAAAATTTAATAAAGTTTATTACTCACTCAGGATCATCTTTATAGAAAAGCTAAATGCATTAATGAAGCTAGTTTTCTTCCTGACCAAAAAAAAAAAGGCTGGAGCGATTGATAAGTGCTTGCAAAGCCTGATGGCCTGGGTTTGGTTCCCCAGTACTCACATACAGCCAGATGGGCAAAGAGAAACATGCACCTGGAAGTTCTTTGCAGTGGTAACAGGTCTTGGTGTGTCCTTACCCATACTCACTCTGTTTCTGTCTCTGCTTGAAAGTAAATAATAACTACAAAATAATTTAAAGAAAACCCTTAGAGCATGCTAAGCATACATTGGAAAATGTCTAAGTTATCTCAGGTTTATCCAATATCTCAGAAACCCTAACTAACCTCCTAACCCCAGTTGAGATTATAGTTAAATGAAAAATAGAAAATATTTCTTCACAGAAGAATCTACTTAGAATGAAAAGGTTTATCAGTAAACTGGCTCTGACCTCAAAAAAACATTTTGGACAACACATTGTTCTGGCATAAAAGATAGAGCAAGAGCATTTTTTTAAATAAAGTTTAATGAGGTAAGTATCACCCTATCCCAATCACACTCCCAGAATGCTTTGTTGCTGGCATGTGATGTCGAAGTGGAAATGAAGAGTAAAATTTACAAACGCTTACCTTCTAGAGCCTAGACAGAAACAAACACATGACGATTTGAAAAGAAGGGAGCCTCTACCCAACTCTCTCTCTCTCATAACACATACAATGTACATGGGACACAGGAAGACAGAGGATACAGGACATGTAGTTAAACTTGAATTTAATTATAAAATAAATACTTTTCTACTGCAGTATAAATATACTCCATGCATCTGGGGCATCATTACACTAAAAAAAAAAAAACTTACTGGTTTGAAATTCAAGTTTACAAGATTATACTTTATTTCATCTGGCAATCATAATGATGAGATAACAAATAGGATGCACTATATGCAACTTTATATGCTAGTTTTAGAGATGTTATTCTATGTGTAGGACAGAAAACTGTTGCACCAGAGGAAACAAATCTATGGGGTAAACAACAATTGAACAAAAGAAAATGTTATAAAGTTCATTGACTTAAAAAGTATCCATATTCTCCCTACATAGGACAGCATACTGCACACAGTTCCTGAATAGAGCCTTGCTGACATTTTTTAAAGAAAGATTAACAACATAAGTGAAAATGACCTCATCAACATGCTAATGTCAACGTTTTCCAAGGATCTTGCTATCATTTCTTTCATGACGTTCTATACTTTAAAATTCAAAACAGTGGAGCTGGCCCTGGTTGTCCAGGCCTATAATCCCAGTGAATCATGAGGCTTATTTAGAAGGATCATAAATTCAAGGCCATCTGGGAAATACGATGAGACTTTGTATCAAATAAAAAGTAAAATGAAGGCTGGGGTCACAGGTCAGTACTAGATCTTGCCCAGCAAGCACAAGGCCTTAGGTTCAATTTCTAGTACTACCAAAAAAAAAAAAAAATTAAAAGAAAAAAAATTTAAAGGAATACAGGAACATAGGGAAAAAATAGTATCTATATGAGCTACCACTGGCCAACTGTGCCATGCTGACAAATTCACCTGGGTTTGTTCTTCACCCATTAGGTGGAAACAAAACAATACTTGTTTTTAGCATATTGTTACACATATTAATAATAATTAATAATAATTTAAAACTTGAAAATAAACAGTGAAGTGGGACAGTCAAGATGGCTGACAACATGCAGGTACAGTCTGCTAGAATTTGGAGGGAATAAACTGGGAGAAACTAAAAACAACAGCTATCAGCAGAGGTGGGTGATGGCCAAAATCCTCTAGTCTAATAGTAAAGTAAAATAAGAAAAGTTAAAAACCAGAACGGGAAAAACACTGAGCCCATCACAGGCTGCCAAGCCACTGATTCAGCAGGGATCTTTTTAAAATGGCTTCTCCCTGAGGCTCTGGCCCTTTAAAGAGAGCATCTCACTGCTCTTCTGGTTGACCCTCCATGAGCTGACCTCTCAGGAAATGCAGAGCGTTATGGGAAGATAGCCTGAAGCCTGACTCGAAGAACCCCTCTAGGCTGCAAGAAAGAAACTTGGCATCAGAACCTTATGTAGTACTCAGTGGGGTGGAAACCTGGTCAGAGACAGTCTGCAAAGGAGCACAGATAATAGGGTCCAAGCAGCCTGCTCAACATAAGGAAGAGATGGGGGCAGTATTCACAACCATACTCCTGAGCAACCACCCAGAGATGTGAACATCTGTGACTCTGATCCATTAAGAGACTACCTGGGGGTGTGAAAGGGATGAAATGGATCTGGAAGCAAGAGAAGTAACACTGAGAGAGTCGAGATCAGTAATCAGAGAGTACTCTGGTTTCAAAGAAGCACTAGAGAGTGAGAATGAGGTCTCAACACATCTATCTAGTAGAGGAAAATGACATCCTAACCTGACTAAAATCTAGTCTCTCCTGAACATTACAAGCATGCCCACTGAAAGAACAGGGTGATTTAGAAAATTTCGGCCAACAAGTTAACCCAAAATGCACAAGTACCAAAGCAAAGATCACAGAAAACATGAAAAACTAAAACCATGTGATTCTCCATGAAAATTACTAATCCCTCATTAATGGCCTCCAATGAGGTTGATTCAAATGAAATCCAAGACAAAGAATTCAAATGAATAATGATAAGTATATTCAAAATAATCAAGGAAGGCAGAAACTCCTGCATGAATTCCAAAAGACCACATGAAAACAGCCAGTTAAATGAGAAAGTCAGTGTAGGATGTGAAAGTGGAATTCAATAAAGAGAAAAAGTTGCTGAAAAAAAAAAGAAAAACCTATGTTGAAAAACTAGAAGTGAAAAATTCAATCAGTCAACTAAGAAGCTTTGTGAAAAGCCTCACCAATAGAATGGACCAAAGGGAAAATAGAGTATTATGGCTTGAAGACAAGGTAGAAAAATTAGAACATTCGGACAATGACAAAAATAAAGGAGCAAGAAAGTATTGAAAGAACATTTGATATCTATGAAATACTGTAAAGCAGACCAAATCCATGAATCATAGAGGGAGAAGAATTTCACTCTAAAAAGCATAGAAAACATTTTAAATAAATAATAGTAGAAATTACCCAAAGTATAAGGAAAGAGATGCCCATCTATGCATAAGAAGCATTTAGAACATGCAGCATACAAGACAAGAGACTCAATACACTGAAGAAAGACAGTCTGCTGCAAGTTACAAGACAGAAGTTTCAAGTCATATGTAAAGGCAAAACTATCACAATAGCAGGAGATATCTCAACAGAAACTTTAAAAGTCAGCAGAGGTCTGGAGAGATGGCTCAGTGGTTAAAGGCACTAGCTTGCAAAGTCTGTCAGCCTGAGTTCAAATCCCAATTCTGCAGTACCCACATAAAGCCAGATGTGTAAAGTGGTGCATGTATCTGGAGTTCGTCTGTAGTGACAAGAGGCCCTGCCACATTCTTTCTCTGTATGACAAGGAAAACACTAAACACAATTTTTTTTACAAATATGACAAGAATTAATATATTTTTTCCAATAATTATAAATAGTAATGACATAAATTCATCAGTCAAAAGACACAGACAGCACATTGGATTTAAAACAGGATCCATCTATAGAATTCCCCTAGGAAAAACACTTGACAATTAAAGATATATGCAACCTCTGGGTGAAAGGATGGAAAATATATTCCAAGAAAATGGAATTGGGGAAAAAAGCAGGTGTTACTACTACATATCACTTTATACTGATTAAGGGACAATCGATGAAAAGGACATTACATTTTTAGACACATACATACTAAACATGGGTGTACCTAATTTCATAAAACAAATACCAGACACAGATTAATCCCAATACAATAGTGATTGACTTCAATACTCCATCTCATCAATAAACAGACAAAAAGAAGCTTCTGAGTTAAATGGCAGTGTAGATCTAATGCACCTATCAAATATCTGTAGAACATTCCTTCCAAATACTGCAGAATGCATATTCTTCTCAACAGCCCATGAAACTTTCTCTAAAATAGACCACAAAATGGAACATAAAACAAGCCTTAAGAATGTAGAAAAATTGAAATAATTCCTTGTATCCTATCTGGCTACAATGGAATAAAACCAGAAATTAATAATACTAGAAGCTATAGAACACACACAAACACATGGTGACTAAACAAAACACAACCAAATGATGTATGGAAAAGATGAAATCAAGAAGGAAATCAAAAAAGTCCCAAAATAAAATCAAAATGAAAACATACTGTACAAAGCCAAACCCCAAAGCAGTAGATTGAAAGAAATAATTAGGATAAGGGCAGAAATTAATGAAACTGAAAAGACAAACATAGAATCAATGAAAGAAAGAGAAAAGCCTCTGCAAAGCTTAACAGATGGGATGTGGTGTCTCCCATCTGTAACCCCAGCTCTGGGACCCTGAGGCAGAAGGATTGCCTTGCATTCCAGGCTATCCTGGGCTACACATTGAGTTTCAGAGCAGCCTGGGCTACAGAATGAGACCCAATCTCCGCCAGAACAAAAAGAAAACCAAATGGAAACATGAGGAGGATCAATAATCCCTTAGTCAAATCAATAAAAGAATGAAAGACACAAATTAATAAAATTCCAAATAACAAAGGAGACATTATAACAGATACCAATGAAATTCAGGAAATCATTAGGACATACCTTAAAAATGTATATTCCACAAAATTTGCAAATCCTAAATGATGAATAGATTTCTAGATGAATAATTGCCTATCAGAATTAGTTTTTAGTGGTGAGGTTATTTTTATGACTTTAACTTCATTGCTTATTGTGGATTTCTTTAAACAGTTTATCAATATACAACGCATACTTGTTTGAAAGAGTCTTTATTTAACACAGCACAAAGAGTATGTACAGTGAAAGTCTGAAAGATAGAAAGACAAATGAAGATTTCTTTCAAAGCTCCTTTGTCACACATACTACACAACTAACGCGTTCAGTCCTACACGTGTGACAGAAGAGCCGGGTCCTGATGTAGACAGAATCATAAGCTTAGCACTGCAGACTTTCTTAGAAGAACTTGAGGAAGACACTGCTCATTTGCAAAGCAAATACAGAAAGCATACAACTAAAAAGTATGGCAAGGGTTCAAGGGATGGTCTTCTAAGCCAAGTCATTTCAAACAGCTCAGTACACCCTGCCTTGGGAAAATGACAAACATCTGACAAACGATGAGTTTCCCTCTTCTTCATCCACTCTGTATGGGATTCTAACCGACCTTCAACTAGCTGGAATGTGACACGTAGTTGTCTCTTGTCATTTCCAGTGGCATTCACAGGGCTACTGTGAAAACAAACGCACACACTCAGCAGTCACTTCGCGGGGACACAGGAGGTAGGTTCCTATGAACCTCTGGGTACATTCATCTGTCAATAATGAAAACTGGCTTTTGCATGTTTTTGCTTAAAGGTACCTCATTCAGTAAACATTACTAGTTCATTTAATATGAATTGGCTCATAGCCAATAGCTCTGCTGTGCAGACCAGCACGCCAAGGGGGACCACAATGCTGCTTATGCTTTGGAGCCAAAGCATGTGTGCCCCAACACGTCACATGGGGCCATGTGGAAATCTAAAATCATTTTTAAAATGTGGAAAATGTAGTATTCAAGAAGGTACGTGTCACTTTGTATCACTTTGTATCAGAAGCCATCCTTCTGCTGATTTCTTTCTTCTTTCTTGTTTTTTCTTTTTTCTTTTTTTGAGTGTGCTTCTATGCATGTCTGCAAGGGACCTGGGAGGCACAGCAACTGTTGAACAGAAGTTTACAAAATAATTCTAGCATGGAGGTACACTCACAAATAAAGAATGTGTGAATAATGAGGATAAACTGTACTTAGACTTCAGAATGTCTTCTACAAAATCAAACATACCCTCGAAGATTACCAACTACATAGTGAATAACTGGATCATTGCTACTTGTTGTAGCATTATCAATCTCTAACATATTATTTGCAAAAGGTTGATGCCTCAAAATATTACTCAGATGAATGAACAAACCAACTGATCACTTCCTCAATACTCCACCATGTCTCATTACTTAATGTAGCCCTATCTTCTGTCATAAGTTGCCCTGTGGATAAATATACCACACTGTTCAATCAAATTGTGACAAAGTGTTATACACAACATCCGAGGGGAAAATAATCAACACACCTCTAGACCACAAGTATTTTTCAATTTCCCAGGTAGTCATCCCCAATCTCCTGCATACTTCCAATGAGCCAGTCCCCCACTTCGTAATAGAAAGCCTTACCACACCCAGTATTCAGAGGTCAGGTCCCTTATTCCCTGTTGTACGCTGGCTATACAAAGCCTTTGCAAATGCCCAGGCTGCTGAATATTTGATGACTGACATATGCTTCAATGATAGACCCAGTTCCTGCTGTTCAGAGACAGACGTAGCCCAAGTAGCACCTTGCCACAGTTCTTGACTCACTCAGAGGCACTGGGCAAGTATTAGCTAAACTCATTTGCATGAAAAAAGTCAACAGTACAACTTTCATATTTGACCATACCTGATTGTCAAACGAGTCTTGTGATAATTAAGTAATTAATTCCGGCCTCTACCATAAACAGCTAGCAAGTCATTAGAAGGAGACAGAGCACAAGGTATCCGTGCAGCAACAGAGCAATCAGAGCCCTGGCTGTGGTGAGCATTTGCCCTGGCCATGCTTCACCAAGAAGCACATCTGCTTGTTCCACTTCTTGTTGCTCCAACAGCCTGACTTCTTCCCACAGTACTCACTGAGGTAGCTATGGATCACCTCAACCACCTTCTGCCCAGAATAGTTGCTCAATGGTGATCAAAGCAGCCAGGAACCTCCTGGATGACATCCTATAGTAGGTTCTGCAATGTTGACACAACAAGTGTTGCTGGGGAGTGGTGTGAAGAGAAACCACACAAGGAGAGTGAGGGCAGCGAGAAGGTAAGACATCTGAGCAAGACAGAGAGGAAAGTCACAGGTCCATCTGAAGAATGTGAGGAGCAAAGACATGAGGCTATATGAGGAAGGTAAGGTTGAAAAACAATGGAACATCTGAGGAAGATGAGGAGAAAAGATGCAGGGCCACCTGAGGAAGGTCAGGAGAAAAATCACAGGAACATTTGAGGAGGGGTGAGGAGGAAAGACAGAGGGTCATTTTAGAAAGGTGGGGAAGGGGCTGGAGAGATAGCTTAGTGGTTAAGGTGCTTGCCTGTGTAGCCTAAGGACCCATGTTCAACTCTCCAGAATCCACATTAGCCAGACACACAAAGGTGAGGCAAATGCAAGGTCGCACATGCTCACTAGGCTGGAGTTCAATTGCAGTGGCTGAGGCCCTAGCATGCCAATTCTCTCTCTCTCTGTCTCTCTTACTCTGTCTTTCTCTTTCTCTCTAAAATAAAGATTAAAAAAAAGAAAGGTTGGGAGGAAAACCATGAGGACATGCAAAGAAGGTGGGAGGAAAGATATGGGGTCATCTGTAGATGGCGTGGTGGTTTGATTCAGGTGTCCCCCATAAACTTAGGTGTTCTGAATGCTAGGTTCCCAGCTGATGAAGATTTTGGAACTAATGCCTCCTGGATGCATTGTATTGTTTGGGGGCAGGCTTATAGGTATTATAGCCAGTTTCCCCTTGCTAATGTTTGGCACACTCTCCTGTTGCTATTGTCTACCATATGTTGGTCAGGGTGTTATATCCACCCTCTGCTCATGTCATTGTTCTTCCCTGCCATTCTGGAGCTTCCCCTTGAGTCTGTAAGCCAAAATAAACCCTATTTTCCCCAAAACTGCTCTTGGTCGAGTGATTTCTACCAGCGATGTGAACCTGACTACAGCAGTAAAGTTGGTACTGGAGGAATGGGGTTGCTAATAGACACCTGACTGTGTGGCTTTGGCCTTTTGGAGCTGATTTTCAAGAGGGATGTGGAAGGATTTGAAACCTTGGCCTAAGAGATGCCTTGCAGTGCTGTAAGTACAGCTTGATGGACTATTCTGGGCAGAGTTGAAAGACCTGAATGTAGTAAGAACTATGGGCTGTGAGGTTTGGCTTATGAGGGTGAGAAAGAGCTTTGCTTGCAGTGGCTGGAAGCAGTTTATGTGAAAGGCTTGCTGTTATGCTTGTGACCTGAGAATTTGTGCAGGGTTGCTTTGCTTAGAAATGGACTGATGTGAGAAGAGGGATATGTCACAGTAATGAAATTTTTGGGCTGAAACTTCAGTCCATTCAGCTACAATTATATGAGAGATTACAACCATTGAGATTGGGCCAGCTGATCTGCACTGGGACAACAGGAAGAATGTAGACTCTTTTGAAGGGGCCTGAATGCTCAAGGAGTGTCCTATTCTTCAAAGTCTGCTTTATTCCCCGCTGGATTAACAAACTGGCACCCTCCCTGGTATTGTGGAATTGAGAAATGCAGGAAAGAGAGGGTCACTGAATTTGCAACATGGCCTTATGTTTTGGAATTGGCCAAGGGCAGTGTGAAGCATGTTTGCTAGGTATCTGCATGGAGACCCAACAGAGCCATGGGGATGAACCATGCATTGCAGGGGACCCAGTGGAGATGCCAGGACCACAAGATGGCTGCTAAGGAGAGCTGTAGGCCCCAGAGCACGTTTTCCAGGACTGTGAGTGGCCTAGCTGGAGGGGCAGAACTGGAACTCCAGAGACTTGTTGCTGGTTAGAATTATCGGACTTGGAAATCTGTCACTGACTAGAGTTGTTGGACTTGGAGCTACAGAGTTTGATGTTTGCCCTGGTTGTTTTAAATCTTGTATTGGTTGAATATTTCTTTGCTATTCCCCATACCATCTTTTGCAGTGTGACTGTTTATTCTGTGCCATTACAGTTTTGGGGGGATTTTTTGGTATTATGGCTCAGTTAAAAGGCTTTGGGATATGGGAGTGTTTGTACATCATTAGGATTGATAAAAGCTATGGGGACTTTTAAAGATGGAATGAATGCATTGCATTTTACATCATGGATGGTTATCAGTTTATGGGGGCCAGGAGCAGAATGTGATGGTTTGATTCAAGTGTCCCCCATAAACTTAGGTGTTCTGAATGCTAAGTTCCCAGCCGATGGAGATTTGGGAATTAGCATCTCCTAGTATTGTTGGGGGCAGGCTTATGGGTATTATAGCCAGTTTCCCCTTGCCAGTGTTTGGCACACTTTCCTATTGCTATTGTCTACCTTATGTTGGCCAGGGGTTGATATCCACTCTCTGCTCATGCCATCATTTTCCCCTGCCATCATGAAGCTTTCCCTCGAGTCTGTAAACCAAAATAAACCCGTTTTCGCAAAAGCTGCTCTTGGTCGGTTGATTTCTGCCAGCAATGCAAACCTGACTGCAAGAGACAATGAGGAGAAAGGCATGGGTCATACTGTGCAAGTAGGGGTCCTCTTTCAAGAACAGTGTATTGTTCTAAAATGTGTCCCTGAAGAGCTATTTTCTGTAAGATCCTGCTATCCCACGAAGACACTTTTTATATCCTACTTCATGCAATTCTGAACTTGAGTATTCATTTCTTGCAAGAAAACAGAGGCAGAATCCAGCCTTCCTTCACTTCCTGATGGTGTGCTGACCTGTGAAGCCATGATGTCTTGCTTGGGCCTCCACTGGAGGCACCTTGCTCTATGGCCCCTTCACTTACTTCTGTTGTCCTGAGTGCCAGAAGGTGGACAGTAGCACACTAACGACAAAGTAGGCCATGAAAAGAGACACCCCCACATGGAGACTTGCAAATGCCAGCTTTATTGGACTCTGCATGCATATTTAGAACCTGTTGGAGGAAAGGAGGCAAGAAGGGAGCAAAGGCCAGGTGCGGTGGCGCATGCCTTTAATCTCAGCACTCACGATGCTGTGGCAGGAGGCTCACTATGAGTGTGAGGCCAGCCTGAGACCATCTAGTGAATTCCAGGTCAGCCTGGGCTAGAAAGGAGCAAAGGTAACAGAGAAGCATACTATATAGTATTGTAGAGGTGCCAGTCAATCCCATGGGAAGCTCTGGAGTACAGAGAGTCCTGCAGAGGGTTTCTAGAATGAAGACTTTCAGGCCCATACAGCAACTACTCATGGGGATGGGAGACACAACCACAGCAGAAGGGGAGAGCCTGGGATGGAGTAGACCCTTTTAGTGAAGATGCACAGAGTTGTGAGCCATCTGCCACCAACACCCAGGAAGAGGGATCCTAATTCCTGGACCTTAAAGAGGTATGGGGTGAGGAATTAGGAAGTGTCCACTTCCACAAGAATAAAACATTCCCACCAACAACCAGACGGCAGCCTTGCCAGCAGTGGCTGCATTTGAAATTGGTATCTTTTCTTTTTGTAAATGCCACAGGGTCCCTGGTGATAAAATGATGAAGAGGTTGCAATTTGAAACATTTCTTTCTAAGTTGCTAAAAGATCCCTGGTAATGGCTGGTCAGTCTTCTAGGGAAGGGAAGGATATGAAGACTGCCTGCATGCAGCCCTGAACACACACACTTCCTGTAGCACATGTCATCCACCGGTGAGGTCTGGGACCCTGGAAAAGGGCTCTGGACCAACTCTTATGGTGGCAGCTGTTGGGCCTGGGTGTAGACAGCTGCTACAGTTTGGTTAAGTGTTTTATGTGTTGAAGACTTGGACCCTCACTCAGAGCACCATTGGGAGATGGTGGAGACTGGTATAGCATTGAGGCAAGGTCCTTGAAGGGAATATTGGGATGCCAGATCTTACTGTCTTGCTCTTTCCATCGTGGATGCCATGAGTGATCAGTTTCCTCTACCACATGCTCCCACCATGATAAGGTACTTCACTGTAGCCTCAAAGGCAGTGTAGCTCACCAACTATGGACTGGTACCTCTGAAACTGTGATCCAAAATAAGCTCTTCTCCCTTGTAAGTTCATTATCTCAGAGGGTTTTTCACCATGACAAAAATGTGATTGACATAACAGACTCAGCACAGGGCATTGTGACTAACATCACATATAACCTATCAACAGTCTTGTTACGGATTACTGGAGGCAACTATGAGTGTCTATCCCCAGATACCATGCTAATCAGCAAATTAAAATGCAAAAAATGAGTACAGGAGAAAGTAATTTTACAACTAAATGAAGAATTTGAAAGAGGAAGAGAGAGAGGGAAAGGGAGGGAGGGACTGATTGCTAAGCCATCAGACTGAAAGGATTGTGTTATGGTTACTTGTGGCCCTAGTGGCATGCCATGTCACCCTCCTAGCCCACTGCAGACACTCGATAAGACTTAAAAAAAAAAAAAAAACATAAATTGTACCAGCATCCTTTCCTGCTTAATACTGAAGCTGAAGAAATGTAGTAAAAATCAGTTTTAATTTCAACAACAGTCTTTATGTGCTAATACAAAGAGATGGCATGCATAATTTCTACACTTGATTTCACTTTTTTTTTTTTTTGATTTTGTATTTGCCAGGGCGGTGGTGTGGTATATGTGGTATATGCACCTGTACATGACCTTACATTGCCCCATGCACTGCCCTGCAGTGGCCAGAGCAGAATGTCTGGTGTCCCACTCCATCACTCTTCCACCCGTTCTCAATTTAAGCCACCACCTCTTACTGATATTGGAGCTTGCTGATTGTGTGTGTGTGTGTGTGTGTGTGTGTGTGTGTGTGTGTGTGCGTGCGCCCTGGAGAGTCCCTGGTCTCTGTTTCCCTTAGCTCCACTGAGGTTACAGGCATGCATGGCTGCACCCAGATATTCACATGGGATCTGGAGATTCGAACTCAGGAGGTTTCATGCCCTTTCAAACCCTCACAATTACACAGGAAGCGTACTTAACAACTGAACCATCTCTTCAGCCTTCACTCTATTTTTAGAGGACTATACAACAGAATCAAGGAGGTACTTATATAGATACTTGAATTATTTATATTAGAAGCTCTCCCTCATTGAACTGGTTTTTAAACTGTGATTTTCAGGCATTCTTCAGTAGCCTGTGTGTGCATCTCAGTTCCTTATTTGTAAAACATAAGAATACCTATCCATGAGGGTATGAAAAGACTATGAGAACTACTGTATACTTAGAACACTTGCCTTGTATCTAGTAAGCACTGTGCAGCCTACTTATTCTTGTGTCTAATATTTTGCTTCGTCTGAGAAGTCAAGGCAAGCTTTTATCCTGGGAGGTATTTTACCCAAAGCTAAGCAGGTACAACTGGATGTGTTAAGAGAAACAGTCCGAATGGTACAAAACTGAGCTTGGATAATAAACAAATCTAAACCTAGTTTTGCCCAACCTTTGAAGCAAGCCAGCTTCTAAATTTAACAATATTGACTCAAAATTATATAAGCAAATCATCTACAGTTGAATATTCTTGTAGGAAATATGAATTTTCAAAGCTAAAGGAGGGGCTGAGTAGATGGCACAGTGGTTAACAAAACTTGCTTGCGAAGGCTGCTGGTCTGGGGTCAATTCCCAAGCCACCTGGATGCAAAAAGTGGCACAAACATCTGGCATTCATGTGCAATGACAAGAATTTCTGGTGCACTCATACAGGCAGAAAGATAGACAGGCAGACATGCATACACACACAGACATGCACACACACACACACACACACACACACACGTGCGTGTAAGTAATTTTTTTTTTTTTTTGTTGGAGGAGGGTTCACGTTTTTTCCATGATGTGATTCAGTCATGAAGTGGTCTCCGTAAACAAAGCTCCTGTGTTGAAGGCTTGTCCTAGCTAGCAGCTCTATTGAGAAATGATTGGATTGTGATGATACTAAGTTTATCAGCGGAGTATTAGGAGGCAGAATCTGGTTGGAGGAAGTAGGTCACTTTGAAAGTTGTATCTTGACCTGGTGCCCTCCCCTCAGAGTATCTGTTTCCACGAGGTAAGCAGCTTCCTAGGCAACAATTCTCTCACTACGGAATTCTGCCTTTCCTTAGGCTCAAAGAAACAGAGCCAATAGACCACATGTTGAAACTTCTGAAACCATGAGCCAGAATAAGTCCTTCTTCCTTTTAATGATTTCTCTCTATTGTTTCTCAGCTGTTTGGCTAATGTGAAGTATAAGTTATTTCTCTCAGTTATTTGGTCACCGCAACAACAAGAACTGGAACACTCATCCTCAGCTATTTTTTCATTGACTGAGCATGTGTCACAGGCCTGACTAGTCACCTGTGAAAGGCCAGTTTCCCAGGGTTCTATCCAGGAATATGCCAAGCACTAAGCAGACCTGGAAGACAGGAAGCTAAGGGTTTTCAGCAGCTTACCCAAGAGCGAGCAGCAGCAGGAGGACACAGGGCTTGTCCTGGTTACCTTTGCATGTGCAACTGCCTAACGGGAGACCAACCAGAAAGATGCCAGAGAGTGTTTGCCAACAAGTAAACAAAAGCATCACAATTTGAAGGACTAGTGAACAAACTTGTATGGGTTCAAGTGAATCATGCATTGTTATGAATAGAGCCACCTTATGGGTGGAGTCATCTTATGGGTGAAGTCTAGCAGAGTCAAATGAAACAACACCAAAAATGTGTGGAGCCTCTGGGGTCTTTTCTGGAGTCATGCAATAGCTTGACCTGATGTTTCCTGAGTTGAGAATTATGTTGCCTGGAACTCCCTCAGCCTGTCTGCATAGTGCATGCCAAACTTACAACTGTAATGGGATAATACACCTGTACCATCCTAGAAAAAGACATCCTAGAAAAAATCCTATCATTACTTTAAAAAATATAGAAACAGAAATGCATTTTATTAGCATTCCTTATGGTGGTAGGCTGTTATGGATAATAAAACACTTAACCTAGTAATTCATCCAATTAAATATTTTCTTGCTTTTTGCTTTATTATGACATAGTAAAACATTGTAATAATAAGCCTAATGGCCTAAAGACTATAACAAAAACCAGATGCAGGCTGTTTTAAATATCTGCTACTATTTCCGTTCTGATGTCTAAACATGGCTTTACAAGTTACAGACCTCTTTTGACTCTTTAAGTAGGAAAACTGAACACCATTTTTCTTTCCTTGGGTGCTGTTAGTGAGTCCTGCTAAGTGTATCCTGGGTCAGAACCTCGGGGTAAGGACTTTTGTTGCTTATTTCAGAAAGAGAGAGAGAGAGAGAGAGGAAGAGAGAATGAACTATTTTATATGATTCATGCAACTTCCTCTAAGATAGAACTCCCATTATTCAGAGCTGCATAACATAAAATAAGCTTTTACTTTTCAAAAGTCTTGAGATAACCTTGACAATCGTTTACAAAAGTTAACCTGGCCTGTTAAAAATCTCACCCACTCATGATTGTTACAAAAGCTCACTGAAGCCCTTTACTTCCCACCTATTTCAAATCCTATCTCCTAAAATGCTGGAAGAGATCCTAACATAAAGAAAAAAGAACATACTAGTAATAACGTTAGGATATAAATGCAAGCAAATAAATCACCAAATAGCAAAGCAAACTTTGTTCAAAAAAGAAAAGCTGTTCAGAAACTTACTCCATTCAAAGTAGAATAGTTAAAAAAAAAAAAACCTCTATCTTCAGGAAAGGCCTGACAAAGTTGTGACTGTACAGCTCTGTCATTATTTCCTTGCTGATCTATTGGCATCTGCAAAGAACCAAAGCCTCTCCATGTTTTGCCTTCTGTATGGGGAGCTGTCATCATCACTGGCCAGGGAAGACTCGGGGACCCACCGGGGTACTGGAATCCCTTGCTTGTCATCCACCTCTGGAAGTGAGGTTCTTAAACACGCCCACGTTGCCCAGGCTCAGGGAACATTCAGAGCAAAGGATGTCAGGGCTGAGGAGGTGGCTGTCTGGATAAAGGGCTTGCCTTGCTTGCATGTAGACCAGAGTTTGGATCTGCAGCACCCTCATAGATGCCAGGTGAGTACGGCCATTCAGACAGGAGGTGCTCAGGGGAAGCAAGCTAGACTGCTGAAGGCAGTGGGCTCTGGGTTCATGTGAGAGACCTTGCCTCAGTAAATAAGGAGGATATTGATTGAGGACCACACCTGATGTCAACCTCTGGCCTTCACATGTACATGAACACAAGTGCCCATGCATCCAAGTACAAGAGGACCTACATACTCACAAACGCACAGACACATGCACCACACACACACACGCACACACACAAAAACAAAGAATTTCAGAATGAAGATGGTCTTTGGTCCAAAGGAAGTCTTTGTTCTTAAAAATAATTCCACAGTAATCAGCATTATCCCTTAGCATTTTGTGTGTGTGTGTGTGTGTGTGTGTGTGTGAGAGAGAGAGAGAGAGAGAGAGAGAGAGAGAGAAGCATTTTAGACATGAACTCATGAGAAGATGCTTCTGAGAACAATGAGAAAAAGTGTCAGCATTAGGTAGGCAGCTTCCAAAGACAATTACATTGAGAAATCTCTACTCAATTAGCAGCATGAAATCAATGTGAGAAAAGGCCACTCCACTGAGTGCCACCCTTTCTTCACGTCTCTATCCTCCACAAACATCAACACGGTGTCATATGAAAGACAGTATTTCACTTAAGATTTGATGAAAGAAATAGCCAGTCACAGCTTATATGATGTGTTTCTATCTGAGGTACAAATATACCATCAATACATACCAACATACATTAAGTTATCTCCCTTAAGTAGGCTTGTATTTTCTCTCCAGCCAACAGATATTTAATAACTAATTAGGCGTCTTGCCTCTCAAAATCCCAAAGGACTTATCTCTGTCTGGAGTACGATTCACAACACCATAGAAGCCAATAGCCAGACCATCTCCACAGCATGTCCTGGACTTGCCCTTAGCCCTAGAACTCAGTCTTCACCTGCAATATGAGAATTTTTGTGTATGTGTGTGTTTGTGCATTCTCACGTGTGCATAAGTGCATGTGTATGTGCACATCCGAGTGGAGATGAAGGGACAGCCTTGGGTGTCAGTCCTCAGACCCTCACCTACCTTTTAGTTGTTGAGATAGGACTTGTCACTGGTCTGTAGTAAAGTAGACCCACCTGTCTCTGTCTCTTCAGCACTGAAATTACAAGTGCACGTCACCACTCAGGGCTTTTTGCATGTGAGTTCTGAGTTCTGGGAATCAACTCAAGGCTTCATGCTTTGAAAACAAGCACTTTACCTACTGAACTGAACTATTTCCCCAGCCCCAATATGAGGATTTGTAACTATCATTTTTAATAATACACTCCTTCCTCAACACTTCATTATAATATATGGCAATAATACTTACTTATTAGACATTGCTTCTTATTTTCTATTAATAGGTCAATTAGCCCAAATATTATTTAACTTCTAAGAGCAACATACTAAGAAACCTTAGAAATTCCGTAATTCTTTTCTAGTATTTAGAAAACACTGGTATAACCATTCAATTATGACTATCTATAGTCATACAAGCAAGAAAGATTTATGGGTGTTAGGTTCCTAAATCTAGAATTCACTCTGATGTTGAAACATTGAACTTTAAAATAATAACATTATTAACCAATATTTATTGAGCATTTATTGTGGCCTTCTTTCAAATCATGTAAGTTTTAACACTTTATATTCCATTCAAACAAAATATGAACTCTTTCACCATGCTGACTAGATATGTGGGACTCGAATAAATTGTAAGGAATATATTATATATCTGGATCAGAGAATTCAGAACCTCATTAATTTGCGATGCTTGGGCCGTGTGAATTTAATTATATAGTAGTTAAAAATTTAATGGAGGGAAGTCTCAATTCTCATGCAAAGCACACTGTTTGTGAACAGCAAGAAAACGATCATTTCCTTTCCTCCATTATTACACGCTGAAATAAAATGCCCATCATTATAAGTGGAAGCATGAAACATTTTAGCAGTCTTGATATCTTCAATTACTCATAATCCTATGATCCTAATTAAATCTGTAACAGCAGAGTCATGCAGCCTATTATACTCCAATCTTCTATCTCTAGAGAACCTCTGAATGCACAGACTATTCTTTTTTGCTGGTACAGAGATGGAGGCAAGAGGAAGACTAAAGCTATGTTCCTAAATGCTCCTAGAACAGTGGACTCTGGAGATAAATTTGTTCGATAATTCCATAAATATTTACTGAGTGTCTACTACACTCTAGGTGTGGTTTGGGGTCCCAAGAATGCAACAGTAAGACACAAGAGCATATCCCTACCATCTTGGCATGTATACATGAAAAAGAAAGACAATGAATAAAGATAAGGTAAGATCTAAAGGACCAAGAGTCCATCAGGTCAAATGCTCCCTCATTTGTCACTGAATGCTATGGCAGGAGTTTCTTTTCTTTTTGTTTTGTTAATGTTTTTATTGACAATTTAAAAATATTTTATTTATTTATTTGCAAGGACGCATAAGCCACTTTGTGCATTTAGCTTTAGCTTCATGTGGATACTGGGAAATTGAACTTGGGCCATCAGGCTTTCTAGCAAACACCCTTAACTGCTGAGCCATTTCCCCACCACCAACAGTATTTATACATGTACATTTTTTTTATCATAATCCCCTCTCATCACCTTCTTTTGTCACCTTTCCTACCCCCTTTCACTGAACCCCTTTTTCCAATTAGTCCCTCTTCTACTTTAATCTCTTCTTTTCCATGTATGTTTGTGTATGTGTGTGTCCCTCTGAGTCTAATTAGGGCTGCCTACAAGAGCATGAGTGAGGGCTTATTTAACAGAACACGTAACTTAGCAGTGGCACATGACTGAGGAAAATATCTCTTGTTCCCCCAGCAACCAACAACTGCCAGTAAAAGCTTAGGAAAAGATGGAGGGTCATGCCCTCCTTCGACATAAGAAAATATATTTCCAACCTGTGTTTCATTACCTCCTAGAGAATATGAAAGAATTAATGCTAGAAAAGCTTAGAGTTGGATATGGTTGAGAAAGTCCCAAGGCTATGGAAATGGACTTCAAATGGGCCCTAAAGACTGTTGCCAGTGAAATCTAGAGCAAGAAGCAAGGCTGGCTGACATAGCTGTGACAGCAGAGGTGAGAACCTGCAGAGGGAAGGAACTGCAAACAGACCGCATGTGGCTATGACAAAGTACCCGGGGCCAAGTAAGATTCTGGAAGCTGAAAAGTTAAGAGCATGTTCCCTGCAGGTGCATGGTGTCTGGAGAGTGTCTTCCTGCTGCATCACATGGCAAGACAGAGCAGGTATCAGGTCAGGTCTCTATTCCTCATTTTAAGAAGCCAGGAGGACCCCACCTAATGACTTCATCCAATCCTTATCACCTTCCAAAACCCCAACCTTCAAACACCATCAACGTATACATTTGGAGATTTAAGGTTTCTGCACATGAACTTTGGGGGATACATTGAAAATGATCAATGGAAGATTAAAGGTGCCAAGTGTATTGATAAGAAAAACGGACGGAGAGAGAATCATCCTCCTGGAGCTGACTTTAGGTCATTGTGCCCAAGAATGGCATGGGAAATATGGTCAGGATTATATCAAGGAAGCCAAATGAAGTGACTTACAAAGGAGGCTCCACCCTGACAAAGAGACTCAGCTAGGGCAAGTACACCTCTGATTCCTGAGAGACAGAGGAGAGGGAGCAGAGATGAACCTCTGGGCTCCTGGTCCCATCGCCATCTTCCATGGGCGGTGGCTCACATGTGACCAAGGGTAGAAGATTAAGTTTAAAATAACATCCATAGTTTCAATTTTCACAGAGTGGTCTGAGGCATGGGAGAGTACTCATGTGTCCAGAGGACACATTAGTATCAATAAGTGAGCAGAGCCTCTCTCTGGACAGCTCATTTTCACCAAAGCACAGGGACTGGCCCCATGGAGTGGATGGGGTGGGGGGAGTTGAGAAATAACCAAGGGAAAAGAAACCAGCTATACATCCAGGATCCTCCAGTCTGTGGATGGGTGGCAATAATAAAATCATAGGTATAAGTATTGAAAGGATGGTTCATAGCATAAAAATAAAAGTGGGAATGGGATAGAACAATTTTGTAAGAGGTAAGAGAAAGGGTTTCTAAGGAGGTGACATTGGAGGTAAATCTGAACTGAGGAAAAGCCACAAGAAAAACTCCAGGGAAATGTACTCCAGGCAGAGGGAATGGTAAAGCACAGTGCTTCTGTTCATTTGGGCTGCTGTAACAGAACACACGAGGCTGCACAATTTATAAAGAACACAGGTTAATTTCTTATATTGCTGGAAGCCAGGAAGTAAACAGCATGCATAGTGCTGGCATTTGCTCAAGGCCCTGCATGCTGCTGCAAGGTAACACCATGGAGTACATACGCAACAGATTCATGCTTGCATCGGAAGGCCTACAGTAGTGGCCTCCACCCACTTTGAGGGTGAAGCCCTTATTACAAGTTCCTTCCTTGAGGTTTCATCTCTTTCTACTGTATGTAAAATTGCAGTTAAATGTCAACATGAACTTTGGAGAGAACATTGAAATCATAACATATAGATCTTCCAATTTAAGTTATGTGAATTTACTGCTGTCTGTGTAATCATTAACTACTGTTTTGTAGTATTTTTAAAAATATTTTATTTCTCCCAGTGAACTGCATGTAGAATGGCTTCTTCCAGCTTTCTGTCAGCTGGTCTACATGGAAGAGGTTAACAGCTCGGTTACAGCAGGATTTCTCAGTGGCCTTGCAGCCCACGTATGTGGAGTCTTCAGCAATAGGGTCTTACCATCTATTCCTGGTGGGAAACCAAGGGCCTCGGCAATAGCCTATAATGTTTTGGGGGCATCAGGGACCTCCCTGGCCAACAACTCACTGGAAGGTATCCCATCCCTGGCACTGAAAATTTTCTAGCAACGATCTATGGCTCCTGAGTGTTCCATTGTCCAAAACCAGAGGATTCCATGTGATTTATTTGTATCCTCTTAGATTTTGATTAGCCCTCCCTCCACCTTTCCTTTACTCAATCTCTTCCCCTGATCTCACTTTGGGCCTTTTCACCCCCATTAATCTATTCTTCTACTTACATATATACAATACCATCCTATTAAGTACCCTCCTCCCTTCCTTTCTCTTCTCTTTATATCTCTTTTTTAGCTTATTGGCCTCTGCTACTGAATTTTTCCTTCTCACACAGAAGCCCAATCATCTGTAGCTAGGATCCACATATGAGGGAGAACATGTGGCACTTGGCTTTCTGGGCCTAGGTTACCTCACTTAGTATAATCCTTTCCAGATCCATCCATTTTCCTGCAAATTTCATAACTTCATTTTTCTTTACTGCTGAGTAGAACTCCATTGAATAAATGTGCCATATATGGCCTGGATATCCGTGACCTCACAGTGCCTGACACTACCTACACAAGACCATCATAAGAGGAGGAAAAGATCATGACATCAAAATAAAAGAGAGACTGATTGAGATAGGGAGGGGATACGATGGAGAATGGAATTTCAAAGGGGAAAGTGGGGGGAGGGAGGGTACTACCATGGGATATTTTTTATAATCATGGAAGATGTTAATAAAAATTTAGGGGAAAATATATATAAATAAACCAGAAAAAATAAAATAAAATAAAATACATTTTTTTTAAAAAATATTTTATTTATTTGAAAGAGAAAGAGGGAGAGAGAGAGAGAGAGAGAGAGAGAGAGAGAGAATGGGTATGTCAGGGCCTCTAGCCACTGAAATAAATTCCAGACACATGCACCACCTTGAACATCTGGCTTACGTGGGTACCAGGGAATTGAACCTGGATCCTTAGGCTTTACAAGCAAGTGTCATCTCTCTAGCTCTTGTGTAGTAGTTTTATAGTTTGTTTAAAATTATATCTCTCTTCTGATCCTCAAAATGCCTAATTATCCTGAAGTATATGGATGTCTATGTGCAAAAGGGAGAAACTGACCCAGATGAACTGATCTAGTTGAGTCCACGGTAGGCTGAGGCTAGGAGTATCTGTGCCCTTGGGCTTCAGTGCTCAGACTGTTTTAGATCTACACCTCAGCTCCCACATGGACTCCTCTCCCAAGCTTTTATGTATCTTTCACGTGTGTCCTGAGTCAACATCGACAACAGAGTCCCTGCTTCTGGATATGAGTGGGTCTAGTTCAGAACCTGAGGCCCATGTGGACTTATATAACAGAGGAGTTACTTGGCTGTGCACCTGGAGCAACACCTGCCAGAGAACAGGTGAAGCAAGTCCCTAAAGAAGGAGAGATTCAACAAAGGTGACCTGGTGCTGCCCTCAGAGACTTCCCACACTAATGAACCATTGGAAGCCAGGATGCCCTGGTCTGGGGCAGGGAACAGGTTTATGTTAGATAGCTTCCTTTAGTTTAGCCATCTCAAGGGGTCGTTCATGCCCTCCAAAGGACACTGTGTTAAAAATATAGAACCCAGGCTGGAGAGATGGCTTAGTGACTAAGTGCCTGCCTGTGAAGCCCAAGGACCCAGGTTCAAGGCTTGATCCCCCAGTACCCACATAAGCCAAATGCACAAAGCAGTGCATGCATCTGGAGTTCGTTTGCAATGGCTGGAAGCCCTGGTGTGCCCATTCTCATTCTCTCTCTCTCTCTCTGTCTCAAATAAATAAATAAAAATAGTTAAAAATATATAGAACCCATCTTGGTTCTATTGTGTGGAGGGAAAACATTTAAAAGGCAGAAGTCTATGGGAGGTTTTCAAATATTAGAGAGCACGTCTTCAAAAGGGATTGTGGGGTTGTAATCTTTTTTTTCTTCTTGGCCATGGGATGAGCAGTTCGTTCTACCATACACCCCATGCCACAATGTGCTATCTTGTCATAGGACCATGTGCAATAGGTCCATCTGGGTATTAACTAAAATCTCTAACCTTGGAGTCAAAATAAACCATCCATCTTTATAAGTCAATCATCTCTAGTGTCTGTCACAATACAGAAAGCAAA
The DNA here is from genome assembly GCA_036346955.1 of Dipus sagitta. NCBI lineage: Eukaryota > Metazoa > Chordata > Mammalia > Rodentia > Dipodidae > Dipus > Dipus sagitta. The sequence continues at coordinate 30,993,708 of CM070771.1, forward strand.
TGAACAAAAAGACACCAGCAATTCTCAGGAAGGGACTTTCCTGTGAATAGTTCAGCAAAAGTCTTCAAACATGAAGGGAAAGGACATTGTCACCCTGAAAGAGGACTCCAAACTACATCAAAGAGCCACTGTGTGTGGCATTTCCAAATAGATTCTGACCGAAGGGCAAGTTCCTAGAACCACTGAAAACTTACATCCTTGAGTAAAGCCTAACAGCCTGGGTTGGATTCCCCAGTACCCACATAAAAACAGATGCACAAAGTGGAGCATGCATCTGGACTTCATCTGCAGGGGCAAGAGGCCCTGGTGCAACCATGCTTTCTCTCGCTAGATAGATGGATAGATAGATAGATAGATAGATAGATAGATAGATAGATAGACAGACAGACAGACAGATAGATGTGATATAGACATAGATAGATAGGTGTAGATATAGATATAGATATACATATCTTTCTCTTCCTCTCAATATGAAAATCAGGGAGGTCTCAAATAAATAAATTAATGATGCAATTGAAGGCTTTGGAAGAAGCCACCCTCTAAAAGAGTACAAAGGAATAAATAATTAAAGTCAGGTCAGAAATTAATGAAATAGAAACTGCAAAAATAATACAAAGAAAGAATAAGTAAAACAAGGAGGGGTTGGGGAGTTCAAGGTTGGGTTTCGTTCTAGCCCACGTTGATCTGGAATTCACTATGTAGTCTCAGAGTGGCCTAAAACTCACAGCAATACTCCTGCTGTACCTCTGCCACCTGAGTGCTGGGATTAAAGGCATGTGCCACTACACCTGGCAAGTTGTATTTTTCTTTCAAAGAAAAATAAGGTTGGCAAATATTGGCCAAACTAACCAAAAGAAAGAGAGAAGACCCGAATTAAAAGGAAAAGGGAGACATTACAACAGCTGTCAAGAAAAAAGTTCAAATAATCATAAAGACATCTTTAAAAAAATCCATACTCCAAAAGACTATATAATCACAAAGAAATGGATGAATTTCTAGATAAACAAGGTCTATAAAAAATAAACTAAGGTGAGATCAATAATTTAAACAAATCTATAGAAAGTAATAAGATTGAAGTAATTTTTTTTCCCAACTAAGAAAAGTCCCAGTACAGATGCATTTACTCACAGCAGAATTCTACCAAACCTGTAAAGAAAAACTAAAACCAACACTTCTCCAATTACTGTACAAAATGTAAACAGAAGGAACACTTCCAAATTCTAATTCTAAGTAGCCAGTATGATTCTGATACCATAATCAGATAAAGACACAACCAGGGCTAGAGAGATGCTTAGTGGTCAAGGCACTTGCCTGCAAAGCCTAAGAACCCAGGCTCGATTCCCCAGTATCCATATAAACCAGATGCACAAGGTGGTGCATGCATCTAGAGTTTGTTTGCAGTGGCTACAGGCCTTGGCATGCCCATTCTCAATCTGCACCCTCTCTCTCCTAAATAAATAAAATAAATTTAAAAAATGACACAACCAGAAAAGAAAATTATGGACCAATCTCCCATGAAGATAAATGCAAAACTTCCCCCCAAAAATAGATGAAAACCAAATTCAAGAATACATCAAGAAGATTATATAGATGCAGATATAGTTAAACACATGCAAATCAATAAATGCAGTACATCATATAAGTAGACTCCATGATAAAAACATCACATGATCATCTCAATTAATATAGAAAAGACTTTGGCAAAATTCAAGCATACCTTCATGATAAAAGTTCTAGAGAAGCCAGGGCTGGGATGAACATAGCTCAGCTTAATAAAGGCTATATATGGTAAACCTATGGTAAGCAACACAACCAAGTAATTGCCTTTAACTGATGATCCCAATAAAAAAAATCTAGCACAGAAATAGAAAAAATATATATACATATATAATTCATTCCAAAGCTCAAAAGACACAGGATAGCCAGAGCTATCTAGAGCAAAGTGCATACTCCTGGAGGTATCACTATACCTGATTTCATGTCATATTGCAAAGCCATAGCAATAAAACAGCACGGTATTGGCACAAACACAGATGTTAATCAATGCATTTGAATAGGGGCCCAGATATCTATGCCACTACAGCCACTTGATTTTTGACAAAGATGCCAAAGACACATATTGGATAAGAGACAGCATCTTCAGCAAGGGTATTGGGAAAAGTGAATATCCACATGTAGAAAAATAATGCTTGGCTCTTACCTCTAACCCTGCACATCCAAATGGATCAAAAATCTTAACGTAATACCTGAAACTACGAAACTACTAGAGGAAAAAGTAAAGACTACATGAAATAGGTATAGGTAAGAATTTTCTAACTAGGACTCCAGTCACTCAGGAAATGAGATCAACCATTGAAAAATGGGTCACATGAAATTAAAAGCTTTTGTATAGCATAAGAAATGGTTAACTAATTAAAGGGGGGAAATCTTTGGCAGCAATATGTCTTACAGAGGATTAACATTTACAATATACAAACAACTAAAAAAACTAAAGTAGGATAGGGGATACTGTTGTTATGCTAACCTGACAGTATGTCAAATTGCCTTCTAAAAATCTGTGTTAATTTCCATAGATTGGTAGTGCTTATAATCTTGAACACAGAAGTCTCTTCATGCAAATGGAGAGATGATGTGTGGATGGCAAAGCTCCCAAGAATGACTGACTACTTTGTGCTCAGCCCTAACCATGATATGTAAATTATTCCCTTTCAAGGCTCATGGGATCTCATGAAAGAGGGGGTAGAAATAATGTACAAGCAGGAGGGTGGGAACTAGAACTGCAGAATGCTGTTTCCTGTATACAGTGTCTGCTACACTCATGAACTCAGAGCAAATGTGATTTCCTGCACATTATTGTGCCTGCCAATATTTCATAATAGTTGAGGGTGGGGTCCATGAGACCCTGCACATCCCAAACTAAATGAAGGAAACTGATGATTGCTGGGAGATGGGAAGTCATGTCCTTTAGTGGGGTAGCCACCAGAGGATTGCCCATTGTCCAGTAAAAAAAAAAAATCTCCCATCCATGATTATGCAAATGACCCTATGAAATCATTGGGTAAAAAAAATTTAAAGACATGGAAATAGGATGGGGATATAATAGGGAAAAGAAGAGTTTAGTGGGAGGGAAGGGGGAAGAGGGAGGTTAACTGTGGGGAATGGGATCATAATGCATTGTATATAAGTATGAAAGTGATAAAAATAAAAAGAGTGTTTCACAAACAAGTTCTGTTTAGCTCTGTCTCCTATATTAGATACCTACTCCCTGGTGAACCACTCCTGCTGCACAGGTTTCATCTTTCCTATTGAATAAAGACAAACCTAAGGTGTCCAGAAAAATATACTGAATCTGTACGACGACTCTGGCATAGTAAACTCTCTTACCTTGCATCGTTGCTTTTGTTGGTTCTGAGAACAGAGGGATGAGCAAGAGGTAGATAAGGTAGACGAAGGAGAGCCCGTTGTAGCGGAATGCACATGCTGTGATTGAGAAGAAAGGGAGAATGTCATTAATAACCACAGAATAACAGGATCTGGGTTGTGCAATAACAGTCTGGGGTATGGCATCAGATATCACTGATTTGAATGATATGAATTCCTAAGCAGATAAGCCAATTGCAAAGGAATGCTGAGTACTTATTCCATGTTTATCAGGTTGGACATCATGTGAAACAAAAAATTAAAACACATGGTTCCTGTTCTTAAACTCTAACCAAGAATTATGAAGTTAAAGTTAAGAGAGCATACATTTCCAAACTCATGGGATAGTACCCCTAAAAGAAAAGTTTAGTAAGTGGCTACATAAAAAAGATTTCAACTTAATGCTATATATTTCAAGGAACTGAACAAGAATAACAAATCAAACCCAAAGCGAGTAAAAGGCAGGGCATGATAAAATTCAAAACAGAAATAAAACAGGCTAGAAAAACAACAGATCACTGAATCTAAAAGCCAGTTTTAAATAATGATAATCAAAATTGTCACATGTGTAAGAAAATCAGATAGAAGACTCACAAAATAAAGTCAAAAAAGGAAAGTGGAGTGGAGACATCATCATTTATACCAGAGAAATATAAAGGATTGTGAGATACAGCTATGAACAATACATGCCAAAACTTGGGTAATCTGGGGAAAATGGAAAATTCTTAGACACAATACTGAGGTAGGATAATGAAGGGACAGGAAATCTGAACAGACCAAAAATGAGTAATGAGACTGGATGAGTAATAATAGTAGCCTATTAAAGAAAATGTCCTAACCACTGGATTCTATCAAACAGTCTAAGAGAACTAATTTTCCTAATAATTGAAGGAAGGGAAATACTCCAAGTTTATTTTATGGAGCCAATAATACTTTGATACTGACATCAAAAAAACGATAAAAGAAGTGCTAACTTACAGATCTAAGGATCCTCAAAAAAATACTAGCGAATAGAATTCAACTGAACATTCAAAGGATTATTCATAAAGACCAAGTGGGCTTTATTGTGGATATTACAATATCCATAATCCATAAATATGATATACTAAATTAACAAAATGAAAGATAATACAATATAATCATCTCAAAAATACAGACAACTCTTTTAACAAAAATACAGCACACTTTCATGATTAAATTTCTCAACAAAATAAAGAAGAAATGCACTTCAACACAATAGAGGTCATATGTGAAACACACACACACAAGCATGCTCAGCAGTAAAAAGTTAATTATTCTTCCTCTCATTGAAGGATAAAATAAGGATGTGCATTCTTACCTCTTCTAGTCAACATATTACTGAAAGTCCTAGCCAGAGCAATTAGGTAGGAGTTACATTAAAATAGGCATCCAACTGTAAAGCAATACAATAGTCTCTGAAGATACATAATCCTATATAAAGAAACTCAAAAGATGTCACTAAAATATTCTCAAATTGATTTTTAAGATTCTGCTAAATTGAGCAATGCAAAATCAACATGAAAGACCAGCAGGATTTCCATACAAATTATCTAAGAAAGAAAACAATAACACCCTACTAATAACAGCTATAAAAATAATTTAGAAATAAATTTGACCAAAGAAGAGTAAGATTTGTACGCTGAATACCAAAGAAAGTATTGAAAATATAAGTTGAAGAGGCACAACTACAAAAGATATCCCATGTTCATGGAAGAATTAGCATCACTAAAATGACCACACCAGGGGCTGGAGAGATGACTTAGCAGTTAAGCGCTTGCCTGTGAAGCCTAAGAACCCCGGTTCAAGGCTCGACTCCCCAGGACCCACGTTAGCCAGATGCACAAGGGGGCGCACGCATCTAGAGTTCATTTGCAGTGGCTGGAGGCCCTGGCGCGTCCATTCTCTCTCTTTCTCTCTCTGTCTGTTGCTCTCAAATAAATAAATAAAAATAACAACAAAAAAATTAAAAAAATAAAATAAAATAAAATGACCACACCACCCAGGACTACAAACATACCAGAAGAAAACACAGAATCCAAGTTCTATAAAATTGGGCTGCATTAGTATTTTGGATATGACCTCTAAAGCACAGGCAACAAAAACAAATACAGACTAACCGATAATGTCAAACCAAAATTTCTCTACAGTAAAGAGAAAAATCATCACAGTGAACAGACAAATTACAGGATGGGAAAATTTATGATAAAATATGCAATTGATAAGGGATTAACACTCAAAATATATAAGGAACTCAAAGTAATCAAGAGTAAGGGGAAAGACAATGCAAAGTAAGGCACAGTATCCATTCAGGCATTTCTCCTAAAAAAACATACAAATACCCAACAGACAGACTAAATGATGAAGAATGCTTCTAGTCATCAAAGAAATGAAAACTGAAACAGCAATATCATTTCATATCTTTTACAATGATTTAGCATCAAAAAGAAAAATATGATCAAAGAAACAAAGAAAAAAACAACCTCCTAATGGAATCCCAAGAGAACACAGAAAATCATCTGAACAAAATAAAGTCAATACAAGATATGAGTAAGGACATACAAATACAAAAGACAAACTAATCCCAAATACTGGAAATGAAAAAAGTAAGTAAAATAAAAAGAGTCTATTCTCTCTCTCCCCCCTCTCTCTTTCTCTGTCACTCAAATAAATGAATAAAAAATAAAATTTTAAAAGACAGGCTAGAGAGATGTATATATGATATGTAATCACCAATAGGATGAACCAAGGAAAAGTCAGAATATCTGAGCTTGACCAAGAAAAATTTGAACATTCTAACAAGAAGGAAGATAAATTAATAAGGAGCTATGCGTGGGACTTTCAAGACATTCACGACACTTGACAATGTCAAATCTAAGAATTCTGGGCATAGAAGCAGGGGAAGAATTTCATTCTAATGGCATAGTAAGTATTTCTTAAGAAAATATCCTAAATTATGAAATGGAATGCCAATGTATGTTCTACTTGGGAGGTATAACCCTGAAATTATAGACTAACTCTTGGAATTTTCCTACATAAGAGTGAGAAAACTGCTTCCAGGAGCAGAGCCTGAGAACTGGGAGAACGTAACTCTTGGGATACCCGAGTGGGCTAGCTTCCCCTAGCAGAAGCCTGAGGAAAATTAGCTGATGCTTTAAGTTTAGTTTAAGCCATTAGAAAACCTGTTGCATCTGCTGTCACTGCTGCTCTGATCTTACTGCAGCTGTGGCTTCTTCTGAACACAGGTACTCATTGGCATTTTTATCAAAAAGCCAAAAACCAGTAATACATGAATAAGTAGTACATTGTATGAGCAAAAGGTAAGGAAATCGCAACGTTGAATAATCTTTAAGCATTTTTAAAGGAAAGGATTTAGCAGTATGACCTGCTGGACTCTGCTGATCCAGAAACAACATACTCTAACCACATATTTAATCACAATAAGCCCACCTGTCTTCTTCAATAGATCAGTGGGCACTTGGTTACTGACCTCATCTTCAATGCTATGATTAAAAGCTCCTCTTATGCACGTATGCCTGCTCTGAGTTGATATTCCAATCAGGCCACTGAGGATGTTGGGCAAAGAGTATACCTTAAGATTATCAGCATCTCTAAACATTGCTTGTCAATATTGATCATCTGTGCTATTCAGGCCTAAGGCAGAGGAAACCCAGTCACATTTCTTTAAGCAAATGGACTATATATTTGTAAGATTAACTGTATGGAAAGTTACAAGTAAATAATCTAGAATCTCACAGCAACAGTCTAAGAAAAACATTTATAAGGTCCATAAGAAATATGCCCACAGTTCTTTCCCATTGCTCATTCCCAAAGTTTGTTTATGTTGTTCATCACCACAAATGTTGATACAGGAGGCATTTAGAACACTAAGCAGATAAGATGAGAAAAGAACCTCCTCTTATCACATTGCAATTAAACTACAAAATATTCAGAACTAAGAGAATATACAGAAATCAATGAGAGAAGCACCAAGTCACCTATAAAGGCAGGCCGTAAGAATAACAACCAACTTCTCAACAGAAACGTTAAGTCAGGAGCTTGGAATGATGCATTTCAAGTTCTTAAAGACAGCTACCAAACCAGACTACTATACTCAGCAAAGCTAAAAGTCATAATTGAAGGAGAAATGGAATTTTCCATGATAAAAGCAGACTAAAGGAATTCATGACCTTAACTAAGCCAACTTTACAAAAAATATTTGAAAGTATCCTTTAGACTGAAGTGAAGGAAAAGAACATACATTAGAACACAGGAAAAATGCATGCAATAGAGGAAGAGCAAAACAACAAGGACATAAAGACTAAAAAATCAACAAAAATGATGGGAATTAATACATACCTCAAATAATAACTCTGAGTATAGTTGGTCTCAATTCTCTAGTCAAAAGACACAGAGAAGAAGAATGAATTGAAAGGCAGGATTCGTCTATTTGGTGCCACCAAGAAATATACCTCTCCATAAGAGACAGATGGCACCTTATGGTAAAAGGCTGGGAACTGGTTGTAGCAGACAGCTTCAGGTTCGCTGGGATGAACTTCCAGACCAGGCACAGTTATGGAGGAAGGGATATTTATTGAAGCTTACAGATCCAGGGGAAGTTCCATAATGGCAGAAAAAGCTGGCCTGCCTTCACAGGACCAAACAGAGAGAGAGAAGCACAAGCCACAAGCCAAAAGCCAAAATCCATATAGCACAGCACACTTCAGGAACTCCAGCTAGGCACACTTTGCATATCTTTAGATTGAAATCTGAAACCCACCATCACACCTTAAGATCCACACAATGGCATTGCCTCCAGCCAGATGGCTAGAGATGCAAACTACAAACAAATAAACAACTGAATATATTGGGGGCCATCTAATCTATTCAAAACACCACACTGGTATTTTCAGCAAATGGGGCTAGGAAACAAGCAAGTATCGCTCTTCTAATAGTTGATAAGATAAAGTTCAAACCAACATGAGTGTGAAGAGGAAAGATCACTTTATAGTGACTGAGGGAGCAATCCAAAAAGAGCACAACTAAACATATACGCACCAAACATGTCAAATCAATTTTATTAAACTAGCATGAGTAGATATAAAGTCACAAATTACCCCCAGCACAATAGTAGTAGGCTGCTTAAATACACTATTCTTACCAAATGACAAATCTCCCTAGCAAAGGCTAAATAGAGAAGCATGTGAACTAAACAAATGGACTTAACAGACATCTACAAAACATTGCATCCAAATGCTGCAAAACTCACACTATTTTCAGCAGTATATGGAACTTTCTCTCTAGTAAGTCATATGTTACAACACAAAGCAAATCTTAACACATGTAGCAAAACTGAAATAATTCCTGGTATTTTATCTGATCACAATAGAATAAAACTACTGAACAACAGCAAGTGAGACCACAGGACATACACAAATGCATGGGAATTAAACAGTACATGACTGAATGGGGAAGAAGTCATTGAAGAATCCAAGAAAAAAATTTTACAAAATCCTAGAATCAAATGGTATTGAAAACACAATATACCAAACCTGTGAGATATGATGAAGTCAGGTCTAAGAAGGAAGTATACAGATATAAGTGCCTACCTTCAGAAATCAAAGAGAAAATAAATTAAAAACTTAGTGATGCACTTCATGTCCTTGGAAAAAGAATAGCAAGCCAAACCTAAAAATCATCACATGGGAAGAAAAATCCTAATCAAGACAGAAATCAAGAAAATAAAACAAGCAAACAAAACAAAATATAAAGAATCAGTGAAACAAAGAACTGGTTCTTTGAAAGTACAAATAAAATTGATAAGCTCTTAAAGGAAATTAAAAGAGAGAGAATACCCAAATAAATAATGCCATAGATAAAAAGGGAGTCATTTAGGTAGATAACAATGAAATTCAGAAAATCCTAAGGATATATCTTTTAAACATATATATTTCACAAAACTGGGAAATCAAAAGAAATGGATAAATGGATAGATAAAAACTTAAATGAAGATGAAATAAACAATTTAAGCAGAACTGTAACAATCAATGAGTTTGAAGCAGTTATAAAACAAAAATCTTCCACCCCAAAAAATGTTCAGCTCCAGATGGTTTCAATGAGAAATTGTGACAGACCTTTAAAAAGAATACCAATGATTCTCAAACTATTCCATAAGGTATAAAATGAAGAAACACAAACTATTTCTATGAAGCCAGTATTGCCATGATACTAAAACTGGATAGACATACAATAACCAAAAAATACAGACCAATCTTCTTTAAGAATATAGATGTAAAAATTCTCAACAAAATACTTGAAAACATATTACAAGAACACATCAAAAAGGTCATTCACCATGATCAAGTTGATTTTATTCCAGAGATGCAGGGATAGTTCAATATAAACAAGCTGATAAACTGAACACACCTTATAAATGGACTCAAAGACAAAAATCACATGATCATCTCAAAAGATACAGAAAAGAAATTTGGAAACATTCAATACCCCTTCATATTAAAACTCCTGAAGGAAATAGGAACATATCTCAACATAATAAAGGTTATATATTATAAACCTACCACCAACATTATATTCAATGGAGTAAAACTCAAAGCATTTCTGCTAAAATCAGGAACAAGACAAGATTGTCCACTTTCTCCATTCTTATTAGTTTATTTTATTTATTTGAGAGAGAGAAAAAGAAAGATAGACTAAGAGAGAGAGAGAGAGGGAGAGAGAGAGCGCACACCAGGGCATCAGCCACTGCAAACAGACTCCAAATGCATGTGCCACCTTGTTCATTTGTTTACATGGGCCCTGGGGAATAGAACCTGGGTCCTTTGGCTTTGCAAGCAAGTACCTTAACCACTAGGCAATCTCTCCAGCCTCTCCACTCTTATTCAATGTAGTGCTGGGCATCTTAGCTAAAGTAATAAAACAAGAGAAAAAAAAAGAGAGATACAAACAGAAAAGGATGAAGTCAAATAATACTTATTTTCTGGGAGTGGCCTTTGGGGTGTTACAGCCCAGCTTCTCCCTTGCCAGAGCTCACTTTACTGTCTTGCTGCTTCCTTCCAGCTGCTGTAGCAAAAAGTAATAACAAGCCTGTACTCTACCATCCTTTCTCTACCATCATCAGGTTTCCCCCATGAGACTAAGTAAAAATAAACTCTTTCCTCCCATCAGTTATTTTTGGTCAGGTATTTTGTCTCAGCAACGGGAATGTTACTACAACATATCCTATGTTTGTGGATTGTAAGAGTCAATGTTGAGAAAAATGACTAGCCTATCAAAAGTGATTTAAAGATTTAATGCACTCCCCATCAAAATTCCAATGCCATTCTTCACTGAAACATTAAAAAAAAAAACACACTAAAATCCATTTGGAAGCACAAAAGACCTAGGACAGCCCAAGCAATCTTGAGCAACAAAAAATAAGGCTTGAGATATAACATACTTGATTTCAAGGTGTATTCCAGAGCTGTAGTTACAAAAAACAGCATGGTATTGGCAAAAAAAAAAAACAGACACATATATCAGTGTAGCCAAACAGAAGTTTCATAAATAAATACATTATCTACATCATCTGATTTTTGACAAAAAAAAATCCAAAAATATTCACTGCAGCAAAGGTAGCTTCTTTAACAAATGATATTGGGGAAATAGGATATCTGTATGTACATGGATAAAACTAGGTCTTTTTCTCTCTTTATGCATAAGAACAGCTACAATGGGATCCAAAACCTTCACTTTAGACCTCGAACTCTGACACTACTAGAGGAAAAACTAAGGAAGACACTTCAAGGTATAGGCATAGATGCAGACTTTCTGAATAGGGCTCCAATCACTCAGGAAATAAGACCAATAATTAACAGATGGGAACACATGAAATTAAAAATCTTTGGTTCAGAAAAGGAAATTTAATTGAGTAAAGAATTAGCCCATAGAACAGGAAGAACACATCCAACAGAGGATTGATATCTACAACATATAGAGAAATAACCCAAAAACCAACCAGAAAGCAAACAAACAGGCTATGGAACTGAACAGACAGTTCTCAAAAGAAGAAATACAAATGGCCAACAAATGTTCTCAAAGTGTTCAACATCCTAAGCCATCAGAGAAAGGCAAATGAAACCACTTTGAGATTCCATTTCACTCAAGTCAGAATGTTATCTTCAAGAAAACAAATGAGGGCTGGAGTGATGGCTTAGCAGTTAAGGCACTTGCCTGCAAAGCCTAAGGACTCAGGTTCAGTTCTATAGTACCTACATAGATGCACAAGATGGTGCGTGTGTCTGGATTCCATTTGAAGTGGCTGGAGGCCCTGGCATGCCCATGCCCATTCATATTCTCCCTCTCTCTCTCCCTCCCCTCTCTCTCTCTCTCTCTCTCTCTGTGTGTGTGTGTGTGTGTGTGTGTGTGTGTGTGTGTGTGTTTCTCTCAAATAAACAAGTGAATAAGTATTTTTAATATTTTTTAAAAAGAGAATAAATGACAACAAATGCTAGAGAGGGTGTAGGAAAAGAAAACCCCTTATTCACTGTTGGTGGGAGTACAAACTCATGCAATTGCTATGAAAATCGGTGTGAAGGTTTCTCAAAAAAAATCTAAAAATAGAGCCACCATATGAACCAGCTATACCACTCCTGGTCATATATCCTATACTCTATCTCAATGATAATTGCTCATCCATGTTTATTGCTGCTCTATTCACAATAGCAAGGAAATGGAATCAGCCTGGGCGCTCATCATCTGATGAATGGATAATGAAAATATGGTACATATACACAATGGAATTATATTTGGCTATAAAGAAAATGAATAGAAACAATTTTCAAGAAAACGGATGAAATCAGAAAATGCACTAAGTGAGATAATACAAGCTCTGAAAGACAAACACTGCATATTCAGTGAAGAATGACATTGGAATTTTGATGGGGAATGCATTACATCACTCATATGAATTGGACTGATGTGTGATACCCTCCTCTCAAGTATATTCTGGTCCTAATGATTTGCTTCTGATGAATAGAATACAGTAAAAATACTGGGATCCCCTGTGAAGGTACAAAAAGACTAGATCGTATCTTGGGCATAGTTCCCCTGTATACTCTCAGGGAAGTCTACTGCTCTATGGTAGGTTGTCTTGGAGGAAGGCCCATGTGGCGAGGAAGCAACGTTCCAGCCAGTAGCCAGCCATTTCCAGCCAATAATCACATGAGTAGCTTGGCAACGCTGTGCCTGGAAGCGGTGACTGTGTACTGACCTGCATGGGCCTGGCTACAGACCCTGAATCAAAGGACCCAGCGCAGCCACATGGAGTCCTGGATCCCAGGAAGGCTGAAGTTGGGTTTGTTGATTCAGCCGCTCAGTGTTTGGTTCATTTGCATGCAGCAACAGATAGCTAATACCCAAACTCAAAAACACAAAAAAGGAAATGCTTTTAAAACTAAGTCACTTGCTGATTTCATTTCCTAGCTATGGTGAATATGGATGTGCAAGCAATGAACATGCATGTGCAAGTGTCTCTGTGGTAGGAAACGGAGTCCTCTGTGTATATGCCCAGGAATGGTATAGATAGAAGACAGTTCAACTTCAGCCTTCTGAGAAACCTCCACACTGGTTTCCATAGTGACTGAACTAGTTCATGTTCCCACCAACAATGACAGGGGGGTCCCCTCTCCCCACACACTCACCAGCATTTGTTTTCTTGATGATAGCCATTCTGATTGGGATAAGATGAAATCTCAAAATGGATTTGAATTTGCATTTCCTTTCTGGATAAGCACATAGAAAAAAATTAAATATTTGTTGGCCATTTGTGTTTCTTGAGAACTGTCGGTTCATTTTGGTAGCCCATTTATTGATTGGCTATTTTATAGGTTTTTTTGTATTTAATTTTTGCAGTGCTTTATATATTCTTGATATTAACCTCATATTTAGATAACAAGCATTTAATCCATTCTGCAGGTGTTCCATTCAGTCTGTTGATAGTTTCCTTTGTTGTGCAGAAACTTCTTAATTTAATGTACACCCATTTATTGGTACTGCAGCCCTTTTTGGAAAGTTCTTACCTATAAGTTCCAGTGAATTCTCTGAGTTTTCCTTATTAGTTTTAGCAATTATGGCTTTAAGTTAAGGTCTCTGATCCATTTTGAATTGATCTTTGTGCAAGGTGAGAGATACGGATCAATTAATGATTGGATAATGAAAATATGGTACACAATGGAATTTTATTCAGCTGCAAAGAAAAATAAAATTATAAAATTTGTAGGAAAATGGATGTAGCTGGAAAAGATCATATGCTAAATGAGTGAACCCAGGCTAAGAAAGATGAAAATCGTAAATTCTCTCACATATGCAGATCTTAACTTTGGATATTTGTGTGTATGAAAACAAGGAGATGTGAAAAGGGGTAGAGGCTATGGAGCTAGATAGCAGACCATGAGATAGGAAGAGGTATGGAGGAAGAACAAAAAGTCACCTGTTACATGAAAGAAGAGGAAGCATCATGGGGGAGGGAGGAGAAAAAATTAGAGAAAGTAAACAAAACAAATTGTCTGAAAAATTATCATAATTAAACCTAATTGTCTATAAGTCCATATGCTAAAAATATTTAAAACATAAAAAGAAGAAAATAAATAAATCACTTGGAAAAATCTGAATGCATTTACTTTTTGTCTGAAATAATCCCATTTGACTCATGGTAGTCACCAAATTGCTGGATGTTCTGCTTTACGGCGCATGTGGGAAGCTGCTACTGGTTGGGGGTGGAGGGGGAGATCCAAGCTTATGAGGACATAAAATGCCATATCTACATGAGTGATCTCCATCTAGGGAAAAAAATGCCTTTGAACTTGGCAATAAAGCACATTCAAGTTAGAAAAGCCTTAGAAGGTAAACCCTTCTCTTTTATCAAGAGTGATGGGCCTTTGTTCAGGGCCTGGAGACAAGGCACATTTGTTACTTCTCATAATGAGCTATTATTATGTGGTGACTGCACAGCATTGCCCTGATACCCCACCCTCCTGAGGACCCATCAAATCAGCTGCACCTCTGTTCCTCATTAATGTTACTGTAAACAAAGCAATAAAGTTGTATATGCCAGTGCTCCAAGCAAATAGACTGCTTTAGGATGTACCACAGTTTCCATGCCTCCTACCTGGTTTCGACTATTCCGTATTACAAGGAAATGTCCTCAGAAAGATAATGAGCTGATAGTAATTTCTGATGGAAAAGAAAAAGTCCTTAAGTCTAGAGCATGCACAATTAAAAACTGAGTGAATGAATCAAGTACTTTAAAAACATCAGTCCTACCACTTGAGTCATAAACATTTCAACATGCCTGATTAACAAATTTTATTTTCTAAAGATAAAAGTTTCATAGAATTTTGAAAATAACCTACAATTAGGAAAAATGCTTGATTTCATTTGTACAACTTATCCATGGGAAAAAGTGAAAAATCTCATGCAAATATGAAACTGTTAAGGTGGCCACCGTTATAAAAAAAAAAAAAAAGTGCTGCAACACATGGGTAATCATTTCCCTATTACTATAATATGATCACAGAGCGGGCTGCCCACACTTTGTCTCTCTGTTCTATAGTAGGTCATGGTAACAATTCTACATTGTGTTATTAGAATAATTGCTGTCAAAGCAAAATGCCTTCCCAGCTCCTTCGTGCCTATAGCAAAGGCCAAACACCTCACTACTAACAGCTGAGGAAACTCGGCCTTCAGTGTCAAGAACCTCCATGTCCACTAAGCACATTCTAAATGCTCTCGATTGCTCCGAGGAGCTCTGTCTACTTTCACAGTTGCCAAAGCAGTAGACAGCTATGCATTATTGGGAGAATCAACCTCAGGACCCAGTGACAAAATAGTTCTGTCAGTTCAGCGCTCCTACAAATTGTTACATTTTGTAACATATCTTCTTCTGTACCGAAGCAATCAAACGCTGTTTGAAAGGATATCCTCTCAAAATTCTGGCTATTTAAAAAAAAAAAATCTAAAAAAGAGGAAGAAACAGCTGCAAAGTACTTACAATGAAACAGGAAACAAATTAAACAATCGTAGATTTTTCCCGAGGAAGCAAAACTATCAAAGGAATGAGAGACAGGAAAGGGGCTGTTCTGTCACTGATTCATTGTCTGTTTGTGTGGACTTCTCTCCTCCATTATGTACACTTTTGTCTTCCATCCGGTTAGAGTGTCCCACAGTGATGCTCTGAACTAGAGATAGCGCTGGGGGGGTGGGGGGCTCTCTTTCTCTCCCTCTATCTGACCTCTGCATTCACTGGAAGTCAACCCTGGGGCTTCCTCCAGGCAATTACAAAAAGTTACTACTTCCTCCAAAAAAGCTGGTACCAGTCTTTCCCAGTACCATTCAGCTGAGCCAAGGCACACGCACCACCTATCCTTATCATATCACTCCTACATCAGATTCTATATGCATGCCAGAACATGTTCAAATATGTATGACCAAATGATGAACAGAAATACCCTCAAAGAAGAAAGTATGCTGTCAAGTTTTAGAGTTTATCCATATTTTTCACTTTATGTTGCATTAGAATGGGAAGGGATCAATTCCATCAACTGTAACAAGGTCATCTTTCCTCCATTTTCAGTACCTGATAATGCCCAACCTTGGATCTTCTTTAATAACTTAGATGGCTGAACACTGATTTAAAATCGCTGTTTTATCTTGATAAATTGACTTCAGTGTCTGTCTGCTTCTTTCTAGGGACATTGTCTTCCTTGACATAAATGGTGCTATCAGTTCTAAGTCCTGTTGCTAGGGAAGTAGGCACCCCTTTTATGGTGTGAATTCAGACTTTGTCTCCATTGTTTTTAATGCCAATAGTAATGAGGAACAGTCTCTGACCTAGTGAAACCCTTGCCACCAGAACAACATTCAAAACGTCAATGATATGGACTAACGCCTCAATTCCAGCCTCTCATGAAGCCAGGTGACTTCAGTGAGCCTCTACCTATTTAGAACGCTTAACCTTGAACACTTCAGGTCAGACACAGAGAGAACTGGTACTGAGAACTGAGTGGCGTAAACAGCAACCTTAAGAGGCATGTGCGCCTATCCATTCAATAGCACCCCCTATGCCCCACGGCTGTCTCAGTCTCTCTCTCACTCTAGTCTAATTAATCTTTCCTTTTGATATCAACACTCTCCCTTCCCACCTTAATAAGTCACAGAAGTTTAAACATTTACTGGAGGGATGCTTCACTGAGAGAAGTAGAGGAGCTTTTCCAATCATATTTTTGGCTCCGTTTAGGTTCACATCAGCTCATGGATTTGGGATTGCTTGATTTTTTTTCACCCCAATAAAAACACTTAGGAGTGGAGAGATAGCTTAGCATTTAAGGTGCTTGCCTGCAAGGCCTAAGGACCCTTGTTGAACTCTCCAGATCCCACATTAACCAGATACACAAAGGTGAGGCAAGTGCAAGCTCACACATGCCCACTAGGTGGAGCAAGCGTCCGCAGTTTGATTTCAGTGGCTGAGGCCTTGTTGTACCAATTCTCTTTCTCACTTTCTCTCTCTCTCTCTCTCTCCCCTCTCTCTAAAATAAAAAAAGTTAAAACAAAATCACTCAGATAACAAAATATGCAGACTCAGAGGATATTTCACTTTTCATGTAGCTTTTCTTATACTCTAGATTTGCTAACAATGCATCGTTTCAGGGCTTTGAGTGGTTGCTTTGGCCTGAACATCTACCTCCAAAAAGCAGGTACACTATTCACAGCCACTTGTGAGAGTAGGCTGGATGGATTTTGTGAAAACTGTGCAGAGATTTGGGTTGTCTCCACAAATACCTACGTTATGTCACTTGGCAAGTTTCCACTGGGGGACAGGAGACTGCAGAATTCTGCAACTCTTAGACTATCTGCAGAAAACGTCAAGAGGCAATGTACTCCCCTCCAATTCCAGCCAACTGCACTCTTAGCCACGCCCCAGACATGTAAATCACTAGGACCTTTGGCCACTTTGGAACAGGGACCGTTTCCTGTTTATTACTCTATATCCAGTTTCTATTCCAATTTTCTGATTATAGTAAACATTCACTAAATATTTACTGAAAGCTTAAGTAAATTCTTGTCTTTTTTTTTTTTTTTTTGCCAACCTGCAATGTCTTCTGCCCAGCAACATGTCACAAATTTACAATTAGCTCAATGTTTGTCACTACAGAACCTCAATAAAAAGCCATGCTTTCTGAATTGAAAGAGTTCTATAGGGATGATTCAATAAGATTCCCACGCAGCAGAATTCTATGCAGCAGTTAGAAATAATGACTGTCTGCATGGAAATGAACATGGAAACACATTCACGACACAAAACTGAAATAAAGTACATTATAAAATTGTATATAGTAAGGCAGATCCATGGGTAAGTACTATGAATATTCCTCACTTAAAAGAAATTGAAGTTCATAAATGATATACAACTCTTATGGCATCAAACTAATAGAAAAGTTAATTCCATTCAAGTTGGCTCCAAAATCAGTTTGTGTTACTCTACCACCTCTCTTATAAGAATGTATCATACTATTAACATTGGTTGTTTCTGGGAAGAAAGATTAAAGGAAGAACTTTCACAGTTGAGAACAAGGCTTAGCCTCTGTCTTTGGAGGCTGGAGACAGAGTGCTGTGTGCACAGGAAGCCAAGAGAGTGCTAGGGACTAAGAGAGAAAACCCTTTCCTGTGGGCCTCTGTGTGGGCAGACACACCCTTCTTCTAGGCCTCCTTTGTCTTTCATTTACTTCTTTAGTTAAAAATGGGGCAGGACTAGGACTAGGGAGATGACTCAGTGGTTAAGGAATTTACCTACAAAGCCTAAAGACCAGGGTTCAATTCCCCAGTACCCACGTAAAGCCAGATGCACAAAGTGGTGTATGCATCTGGAGTTTGTTTGAAGTGGCAGGAGGCCCTGGTGTGCCCAGTCTCTCTCTCTCTCTCTCTCTTTCTCTCTCCCATAAATAAAAATATTCTTAAAAAGAGTCCACTGTGTCCCAGCCACTTTATCAGTAAAAATCCACATAGAAATTCCAATTAAGATTTCATATTAACAATAGCAAGAGAGAAGGGAGCTATGTTCCATGAGTATCTTCTAAGTATACTAAGTGTCTTCTACTTCAATAGATATCATTTTGAAGTTGTTTTATTTTGTTTTAGTTTGGTTAGCCCTTAGAAAAAATAAACAGTGGCTTTTCTTTTTCTCCTAGACAGATCTGGAATGTGCTAGTTTGTGTTGTAGACTACCTGAAATTACAACCTTGAAACCAAAGGAATATTAGCTCCAACTGCCTCCATATCCTTGGAAATATACCCCAAGGTCCCAAAAAGTCTCTTCCTGCAGCCTCTCCCCAGATGGTGACAATAGTGGACAAGATTGTCATTTGATCCTAGAGAGTCATATGTTAACATACAGCATGTAGGAATGACAAGCACACTTGTCCAACACAGTCTGCAGCCTGGGTGAATCAGAGGTGGCAGTGTCTCCCAGACATTCCCTTGGTAGAAACACCTTCTCTGTTACACAGCAGGGCTCTCTGGGTTTGCCCAGCCACTCACTCCAGGCCCAGCTGACGCTCCATCCCTGTGCATCTGGTCCTACCTCTTCATACCCCGCTAGCAGCTAGTGTGAGGACCATTTTCTGGTTCAGGCAAGTGTGAATACTTCAGAGGGGAAGTCAGGCGATAAGCTTTACTTCATGTTCAACTTCAAAAGGCTCTTTGGCTGTTACAAGTTGGATATATAAGTCATCCTCTCACATCTAGGACCTACATTTCTTTTAGAAAAAGAATTATATCTTTGGTGATCCTGCTAGAAAATTCATCAGGTACACATACTGACCTCAGGAAATAAAGGTAAGGGCAGGAATATTCTGCTAAGGAAGACAGTACTGTTTGCTGCTGCAGGAGCGAAGAGAACAGAGGCCAGGGCTAGAAATGAAGCCAGTTAAAGGAGCAACCCTGCTACACATAGCGTGGGCTCCTCCTGGGGCCATAGAGACCCTCAGCAGTCACCATGGAAACCACAGCTGTGGTGAGGCTCTGAAGGCACTCAGCTTTGTCTCTATTCCGATATGGAACAGATTCAAGCAGGACAATGGGTAGGAAAGCCCTTGGCAGGAAGACCTGGGAATCTGCAGACATCATCTGAAGGCTCTGGGCTCTTGAAGGCTGTGCCCTTGGGCCATAAGGGACATGGGGGCTTTGTATGACCACTGCTATGTGCACGTCTGATACCCAAATGGTCTACTTGCATTTCAATTCAAAGGTCAATCCATTCAAGAGTAAGAGACAGGATGGAGACCTTAGCTACTGAATACCTGGTGAAATGAAGTTCTCTTTTTGTAATCTTTTGCTGACCCAATCAAATTGTCAGCACATATGCCAGAGAAAGTAACCTAACCACACTGATCAGGTACAATGGTCTCCTCTCGCGTGACTCAGACTAAAACCATAGGAAGTAAGTAGTGCCTTCATTCTCCTTGTGGAGAAAGAAGAAACAGAAGCTATAAGGTGTCACGTGATCACAAGATCTCTAAGGCTGGGTTGTCCAGCCAGAATGCACAAGTCAGGCATTTTCATTAAAAAAAAAATAAATAAATAAACTAAATAAAACTAGCTGGGCATGGTGGTGCATGCCTTTAATCCCAGCACTTGGGAGGCAGAGGTAGGACGATCACTGTGAGTTTGAGACTACCCTGAGACAACATAGTAAATTCCAGGTCAACCTGGGCTAGAGCAAAACCCTACCTCAAAAACCCAAAAAACAAAAAAGCACGCAAACAACAACAACAAAAACCCTAACATGCATTAATTTACATGTCAATGGGGTTTAGTGTAATATTTCCACACATTCATGCACTGACCAAATCAGCAATTGTTATTTCTACCTACTTATCATTTAATTAGAATGCTTTAGAAACTTCAAGATCTTCTCTTGTGGATCATCATGAGATATCTGGTAGCTCCACTGTGGATTGTAGTAACTCACTGTGCTATGAAACGCCAGCTCTTACTCTTTCTATTGAACTGTGTCTTGGTACCCTTATCCAGTCTCCCTCTGTCCTCTCTCACCCCCTACCCTGGGCTCTTGCTGCTTCCGTACCACTTACTGCTCATGCCTGTACCCAGGAAGCAATAGTCTAAGAATCAAAACTACATCTCAATTCCAAACACCTTCTGCTTCCTGACAAAGGCTCACTCCACATCACTCTAAATCCCTTTAAGTCCAGAAGATTGACCAGCAGCCTCAGGCCATCATCACTACACAATTCTCAGAAGTCATATGTTTGCTAGTCTCCAAATATTCAAAACCTTTACACTCCTCCTTTGCTTTTGATGGACTGTCCAATTTCCTGAAATGCCTGATCTTCTATTCCCTTTCAAATGCGTCAGAAAAATTCTAGCACAGTAGGTTCATTTGTTGGCTCCAGCCCTCTAATATGCTGGAGGGGGCATTCTTAGTACACACAGCTTTTCGGTTTTGATTTTATACACTATCAATTGATAATAAGCTAGAAGCCAGCTATCTGGTCTTGATGAAGTATGAAGAGGTTTCTTATCCTGCCTTCTTGCTGGGTGCCCTTTTCCTATAGTAAGGCTATGATTTCCTAGCCATTATACTGTTTCATGTTTTCAATGACACTCAGAAAATACCACTTTGGGAAGGAAGGGATGGAGAGAGGAAGGGAAGGATGTAAAAAAAGGGAGAGAGGGAGGGAGTGAGAGGAGAAAGAAGAAAGGGAGGGAGGGAGGGAAAGAGGGAGTGAGAATGAAGGAAGGAAGGAAGAAAGGAAGAGAGAGAGGAAGGAAAGAAGAAGAAGGAAAGAAGGAAGAGAGAGGAAGGAAGGGAGGGAGAGAGAGAGGAAGAAAGGGAGGGAGGAGGGAGGAAGGAAAGATGTGAGATGGAAGGAAAAGTGTGCTTCTTATAATGAAAACCTTAGTAGACATGTGGTACTCTGAATCCTGTGTATATGCAGGGCAGAGGCTATAAATGAATCCCCTTTGTATACCCAGAATCAAGTAAGTATAATGTCCTGGTAACAGAGTGAATGATAACAAATATACATTACATACAAAAAGCTATTAGACACAGATATTTTAAAGTTGCTAATACAGGGACTGGAGAGATGCCTTAGTGGCTAAGGCATTTGTCTGAAAATCCAAAGGACCCAGGTACAATTTCCTAGCACCCACACAGCCCAGATGTACAAAGGTGGCACATGTGTCTGGAGTTTGTTTGCAATGTCTGAAGGCCCTGGCATGCCCATTCTCATTCTCTTTCTCTTTCCTTCTCTCTCTGTATCAAATAAATAAATACATAAAAATATAAAAAATGTCTAATATGCCCAAAATGGGAAATGTTGAAATTATTAGGGTGATAAAATTAATTATTTTAAAGTTGGCTTTTTACAAATACCATCTTGTGATATAAAAATATAGTAGTATAAAAATCCAACAATGTAGTCTTAAGATGTTAATGAAATTAAGTTAAAAAAAAATACTTGAGGACTGGAGATATGACTTAGCAGTTAAGGTGCTTGCTTGCAAAGTCTAATTCCCCAGTACCACGTAAGCCAGATGCACAAGGTGGCACGTGCTTCTGGAGTTTGTTTGCAGTGGCTGGATGCCCTGCCATGCCCATATTCTCTCTCTCTCTCTCTCAAAATAAGTAATTAAAAAAAAAAAGAGTGATCTGATCTTATTCATAGCATGATAGGAAATTGACCAAACCCATTTTCTAGGGTTTGAAGGTTTGCATGCCCTATTCCCAAACTCATGTCCTAACCTTCAAGATGGCAGGATTACGAAGTATTGGGAGGTATGGAGTTAGTGCACTTTCAACAGTGTAGATTGAGAGGACACAATAAGAAGGTATCGACTACAACTGAGGAAATAGGGCGTCACTAGACAATCTGCTGGTGCCTTGACCATGGACTTCCATCAAGAATTGTGAACGATAACTGTCTGTTGCTTATCCAATATTTGAAATTTGATGATGGCAGCTAGAAGAGACTGCAACATGACCTTTAACACTGCATGTAACTCGAGTGCTATCAGAGCTTGGGTGTTGGGAGTGGAGCACCCGTATACCTCACCACCTTTGAACCCCAGTTCATCTCATCTAAGTTTGTGTATATGACTCTAGATGGCAAAACAAAACATTTTTCCTCCGTAAGTAAATATGACTACAGTGTGATTCTCAAAGAGTCCATAACCCAGCATGGATTGCAATGACCGGCTTGCTATTCTGGTGCTTTCTATTAAAACGGATTGGTCTGTTTCCCACTTTGTTCATGTGCCTCTCAACACCCTCTTGTCACAAGTCTCCTCCCTCACTCTTTGCACAGCTATCCATCAAGAGCACATAAAACTTCCAAATTCAGGGTTTTACCTGTGTGCCTGCCTGCCCATGTAAAATTGTCATCTTTCTCCCTAGGAATCCATTCCAGTATCTGAGTCAAGATGTGGATAGCAGACCACCAGAGGATGCCCCTATTGACTTCCCTTCCACCTCTCACCCTCTAAGCACTCTGGTAACTGAGTCACAGCCACGTGTCAGACCCTTGTGCTACTGCCTCATTTCTGCTTCTTTCTTGGCCTTCCTGTAAAATATACTGCTTCCTGGATTGTCTGCCTGATTCACTCCAATATCTCCTTCTGAAAGGCATCACCAGGACACCAGCTGCCCAAGTGAGGCACTTCCCTGCCTACGTTTCAATATATTTGCAAAGACTGCAACATATACTTTCAACACTTGGCCCAAGACTTTTCCACACAATTGTAAGTACCTGAAGACAGAAACTTGTTTAATTCCCTCCTATATCCCAACAGATGGAAAGTCCTAAAGTGAATACATGGAGGTACAATGCCAAGTCAATAAGCATGATGAAGGCACCTCACCTTGATACTCTTCTAAAATCTGTTTAAAGTACTATGACATATCTCCTTAATTCAGAAAATTCCCCGTGGCTTCCTACCCTTTAGATTTCTGTAGTAGCCAACAGCTCACTTCTGCATGCATAGATATGGAGAGCGCTCCTTGCTCTGATTGAATTATACTGATCCCTGACACCATTCATTTGCCCATTACTGTCTCTATCAAATGTACTATTTCTTAGCTACAAATAGAGAAGGCAATCCCATCCTAGCAGAACACAAGTAGTAAACTCAGATTGGATGGCTGAAAGCTATGTAATTAAGGGACATATTGATTGGTGTGATTTAGGATTTAAAAAAATGCTACCAATGATAATAGGGAACCATAGGCTATTAACAGTGGGTAGTTAATAATTACTCCTGTAAGCACTCAGAGCTTAACTCACATTAATCTGTCTCAAGAACTACAGGCAGTGTAAGGATTGATAACCATTGCTATGGTCTATCAAAGTGCAGTTCACCTATGTGTGTCTTGAGATGAGAGTGTTTAACAGGATACATAGAGGAGCTACCTAGTAATATCTGCAATCTATTGTTGGAATGATTTAAAACTAGAGAACACAATATACAGTCAAGCATTTTCAATAGAAAAGGTAGAAATTAGCTCAAGAAGCCATTTACTTCCCCGAGAGATGAGAGTCTAAATGGTGATGACTGGGATTGAATTACTGATGGCCTCAGTAGGCTCCTAGATACATTTCTGGCCCAGGACTCTTAGAAGTGGAAGCACGTGCAGTAATTTGATTGCCCAACTAATGCTTGAATTTGGTTTTTTAATTTTTTTTTTTTAATATGAGAGAGAGAGAGAGAAAGAGAGAGATTTGGCATGCCAGGGTCTCCAGCCACTGCAATCAAACTCCAGACACATGCACCTTGTGCACATGTCACATCATGTGTCTGACTTATGTGGGATCTGGAGAGTGGCAGAGGGATCCTTAGGCTTTGCAAGAAAGTGCTTTAACCACTAAACCATCTCTCTGGCCCCTTGAATTCAGTTTTTAAGAGACAGCTTGAGGAACTGAGTTGTAGGATGGGGAGACATTCCTCAACCAAGGAATAGAGCCACCCACCAACATTACTGCACACTGTTGGATTGTGTTAGACTCCCATGCAATCTACCCATAACACACTGGTATTAAGCTGATAGCACAGGAATGTGGAGGGAATGGAGAGCACGTGTCCTCAAATGTACCCTCTGAGCAAGCAGTACTTCTCAGAGATCCTCAGGAGTTGGCAAAGGAGACTCCCCATAGCCTGAGGAGTCAAGAAATCCCTCCCAGCTCTGTCCAATTAGCAGCCCCAGTCCTTTCCTGTACCTCACTCTGAACTCTGACTCCAGGGAAGAGAGCGCATAAGACTTGCATTAGGAATTCTGAAACTGGGCCTAATGGTATGGCGCCAGCCCACGCCCTTGTGAGAGAAGGCCAGGAAGAGGCAGCAGGACGTCTCTCCATCCTGACACTGTGGTTCTGATGCTAGGCCTCTTGCTCAGCTCAGCAGCCAAGGCTCTTCTGTGCTATTGATCCTGCATCACAGAGCTGGTAACCACCCTTTCCTGGAACAGGCAACTGACAAGCTGACCTTTCACGGGCCACTGCCAGATCTGCTCCATCAGATTAAATACTGAGGAAGAGGGGGAGGGTCCGAGAGGGAGAGAGCAAGTGGGGAAGAGAAGTGGGGGAGGGAAGGAGGTAGGAAGAAAGGGAAGAAGAAAAGGGAAAGAAACAACTGCTGGACCAAAAATAATGAGGGGTTGGGGGTTACAGCTCAGCAGGACAGCAATTCACTAGCATGCATGGGTCCCTGGAGTCAACCTCAGGGAAGGGCACAGAAGTAGATTACAGGGATGGAAAGGAGAGAGGAAGGAAGAAAAGTATGTATTATACTTGACTTTATGTTTAGAAATGGAAATAAATAATAGAGCACCCAATGTATGAGGCACTGAATTTGACAAAATGTAATGGCTTTAGAACCTCCTCAGGCCAGACTGCACAAATGGTCTGGAGATCTATTTCCGACTTGCAGGGGTGGGGAAGTCAGAGGAGACAAGAGGGCACAGGAAGTCAATTACTTCTAGGCAAACTGCCCAATAAGTTTGAAGAATAAATATAGGCAAAAAATAGAAGCACAACCACTTTATCTTTCCAATCAAGGTTTCACAAATAGCCTCCACTTCTTGGGGTGCAGGGCATTTGCTTTAAAAAAAAAAAAGTAGTGTGCATTTGCATAAGTAAGAAAAGCTGGGGGAGTTCAGACAGCCAAAAGCCTAAGACTTCATGGATCAGAATGCCAATGTACATGAGATGTAACCTCCTTAATCTCTGTCTGAAATTAAAGTCCTCTATTAAATTGATAGGTATAGTTAAGAAAATAACAAAAGTAGTAACTTTGAATATTGGCATTAACAAATGGATTATTATATGGAAAAACTACTCCAGGACAATAGTTATTTAAGCAAAGGCATTCAGCAACAACTTATTAGACATGAATGTTTCTGATTCTGTTATAATGTCTAAAACATGGGATACACAGGCTATTTTGTGGGAGACATGGAGCTTAGTAAGATAATAGGACCATGCCCAGAAAAGGGCTGGTTGGCCCACATGAGAACCTCAGAAAGGCCAATTCTCCTTATAATACTACTGTAGTTGTTGGGAGCATCTTCTGGGGATAAAGACTTGTCAGCTGCTGGGTCCTGATTCAATTCCTTAAAGCAGAGGTTGGTAACTGAGCCCCAGCTTCCAAGGACAAACAGTCCCAAATAAGCAACAAGATAACCTCACTTCTGTCACCATACCAGCACTAGATATTGGAAAAGCATCTTTCCCTTCTGAAACTCCCGACATCCAGTAAAATGTCAGCCAAAATGTCGGCCTGTGGCTGGTACCATAGAAACCCATATCCTGGAAGTTAGACTAAAAGGTTGAACCCTCAACAGGACCTTAGGGGGAACACCTGAATCAAAGGGCCCTGGAGAGGGTGAGATGAAGCCCAACCCTAAATTTCTCCTGTTTCTCTTTTTCTCTGTCTTTTTCTTTTTTCTTGTCTTTTTCTTTTTTCTTTTCCCTTGGCACTTGCCTGTAATTCCCTGTACCCAGACATGGTTAGCATCCACAACAAGCTGTTGATCAGGGAGACCTACAAGGTCTCCCAAAACAAACAAGACAGACTTCTTTCAGAGCATTCGATTACCCACCAGAGGTAAATGGTAAGACCCTATTGCTGAAGACACCACACACTGTTGGCACAGACCATGGAGAGACTTGGTTGGAATCCAGAGGAGAGCCAGTCTCCAGACAATTAGCCCATCTAGTGCTGGAAGATGCTACATGAGCTACCAGGGGAGAGGGAAAGGAGTCAACATCTGTCTGAGAAACTGAAAGTCTAAGCAACTCAGAAGCAAACAATCTGACATGATGCTCACACAAGTGCAATAGTGGCACACAGCCATGGTGGGTAACCAACTGCTCTTGGATTGGCTAACGGATCCACTCAATGGAAAGGAAACTGTATCTGGAACTGGGAAACAAGTCAGAATCATATGCAGATAATGATTCTGCTTTCCATTGTCAAGCTCCCACTAATATCGGGCTATAATAGGGTCTACACCCTTTAAATTCTCCCTAAATTAATAATGGTTATCCCATTTAACTGGTGCTGATTTCACTCTCCGTTGGAGTTTCTGCTTCTCTTTTTCAGATGGGAGTGGAACCTGAGGAGGTAAACCACCCAGTGCACTTTACCCCGGCGCCAGCTGAAAACACAGAGGAATTAGGTAAATGAGCAAGAGTGCTGTTTTCTCTGTGAACCTGATATCAGCACAAGGGTGATGGAGATAGACACTGAGGACACTCAACACCTACCAAACCAAAGATCCAGAGGCTCCTAAGAGCCCATCACTGAAGTAGATTCAAACTGCACCCAACATGGCTCAGGGAATTTTATGGAAGAGGAGGTGGATACATGGTTAGAGCCACAAGTTGGCACATTATGCACAGAGACATTGCTTCTCCCCCATAACTGACTGATGCCCCCATAATGCATGGCCCCCAATCCCCATGGGGTTGACCTGCATCCCCAATGAGGAGTGCCTCTTCGGAAAAGGGGCAGGGTTGGGGGGAAAGGATAGTACCAGCATGTGTTGTTTACATACTAAGTATGTCCATATCCAATAAAAATAAATTTAAAAAATAAATGAATTGAGTCAGGTAATCAGATCTCAGTGTGCATACATGAACACAGATTTTAAATACTTTAGAAAAACAATTTTATTCATATGTGAAAGATGATCTGGGTTTAATATTTACACATCATGTAACATCATATATATGTATATCAAAACACATCAAATTTTCCACCATTATCAATCATGTTCTACCTAAATCTGTAAAGCATCTTCCAACAATTTTATTGTGCCATCTTTATTTTCCTGCATTATATTAAAACAGTGTTTATAATTGGTCATCACAATAAAAGTCTGCAAATGAAAAGAAAAAGGTAGGCTTGTGGTATTGTAAGATACACCAGTATCCCAATGAAGGACTCACAAGGGTTTGTTATACATAGCTTAATTTCACTAAGAAAAGTGGTTAAAAAGTCTAAGATCAAGAATACACTGGGGGCGTGGTGGCGCACGCCTTTAATCCCAGCACTCGGGAGGCAGAGGTAGGAGCATCACCATGAGTTCGAGGCCACCCTGAGACTCCATACTGAATTCCAGGTCAGCCTAGGCTAGAGTGAGACCCTACCTCGAAAAAAAAAAAAAAAAAAAAAAAGAATACACTGGGCTGCCGGGCGTGGTGGAGCACACCTTTAATCCCAGAACTTGGGAGGCAGAGGTAAGAGGATCACCATGAGTTCAAGGCCACCCTGAGATTACATAGTAAATTCCAGGTCAGCCTGAGCTAGAGCAAAACCCTACCTCAAAAAACAAAACAGAAAACAAAAAACAAAACGAAAAAAAGGATACACTGGGCTGAAGAGATGGCTTAGCCATTAAGGTACTTGCTTACAAGCCTGATGGCCCAGGATCAAATCTCTAGTACCTGTGTAAAGCCAGATGCATAAAGTGGTACATACATCTGGAGTTTGTTTGCAGTGGGAAGAGGCCCTGATGTGCCCATCATTCTCTTTCTTTCTCTTTATCTCTTTCCCTCTATTTTTCTCTTTCCCTCTCCTTGTTTATAGATAATAATTAATAAATTTAAAGGAAAAGGTACATTATCACAAACACTATGGATAAAAGTAAAGAACCAGAAAAAATAATGATAGGGACATGGCTGTGGAGATAAGAAAAGTCCAACCTATATAGTATGCTGTTTCTCCACTTGATATCTGATAAGGATATTCACAAGGACATTGTCAAATATAGCAAATTACAAATAAATATATAGCATATCATTCTATGTTGTTAAGAAATTTATATATTCATGGCCAGAAAGATAGCTCAGCACTTAAAGGCACTTGCTTACAAAGGATGATAGCCCTGGTTCAATTCTCTAGTACCTATGTAAAGCCAGATGCATAAAGTGGCACATGCATTTGGATTTCATTTGCTGAGGCAGGAGGCCCTGGCATGCTCATATACTTTCACACACTGTCTCTCTCACTCTCTCCCTTTCTTTGTAAAATAAATACTTTTTATAAAAGTAAACTTACATACTCATTTGATAAAAGCAACAGTAAGCAGACTTAAAAAATATTAGCATAGTCACACACTAGCAATGTGTATTTATAGATTTGAGTCTACATGTTCTCTAGAATTAACACAATTGCTTTTGTCATGAGGAATAAATTCTTAATTTAAATTTGTTGATAAGGTCCATGAAAGAAACATTTTTACCCAGTCAAGTATAAACATGGGCTGGAGAGGACACCTAGCAGTTAAGGTGCTTTCCTGTGAAGCTTAAGGACTCATGTTTGACTCTCCAGGTCCCATGTAAGCCAGACGCAATGACGCAAGCACGCAATGTCACACATGCACACAAGGGGACACATGTGTCTGGATTTTCAATAGCAGTGGCTAGAGGCCCTGGCATGCCAATTCTCTCTCTCTCTCTCTCTCCTCTCTCTCATAAAAAGGCCAGTCTGTTGGCTTGCCTCAAAAATAAATAAATAAATAAAAGGAGAAATGTAACTAGGATGTGCAATCTCAACTGAACTTGGCATATATTTGAACAGAGTTTTGTAAAGCAGGAAAGTGGTTCATAAATGAGGTTTCCTCTTTGCCTTTCAATATGCTAGCCTATGACAAGGGTTGGAGTTAAGGAAATATGGCACTCAGAGCTTCTCTGCCCATCATTTCCCCCACAGTGTCCACATCCCTTTTCATTAGTGAATAGCAGATTGCACATCTCAGGTCCCTCTCTGTCAAAAATATGTTCAAAAAAAAAAAAAAAGCTGTCTATGTGAATAAGGTATTCTTTTAACCAACCATTTTCACTTGCCTTGTCTAGCAAGCCTGAGAACTTCCTACAATGGAATGCAGCTGAGGAGAGTAGGACCATGTGACTTGCAGAATGTTTTCAAGGAAGGATCCTAATGGCACTATAGCTTTAGCAGGCTTGCTTGCTAACTAGTGCTACAGGGAAATGATAGTAGGAGGTACCTTGTTAAGTAGCCTAGTAGAAAACAGTGTCCTTTCCCTCTCTGTTATAAAGTAACCTGTGATTGATGGAAATCTTGGGCCTCCTGAGTAAGACAGGGCAGGTAATTTGGGTGATGACCCTATAGAGACAACAACACATTCTCCTGTGGCAAACCCTAATGAGCATCTTGATACAATTCTAAAATCACTTTAGAAGCCAAGCGTGATGTGCAAACCTGCAGCCCCAGCTACTGAGGAGGCTGAGGCAAGAGGATCCCTTTAAGCCCAGGAGCTAAAAGCCTGGACTACATAGTAAGATCTGGCTCCACCTGGCCCAACCAAAGATTAAGTAAAGAAAATAAAGAAAAAAAAAAATAAAACCACTTCATGTTAATGTTCACAATTTGATGAGCAATACTCAACAAACAATAACTTAAGTAGGATTTCATTTATTTTTCCATCATTTTCAGACTGTAAAGAATCTAATAAGGAGAATGCAGGTGGACCTGACGTGATCAAATGCTTATAGCCAACCAGTTTGGGACTCTGGATACACTCTTCCAGAAAATTCACAGTCAAAAGATGGAGTTATCTTTGGCATTCAATCTCTTCACTGACCATCTTAAACGATTTTAAAAGCAAATGTTCCAAAGCTTTAGTATATGTATGCTGAACCTACCTTTTCTAGACTCAGCACCATGAAGGTAACTGAAGCATGTTTTCTGTCCACCCCACCCTCAGTGCCTGGCACAGAGCCCAGAGCCCCTTAAGTATTCAATCAGGAGGTACTAAGTGACTGAATATTAAATGCACACCAGTTTAAGCTTAGTGACTGGGATGCCTAACAGGATCGAGTGCTCAACTCTAAGGATTTCATTAGCTCTGTTAGAGCCCACCTTTAACACACATGGAAGTTCACCCTCCCAAACCACTGAAGTGGTCATTTTTCATAGAAATTTTACACCTGGAACATGAGACTGAGAGACTGTCATGATGTCACATAGAGAGAAACATAGTTCTGTTCGAACTCAAACTCAGCGCTTTGATTTGAAATTCATGTTCTTTCATTATCTTACAGCTGCCATGGTGGGAAAAGCAACTTGGTCCTCTCAAAGATACAGTAAAAGAAAGAAGAATTTGAAATTCTCGGGGTGACAGCAACTAAAAGGGATCTGCTAAGTCACTCTGGCCTGCACTCAGAAGCCTTATGAGGACAGGCATCAGAAACTACATGTAGGGCTAGAGACATGGCTTCGCTGTTAAGGTGCTTGCCTGCGAAGCCTAGGGACTCAGGTTCGATTCCCCAGTACCAATGAAAGCCAGATGCACAGGGTGGCACAGGTATCTGGAGTTCGTTTGCAGTTGCTAGAGGCCCTGGTGTACCCAATCTCTCCCTCTCTCTCTCTCTCTCATAAATAAATAAAATCTTTAAAAAAAGAGAAAAGAAAAAAAAAAAAACTACACATACCCCAGACCTCCCCACCTAGCTCCAGCTGTCGTTTTACTTTAAAAAAGTGAACAAGCTCCATTTCAATTTTTCTATATGGATTCTCAGGGAGAAAGAAAATAAAGAGCTTATTATTCTACATAAATTATAAAATACCTTTAAACATTGCTGGGATCATTCTTCAGCTCCTGTAAAAATGTCTCTGCCTTGTAAACATTAGTCTGCAAATTTAGAAGCACTTAATAAAACGTCACATGAAGGATGTCCGGATGAAGTGTCACCTAAACTCTCCAGCTCGTGTTCACATCTTAAACATGGCCCACTGGGGCCCCGGGGCCATGTTTTATATGCCTCTGACACTATGCCACCACATACCTGGGGCTGGAGGGGAGCCTGCTCTCTTTCTCACTCATTCCTCCAGTCTCTTCATGCATGCTGAGGGGACCCTGCATGGGTTCTGCCAAATGATGGAAAGATCTAAAAGTTTGCCACATGGGAGCCAGTTGAAATGACCATTAACTACTGAGACTTGCCCAAGAATGAACAATCTGTCTTCCATTTGTAGATCAGAAATCAAAGCATAAACTTAATCATCACACAGAGTTGAAGTCTAGACATTGGTTTCCTTCCTTTTTCTCTCTTAATCTAGTAAGAAACACAGAAAATGTCCCTTCCTTACCATGCAGGAGACAGGAGAAAGAAAAAAAACAATGCCACATAGTGCCCAGATGAGGAGAGAGTTTATGTCCACTCTGATCTAGCTTTCCGTGTAACAGTGAGGGAACTGACACCCGGCACGGTGAAGTGAGCCTCGCCAGATCCAGGCCGAACCAGAACACAGGCCACATGCCTACTTCACCTTCCATCTTTAGGGTTAATTCTTGCGGCCAAAGACATATCTGAAGAATATATGAGCCACTACAGCCTCACAGAAATTGAGTGAAAATTCTTTTATTCATACCAAGTAAGAAAGAAGAAAGAAATAGGCAAAACCTGTTTTGTGGTTTATGGAAATGAATAACCTCAACTTGAACTTGCTTTGGAGGACTCCTGGATCCTAAATCAGAATGTAGACCAATGTGGAAGTTTTTGTCTAAGTTGCTCTGAAATCTGTTGTGGATTAAGGGAATATCAGAAATGAATCAGCCATTCTCCCCTTCCCTCACTGGACTCCTGGACTTACAAAAATAATACTCCGGCCCAGATGTTCATTAAGGCCCTTCATTTATTTGTAGTCAGCTGAAGCAGAAGAGTATAAACCAGATTCAGATGCCATGAAGGAGAACTGTCACCAGTTCCAAGTCCAACACTGTGAAACCTTTCTTGTGTTTATGCTAAAGGCAAGGCTTTGGGCTCAATGTGGCTTTGACTCCGATCTCCGCCGACTGGAAGGAACCATGAGAACACACAGAGCTGAATTGAAGTGGCTCAGCTCTCAGCCAGGCCAACCAGCTTGGGTCCCTCGTGTCAGTCCCTAAGGTAGCTGAGACACAGTTCAGCTCATAGCTTCTGTGTGACCTGACTTCCGTATTTCCATGCATAGCTGTAACAGAGCCCCACAGTGAAAAAAAAAAATACATATATTAGATATAGCTACAAGGGCACAAGAGCTATGTCAGGTCAATGTCCCCAAATAGCCTTGATGTCCTGGGCTTTGGGTCCTATGTTACAAATCCAAACACACTGGCTAGTACCTGCTTGGTGTGAATGTGATCCCACAGGAAGCAGGCATATAAAGACAGAGGTCAGAGCAGAATGTGTGTTCTCGCCTCCACGCCTGAGATCTCACAGGGACAAATGCTCAGTGACAACAAGTCAAGAAAGTTGACTGAACAGTCACTGGCTTTTCCTGGTTCATCTCTATGAGGATTTATGAGAGAAACAGGAAGTGGCAGACCTTGAAATTTCTCAGATTTATGGCTTATTTCCTGTCTTTTATCCCCATCATCTATCCCTCCCCCCTCTCCTTCTATCTTCTATCTTCATCTATAACCTGAGAAAGAAAATGTCAGATGACAGTAGAATAAGGGACAGTGAGTTACCTGGGTTGCTCCAGAAGGACAACAGGCACTATTCTTCCATACTTTATATGTATATACATATATGTAGCTATAAAGGCTGCTGCCTTTATAAGAGAAATTGGAAACATTTGGGCTTCAGAGAGCAGGTCCTAGGCTCTTCAATCTCTACCATGGGGAAAGAGCTGCAGGGAGGTTCTACTGTTTGTTTCCAGAAAAGATTTAAATACCTAAAACCAATGAAGCTACTTTTTTGTTGTTGTTGTTTTTGTTTTTCTTTTCTTCCCTCTAAAATGCCACGAGATATGCCTGTCTTCAATGCAAGACAGTTTCTCTTCTTTGTATAGAAGGCAACCTTTTTGGTGTGTGTATGCGTGTGAATAGCTGTGAATGTCCTGTGTATGCACATGTGAGAAGACCACAGGAGAATGTAGGATGTCCTCCTCTATTGCTCTTCCTCTATTAACTGTCTAATTGAACCTGGAGATCCCCATTTTGGAGGCAGACTGCCTCACCATGGAGCCCCAGTAATGCTCCTGTCTCTACCTAGTTCAGTGTTAGGGTTACAGGACTGTAACTGACCATGCCTAGCTTTTTACATGGGAGCTGGCGGTTGAACTAGGATCCTCATGTCTGTGCAACAAGTGCTTATCTGCTGAATCATCTCACAAGCCCCTATTGTTATCATTTCAATTTTAATTTTTATTATTAGTGAGTGTAACAGTTACCTTTTCGTTGCTGACACAAGACACCTGACCAGAAGCAGCTCATGGAAGGAAAGGGTTTGTTTCAGCTTACAGTTTCAAGGGGGGGAGGTCATCATGACAGACAGCTAGGGTGTTACATCAACTGAAAATAGTCTGAGAGAGAGCTAGCAATGGTAAGTGCATTGGACAATAATTCCTAGGACTACCCCAATCAACACAATTCACCATCTTCAGCAAGGTTGTACACCTCACAAAAATTCCACCAGCTGGGATCAAAGTAGGATACTTAATCTTAAACACTTAAGGCTACTTGGCGACAGTTTACATTCAAACCAGCACAGTTTGGTTTATTTTATACTTCTATGACTTGTTGACAATTTGTATTTCTTCATTTATATGTTGTTGACAAATTTTGTTTCTTACAGTCCATTTCTCTTTTATTTCAGCTGGATTATAGACTAGAGCAAACATGCCTTTGTTACTTTTAGATTATAAAGATTTCCTTGCTGTAAGCATTTTATGATTTATGAAGTCTTTCACCATAAAATACTTTTATGTTTATATTAAGAAAAGAAAGAATATTATGAATGTATCAACAAAGTTGTCAGTAATGATTGATAAAGGGGGAATTGATGTACCTATCTGCTGGCCCTTCTTCCTTAATAAATGTTAACTACATAGTTCTCTGCAGGAAAGATTTAAAAATTTCAACTTAGAAGTTTTTCTGTAATTATTCATAGAATGAGGTTTTTAATTGAATACATCCATTGCTCTGAATCCACAATAATTTGATTCTCTTACTAAAATAATTGGTTTCAACAAATTGCTCCATTTGATTTTTTCCTTCCATTTGAATGCTTTTTAAAAAGCATTGGAATTAATTATCACAAAAATATTCATGGAATAAAGTCAAAAGTCCTGAAACTAAGTGATGATTGAGATGATCAAGCCACTAGAACTCAGCCAAGGCCATAAGGAGGGCAACCGCATGCTAAGAGCCTGCTCACCCATTAGGATTGCAATTTGCACTGTATGAGGAAAGGCTTAACATTCTGTTCCATGATGCCTACATTTATTCATTACAGTGCCATGCTGACCACATTTCCCCTTCTATAATGCTTCAACAAGTACCTTGGGAACAGCAGGGTCATACAAAGAAAGAAAGAGAAGATCAGCCCAACTCAATGATTCTCTCTGGGCGGGGTGGTATTCCATGGGAGGTTTAACTTGGAAGGCTATTTCCCAGAGGAGGAATTCCCCAATGGTCCTCAGGAGTTTCCCAGGGTCAGAGCTTCACAAGCCTCTCCCAGACTTAGTGAAATCCCCACTCAGAGCCAGCTCTATCCCACTCATTTGTGGTGCTCTAAATGAACCTGCTTTGCCAACCCTCTCTAGTCCTCAGAAGCATCTCCAAATATGTCCTAAAACCCGTCAGACTCAAATGATTCAATCCAGGGGTCCTGAGAGCAGCTGAATGCAAGTCCTCAGGCACTTGCCACTGGCCCCATGACACCCTCTCAGAGCGAAAAAGAACAGAGCCTAAAGAGCTTTTACTAAGTTGTAGGATAATGCATACATGTATATTTTCAACACGTTTCTTCCTGGTACCATCTTACACAACAATCACCTGTGAAATGATAATATTATTTCATGCACTAGTGAGAAAAAATTGCCCCCGAGTTTAACAAACCCCGAAAAAAAAAAGTTCATGAAAGAAGTGACATTTCTCCTCAAGGAATTCTATTTCTCATGAATTCATTTAGCAAAACAACAGGAAATAAAAATTAATTACGTTAGTACTTAAATTCTGACAGAAAAATTCCTGAAATATTTGAGATCAAATATGTTTGATTGCTTTTTCTTCAATTACTGTTAAAAATGAAAATTAGACATTAATATAAGCTGAGAAAGTTCCTATAAGACCAACCTATCAGTCCTCCAGACTACAGAGGTGTCTCCCATGTTCCTTGGATCACAAAAGTCACCAGTGTTATTCTAATTTAGAAATCAGAATGGTTACCTCCTGACCTGACCATAATGAAAATCCTGGCCTTTGTGCAAGGTCATGTCTGAACCTCTACTATAGCAGGTGGGGCCTCACAGGGGGATGTTCCTAGCTGCACCTTTTCTTTTCCTCTCCTCGTACACTTAATACCAGCACCAGGCCTCCCGGGGACAGACAGAAGGAAACAAGTAGACAGGAAGAGTTGCAAACACTTGAGGTAGGAATAAAGCCAGCTACGCTGGTTTTGTCTCTGATCTGGAAAAGTTCAGAAACTCACTCTTACCTGGTGTCTTGGATAAACTGCCCTATCCCAGCTCTGCCTCCACTGGTCCAGAACTAACAGCAGCCCATCTCATTGTGGGCTGCCTCCCCTCTGCTCACAGTTCTCCATGGTCCACACCCTATACACCTATGCTGGATGCCCATGGCCTCTCTGGCAATCTTCCGGGACAGGACTCTAACAGGTTCATGCCTGCCTTCGCTCTCAGGAGGTTACTTCTGCCCAACCATGTAGAATACATGACATTTCCTTCAGGACCCCTCAGTTGGTCTCTGCTTCTAACACATCATCCTCACAGGCTACTACAGATCTGAAATTCCTATGACATAAACAGGGATTCCTGAGTGATCCAGGAGAAGGAGCTCTGATAGCTTGACGTGAAGTGGCTACCAGATTACAGAAACTCCCCTTCACAACATCCTTCTTGAACTAATATTTTTAAATTCTCTAAATATGTGTCAAACCTTCATAATCAGGGCCTGTAGCAGACAGCTTCAGGTTTGCTGAGATGAACTTCCAGACCAGGCACAGATATGGAAGAAGGGATTTACTGAAGCTTACAGATCCAGGGGAAGGTCCATTATGGCAGAAGAAGCTGGCCTGCCTTCACAGGTCCAAGCAGAGAGAGAGAGAGAGAAACACAAGTCTAAAAGCCAAAAGCCACACAGCACAGCACACTTCAGGAACTAGGCACATTTTGCATATCTTTAAATTGAAATCTCAAACCCACCACCATACCTTAAGATCCACCCAGTGACACCGCCTCCAGCCAGGTGGCTGCAGATGCAAATTACAAACTAATAAAACACTGATATATTGGGGGCCATCTATTCAAACTACCACAGAGCCCAAGGAATTATGGGAAACATTACTGGTAAGTTATTCATTTAGACTCTAAATTCACGTTATAATACCTACACTTAGTAGCAGATATGTATTCTACTGCCACTTCAGTCAAAGCTGCGATAATAAGAATCTCATTTTAACATCCTATTCCACTATTATGTTCAATTAGAAATTCAAGGCATAATAATCAGTGATTATAAAGGTGCTCAAAGTATTTGGAAAGTGAATTAAAATACACCAAGCATCTCTTAAAATGAAGGTCACATGTTTCAAACCGGTTGACACCATCCCCTTGATGTCTTTACTTTGCTTGAAGATTTTTCCAGACCAGGGAACAAGGACAATGGAGGGTTATGGTCATCCCATGAACTATCATTGGAAGCCATGGTCACACTAGAACTTGATTCAAAAATGAAGGTACGGTGGTAGTTTGACTGTGCAATGACCCCCATAGCCTCATGTTTTGAATGCCTGGTTACAAGCCGGTGGTAACTGGGAAACAGAGCCTTGTTGGAGGATGTGTGTTCCTGGGGGCCAGCTTTGTGTTGTTATAGCCAAGCTTCCCCCTTGCTAGATCTCAGCTCATTCTGCTTTCTGCCAGCTGATGTGACAAGGATGTGATACCCATCCTCTGCTCTACTATGCCTCTCCTGCTGTCCTGAAACTTCCCCTCAAGACTGTAAGTCAAAATAAACCCTTTCCTCCTATCACCTGCTTTTACTCAGGTGTTTTATTCCAGCAGTAAGAGGTAACTACAACAGGTGCCAGGTGCCAATTGTTTATAATGATAACTTGAAAATGGTTATGCCTCTCTCTCTCTCTCTCTCTCTCTCTCTCTCTCTCTCTCTGTGTGTGTGTGTGTGTGTTTCCATTTGGTTTGGGCCATACTCACATGGAAAAATATTCTTGATAAACTGTTTTTTTTAATTATTCAGATTTTATCTGGCTTTGCAGTAGAAGTATTTGTCTTGATCTGCTGATAGATTAGGAGTAAATAGATTCTGCAAGTTCCATGACTCTTGTCAAATAAAATTCACCCAGGAACAATCATGGCAAACAAGAAATCAACCTGATTGGCAAGTCAGTAAGATCATGGGAGGAATGTGATGGCAGCTACCTTCACTTCCTTCTCATAGGGATCTTTCTTTCTCCATACCTTAGAAGTCGAGGCGGTGGTGAGAAGATCTTAAAGCCCTAGGTTTGACCTGGCTCAGCTATGAAAGCCTCTTTCCAGACCAAGTGTTTTGCATTGGGGTCCCAGGACAGCCATGGTGTATCCTCTCTAGGATGTCACTGGAGCAAGCCAAAAATATATATACACTTTTTATGGGGATCACTAATTCCAAATACATTAACAACTTCCACTCGTTACTATTTGGCAAGGAATAACTTGACTGAGAATGATAATGACACAGAAGAATACAGAGCCAATGAACAGAGAAGAGTGAGATCTGGAATGCAGGTACTTTATAAGAAAGTAGCAATAAATTATGTACTTTCTATAATGATGATTTGCTTTGGTGTCTGAAACATGGAATCAAAATGCACAGTTAAAAGTCAGAACTTTACAAGCAAAAACTGATCCACATTTCTAGTTTGATAACCAGTGTTTGGACTTGAACTTGAAAACCAAACTTATTCCTTTGGCCCCAGACCATACAGCTAAACTGTTCTACACTGATAAGAATATACTCCTTTTGTGAAGTGAGTCCAGGGTTATGTCATGATAGCTTGTCTCAGACACTCACTGCCACACTTAGACTCTTCGTCTCAGTACACACTTCCACACTTGGATCTGCCCCTTGGCAAGTATCTCCAGCACTGATACCTCACTCTCTTCTGCTTATTAGAAGCACTTAAAGCTTTCAATGAGAAGTTGTGGCAGAGTGAGTACAGGTACCCATTGCTGAAACGGCTGCTATCATCCATACAGTCACCTCCAAAGCAGTTACATAACAGTCGAAACTGCATGTCCAGGGACTCCTGGAACTGTGGACTGTTTCCCTGAATACCATTGCTTCCTGCGGCTTAACTGCAAAGTCCTGCAACTGGACAAAAGAATAAATAAATAAATAAATAAAGATGTTCAAAGATGTAAGCAAAATTATGTTGGACAACAACCAGCAACACATTTAGATTGATCTTCTCTCCAGGAAAGATGTAGCTGGAAATAACAGTGGCTTAATGGACCATATTTATTCCCAAATAAGCTAGTTACTCTTTATAGGGTTATCTGATTGATGTAGGTCATTCTATGGGTTTATGAGAAGCACAAAAACCTTCTATTTACTTAAGACATTACAAGTTTTACTCTTCATCACATGGTAGGAAAAGATATCCCTGAATGTATTTTAATTTTCTTGGGTTGCTATGCAAAAAACATATTAGAAAGTGCTACATTGTCCTCAAATGTACCTGGCAGGCATTTCTCTCAACAGGGTCTTCTTCACTCAGGAGCTATGACACCAGCCTCCATGGGTGTCAAGTAGAAGGAAGGAGGTGGGCTGAGTGCCTTCATGTGGGAAAATCACCTTCTAGACAAGTAGCATCAATGCCACCTTTCCCTGAGGTGTCATTGTGAAGGGGTGGCTGAGGCACGGGCTTCAGAGTGAACAGCTTTCAAACGCCTCATCACTTCTCGAGGGCCAGTTAAGACTCCTTGGAGATTAGAAATTAGAACAATTCTGTTCAAAACAACCCATTTCAAGGAATGTCCTATGTCCTTAGAAGATGGGTACAATGCCTGACTGAGAATTAGGCAAAGTTTCAGTTCAACAAAAACCATCTTTGGTTTGACCTTCTAGTGTGAGTTACACTGTGGCGGCTATTTAAGTCACCTTTCGGGACTGAATGGATGTGAGAGTGGTGAAGTAAAACTTATCTGAGTTATTAATTTAAATTATTTTAAAGAGAGGACGCATTTCTACTGCAAATATCATTACTATGCACCCCATAAGGTGATTGTGAGAATGAGATGTATGTATAGAACTTAGAACAGTGAGTAGCACATTATTAGTGCACTGAACATTTATTTTTGTTATTATTTCACTTTAAATATATGTTTCCATATAGGGACCAAATACATTGGAATGTATTTGCTTAATGAAAACCAGAAAGTCCAGGGGGGGAAAGGAGTAATTGAAAATAGATAAAAGGCAAATGTTTGAATAAATTAACCTCATGGTCTAACATACTTAGCAGCAAATAACTTGTTGTGATGCCTACACAAGTGCAATAGTGGCACACAGCCATGGTGGGGAACCAACTGCTCTTAATTTGGCTAACTGATCTCCTCAGTGGTACGGGACCCATAGCTGGAGCTGGGAAACAAGTCAGAACCATATCCAAACATAAGCCCACTCGCCAATATCAAGCTACCATCAATCATGGGCTACAAGAGGGCCTACACCTATTAAATTCTCTATAAAAAAAAAGTAAGGGTTATCTCTTTTGTCCTGGTGCTAACTTACTCTCCGTCGGAGAATCTGCTTCTCTTTTTCAGATAGATGTAGATCCTAAGGAGAGAGCCACCCCATCATACCTCAAAAGGGCTCCGGCTGAAACTAAGAAAAATTGGCGAAACAAGCAAGGGTGCTGTTTTCCTGATGAACCGGGTACCAGCACAAGGGGGAAGGAGATCAAGACAGAGAAAAATCGACTCTTACCAAATCAGAGAGCCAGAGCCTCAGAGGCCCCCAACACCTCATCACTGAAGCAGACCAAAAATGAACCCAACATGGCTCAGGGAAATTTTGCGGAAGAGGGGACGGAAAGAATGTCAGAGCCACATGTTGGGTCATGATATGCAGAGACATTTATCTTACCCATAACTGTGGGCTAACTCCACAATGCATGACCCATATACCTCAACAAGGAGGGCCCAAGGGAAGGGGGTAGGTCACGGATGAGCCTAATAATGGTACCAAACTGACTGTATTTGCTGAATACAAAACTAACTAATAAAGAAAAAAAATTAACCTGCAGCAATCCAGTGCCCAAGAAAATACTTTTCTGCTTTTCTTATAAGCAAAACACTCCCTCAGTTACATCCTTTTAAAAATATTTCCCGTTTTACTTATTATTTGAGAGAGAGGCAGAGAGAGAGAATGGGTGCATCAGGACCTCCAGCTAATGCAAACGAACTCCAGACTCATGCACCACCTTGTGTATTTGGCTTATGTGGGTCCTGGGGAATTGAACCTGGGTCCTTTAACTTTTCAGGCAAGCACTTTAACCACTAAGCCATCTCTCCATCCCCCAATATCCTTTTGTTTTGTTTTGTTTTTTGTTTTTGTTTTTTGAGGTAGGGTCTCACTCTAGCTCAGGCTGACCTGGAATTCACTATGTAGTTTCAGGGTGGCTTCAAACTCTCAGAGATCCTCCTATCTGCCTTCCACATGCTGGGATTAAAGGCGTGCGCCACCATGCCCGGCTCCCAGCATCCATTTTTATAAAGGATATCTCTGAAGCATTATGGTAAGTGTTCTGCAGGCAATAATCGGCAGGTTCCTCCACAGCTATTCTTTGGCAAGATAGAACTTTACACCACAGACCACTGAGACTCTAGTTTAATGTTACAGAGTTCAAAGCACTAGCCTTCCTTAAACTTCTTAATAAAATTAAAGAGATCACTAAGAATTCCTGTGAATTCACCCCACGTCACTAAATCCTAACTTTGTATTGGGCTGCAAATGGACGCAGGTGTCATTTAATTAAGAAAAGTCAGTGATGAAGCCTATAGTCTGCACGGGTACCCCTTGGGTGAAAACAGTGGAAATTCAGAATATATATTTGTAGTCAGACAGTGACTTCAAGAACATAGCATACATGAGTGCATGCTCATCTTTTAGATCAGCTTGCTTTAAGTTAACCTGCAATGAGAGTAGATTTGGGAGAAAAATCAAATTCTGCAGGTTCCAAAACAATAGAGACACTATAAGAATTCTAACCAATTCATATTAATTAAAGTATAACATCAACTTGATAAAGGACTTGGGTTTATTTCTTTGTCACTGAACTTACTTCTGAAACGTTCTCATGAAATCTCTACACCCTGTGAGAAGTGTCAGTGAGCTATGCATTTGTTCAAGGGAAACAAATGAAACAAATAAAACATGCCTCAAATAAGAACCATGGTGTTCCAAATCTAAAATATACCCAGATTCTATCTATAAATTTTCACAAAGGAAAACAAAAAAACATGACCAAAAAAAAACAAAAACAAAAACTGTGAACCAAGAAGTGTAAGTAAAAAGTGCCATTTGACATAAAATTTTATACCCTTTGTATATACAAACTTCCTTTAGGCTGTTCAGGGAGTCAGTTCCAGCAACTGCCACTAATGATAAGTTCAAGGATGTGCAAGTGTCTGTATAAAACAGGTAGTATTTGCATAGAATCTGTCCATATTATTCTGAAAATTTTCAGTCATATTTAGGTTACTTAAAATGTTTGAGGGGCTGGAGAGATGGCTTAGCAGTTAAGCGCTTGCCTGTGAAGCCTGAGGACCCCAGTTCGAGGCTTGGTTCTCCAGGACCCCCGTTAGCCAGATGCACAAGGGGGCGCACGCGTCTGGAGTTCGTTTGCAGTGGCTGGAGGCCCTGGAGCGCCCATTCTCTCTCTGTCTACATCTGCCTCTCTCTCTCTCTCTCTGTCCGTTGCTTTCAAATAAATAAATAAAAATAAACAAAAAAAACATTTAAAAAATGTTTGATATAATGCAAATGCTACCTAACAAATTATTATGTTAAACAATTTGTTTAGAGGATAATGATGAGAAAAAATGTTTGTACAAGTTCAGCACAGTTTTTAAAAATCCTCTTCAAAGCAGAGCTGGCTGGACCTCAGGTACAGAAGCCTTAGAGGGCCAACTATGTCATGTCGGGTCACTCCCACACCACTGTGCGATGGGTCTTACTTTTCCTGTTATTCTAGATGTAGGTTTAGACACTGAGGATAAATGTCATGTCACAGCTTCCAAGTGACAAAGTGAAGGGTCAGCAAGACCAGGGCTCTTTCCACTCTGTGGTGGTTAGATTCAGGTGCCCTCCCCCCGCCCCCATTAACTTAGGTCTTCTGAATGCTAGGTCCCTAGCTGATGGCAATTTGGGAATTAAAGCCTCCTGGAGACCATGTATTGTTAGGGGCAGGCTTATGTGTGTTATAGCCAGTTTCCTCTTGCCAGTGTTTGGCACACTCTCTTGTTGCTTTTGTCCATCTGATGTTAGCCAGGAGATGATATCCACCTCTGCTCATGCCATTATTTTTCCCTGCCATCATGGAGCTTCCCCTCAAGTCTACAAACCAAAATAAACCCTTTTTTCCCCACAAGCTGCTCTTGGCCAGATGTTTTCTGTCAGTAATACAAATCTGACTGCAATACAATCCTTCACAATGCCCCTCCAACACAATAGTAAAAAAAAAAAAATGGACTGGAGAGATGGCAGAGTGGTTAAGGCATTTGCCTGCAAAGACACTTTCTCTCCAAAAAAAAAATATATATATATATATATATATATATAAAATTTGCATCCTAAACTTGTTCTTTCAAGGGTCACATACTTTAATGTTACATTTCACACACACACACACACACACACACATATATGTATACATATCTCCAAGGAAAGTGTGAAAGATTCATGCAGATTTAATCATGCACAAGAACAAGGTCCCTTTTCCATGATCAGAACATACTCCTTGACCATAGCTCCTCCAAGACAGAGGTAAACAAAGACATTCTTC
Source organism: Dipus sagitta (assembly GCA_036346955.1). Lineage (NCBI taxonomy): Eukaryota > Metazoa > Chordata > Mammalia > Rodentia > Dipodidae > Dipus > Dipus sagitta. The sequence goes on from CM070771.1 coordinate 31,037,747, forward strand.
ACACATCCACAGCAACCAGAAGCACTTCTGTCTCTAGGGATGTGGAGAAGAGTAGCGTTGGAGCAAGAAGCAATACCTGCCTCTCCTAATGCACCGAGTCAAATCTCTGCAGCTTATAAACACAGCTCCACCAACTACAGACCAGTTTCCCCACAGCTTCACCAACTACAGACCCACAGAAGTGCAGCTGGGGATTCAATTAGTACTTCATGGCCAGTGTGATAATGTAAGGATGGTAAATGGCTTCTCTGGCCAAAAGGATTGCTGAATCAAACTGTCATCGCAAATCTCTGTCAGATGAAAGTCACTCTTACTTGGTATGCATTTTAATGGACCCTGTTCTTTTGGCTATTTATTTTGTGAGGGGTCTTTTCCCATGTGAAACTAGAAAGAACATGTTTAAGATGCGAAATTGGGTACACCAGTGAGTCACACAGGAAGCGAGCAGTCGTGTGTGCATCTGTCATATTTTGACACAATGAGATGCTGAACTTTCAGTTTATAGATCTTTTCTATCTTTCATTTCTTTGGCTAAGGTTTCAAGTTATATGTAACTTTATAGACATGTAAAGTAGAACAAAAGTCATCATTAGTCAGAAAGAAAGGTAAAAAGCTAGAATTGAATCAAAGTCGTCATTTTTACAACATATATCTGGAGAGAAATACAGGGCAGCACTCCCTACCATCACATGACAGATGACAATGTCAGGTCCTCAAAAGGACAAATGAGAATGTCAATCTTCCCTCCACACTTTCAGAACAAGTATGTAGGTAAAATATCTTTAAAAGGCAACTCTCAATTGAACTTTTTCTTAGACCAAAAAAATGTCCTTTTATTTAAGAATAAAATAAAAAGGTCATTACTCTGTGTCAAACTCTGATCTCCCACATGCGCCACCACAAGATTCTAGCTGACAGGGCTTCAGAATGCATGCTAAGGACTGAAATCCAGCACTTCCCCCACGGAGAATCAATCAGTCCTTTCATTGGTCTGATGTAAAGGTCTGGCCCTTTCTTCAAATTAGAGATCACAACAATGTGGTAAAATGTTGGGCCTGAGTGGGAGGGAAGAAGCTGACTGAATCTGCTAGCCTATGGCCAGATCACGTCTGCCTCAGTGTCCAGCAAATTTTTTGTAGCCCCTGATGCTTGGTCCCTGCTGTCTAGTTGTTGCCCCTGTCTGACTATAGGCAGCACTACCCACATATGTATCCTCTTTGGAACAGAGTGTTGCCAGAACACATTAAGTTGAATTACCAGACCATGAGAGCCCAGAAGTGACACTATTACCACTCCTTCCCAGGCTTCCTCTATGCCCTTAGGGGAGGCAGGCCAAGATGACCCTGTCCCCACAGCCATCTTCACTGGGTCTGACAGTCAGAAGAGGGAGGCACTTGGAAGATTCAGAAGGAAGGGGCAGCTGAGATGCCTCCAGGGAAAATTACAAACAGAAATGGTTGCCAACAGGTCAGACGACAGATAGAAAGTTCTCCATGACTTGCCTGTGCTCCTGAAAATTGCCCTTGTCAGTAATACAGAGCTAAGAATAGCTGATAGCTTCATCAGGCTCATGAGCACTGGGGCTGCATAAAGAGCTTCCCATAGATCCTTGGGGCTCTGAAACAACCAGGAGAGCTTTAAGACAGCCCAAGACTCCCAACTTGAAGCTTGGCAGTTAGGCCAGAGACGTTTGGGGTCTAGAAGAACTTACTTGTGTTCTGCACACTGGCCCTTCCCTATATTGCATCCTTATTTACTTGGCATATATAAAGTGATTATCATTTTCCCAACCAAGCACTGAACTAACATGAGATTTGATAATCAATCTAGATTTCCTATTTCTTTCTCGCTCTTAATTATACTACCTGGCAAAACTAGGCTCCCATACTGCATGGCAGTGGTGATGTGTCTGGAGGTGCATTCACCTTCCAGATGGCATAAATCCTGAAGGAAGTGTGAAATCACAAAGCTCCTGGAGCTCAGAGAGTCACATCCATAGGAACCACAACCGGGCACTGGTGTATACACAATGCCACAACACACTGGGGCAAAAATAAATCTGTTCCTTTACTCTGGATGATAGCAGCTTAACATATTATTTTCTAACAAAAAACTGAGATATATTAGAGAGTAGACTGCAAATGTTTCTCTCCGAAAATACAACACAAGATCTCAGAGACACTCTTTTCTTAGGCTATAGACCTTCATGGGTGATGCTGTTTATCCTCCAAGGTTCTGGCTGAAGGTTGAAGACACCTGAGAAGCCCTGGCCATGCTGTATGTAGGCTTTGTGATCCTGACACAGGTAGGTGAAAAAAGAACTCCATCCAGCCCCACCACATACTGAGGATTGAATCCAGGGCCTGGTGCATATGAGGCAAGATCTGATTTAATTTAAAAACCAAATTCCTGGGTGGGCTGGGGAGATGGCTCAGTGGGTAAAGTGTTTTCTGTACAAACATGAAAGACGTCAGGCTGATTCCTCAGCACCCACATAAAAGCCAGACATGGTGGTACACACCCGAAATCCCAGTGCTGCTAGGGAGGCAAAGATAAGGGGTCTCCAGACTTGCTGGCTAGCTAGCCTAGCTGAATCAGATGAATGCTGGATTCAGTGAGAGACCCTCTATCATAAAAATACGGTGGAAGAGGGCTGAAGAGGGCTGGAGAGATTGCTTAGTGGTTAAGGTTCTTGCCTGAGAAGCCTAAGGAACCAGGTCAGGTTCAATTCCCCAGGACACATGTAAGCCAGTGGCTCAAGGTAGTGCATGCATCTGGAGTTCATCTGCAGTAGCTAGAGGCCCTGTGACCCATGGCCTCCTCACTAACACACTCTTCCTCTTTCTCTGTCTCTCTCTCTGTCTGCCTCTTCCTCTCTTGCTCAAATAAATAAATAAAAGCATAAAAATATTTTAAAATAAGGTGGAAGAAAATTAAGGATACCTGATGTCAACCTCTAGCCTCCAAACACATGAGCATAAACACACGCATGCACACCCACACATATACACATATGCACACACACACACACAACATATACAAAAGAAGACCAGAACAGAAGGACAGCCAAAACAAAATAAACAGATGCTGAGTGTGGTGGCTATGCCTGTAACCCCAGCACTCAGGAGCCTGAGGCAGGAAGATATGAGTTTGAGGTCAGCCTGGGTTACATAATGAGACCTTATATCAGCAAACTAAACACAGCAGAAGATGTAGCTGAGTGGTGAAACACTTGCCTAACCTAAGCATGGCCTATGGCTTACTCCCTAGTACCACAAATAAAGGAGAGGGGGCAAGGAGAAGAAAGGAAAAGAAGCCAGGCATTCTGGGATTATTTATATTCCTGTGGACATCCACATTTATGCATACATTTCTAACACACTTAACTCTAGATGTTGATTATCTATACAATAAGATAACTGGATACTTGGAAAGATAAAGATGGTTTTTAATTTATTTATTTATTATTTGAGAGAGAGAGAGGCAGAGATAGAGAGAAAACTGGCTCACCAGGGCCTCTAGCCACTGCAAACAAACTCCAGACACATGCACCACCTTGTGCACCTGGCTTATGTGGGTTCTGGGTAATCTAAACAGGTCCTTAGGCTTTGCAAACAAGCACCTTAACTGCTGAGCCTTCTCTCCAGCCCAAAAGGTGACTTTTTAAAAAAATTGCATTTATTTATTTTTTTTTTAATTTATTTGAGAGAAAGAGGCGGAAAGAGAGAGAAAGAATGGGCATGCCAGAGCCTCTAACCACTGCAAATAAACTCCAGAAGCATGTGCCACGTTGTGCATCTGGCTTACGTGGGAACTTGGGAATCAAGCCTGGGTTCTTAGGCTTCACAGGCAAGCGCCTTAACTGCTAAGACATCTCTCCAGACCAACCCCCCCCCCCCACCCCCAGGGTGACTTTTTAACTGAGCTTGCCTGTTGGTCTTTTGTTCTTTTGGCACCAAGAAAATCCTTTGAGCTAAACAACAATTACAACAGTGGTTGACATGACCCCATTGGTCTATGAGTGACAAACTTATCACTCTATTCAACACAAGGCTGGAGCACACACTTTCTGAAAACAGTTCCACGCTTTAACTTAAGAGGCCAATGCCACCAGAAGAAGGTATGTATTCTAACTCCATCGCTTAACATGAGGCACTGCTGAGATCCAAACCTCCAGGTGTGATGGTCTACTGTACATTCCCAGAGTCCTCATGGATTGGCCTTGCTTGTAGCTATGGCAGCCTTAGAAATAACTCATGCTGGTCAGAGCTTACTGATGGAGTGAAAAGTTATACACTTACTAGTCATGAAGAGAAGACAGTGTTTGCCAAATTGAATATGGAATGGAACTTTCTAGAAAAGATATTCATGAGATTCTACCTTTTTTTGGTGAAATTTGGATTCTGCTTCCTTTTATAAGGACAGTCTTTTTAAATTTGCGCCATTTTTATTATTTATTTATGTGAATGTATATGTATATATGTATGTATGTGGGGTAAAGGGCATACGGCCAAGCATGTGAAGGTCAGAGAATAACCTTGGGGTGCATATCTTCTTCCTTTCTACCCTTTTAAGACAGGGTGTGTCTCGCAACTGCTGTGTGTGAGCTTCCGGATTCTCCTGGCTCTGCCTATACATTAGGGTTACAGATGTGTGTGTGTGACTTTCCATCTGGCTTCACATGGGTGCTGAGGAAAATTACACTCAGGTGTGCAGGCCTACAAACCAACATCTTTAGTCTCTGAGCCATCTCCCCAGCCCCAATGGGAACAGCTCTTACTCAGTAAGGACACACACTACAGAAAAGAAGCATTGGGGTTGCCTGGAACTCTCCAGCACAGTCTCTGGGGCCACTGCACCTCTAACTTCCATCCCAGGATATTCGCAGAAACAGTCACAAACTACTTTGCTCACTCATTTTTTTTTTTTTTGTACTTAATTTAGGACCTGGCATAGTGCTAACTTCTAAGAACTATTGTCTTGAAGTGGCAGGTTCATAAAAATGCCTAAAATTCACCCTACCTATAAAGAGACAATGCATTCTGAACTCCAAGAAAACAGCAAGGGTGAAGGTCCTCCTTTGTCCACTCCTACCTTCTGACTTCCAAGAAACAGCTAACTTCAAGGAACGCCCTTTCCCCAGGTGACTTATGTAGGACAAGATATTTAACAACATGGAGCCGGACTCATCCTTCAAGTGCAAATATTTGTCTTATAAACTATGAGCCAAACTGCTTGACCATGTGGGACACAATATTCACCAAACAGCACATGAATCTGTTATACTTGACGAAAGGAGCTACCAAGATTATTAGATGGGCCACCCTCTTAGCACCTTTTCTGTGACAAGGAAGCCTCTGCAGGTCACATCCACCCGCCCCCACCAGGTGATAATGAGGAAAGATCAGTGGCTGAGGTCTCCAGAGTTTGCACTGACTTTCTTGGTATGTTCTAGAGAGCACAACCCTTTCTTCATAAATTTTTATCACCATCTTCCTTCAATATTTATCACGCTACTACCCTTACTCTGATGATATAAAATTATCCATGGGAGTCAGTAACTACAATGGAAACTAAGGATGCATCTCATTGGTTGACAAACACACATGCTGATCTTTGGGATTCCCCACTTCGGCACTTTGGCCTAATGCCAAAAAACATTTGGAAAACAACCACTACATTCATGAAAGTAAGACACAAAGAGTGCCATCAACTACAGCATTCCTCTGTAGGAAGGTGTGAATTATCCTGATTTTTTTTTTTTATAAGTGAAAAGTAACACAGTTTGCTGAGAATGCTTTCCTCAAATTATATCCATTATCTGTAACAGCAAACCTTAAATTTCTAAAGGTATAAGAATCTAAGCATTTCTGGTTGAGACACACACGAATGTCGCTTTCTATTTTTTTGTGCATGGAATCAACATATGGCATCTTATTGAAAGACCTAACATTTGGGCTGGAGAGATGGCTTAGTGGTTAAGCACTTGCCTGTGAAGCCTAAGGACCCCGGTTCAAGGCTTGATTCCCCAGGACCCACGTTAGCTAAATGCACAAGGAGGTGCACGCATCTGGAGTTCGTTTGCAGTGACTGGAAGCCCTGGCATGCCCATTCTCTGTCTCTGTCTCTCTCTCTCGCTCTCGCTCTCGCTCTCGCTCTTAAATAAAAATAAACAAACAAACAAAAAAAAAAAGACCTAACATTTCAAGAAAGCTGAAGTTGAGGTGGCAGAGCCAATAGGAATTTCCTTTAGGTATCAGACTTGACCAGGGACATCACCAGGTCAGACAGAAGGACATGAAGTCAGTGTCCTCTGCTTCCAACACATGAATTCCTCAAGGATATCAGTGCCCAGATACAGTTGTTCCAAAGCCATGGGGCACTGCAGGGCTTCATTTGTTTTCTTTTTCTTTTCTTTCTTCTTTTTTTTAAAAATTATACTCACTCTGGATTCTCAGGCTGGCCTTATACTCACAGGGTTCCTCCTACCTCTGCCTCCCTAGCACTGAGTTTAAAAGCATGTGCCACCACACCTGGCTGTACTCAGAGACTTTCCTGTGATTGAAAGCTTGGCTTCAATTCCTTTGAGAACACTAGGTCTTCTGTTTACTTACTAGCTGGATGGTTCCAAGTTTGTGTTGTTCACACACTTCTAGCAATACTTTATTTCCTTCAATCTCCATAAACTGCTTGACACATTCTAAGAAGTTGATCATTGTTTTTACCTTGAGTAAGGCCATCATCAGCTCAGGTACTTGAGTCAATGACATCCGAAGCACAGCCCAAACCAAAGACTCCCCAGCCAGTATTGGAAGCTTAGTTGTTCTAAACTAACGTCCTTCCTCACTAGAAAGTCTTCCCTTCTAGCACTGTACTCTGGGAAGGCGCCATCCCAGATAATCTTTCTTGCCCCCGTGCTTTTCATTCTACTAGACAATGGGTTGAGATGTCTGTAGTGACAGCCCCAATATGTGTTAGCATCGTGTCTTTCCGATTGACCTAAGATGAAAACAAGCTTCCAAATAGCATTAATACATCAGACAAAACAGTAAGACACAATCAACTGCACCTATCCTCTGGAAGTCACTGAAATGAAAACCATGCTGGAATGTTTCAGAACAAGAGAATAATTTCCGAAGCATTTTGAAAACAGCTTCAAGGAGCATTACGAGAAACTTCTCAATGCCCTCGTTTTGTTGTAAAATAATTTCTAAACATGAAATACCGATGCAAATTTGATTGTGTCCATTGTGTATAGTGAGGTTTTTTTTTTCAAAAATGTTTTATCTACTTATGAGAGAGAGAATGGGCATGCCAAGACCTCTAGCCACTGCAAATGAACTCCATATATGTGTGCCACTTAGTGCATCTGGCTTTACGTGTGTACTGGGGAGCTGAGTCCTGAGTCCTTTGGCTTTGCTGGCCAAGTCTTAAGTGCTAAGCCATCTCTCCAGCCCTATAGTGACTTTTAATCAGTCAACTAAAAAACATTTATCTATTAGGTCAGGTTAATTATGTCAAGAAGTGACTTAACTACAGATTTTGTAAGAAAAGCTTCTACTGTGCTATCTTAGATGTCAAGCAGAGTTTGATCCAGTGCAAGCAATACAAACACTAATTTACAGGAGAATTTTTGAAAGTAATTAGAACACAGAACACCCCCCCCCATCTTGACATTATACACTTGCAATTTGCCTGTGGAAAGCTGTGAAAGGATATGGACTGATTATAAGGAAGAAGCTAGGTGAGGCAAAGTTTCACTTTGACTGACTTACACTGAAAAAGTCAAAGAAATAGTTCTTTGACTATATGAAAGAAAGCAATGAGAAAAAAACTATTTGCATGTGGTTTTAAATAAATCAACTTATGGCTCACGTTAAAAAGTAAAATCCAGTAACTATAGCTGCCTGGTTATGTTTTATATAGAACTTTCTTTGCTAAAAGCTAATATGAGGGCTGGATCAGCAGTTAAAGATGCTTGCTTGCAAATCCCGCTAGCCCAGGTTCAATTCCCCAGCTACCTAAATAAAGTCGTATGGGTATTCATTTACAACAACAAGATACCCTGGCATACCCATACACACACACACAAAATTATAATTTTCTTAAAGCTTAGGGGCTAGGGAGATGCCTCCGTATATACAGGTGGTGGCTTACAAAGCCTACTGGTCTGGGTTCAATTCCCCAGTACTCACTTAAAGCCTGACACAAAAAGTAACAAATGCATCTTAAGTTTGTTTGCAATGTCACAATGCCTGGCACGTGTGCACGTACACACACATGCGTGCGCACACACACACATACACAAAGAAAATAAATATATAAAATATATTTTAAAAGCTAATATGACTCTATTAAAGTAATGAAATATTATCTAGGCTATTAGGGCAGAGCAGATGAAGGTACACATGTGTTTCTGGAGCATAAATGCAGAATTTGAATCACCTGTGTGTAGCTGAATGACATCCTCTTTAACAAACATCAAAACACTGCCTTCTGCCATGGCCAGCATCAGCAGATATCAAGAGAACAGATATGAAAGGTGACTAGTTCAAAAGACCTTTCCCATCTGTGACTTAAAATGCATTAAACTATTAGTCTAGGTTTCTTATAATTATATATTATAATTATAATTTCTTATAATTATAATTCTTATAATTCTGTAAATATGGCAACCATGAAGAATCAATCACAACCTGGAATTATTAACTAGTTAATGCTTCAAAAGGTACAGGGATTTTTGTAACACAAATATCAGCTTTGGAGGTCAGTTTAGCTCTATTTCACCATTGGGACAATCAGATTGCATCCTAGAGGGTAGATAAGAATTGCATAGAGCGGGCTGGAGAGATGGCTTAGTGGTTAAGGCATTTGCCTGCAAAGCCAAAGAACCTTGGTTCAATTCCCCTGGACTCATGTAAGCCAGATGCACAAGGGAGTGCATGTGTCTGGGGTTCGTTTGCAGTGGATGGAGGCCCTGGTACACCCATTCTCTCTCTCTCTTTCTCTCTCTCTCTCTCTCCTTTAAATAAATAAAATTATAGTGAAAAGAAAAGAATTGCATAGATCACTAAGTCCCCAACAAATTCAGACTATCTGTCATTAAAGAGACCACCACGAAGTTATTCTGGCCCAGGTTTAAAATAGCCACAGTCCCACCAGCCCAAAATTGATTAATAAACCATCAATTTTCCTTTAAATTTCACAACTATTACAAAACACCAACAAGGCCATATCCCAATAAAACAAAAAGGCAAGTGGAGCTGGCATTTCTTTAATGAAAAAATATTTACCCAAAAAACCCCCACAAACAATAAGTTCTCTTCAAAAGACATGCTATGCTGATCTGTGTTGTTAGCTACATTGTGTTTGTGCATTTTTCCCCTCCCAGGGCAAGCTAGGCACTTCTGCACTTAAACAGGATGAGTGTAGACCCACTTCCCACTCAGAAGACTGCCAGAAGGAAAGAATGCACTGGGTTTTACTTAGCACCTGCTATACACCAAGAAGCTTGCAAGGAGCTATGGCCATGAGGGGAACAGGGAGGATGGGCACCCAAATCAGAAACCAAACTGATTCCACCCACCAGCAACTTCAAAGAATATTGATCAGACGGTGATTCCAAAGTCTCAGAGAGAATTAAACAAGAAACTAGAACCGCAGGTTAAGAAAATTATAGTTGTGTAAATCAAATCCAAATCTAATGAGGTATCTTAATAACACAGCTACAGAGCTTTGAGGATATACATGAAAGAATTAATGAACTACAAACTACAGAAGGTCGTGGGACTATTTGCATGCCCGCTACAGCTTTGAGGCACATGATCAGAGAAAAGGCACTTAGCCCCCTAAATTTCTTTATATACAGTTTTTTTTTAAAAAGTCACACACATACACAAACTAAATCACATCTCCATTTCAACAAGTCACCATATTCAGAAATATTAAACCAGGGCTGGGGAGATAGCCAAGTGAATAAAGTGCTTGCTGTGCAAACAAGAGTACTTGAGTTTGGATTTCCAGAATGCATGGAAAGCAAGAGATATAGACAGGAGCATCCCCTTAAAACACGTGGTCCAGCTAGCCTAGTGAGTGAAGTAGTGAACAATGAGGGTCCAAGCATCCAATAGAGAGCAAGTAAGAACATACCCGAGGTTGTCCTCTGACCCCCACATGTGCACTGTGGCACATATGCACCCACATTCACACAAAAGCACACATATATCACCAAAGGAAACAAATATAATAAAATTATATTAAAAACGTCAAACTCAGCAAAGCATCATATTAACTCTATTTCCTCTAATCAATAATACTGGTGGAGAATCAGCTTATTGTCACATATCATAGGAATTCAGTTGTTCAGATTATACTCCCCAATATTCTCAAGTATCTCTTGGGAAGTCTTTCATTTAAGTCCCACGGGAGCACGTAATCGTACATATGCTCATGACCAAAATGCAGGTGTATCCAATCTCTCTTAGATCAGTAGTTAAGTTCCTGTTCTCATCCATTAACAATTTCAACTCCAGTGTGAACTGAAGTTATACACTTAATCCTAAGGATTGCACAGCAATGAAAAAATACATTTTTTGTCTCACTTAGCACTTGTTGACTTTTCTAGGATCACTAATAGACAATATCAAGATTCACTCCTGAGTGCTGGGATTAAAGGTCTGCATTACCATGCCCGGCTCCTTCCTGAGATTTGAGTGTGCGCACACACACACACAAAAAAAAATTCCTAATTTTTCTGAGTTATTTCTCCTGCATAAACTATCTCCTTGCATATAAATTCAAGAGAGCTAGAGCTATTTCACAGAGCATTTGTAACTATTAAATATTTCCCATACACACACACACACACACACACACCATTACACATCCCTTGTAGCTGCAGGCATCTAAAGAATTGGTAGTGAGTCTACCAAATAAGAATGATCCCAATCCAAGTCTTCTCATTTATTATTTATTTATTTTATTAAGAACTTTAATTGATCCCCATTCCCATCCCATTACCCTCTTCTGTTCCACCTCCATTTCACTGAGTACCCTACTCTTTCCAACTAGTCCCTCCTCTGTTTTGACATTTCATTCCTTCTGTCATCCTCAGTTCTCCATGTCAAAAATTCATGGGCTCAGAACTGTGTTGGTCTTAGGAGAGTAGGGGCAATCACTGTGAGGTCATGAACACAGTAGTCAGCTCACAGGAGGAGCTCAGTGTCCTAAAGGACTCCTCCCCACCCTATGGTTCTTATGTTCTTTCCTCTCACTCTTCTGCCATGTACCTTAAGCCTTGGAGGGTGTGACGGAGGTGACTTGTTTAGTACTGAGCTCTCAGCAGCCTCTTATTTTGGGCTGTGATGGGTTTTTAATCTCCTCAGTGTCTACCACCATTGTGATAGAGAAGCTTCTCTGGCTAGCAGTGACAGCAGCACTCCACACTCTTTCCATCACTTTTTATGCAGTGTTCTCTGAGCCCTGGTGGGTGTGATAGAGATGACTCATTCAGTCAGTGCTAAGCGCTGGGGTTTCTCTTCTCATCACCTCTTGCACTGAGCTGAAAGCCATCCGCCCCAATGGCTAGCTGCCAGAGTACCCAATCCCAGCCTTCCTGGGCTTATAGTACAAAAAAGTTACATGAAAAATGCTTTATAAATGCAATGTGACAGGCAAATAAGGGATGCTTTTACTAAGTCCGCAGCATTGTTACAATTCCTCGATGTTGCATGTGGTTGCGCTTTTGCAATTTTAAAGTCCAAATGCATCTCACGGTGCTTGAGGAAAGAAATAAGTCATTCCTGTCTGCTATGTAAGTGAATGACTCTGTTTAGCTGACAAGTGCCTGCTTGGTAAACTCAAAGAGCAGCACACTTCATTAACTCCTTGAACTGTTTCCTCAATGCATCTGAAGAATGCAAGACACCTTCCTTTCTAAATAAAAATGAGCCTTCAGGGAAGAGCACGCCAGTTTTTCGAAGTCCTGTTGTAACCATCATGAAAAAGGGAAAGAAACTTCAAAGCCAGGCTTATGCCAGAAAATGAGACTTGTGCCCAAGACAATTTGGGATTCTCTCTGAGCAATGCCAATTTCCACAAGCGTTGGGATATCTCTGCCAGTGTTGGCTCTCATTGCTTTGATGGCATGAAGTGGCCAGGCATGTCTAAGATAAGATAACAAAAACCAACCCAGGGAGCACTGTTCTGTCCCTTATTTGAGGGCTTCTCATGCAGTTCCAGTGCACCAATGCAGAGAAAATGTAGTGTAATAGAAGATTAAAAGACAAGAAGTACATGACTATACTGTTAACAACATCTATGGAACCTTCTAATTATGTCCCCAAACTTTCAGTCAGTACTTACTCCTGAACTTAAATGTCTCTCTCTCTTTTTTTCCTGCTAAGGATGGAACAGAGACCCTGGTGCATTGTAGACACATGGTCTCATGCTTTGCTACTGAACTACCCCGAGTCCCTGAATATTACTCTTAAATTTAGCAGCCAAGTGCTTAGGACATCAGGGACAGCTGGGTGACAGCCTCCTGTTCTCTCTGTACCTGGCCAGCACAGGGGAATAGCACAGAGAATTATCACAAACAACTTTCCACAAAGACTGGCTGCATTGGTTTAAAGTCACTGTCCTTAGTTTTATAATTGATATTCCCAGAAACCAACATAGATTTTCATTTTGTGGGGGAGGGGGAGGGGGCCCTGTTTTCTCTGCTGAATCACTTTTGAAAGTGGTTTGGTGATGAGGGGTGGTCTGTCCCCAGGTCAGCAAGACTGTTGCTCTCCTTGTTCTCTACCTAGGACCATGTTGTTACATCATACCAGTCCTGTGACTGACAGCCTATAGTGTCCCTCGGGCCTCTCAAAGAGACACTGTCCACACACTAGTATTCTCCTCCTCTCACCTTTAGTTCAGCCTCTGGGTCATTTTCCTTCCTCGTTCCAAACACTCTTAACACACATTCATGACCACCATCTAGCAATCTTCCACTCTAAACACTAGAATCTGGGCTAATTAGGTTAAAGACAATTGCAAGGATGGGAACATGCATTGCATACCTGTATAGCCATGATCCAGCCATATTGCTTGATCAATAAATATTTGTTGAATGAGTCATTGAAATATCAACAACACAATTTTTATTTATATTTAGTAAATGTTTGCTATATATCAGATATTGTTTAAAGGAATGTTACATTAGCTATTGAGCTAATTTATTAGTTAACTAATTATGTTTTTCAGTGTAGAGGATGCAACCCAGGGAGGGCCTTAAGGACATGGTAGGCAAGTTTTCTACACTGAGCAACACTCCAGCTCCATATTACTTTTGGGATTCCCCAGTCACTCGGTGGGTAACCACTATTATCACCTCTTTTATTAGTTCAATGAAGGGAGGAATGAACATGAATGTGCCATTTCCACTGTAAGTGTGTAAGGTGATGGGCCAAAGGGCAGGGTGCATTCTGTAGGCTGGGCCCACCCGAGATGCTGTGGGCACAGGAGAGAACATGAGAAGCTGGGTGCTGGTCTTCCTGGAACAAATGTCTTATCCAAGGAAACCAGAGAGAATGGGAGCAGGCAATGATAACCAAACTCATTAGCATGAAGGAAATGAGACAGAAAAAGCTGGGTGAGATGTGTGCAGAGCATTCTGGGACTTGGGGTGACACATCCAGGTCATGTGCAAAGGTACATGTGAGTAACATTTCAGGGGAGACTCAGAGTAGAACCGTCAAAACAAACAGCCAGAGCAAATGTCAGTGTAAGAGGATAACACGAGGGTAAAGTGACCAACATGCAATTTGTTTATATAGTCAAGCCCATCACTTTTAAAAAGCAAATAAAATTTAAAAGTTCCAATATCTGAATAATAAACACAACTCAGTGTGACTAGATAAGTCAGAAACACGGGGCTTCACAGGCCAAGTTAAGAACAATTTTTTTAAAAGTGCAATGAGAAAATATTGGATGGTTTAATGCACAGAAATGACACCTGACTTAAATGTCACAAACTATACAGAGGACTAAAAGTGAAGCCTGTGGATAGTCCCTACAGGATCCCAGGAAAGATCAGAGCTGTGTTGCAGGAGGCTCAGTATAAATGTTTCATTATTCATACCATCTGTTGCTCCTAGATGTGGAAACATCATATACAGCCTGCCATGGTCTAAAAGTAAAATGTCCCCCATATCCTCAAGTGTTTGTGATTAAGCCTCATCCTCAAGCCCCAGCTGGTGCAGCCTGTGGAAAGTGGAGCCTTACTGGAAGAGGCATGTCACTGAGGGCAGGCCTTGCGATTTTACAGTCCCAACCCCTTGCCAATGCCAAACAGTTTACTCTTGCTGTTTATCGCAGACGATGAGACAAGATGTGATGCCCAGCTGTCAGCTCTGCCATGCTTTCCCTGAAGTAATGAATCTTCCCTCAAATCTCTAAGCTAACAATAAACCCTTTTCTTTCATAAGCTGCTTCTGGTCAGGTATTTCATCCAAGATATTACAAGAGAACTGCAATATATTGCAATCATTTGAAGGCATGCTATAGTTGCCAAACGCCTGCTTCGTGAAACTGGTTCTTCTGTTTTGAGAAATTTTTTTTTTCAAAAGATAAATAGCAAATCAGCAAGTACTGAATTAAAAAGAAACAATTGCATTAATTTTTCTAGTAAAGCAAGGAAAACAATAGGAGTTCTGTAGTCAGACAGGTTTGGGAAACAGAACACATTACACTAGATTCATGAGGTGGCAATGTCAGTAGACATTAAACTCTGAAGGGTCTTAACATACAGAGCACGTACACAGACCCAGGGGCATGTTGCTAGAGAGAATAAACAGCCAGTGCAAAAGCCTCCAAGCCAAAGGTCCTGAATATGAGTAATAAAACCTGGCAAGTCTCAAAAGTACCTAATCACAAAACTCTTAATCTCTCACTGACTTAAAATGGCTGATCAAGATACTGAAAGTCTGCAAATTAAAAAATGCTTCAGAGCAGGAATTGCATCTTAAAATTCACTGGATCTCAAACAACAGATGATGTGGGAGAAATGGAGAGTCAGCAGATTGACTGATGTCCCAACTGTGACCAGTTCCCCAATATGGTCTCCACAGCCAACTTCTAAGATGCTCTTTCAAATCATGTGTGTTTAAATTTTTTTTAAGGAGGAAGGAAAATTGAGAAAATAAAGAAATCTCTCCTTATGCTTCTATAAAGATATAAAGTGGGGACAAAGTGCCAACTGAATCAGAATATATACCTTCACAGTCATATTTTTTTAAATTATCAAACTTCTTGAGTGACAGTGAGAAACAAAACCTAGAAAGTGGTAACCTCAAAAATGGCATATATAGAAGTCAACAAAAATTCAGCTATTCATTTCTCCTGACTGTGGAGTAAACAAATAAAATGCTATTTTAAGCTGGAAAGGGCTAGGCACATGAGAAGTCTCCCAGTACTGTATGGTTTTGATGATTTCTGAGAAATGTCTATAGATCTCAGAAGGGAGCAGAAAAATTGATCAAAGTCAAAGGATGATAAAAAAATGATTAAAAAAAAAAATTACCAGTGGAGTATTAAAACTACACCTTAGGGGCTGGAAAGATGGCTCAGAAATTAAGGCACTTGCCTGTAAGCCTAAGGAGCCAGGTTTGATTCTCCAGTCCCTACATAAAGCCAGATATGTAAGGTGGCACATGCATCTGGAACTTGTTTGCAGTGGCTAGAGGCCCCGGTGTGCCCATTCTCTCTCTCCCTCCCTCTCTCTCTCCTCTGTCAAATAAATAAACACACGAAATATTAAGAAGTTTAAAAACCTACACCTTAAGTATGTCTTGACTAAGAAAATGTATCCTATGCATATTGAATTTTTGAAACATTTTTATATTATGGTTCACATTGCAATTATACCCCAGAAAGGGTCAGCCTGGCCAGCATTCTTTTCCTTCCTTCAGAGGACAGTATTACATTTAAAGCACATAATTTAGGACTAGATCTAAAATAAAAATCTGATTAGGACTATATTAGCATAACTATCCAATCAGTGTCACAAGGGTAGGATAATTAATATTGATATTTATTTCCTTCTATGTAAAAATCTTAGGAAGACATGCATTTATTTTCTAACCTGAATTAAAAAATGTTTTATTTATTTAAGAATGAGAGAGAGAGAGAGAGAGAGTGTGTGTGTGTGTGTGTGTAAGAGAGAATGAGAAAATGGGAACCTCAAGGCCTCCAGCCACCACAAATGAACTCCAGACACATTCACCACCTTGTGCATCTGGTTCACACTGGTACTGGGAAATTGAATTGGGTCCTTAGGCTTTGCAGGCAAGTGCCTTAACCACTGAACCACCACTCCAGCCCTTCTAAACAGAATTTTGATGTTCAACTTCGGGACCTTTTTGAAATATGGTCTCAATATAGCTCAGGCTAACTTGGAATTACTGATCGTTATGCCACCACTTCCCAAATACTGGGATTATAGGCTTATGCAAGTATACCAATGAATATCCAACTTAAGAAATGCTTTTAAAGACTGTGTAATATCCTTTGAAATAAGTATCATGGTGGGAACTGGTACACCACAGGAATGTTTTTGTTTTCTTTAGTTGTTATTGTTTGCTTGCGGTCCAAGGTGTCAATCCCAGAGCCTTTCACATGCTAGGCAATCACTCTACCACTGAGCTACATCCTTAGCCCTTAGTTTTTTGTTTTTGTTTGTTTGTTTGTTTTGTTTTGGTTTTTTTTTTTTTTTTTTTTGAGAAAGTGTCTCACTATGTAGCTTTGGCTGACCTTAAATTTACAACCTTCCTACCTGGACCACTTGAGTCCTGGGATCACAAGCCTGTATCACCACACTGAGGTGAGGATGGTATCATGTGTAAAAATAGACCAAAGTATTTTTATGTGGAGTCCTGGGAAGGAAGTGGGTGATAGGGAAGTGAAGTTAGACCTGTGGTGACAGGTGAAAAGTGCAATGTGATACCAAGGAAATGCAACAGCATAACCAAGGATGCTTTGAAAATTATTGCTAAAGAGGTCTGTGGTTGTTAATGAACAAGTCTGGAGAGCTAGTGGTTTCAGGAAAACACTGACTCACAAGAAAAACAGCCCATTTTTATGAGAATCCTTTTTTCCCATAGCCTTGTAATCTGATCTGTAAATCTTTCTCTTGGCTGAAGATGGGTGGCCAGAGGCTATGCAGCATGGCAAGCCTGTCTAGCATGCGGGTGGCAAACCTGGCACTAGCTAAGAAGGTTTTACTGCTTACTAGCTACACAGACTTTGGGCCTTGAGGCTAATGGAACTCAGGATGAGCCGAGCATGAACAAGAACTCATATTTAGTTTGAAAAGGAAGAGGAGGATGAAGGAGGGGCCTTTGAAGGACCAGAAGTTCACACTTGCCACACACCTGCAGATGCTGTGCAACTATTGAGTGATGGAATTATCTAGCCAAAAGGTCCCAAGGTGTACAGTGCACTGTAATGTCCCACCGATGAAATCCAGCATTTCACTCAAAATATATTTTTTTCTAATTCAATTCTTGCTTAATAAGTAAGTCCATGCCCTGACAAGATCATCCACCTTCATGTAGTACTATAACATAGCTTGTTTATATATATATAGGCATGCCTGTATCATGGTAGTAAAATGTCCTTTATTCATGCAAGAGGACATGCTGCCAATTCTAAACCAAATGTGCTCACACGCTTTATTATTCTTGTTATTATAATCACTGTGTGACTTGGAACTATGAAAACAAAAGGCCTAAATCAGAATGTCTCCCTTTTATAACCAACGAGTCTGTAAAATCCTCAATCAAATATCTACATTTTAAAATTATTTCCTTTAGCTGTTCCTAAACTGTCTTTGAGGGTGATGTCAGTAAGGTGGCCCTTAAGAGACAGTATCATGTGCTGGTTAAGAAGCAGTGACATACCTCTTTCCCACTTCAAACTGGATAGGCAGAAATGATTCTGTGAGAACCATGAACACACTGTATAGATGAAATCGTTGAGAAATGGGGGAGGGAGGGCTGTGACTTGGCAAAGTCACATAGTTCATTTTTAACAGGGTACAAACTTGCTTATTAGACTTCCAGACTGGGATCCTTTCCCAACATCGCTCCCTATGTTCTCTAAGGGGCCACAAGTTCCTGCAGCAATGTAAAAGCCAGCTCAAGTGAAGAAACAGGCACGGTCTGGGGAAAAAAGTAGGAGGAATCAAATGGGATGACTCAATTGCGCACATCAATCTAATTAATTTCTGTTGTACTTTGTTTTCTTTTAAGTTAAGGTTCTAGGGCCCTTTTTCTTTCCTATACCTGTGGCCAAAAATTGCTGACCTAAAGGATTTGACCACAAGAGAAAACAGATCGAAGTGTGTGGTTCCAGAAGAGCTGAAAACATTTTAAAAAATAATATGCACTTCAAGGGTGATGCTCCGGTCAAACTTTACACTGTCAAATGGATTTTTCCTTCTGTATCCACTGCAAAGATGATCACAGGTATTAATTGCCCTAGTAATAACATTCTTATTTGCAAAAGTTCTAGGGGAGACAAATAAGCCTGCTCTGAATTTTACATTCAAGAAGTTAAAATCAAATAGCTAGAGGAAGCTAGACCTTAATTCTATATTCAGACTTCTGAGATATTCAAGATTTAAAAAAAAAAGTGTCTGTTTTTCTTGTCAACTGGCAAAGAGGTGCCCACTGACTTATAGCCATCTCTGACAGATGAAATGTGATGGTCACACAACTATCTTTTCAGTTAGGAAAGTGTAAGATTCAAACAGGTATCTTAAATATCTTCTACATTTTGCGAAGGTTAGTGCTGGAATATCAACAAGGATCACACAGAGCCCTTGAAATTGCAGGTGCACAGAAGGGAAGAAAGGTCCCATGAACATGATGCTGATGAGCAGCAATGAAGGTACCAGGTAAGCAAAGAGGGGACAATTAGCTCTGGTGGGGGGAAAATATTTAAAGGAGAAGAAAAGATGTCAGGGCTGTTGGCAGATAGCTTCACATTGCTGGAATGAACATACAAATCAGACACAGATCATGGGAGGAAAGGATTTATTTCAAGTTCACAAATCCAGGGGGAATTTCCATCAATGGTGATGGCAGATGCTGCTTCCATATATCCAAGCAGAGAGACACAACCAAACAGGCAGCAAAACCAAAAAGCAGCAAACAGCAACAAACCAGTAAGCAAGCAGCACAGGCCCAGGAAGAAGTCAAACTTCTAAGCATACCTTTTGGCTAGAGATCAGATCCACCCCCAAACATACCTTAGGCCTGGACCCCAAGATTTACTGCCATTGACACCTCCTCCAGCCAGGAAGCTGGAGACTTAAGTTACAAATTTCAATAAAATACCTGAGTCTATGAGGAGCATATAGTCAAACTACCACAAAGGCTGTCACATTGTCTCAAAAGTAGCAATGAATAAAAGACAGAAGAAGCCTCCGAGTGTCCCTGAATATGGGAGGGTGCAGGATCAACCTCCAGCAAGTTGTGTTCCAAAGCTTGTATGTTGACTGAAAAACTCTCAACTCTCTGACTAGTGGAAACTGCATTGCTCCTGGTAAGCAGATCTTCAAACTAGCCAGCACATGATTTTTAATATTTATTTATTTATTTAAAAGAGAGAGAATGGGCACACCAGGGCCTCCAACCACTGCAAACGAACTCCAGACACATATGCCACCTGTGCATCTGGCTTACATGGGTACCAGGGAATCAAACCTGGGTCCTTTGGCTTTGTAGGCAAGCACCTTAACCACTCGCCACCTCTCCAGCCCTAGCCAGCACATTTTAATTCAACTAATAACAATGCTCCCTCTCACTTCAGAGTCTAGACTAACAACAGTTAATGCTTACCTAGTATTTATCGTGTGGAAAACACAGCCCAAAGTCTTTGATATGCACTGTCATTAAAGTTTGCAGCACTTTTTGGAAGAATACTGGATGCTATTATCATCCACTCATTTTACTGATGAAGTCTCCCAAATACAAAGAAATCAAATATCCTTATCAAGATCACATTGCTGCACAACAGGACCACAATCTAGCTTTCCATTCATGACTCTTTATAGGACTGTTCATTTCCTTTTGATGTCACAAATCATATAAGAAATTTTGTGTTTAAGTTCCTAAACACAGAGATAGGGAAAGTGTGCCAATTTCTCTGATGGGAGACTTCTAATGAATCCTAGATGCCCAGTGATATTCTGACCCCTAAAACTGCCTTGGCATCTAGCATTTCTACCCCTTAAATCTCTCTATCCCCATTCATTTGGAATGTCTGTCCTATCCCAGTCATATCACAGGAAGACAATAACTTACACTGATATGTGGGAAACAAATCGTTATGTTATCATTCTGCAAACATTTGTACTTAAAATCAAAGAAATAAGATGGGTAAGGAAGAGTGTAACTACTTGGCCTCCTGGTAAGATGCTCCCCAGTCCTTCCAGCGGTCCTGGGTGAGCAAGCGGCTCATATCTGGGAACTGACTGAGGCTCTGACTCGATCTTGGTACTTCAAGCTAGACATCTGCTCACATGACCAAGAATTCATTCACATAATGCAGACCCAGTCAGAGTTCGGTATACATCCAGCTAATGTCACTTCCCAAACCACCATGACTGATGGATGCCACAGATCTCTGTGAGCCAGACTGTTGTGCTCCTGCTTTGCCTCTGGTCTTCATCGTGGAAACCATGCCTACCTGGCCTTTGGCAATAAAGTGCTGCCCTTTGTCTCTGCCTCATGGAACCTAGCAGTCCAGGTGCCCAACTCAGTGACAGCAGCTTCTATTTGCTTTAGCTTTTTATTGACAGTTTACATTAATATTGACAATATATCATGATGATGGTCCCCTTCCACATCTCTCCTCTACTGAATCCTTTTTCCAACTAGTCTGCCTTTTATTTTGAAGTCATTTTTTTTCTATCTTATTATGCAAGTATTGTGTAGGTAGTGTCAGCCCCTGTGAGGTCATAAATATAAAAGCCACTTTGGGTCTCATCCCCTTCTTTTGGCTCTTACACTTTCTTCCACTCTTCCACAATGGAGCCTTGGAGGGTGTGAAAGAGATGTCTCACTTAGCACTGAACACTCCACTGGCAGTAGCTTCTTGTCTACCTTATGACCTACAGCTCCATAACCTCAGAGCACTTGGTGTAAGCTGGGACTCCTTCACAAGTTTTCATTCCAGTCACAGTAAAAGGAGTATCCTCTGGACCCTCCCAAAACAAAGGAGCAGAGCTCACTTGATAAAACCATAGTTTCGCCAGGCATAGCGGCACATGTCTTTAATCCCAGCACTTGGGAGGCAGAGGTAGGGGCATCACTGTGAGTTCAAAGCCACCCTGAGACTACACAGAGAATTCTAAGTTAGCCTAGAATAGAGTGAGACCCTACCCCGCAAAACAAAACCATAGTTTTATCCTAAGAATACCTTCCTCTATGGCATACCAGGGAGGTCTGGAAAATCAATGCTATTACTGTAGGCCAAGCCAAGCAAACTGTTAAAGCCCTTTCTAGCCTCCAGTTACCATATGGAATCTAGAAGCCCTGCTTGGTGAATCCATCAATAAATCCATCTCATTCAACTCTAAGAACCTTCCATGCTTCCCCCACACCAGCCATACCCATTTTCCACACATAGACCTCGGATGTGTCTTTATGTATTGGGAAAAACACAGTTCTCTGGAAGAATAGCACATATACCACTGGGTCACAATTTGTACCTTCCCTTTGGAGATCAGCAGAGACTTGTGTCTAGCGAAAGGCTGAGAAGCAAAGGTAGGATGAGTTAGTGGTGGAGAGCAAACATCTGCAGAGTGCAAGATATCTCAGGTAGCATCTACAGGAGGGATAGACTGATACTTGTGTGCTAACATCTAGTCTTCAGTACACAGATATAGATGCAAATGAAGATGACTGTTGCAGTTATCTTCTTGTGGCTGGGACAAAACAACCAACCAAAAGCAGTATAGAAAGGAAAGGGTCAATTTTGGCTCACGTTCTCAAGGGGAAATTTCTTCATGGCAGGAAAACCATGGTATGGGCAGAAAGCTGACTCACACTGACCCATATGAACAGGAAGGTAGAAGAGAGAGTGAGCTCCTTGTGAACACCCAGTAGAGCTGGTCTAATCAACTGCATGACCTGCCTCCAATGACACACTGCTTCTAGCAAGGCTTCACCTCCCAAAGGCTCCACCAGCTGGGAATTAAGTCTGAGGCTTAATCACGAACACATGAGATTTTGGGGAATAGTTCACATTCAAACCACCATAGTGACATTCCCCAGCTTCCTCTGCAATTAGACAGTCAAGTCATGCTGTCCAGGTCAATGGAGTGGCTGCAGAAGGGGGACAAGCAACTTCCAAGCTTGTGCCCTCTGGGGCATGGAAGGAGTGTCGCTTCTCCCTTGCTTTCCTCTGTCTTCCAGTTTAATGTGGACAGGGCAACAAGCCGTACTGCCTGAATCTTGGGGATGACCACAAGTTCTGCAGCTGGTAGAGCATGACTTAGAGTGGTGGGAGGCCCCCGGTACTTGAGTTAGCTGACCCCTGCTGCATCATGACCTCTCCACTACAGTGTGAGAGAAATAAGGTTGGTTTTATTTAAGCCTTATTACTCTGAAAGACCTGTCTATAAAAGGACTCCAGAAGAACAGACGTGTCTTTGCTTAAAACTATTGAAAGGGCCCCTACCAACTAGAGAAAAGAGAGTACTCACTACAAGATGGACGTGAAAGATGGCTGGGTTCACATGTTGAAGGTGGGGAAGGCAGCAGTGAACTGCCAGATTTGACTGAGTTTTGGGCAGTAATGTACCTGACCCCTGACAGAGGCTTTCAGTCCTCTTTGCTGAAGAATAGTGCCTGGAAGGCTTTGGGCAGTTTACACACATGGCAAAGATGAGAAGAGGCCAAAGAGGGAGCTTATCTCTGCCGGCTGCCGAACCCACAGATGAGGAGCCAAGGCGCACCTGTGACACAGGAGGAAACAGTGATGGCACAAATAGAGAAAACTTCTGACCCAGGAACTTGGTGGATGGAGCTGGTACCTGAGAGGCTGTGGTAACAGCAGCCTCATTGGAAATGTGTGGGCTTAGAAGCTGAGGGATGGCTTGTCCACTTGACCTGAAACTCCTCAGCACACCTCACCGAAGCCTGCAGGGAAAGATGGAAGCTTGATGCTAACCATGCTGAAGTTAAAACAAGTTGTAGACTTTCAAGTCTGAAAAAAACTACAGAGGGGACACTCGCCTTCATCTGGATCACAGAATCAAGAACTAAAGTCTCAGGACAAAATATCTTCATCTACAGATGGCTGGTGAAACTGTATCTACCACTCTCTCACAGACATAACCACACAGACAGAAACAATTTTTCATTTTTATAAAATGCTCTTAAGATTTTCACATTCGTACACAAAAGCTTTTAAATATGTCCTCCATAATATCCTAATTTCATGAAAAATTGTGTCCAAAAGCAGAATTAAAAACAGCAGGTAATAATCATGCAATAATATTACAAAGGAAGGAAAGGAACAGTAAATTATATTATTCAGAAAACATTTTAAAACTGGTAACTGTTATATTCAGTATTACAGATTGGATCTGAAGTGTACTCCCAAAGTTTCATGTACTGAAGGCATGGTCTGCAGCAGGTGGAATTACCAAGAGTTGGTGGAAAGACATTTAGGAGGGGGGACCCAGTTGAAAGAAGTTGAGCCCGGATTGGGGGGAGGGTGTCCTTGAAGAGGGACGTGGGGACCCTGTCTCTCCCTCTGTTTCCCACTCACTGTGAAGTGAACAGCCTCTGTCAACCATGTATTTCTGCCATGATAGTCTGTGCTGCCCCAAGACCAACTGAACAAGGACTGTAAACCAAACTGTATCTCAGGTGAATTATCCCAAGAGAGAAAGCCAACTACACAGTTTCAAAAGAGGTTGAAAAGAAATAAGATTATATAATGTATCTTCAAAGTTATAATTAATCTAGCAAGGGCCAAAGGGTATAGCTCATAGAGTCTGTGTTTAGTATGTACAATCATCACCACAGAAGACCAGCAGGGAGTTTGGCTAAATGTTCTGCACTACACTCACTGGAATTGTTCGAAGCTCTGTGTTCATAACCAAAAAAGAAAATTTCGCCGGGCGTGGTGGCGCACGCCTTTAATCCCAGCACTCGGGAGGCAGAGGTAGGAGGATCGCCGTGAGTTCGAGGCCACCCTGAGACTCCATAGTGAATTCCAGGTCAGCCTGGGCTAGAGTGAAACCCTACCTCGAAAAACCAAAAAAAAAAAAAGAAAATTTCAAGCCACGCTCCCTGGTAAACATAGGTTCAAAAATTCTCAATAAAATATTTGCAAATCAAATACAGTAACACATCAGAAAAATGATTCACCATGATCAAGTTGGTTTTATTCCAGAGATGCAAGAAATGTTCAATGTATACAAATCAATAAATGTAATATACCAAATAAATGGACTCAATGATAAAAATCACATGATCATCTCAATAGATATAGAAAAGGCATTTGGCAAAACCCAACATCCCTTCATGAAGAAAGTTCTAAAGAAATTGAGAATGCAATGAACACATCTCAATACAATAATGATTAAATATGACAAACCCTACATCCAACACTATACTAAGTAGAAAAATAATTAAAAGCATTTCTACTCAAACCAGGAACAGCCCCAGAGTGCCCACTGTATCCACACTTACTCGGTATAGTACTGGAAGTCTTAGTTAGAGCAATAGAACAGGAGAAAAGAAAGGGAATATGAATAGAGAAGGGAGAAGTCAAATTATTCTTATTTGTAGAGGATATGATTCTATATATGAGACACAAAAGACTCTACCAGAAAACTGCTAGAGTTGATAAATATAACAAATTAACAGGACACAAAATCAACACAGAGAAGCTAGTAGCCTTCCTATATGCCAATAATAAACATGCTAAGGAAGAAATCAAAGAAACAATCCCACTGACAACTGCCTCAATAAATGAATAAACAAACAATCCTTGGAATAAATCTAGCCAAAGAAGTAAAAGCTCTTTATAATGAAAACGTTGAAACACCCAGGAGAGAAACTGAATAAGGCATTACAAAATAAGACAGCCCATGCTCATAGGTTGCAAGAATCAAAATTGTAAAAATGGAATCTTACCAAAAGCAATCTACAAGTTTAATGTAATCCTCAATGAAATTCCAATGCCACTCTGAACCGAAATGGGGGAAAAAAAAAAAA
The DNA here is from genome assembly GCA_036346955.1 of Dipus sagitta. Taxonomy (NCBI): domain Eukaryota; kingdom Metazoa; phylum Chordata; class Mammalia; order Rodentia; family Dipodidae; genus Dipus; species Dipus sagitta. The sequence goes on from CM070771.1 coordinate 31,063,033, forward strand.
AAAAACATTCTTTTGGAAGCAGAAAGGACCTTTGGTAGCCAAAGCAATCTTGAGCAAAAACGTAAAAAAGAGGCAGGAAGTATCACCATACCTGATTTCCAGTTATATTACAGAGCCATAGTAACAAAAATAGCATGGAGCAGGCATGCTTGCTAATCAATAGTACAGAAGATCAAAACTCCATAGCCATCTCATTTTTGACCAAAAAGATAATCTCTTCAATAAATGGTGTGGGAAAACTGACTATATGGTAGGAAAATGAAATTAAACTGGTATCTCTCTTCATGTACTAGAATCAACTACAAATAGATGAATGACTTACATAAGACCCGAAACTTCAAAAGTGCTAGAGGAAAAACAGGGGAAACACTTCAAGGTAGAGGTAAGCACTTTCTGAAGAGAACTCTAGTCGTTCAGGAAATACAGCCAATAATCAGACAATGGGACCTCATGAAATTAAAAATCCTTGGTACAGCAAAGGAAACTATTAAGCAAAGAGGCAACCTTCAGAATGGGAGACAAATCTTTGCCAGTCACACATCTGACAAAGGATTAATATCTAGAATATGCAAAGAATTTAAAAAAATTAAACAGTTAGAAATTAAGCAACCCAATCGAAAAAATGGATTATGAAATTGAGCAGAGAGTTATTGAAAGAAGAAATACAGACGGCCAATAAATATTTAAAATTGGGCTCAACATTCTTATCCATCAAAGAAATGCAAATCAAAGCTACTTTGAAATTCCATCTAAGTGGTCAGAATGGTTAGCATTAAGAAATCCAATGACAACAAATGCTGGTAAGAGCGTAGGGAACAGGGAACCCTTATTCACTGTAGGAATGTAAGGTAGTACAGACATTATGGAAATCAGTATAAAGGCTTCTCAAAAAGCCAAAAATAGAACTACAATATGACTCGGCTATACCACTCCTGGGATTATACCCTAAGGACTCTACATTTCACTATAGAGATAATTGTTCCTCCATGTTTATTGCTGATCTATTCATGATAGCTAGGAAATGGAATCAGCCTAGATGTCTAACATCTGATAAATGAATAATGAGGGTATTGGTACATTTACACAATGGAGTTGTATTCAGAGATAAAGAAAATGAAATTATGAAATTTACATGAAAGTGGATAGAAGTGAAAAAGATAGTACACTAAGTGAGATAACCCAGGTTCAGGAAGACAAACGTCATTATGTCCCCTCATCATGTGTGGATCCTAGCTTCAAATGTTCAGATGTGTATATAAGTTGGAGAAAGTGTCGACAGAAGCCAGGGTGTTAGAAAGAGACCAGAAAAGTGGGGAAAGTGGCGATAGCTTAAGGGGAAGGGATAGCAGAACACACATGTGATATGAAAGCAATATAAAGGGTGGAAAGTGAGGAGGGGTGGGGGGGAATGAGAGGATGGGGCAGTGGGGGAGAACCAAACTGAAGTATGAAAAAATTCCTATTGACATCTACTTCATATATATATATATATATATATATATATATATATATATATATATATATGTGTGTGTGTGTGTGTGTGTGTGTGTGTATGCATATATATATATATGTATATATATATGCATATATATATTTTTTTTTTATATGTAATTTTTAAACAGTTTGAACAGAAGTGCACTGCATGGGTAGATAATACTAGCCCAAGAAGTCATCAGTATTAATAATAATAACTTTTGTCCAGTGGCTCTCTCCACAGACATTTGGTATTTTGCTTGAGGTCTCATCGTTTTCACTGCACCTTGTCCTGGCCAGTTTGGAAGGTCATGTGGTCTTTGAGAAATATAACAAGCCTCAATGTTGACAGCTAAATGTTTCTTACATGTTTTACAACACTGCTTTCTCTTTAGCTTCAATCCAAATGGGACTTTGATTTTATTTGTTCAGTCCCACTTCCTCAAAATAACTGTTAAATCTACAAATCTTACAAAACCTAATGTACACTGTACATATAAAATCGATTTTCATCTTAACTGTTCTTAAATATCTGGATATGTTTATACTGTGTATTTAAAGTTCTCCTGAATATTTATGCAAAATTTATAATGGTATACACTTGTCACTAGGTAACTAGACAGTGAGACCTAATGCCACCAGTATCCTAAAGGAAAATCATGCATACACACACACATTGAATAAAGACTATGAACAATGGGTTAATAAAAGAATGATCAAGGGCCAGGTGTGGTGGTACATGCCTTTAATCCCAGCACTCGGGAGGCAGAGGTAGGAGGATCACCGTGAGTTCGAGGCCACCCTGAGACTACATAGAGAATTCCAGGTCAGCCTGAGCTAAAGTGAGACTCTACCTCGAAAAACCAATAAATAAATAAATAAATAAATGATCAAGGATGAAATTTAAAAATTCTTAGAAACAAATGAAAATAAAAAGGAAAGTTTGTAACTATAAGGCCCCATTTCAAGAAATTAAAGATATTTCAAATAATATAATGAGCTACTACAATGTTTTAGACAAATAACTAAAAAGTCAATCCCAAACCCAGTAGAAGGCAAGAAATAATAAAGATCATGACAGAAATTTACAAAATAGATACTAAAAGAGCAATACACAGAATTAATCAAATGAGCTGATTATTTAAGAAAGGAAGTAAGACTGATAAACCCAGGCTGGAGAGATGGCTTAGAGGTTAAGGCACTTGCCTACAAAGCCTAAGGTCCTAGGTTTGACTCCCCAGAACCCATGTAAGCCAGACACACAAGGTGCCACATGCACACAGGTGGCACACATGTGTGGAGTTCAACTGCAGTGGCTAGAGGCCCTGGAGCACCAATTCTCTCTCATAAAAAATTAAAAATTAAAAAAAATTAAAGATTATCATCCTAACCCAAAATAACAAAAAGAAGGCCCAACTTAATAGTCACAGACAAAAGGGGAGTCATGCCAATAGACCCCAATGAAATCCAGAACAACACTGGAAAATATTTTGATCATTCATATCCCGAAAAGCTGAAAAACCTGTAAGAAATGAACAAATTTCTAGACACATGTAACCTTTCCAGGTTGAAAGTGGAAGACATCAATAACTTCACGGACTTACTGGAAGCAATGAGATTAAAGCTGTGGTGGAATGTCACCTCACAAAGAAAGTCTAAGACCAAGTGGTTTCTATGCCAAAGTCTATCAAATTTTTAAGGAAGATCTAATACTAGCTCTTTTCAAATTGTTCCACAAAGTAGAAAGGGAAGAAACACTACCAAATTCATTCTATGAAGCTCTCCCTGGTTCCTAAGCCAGATAAAGACACACACACACACACACACACACAGACAGAGAGAGAGAGAGAGAAAATTACAAGCCATTTTCCTGATGTACAAAGATGCAAAAATTTCTAATAAGATATTTGTAAACTGAATTCAAGAAGAACACATGAAGATCCTTCCCCATAGTCAAATGGGCTTCACATTGAGGATGCAAGTTTCTTTCAACATATGTAAATGAACATATGCAATACATCATATAAATAAACCTGGGGACATAAACCACATGATCATATCAATTGATGCAGAAAAGGCATGTAACAAAGTCCAATATTCCTTCATAATTAAAGTTCCAGAAAAAGTAGTGTACAGGAAACATACCTCAAAATAACAAAGGCCATATATGACAAACTCATAGCCAACATTATATACTAAGTGCAAAAATGCTACAACAATTTGCTCTGAAATCAAGAATGAGACAAAAATGCCTATTCTCACTATTTCTATTCAACATAGTACTCTAGGTCCAAGCTGGAGTTTACAAGACAAGAAGACATACAAAGATTAAAAAAAAGAAAAGGAAGAATTCAAACTATACCTACTTATAGGTTATATGATTCTATACTTTCAAGGTCCTATAGAATCTACCAGAAATTTTCTGGATCTGATAAACACTTTCAGTAAAGTTTCAGGACACAAAACCAACACATAAAAAGCAATAGCAATAGTTTTTATATCCACCAATAATGAGCATACAAAGAAAGAAATTAAAAACTCCCATCCATAATACCTTCAAAAAAAATTAAGTATCTAGGAATAAAGTTAACTAAGAATGTGAAAGACCTTTACAATGATAACTTCAAGATATTAAAACAAGAAACTGAAAACAATGGAAAGATCAACCATGCTTCTAGACTGGCAGAATTAATAGTGTAAAACAGCTATATTACCAAAAGCAATCTAGAGATTCAACACAATTCCCATCAAAATTCCAATGAAGTTCCTCGATGAACTGGAATACAAAATTCAAGAATCCATATAGAAATACAAAAAAAAAAAAAACATGAATAGCCAATGCAATCCTGAGAAGGAAGAACATAGCTGGAGGTATCACGATACCTGATCTCAAATTATACAACAGAACGACAGTGACAAAGACAGTGTGGCACTGACATAGACACATAGACCTGTGGACCAGAACAAAGGATCCAGAAATAAACTTGCATAGCTTTGACCACCTAATTTATTTTTTTTTTTTTTTACAAATAAGCCAAAATCATTCGGGGGGTGGGAATCATGTTCAACAAATGATGATGGTGAAACTGAATATTCACATTCAGAAGAATGAAATTAGAATCCTATCTTTCACTCTGTATAAATACTGACTCAAAGTGGAACAAAGACTTTAATTTAAAACACAAAATGCTAAAACTGAGAAAAACATAAGGAGTACAACTTAAGATACAGATATAAGCAAGAACTTTCTGAAAAGAACTCCAATAGCAGGGGAAATAACCCCAAACGTTGACAAATCAGGCTACATGAAATTAAAAAGTTTCTGCACAGCAAAAGAAACCATCAGCAATGCAAATAGACAAGGTACAAAATGGGAGAAATATTTTGCTGGCTATAATTCAAACAGAGACCAACAACCAGAATTTACAAAGAACTTTACAAATGAAAGACACACATACATACTTACACACACACACACACAAATGCCAACCACCCAAATGGTCTAAAGGAATGGAAAGTTCATAGAAGAAACACAAATGGCCATTAAGTATTTTAAAAAATGTACTACATTCCTTGCCATTAAGGAGATGCAATTAAAAAAAAAAAAACACTTTGAGATATTGTCTCACCTCAGTCAGAATGGCTCTCAAGAAAAAAAAAAAGAAAAGGAAAAAGAAAGAAAAGAAAAAAAAACTAACAAAAAATGCTGGCAAGCTTGTGAGGAAAAATGAACCCTTATTCACCACTGGAAGAACTGAAAACAAATATGGTTGTCATGGAAATCAGTATGGAGGTCTCAAAAAAATAGAAATAGAACTTCCATACAATCCAGCTATAACACTCATGGTCATACACTCTCAGGGCTCCATACTCTATATCAGAGATACTCGCAATTCCAGGTTTAGTTCTGCCCAATTTACAATAGCCTAAGAAATGCATCCACCAAGATACCCATCAACTGATGACTGAATAAGGAAAATGTGGCGCCTATACACAATGAAACTTACTCAATGGCATGGAAAAACAAAATCATGATACTTGCAGCAAAACAAATGCATCTGGAAAAACTGGACTGAGCAAAGTAACCCAAACTCAAAAAGAGAAAAACCAAATGTTCTCTGTGATATGCAAATTCTAGCTTTGAATATCTACAGGTATGTATATGGGGGGAAACATGCGTAAAACCTATAAAGCTAGAATAATAACCAAGAGTGGGTATAAGGATATGACTAGAAAGGGTTGAGGGCAGGGTGAAAGGGCTCATGAGGCATGTAAAAAGAACAGTGGAGAGGGTTACACGGGGAGGGTGAGAGAAATCAAGGAGAGGAAGGGAGGAGAATCAACTAAAACAAATTATATTTGAAAATGCCAGAATGAATGATACCTAAAACTCCAGCTGAAAAATAAAAATAAAATAAGAGGAGATGATGAAAATGATGGCATGATATCATAAAGACAAAAATAATCAGCACCAATATAATTCTAGGGAGAATATATTACTTAATCAGAAGATAGATAACTAAAATATTGCATTATACTAGTGAAGAACATCCTGGTGATTAAAAAGCCCCGTCTAGGGCTGGAGAGATGGCTTAGTGGTTAAGCGCTTGCATGTGAAGCCTACGGACCCCAGTTCGAGGCCCGATTCCCCAGGACCCATGTTAGCCAGATGCACAAGGGGGCGCACGCGTCTGGAGTTCGTTTGCAGTGGCTAGAGGCCCTGGCGCATCCATTCTCTCTCTCTCTCTTTCTCTCTTTCTCTCTCTCCCTCTCTCTGTCTGTCACTGTCAAATAAATAAATAAAAATAAAAATAAAACCCTGTCTATCACGAACACTCATTTTTGTGATTTGTCTCTATGGAGGGTTAAACAGCTTTGTGATTAATCCCAGGTCCTCTTCCTGGTATTGCCTCCTCGTGGCCCATGCTAGCCTGGGAGCTTTGTGTAAGAAGTTTCTCCAAGCAGAGGTCTGCTCTTCTGCTAGGCTTCATACATGTGCGGCAGCACCCGCCGTGTGTCAAGCACTACACCAGGGGTGTGCGCACACGATCTCACCACCATTTAGAGATGCTGGTATTGATGTCGCTATCTTACAGAAAGAAAAAAGAACAAAGGGGAAACACAATATGATCATATATTGAAGGGTACAGCCAAGACACTGCCAACTGGCACCATGTCCTCCCCCTAAAGGTAAAGCCCAAGGTATCCTCTACCGCTGACACTGCCCATGAAGCAACATGTCCATTTGAAAAAAATGGCAGGATGGCACATGATTCCAGCCAGCACAGCTCAGGTGACAAAACATCCATGCTCATCTGGGTCAAGTTACTTTATTCTAGGATCAAGCATAAATGTCCAAGGCCTTTGACTACCTTCGTATCTGACAGTAATAAACAGACTGGGGAGGTGTGACCAAAGCCAGTTATTTTCAGCGTGTTCAATGTAATCCTTCAGCAGCTGAAACCTCCTACCACTGAGAACTGCAGAAGTAGCCATCAGAAGGACAGCCACTAACCAGATAAAGATCCACACTGATTAGACCAAAAAAAAAAAGCCTCTTTGGAATCTTACACTGTGTAAAATTGAGGTTTCAAAATGGTATTTGCTCGTGGAGAAAACTTGCTATGAAAAGAAATCATGTTAATACCCACAGTTATACATTTTCCAGAAGTGGCCCCACATTTTAGTCTGACTGTAATCCAACTATCTCTACTTGGGGGGACTCTGCTTGGATTAGCAATGTTATCTAATATTATCCAAGTGTTTTTCCAGAGAACTGGTTAGTGGATTTTCTTTTCTAATGCCCTGCTCTTTCCTGAGCTCTGTCCCTTCCTTAGGGGAAATACGAATGGGGGAGGGAGAAAGAAATTAACATTTAAAAGACTCTCCACAGCTTCTATGCAAGCCGAGCTCCCTCTCCTCTTCCCTTGATAGTGAGCAAGTCAAGTCTTCTACACAAGACATCCACGGGGAGCTCTCCAGTAACCCTAGACAAGATGGAGTGAATAAAAGACCCCAATCCATTTCCAGCCCTGACATAATCTCAAATAATGTACCTCAAGATAAATGGAAGGGCTAGGTATAATGTAAGGCTCTGGGTTCAATTACCAGCACTGGATTGGGAGAGAAGAAAAAGATGAACTGGAAAGCAGACTCATGTTAAAAGAAAATGCATGTAAAATACAAACACATGGATTACTCAACAACGATTATGCATTATTGTAAGTATTAAAGATTGTATCATATTATGAGAAGTTTTTTTTTTAATATTTTCCATCATGTGCAATTGAAAGAAATCAGATGGCCACCAAGTAGTCATAGATAATTTTAGAGGTATTTGAAATTTCCAGTGACTAGAGCTGTGAGCACATCTGGCAGCAGATGTTCATTGTGAATGGTAAATAGCATATTCTGCTATGTTGGTTTTTTTTTTTTACACTCAAGAGTTACCTGTATAGAAACTGATGAGATACCATTCTCTCATCAGTTTCCTTTGAACTTCTTTTACAGGTAAAATTTGAGGGAAAACAATTAAGCATCTGATTAAATACAAAAGCAGTTATTTATTTTTATCATCAATCATTAGATGGAAAGGGTAGAGCACCTCTGCAGGAAAATTTCAATTTCCTTGTGAGGGAAATAGCTTGAAAGGAAATGTATGTAAGTTTCTATAAAAGCTGGACTTTGGAGGCCACCTTTCTCAGATATAAAAATAGATGGCTAAAATGCAAAATCGATTCTAATGGCAAGCAGATCACTGCACTCTCCATGCCCAGGATATTAGGGGAACCTGAATATTTGATTTAGCGGCACCTTGGGAACAGGCAGACCCAAAAAACCCTCCAATAACCTTGAAAATCTGTACTTCCTGTAGAAGTGAATCAAGTGCTCTAATAAGGTACCACCCTCTTTGAGCATGACAACTAGAGGCGCCTTTCACCTTAGGACCTGGGTCACCTTTCCTCTACAGCAGTCTGCATGTGAGGGACTTATGAGGTGCACACCATTCCAGAGGCTCTTCTCTCTCCAGCTAGTGGCTCCTTGACTCCCTTTTCCCTGAGTCTCTGTGGCCTTTTGGTAGCTGGCAGAAGACACAGGCTCTAGGCCAAGCTGAAGATACCACTCACTACTCTCTACAACACACACACTCGGACTGCACTTAGAGTTGTAACAACTCATGTAATCACACACACACACAAACGTACTCTCTTCCAACACTCATACATAGTTGTTAATATGCCCCCACACCCAGATTAACCTCTTTGGAGCCACAGGTGTGGCAGTATAGAAGAAGGAGTGGGACAAGGAAGACAGCCCCCCCCCAAATCCCCTGAGCTGACTCAGCTTCCAGGAAACAGCAAGAAGCAAGATGGGGAGTAGGGACTACTATCCTGGTGCCCCTGCAAGCTCAACTCCTCTGAAGATAGTCTTGGGGTCAGAGAAGGTTCCATCTGCATCCTAAACACCCATCCTGCCTTTTGGCTCAAGCCTGCAAGCAGTGGACATGAAATGGGTGGGGCCCTGGAAGAAGGTTTGTGGTGGGATGGTGGAGTTGGGACCACAACCTTGGGGAAATTATTCTGCTAAGAACCCCATGTCTTGGCACCTTGGGACTGTCCAGCTTGTCTCTGGAAGGCTGAGCACAACCCACCACACTTCAGGCTGCATACCACAGTTTCCTGGGAATGACTCTGCCCAGGCCCAGTGGCTTCGGGTAGAGAAGCAGCTGAGGTGAGTCCTTCAAGAGGCCAAGCTCAAGGTGAGGTGGCGGGCAATCTGCAAATCATTATCTGCTGTCCTTTCACAGTGGAACAAGCTAGCCGCAGGTGGCCATCTACCTAACTTCCAACAGTCACAGCAAGCCAAGCCTCTGACCCTTGCCCCATCCCCTGACCTTCAGCAAGAGGGGTGGGATTGAGAAGAGCAGCCAGAGAACAGGACAGGAAAGAAAAGGAGGGAAGTGGAAAGTCATGGAGGAACCTGGAGAGGCCCCGTTCCAACATCACCTAGAACCACAAATTAGCCCTCATGCAAAAAAAAAAAAAAAAAAAAAAAACTCCTTGTGAACTGAGACAACTCTGAAATATGCCAGGCAAGGTGCCAGGTGCTTCAAAGGAGGGTGAATGAGGAACACTGACACACTGTACACAAGGTACCTAAAGAAACCTTTTCAAAAATTGCTGTCCAAACCGGCGCACACTGGCTGTGTGAAGCTATGCTCCTGCACTTGAGAACAAAGATCACTGCCAAAGGGTCTTGCCTAGAAACTCAAAGTGTGTCTTCTAGGATCTAGCTGATGCCGGCCTACACCTAGCCCTGCCGGCCTCTGCTCTTCTCGGTGCCCCTGAAACCACTCTTTTCCCCTAGCGGGGTCTTGCGTTCTGTGAAGATTTCTTGCTCTGAGTCCTCCTAGAGGCTTTGCTCTCCAAATGTGTTAACACTTCTGGTAACTAGCATTTACCATCACCAAACACTAGAGCTTCCCTGCATGTACACACACACACACACACATTTAGCACAGATGTGATTTTGAGTTAGTAAGCTCTGACATGATATTTTTAAAAAGTGAAAACAAAGTGGCCTTTGTGCAGGGAAGGATCTTTTTGTAAATGCAACTGCTACTTGGTTTAAAAAATAACAATAGGTGTTTTCTTTTCTAGATCTGGAGGAGAAAGAGGAAATATCCAGATGCTCATAGCTGTCATGCTTAAGAAAGGGATCGTCACAGCCCTCAGCAGAAACTCACAGACTTTCTGCACTCCCAGCATGCTGGCGTGGGGGGGGGGGTCTTTGGAACTGACACCCACTTCTAACTCCCTGCCAGCTAGGTAGGATGAGACGTTCCTTAGTTCATCACTGGGTCTCCTATGGTCCTTCCTTAGCTATCTGTCTCAAGGAGTTCCAACCCTGCTCTCTGATCCTTTAAATATCTGAAGGGAGAGGGGTATAGGCGACAGAAGGACAACTCTGGCTCTGATGGGTCTACAGTCTCCCCATCCAGAAATTTCATATTAAGTGGAGGCTTATGTGGAGGTAAAGTAAGGTATCAATCTTCAAGGCAGCATCCCACACCTGGTCCCTCTTTTTCTTTTCACTGCTATCGGAATCATTCACTTCTGTCTACACAGCTGCTGGAGAAGAGGTTTGGGGAGAGATGGCCTCAGTGCAGTCTGGTTGCGCCTTATGCTGCCCATCCAGGGACCCTGGGAAGGAGGTGGGACCCTCGTACAGCCACCATCCCGTCTCGACTGGCATCCTTTATGCACAAGTCAGTAGTCCACTAAAGAAAGTTCACATGCGACTAAATTAAACAAAACGATCTCCCAGATTCTGCAGGCAGCCTATGAGATAGACCGGGATCTTGAGCTCACATCACAAAGTTAAGAGTGCCTGGCTGTGACATCCAGGACAGCACGCGTCCAGACCTCTAGACCACTTAACTCTGTTAGAAAGCCCCTGCCCAGATCCCCCCTCTTTCTCTCTCCCGTCGTCCTAAGTCACCTGGATGAGCCAATCAGACAGACTCACCTACTGCTAAGCAGATGGGCAGCAGCAGCCTGAAGAAGAGCCCGCATACCACTTCCGAGGCCATCACGTCGTGGGTCCGGCAAGTCCGAGCAGAAGGGCAAGGCTCGAGGGTCCCTTAGCGCCGGGATGCCAAGCCCATGCCCTCCTTAGGGTCTCCTGCCACCGACGGCGGCTCGCAGCCGCCGGGGCATCGCCTTGGCGGGCGCGCTCCGCGGGGCTCTCTCCTCTCTCTCTCTCCTCTGCAGCCCCTCGCCGGCCACCAAGCTCTGGACAGTCGTTCCCCAAGCTCTGGAAGGGGCCACCTAGCCCGACTCCGGCCCCTGTGCTGTCATGTCATTCCCATGAAAGTGCGGGATCGTGAATCCAACAGCGGCTTCTTAAGGGTGGCGGAGAGGGTGGGATACTTTGGGAGTGTCCAGGTCGCCGCCGGGGCGAAGGCGACAAGCAAAGGGACCCCAACCAGGAAGGGCGTGCTGTCTGTCCCCTCTCCTCTCTCTCTCTCTCTGTCTCTCGGACTCTCTCGAAGCGTCGTTCCCCACCTCCCCCGGCGCTGACCCGGGGAAGTTTTCTCGCACAACCCCTCGGAAGCCAATGGTCCTCCCGGGCCTCGGCCGCAGAGCCGCTGCCCACGCAGGCAGGCTGCCTCGCGCCGCCCTCCACCCGGGGCGCGCTCTGCGAGAGCCTCGCCCTACAAGCCCGGGGCGGCTCCGGGTGGATCCCTCCCCACCGCCGACGGGCAGCTCAGTTGTTCAGCTCAGCTTCCGCAGGGGGGGGACCCCTGCCCCGCCCCCCCAGCTCCGAACCGGAGAGAACCCGGGTGGGAGCCGCCAGGCGCGCGCCACCATCCCCGGTCACCGCGGGGCGGGCGGGCGAGCTCCAGGGATGGGGGGCGGTGGTCGGTGCTGCGGGGTTCCGTCTAGCTTTCCCCTGACTCCTTCGGACGCGGAGTGCGTCTCTCCCCGCCTCGAGCGAGCGTGAGGAGGAGGAGGAGGAGGAGGAGGAACACAGAAAGCGTGGCTCGGGCAGGTCTCAGCTCCACCGAGGCGAGCAAGCCCGCGCGCACCCACGCGCCGTCAGGATGCCCAGCGCACGGCCCAGCGCCGCCCGCCGCCGCGCAGCCTCGCGGGCTCCCCGGCGGGCGCGCACTTCTCTCTCCACCTTCAATGAAACTTTGCGAGCCTCTCACTCGCCTCGCGACGGGCGTGTCCCGCAGCCAATGGGGAGGCGACTCCGGGCGGGCTGCAGTGTGAGCCCGCCCCCTCCTCCACCACCGCCACCGCCACCGCGCTGCGCCCTGGCGCGCCCGCCGCGAGCCCTTGCTTTGCACTCCAAAGCGGCGGCGGGGTTGAGGAGGGGCGTCGCCCTTCAGGTGGGCCTCCCCGCTCCTCTACAGTCGCCTCTCCATTGTTGTCACAGTGAGGGGTCCAGTCTCTTGAGAATGCACCCTGGCATCATGGTCCTGTAGTGGTCCTGAGCCTGCAAACCCAGGGACCTGGGTTAAGGACGGAGGAAAATATTGCACAGTCTGGCAATGTCAGCTGCCCAGGGCTTGAACAACTTTGGGAGGCAGTCACCTCCTCTGCTAAGTCCACCAGTAGCTAACCGCTGACCTTGATCAGTGAGGCAGGAATTTATCTGGGACCTCTTGTCTGTTTCGGATATATTTGAGAGGTTTCCACTGGGTCATGCACTGTCCCCCCTCCCCACCTCGCCCACCTTTTTTTCCCCCACAGAATGCGAGCAGAAGTGATTCAGGTGTGTGCACTTCCGGGAAATCTTTTTTTTGGGGGGGGGGTGAGGTGGGGGGCACAGTTTTGTCTCCTGCTTGTTAATGTTCTGGCGAAAGTGTGATGGTGAGGAGAATCTCCCCAGTAGGCCTCCTTTCTGCTTGTTTTCTAGACATGACCTAGTGAAGTCTGAGTCTGGCCGGGAGTGCGCAGAGGGCCCAGGCCCCCTGGTTCCATGGTCAGTCAAGAATCACTGGAGATCTCTCAGGACCAGGAGGTGGGTAACCTTTGGATCTATAGAGGATCGCTCAGACCTGGCACGCCCTCGGAGAAGAGCGATGGGGAGCAGTTGTAGACCTCTCTCCAACTGCACTAAGGGCGGGTGTGGGACTAGGAGAGACGGACTGGGCAAACTTTGATGCTCTTGAGTGAACATTCCTCATTTTAGTCATATAAACTGCCTTGGGGGGCTTACCTTTTCTGAGATACAGTAAGTTGCCTTGAGTTCATCTGCCTTCACAGATTCTCTGACAAACACACACACAAAAAAATGCAACCCATTGCTTTTTTAAAAAATATTCAAGAGTTGAAACCTTGTGAAGATACTCTTTAATTTAAACCTTTTATGTATGCTGCCACCTTCCGGAAGTTTCCATAGCATGAAATACCAAATGTAGTCAAGAGCCCAAGTTTACTACTCAGTGACTGTTATTGTTTTGTGTGCTCTACTGTGGTGAAACTCATTCTTGGGTCCTAACTAAGAGGGAAAGGGAGAAGCACTCCTAAATTTTAAATAACGTTGTGTCAACACACAAATCTTGTTTTCTCCAAATATTTTCCATGTTCTTGATGAGTTTCTCACACTCACAACAATCTAGATTTCACCAAAATCTCTTGCTTTGGATGCTAAGCAAGAGACACAAGACCCTGGAGAGCCAGGCATCTTATCAAATATAATTATTGTTTCCTCTTTAGCTTTGGGTAGTAATTTAGCTGTTCATTTGTTACAGATTGTCATAGTTGGATCCCAAGTTTTAGACCCCCCCCCCCATTTCAATCCTCAAGAAGAAGTTTCAGTTGTCTAGACAAGGTACAAATTCTGACATGAGGTGTTTGATTCTGTTTACACTTTGCAATGGCCTAGGGAGTTTTGTAAAAATCCAAATATTCCATCTTTGCACACCCTGAAATGCTGACTTCATTGGTATGTTATGGGTTCCACAACACATGTATTTTTAAAGTCCCCAGGTGATTCTCAGGTATCCAGTGAGGGTAGAGTACCACTCACTGACCTCATTGGCAGTTCAGAACCCATAAAAAATTTGAAAACCAGCATTGGCAAACCATATCCGCTCTTCTAGGGCTGGATTTCCATACTGGACTGGCTGAAGCATACATATCAAGAGGCAGTGAAATTCATTTAACAACTGTTGCTTTTATTTATGACCTGAGGCTGGAGAGATGGCTTAACAGTTCAGGTGCTTGCTGGCAAAGCCAAAGGACCCAGGTTCGATTTCCCAGTACCCACATAAAGCTGGATGCACAGGTGGCACGTGCGTCTGGAGTTCATTTGCAGTGGCTAGAAGCTCTGGCACTCCTATTCATTCCCCCCCCCCAAATAAATTTATAAATTTTTTTTTAAAAAAAAGAAAAACAGAAAGGAACTCTCTGTGACCTGGATGCCTGGAGAAGCAATCAGTATCTAATGTCTAAATTGATTTGCTTGCAAGGACTTGCCAGCCCACCAGCATGTAATCATAGTGTTCAGGGTTTCTGACTCCCCAGCAGCCTTTACCTCCAATCTGACACCTATCTCACCTGGATTCTAATGGAGTGCATGAATTAGGAAATGTCGCAGTATGAAACGTTACACAACACTCACAGGCATATTGCTTTTTACTTGGTGAATACCTAAAGCATATGACCACATGTTTAGCACAAGAAACTCATTAAGCTCCTGTCTGGATATACACTGATAAACAATGATAATTTGGATTATTACTGAGAATTTCAGTGCTTCAATTTTTTCACTTGGAAATGAAATAAAATAATAATAATAATAAGAAGAAGAAGAGGTAGTTAGAAATAATAAAAGCAATGAAAAGCAAAAGAAGCCTCAAATATAGAGTGCTACACAGGTAAAGACAGCTTATACAAGGGTTAGCAAAACCAGGGTCATAGCATCATTCAATGAATATCTGCTGATAACATTACTATTATTATTGCTATTGTATTATTGTAAAACAACAGCTTGCCCTACACTTAGGAAACTATTATTCTGACACACAGTGACCCACTCTAATCCTCAAAGAAGGACCCTAGATTATGTCTTAAAACTGTGGTACATAGACAGCCACGTCACTTTGTGTCTTTTAGGAGGTTCATCTGTCCTGTTGGCATTTATCTCTTCTGAACTCAATTTCGTGCCCACCCATTGACAAGATCATTCAGAAAAACTATCTTCGGGAAACCTGGCACCATGGAGTCAGCCAGCTCTCCAGGGTTCCATGTCTGGTTCTTCCAGTGTACCCCATAAAAGTGTTCAGACGCTACTGATGGAGACTGGCTAAGTGCCTGCAGCACACAGAGAAGCAACTCTGTCTGCGTACCACTGAACATGACTCCCTGCTGACTGGAGCACCTTCTAGTCTATAGTCCTTCAGACCTCAGAAAGTCTGTTTCTTGCAGTAGTCAAATGATCTTTCAGCAGGTTCCCAAACCATTTCTCATGAACCAGCAAAAATGCAAGACAGCCAAATTGGAAACTTGCATCAAAAAAGTCTCGCTCTATGAGCCATTATGCAAATGTCTACTTTTATTAGTCTGTACCATCTAACAATGTGAATTTCATGAATTTCTACTTCAAAAGGGGCAACTATACATACAGCAGCAATAAAATAAACACAATAAGATATAGAAACACAATAAAACACTTGGTATGTATAAAAGACTTAATATATAGAAAAAAAGAAATGCCATCTTTGTCCCAGACACTCATTTGCTCTGTCAATAGGCAAACACAGTTAATAATCATTTTTAGTCGTGTGCTGCAGATATTCTCCTGACTTCTGCTGAAAGATCTCAGGGATGGATATTGTCCACAAGGTAACTTTATAAAACAGTGTCTCCCATAGGGAACACTAAGGTTGTCAACCTGGCATTTTCTCCCTCCAGTGAAATGTGCCAAAATCCATTGGCGCCACCCAGCCTGTGGAGAATGTGGCATTTTTTATTTTTTTTGTCCAGAACAACAAAAAATACAGTGTCTTTTATTACAAGTGATGTGCTTTCTTACTATATACTAATAAAATATTTCGCATATACACATTTCTGTTTTTATTTACAACTATCAATATGTCTTGAAGCATAGTTTTTTCTCAATTTTTATTAATATTTTCCATGATTATATAAAATAGCCCATGGTAGTACCCTCCGCCCCCCACTTTCCCCTTTGAAATTCCATTCTCCATCATATCCCCTCCCCATCTCAATCTTTCTACTTACATATATACAATACCAACCTAATAAATGCCCTCCTCCCTTCCTTTCTCTTCCCTTTCTATCTCCTTTTTAACTTACTGGCCTCTGCTACTGAGTTTTTTCCTTCTCACACACAAGCCCACTCATCTGTAGCTAAGATCCACATATGAGGGAGAACATGTGGCGCTTGGCTTTCTGGGCCTGGGTTACCTCACTTAGTATATTGAAGCATAGTTTTTAACTGTAAATTAATTTTGTTAGGGGCCAGCAAAAACGGGAAGCCATTTTGGTGATAAGGTTGGCTCTTTGCACCTATCAGTTCAGTACCCACTTATTCAAAAATCTCAGATCAAATAATTTTACAAACAAATTGTGTCTGTACTAAACATGTGCAGACATTTTATTTATCATTATTCTTTAAATAATACAGTAATTTTACAGTTACTCTAGAGTATAGATTATACTGTATTATAACTATATGGCGTTTTCATTACATTAAATATTATCAGAAATCTTAGAGATGATTTTAAGTGCTTAGGATATTGCATGTAGGTTATATGCACATTTCTTTTACATAAGGAACTTGGGTATCCTCAGATTTTGGCACGCATGAATGAGACTTGGAACCCATCCCCCATAGTTGCTAAGATATGTACATCCTATGGCTGCAATTTTTGCTAAGGCTATCAATTTAAGAATCACAAATGAAGTATTTTCATGGTTCCAGTTTGTAAAGACCTAGAACATTTCCAACAATATTTAAGAGATATAACCTTGTTATATTCTGCTAAAGAAGTTGACACATACAGTCATTACCAGAGAAATCAACAGTGAAATATTTTCTCTGACATATGTCTATTGACTAGAATCTTCCTGCAGGGTCTGCATAAGACTGATGTTAGGACCTTAACTACAGCGTGTGTGTAATCATGTGATCCTGGAGCTAAGCTGCCTCTGTATCTACTGTTTGAAAACTTTGACAAATCAGTCAGTTGATCTGCCTGTTCTTCCAACTAGATGGTAGGCCTTGAGGAGACAGCCTACATTCCATCTATAAATTAGACAACAAAGCAAAATATTTTTTAAATGAATTGTATTCTGCTTGTATACTTTTTCTCTCTGTGTCTCTCTGTCTGTCTGTCCTCTCTCTCTCTCTCTCTCTCTCTCTCTCTCTCTCTCTCTCACACACACACACACACACACACAATCCATAATTGAACAGGAAAGATTTCATATGAAAATAATGTGTACATTTTTTTTTTGTAAGATAAACACACAATCTCTGAACAGAGAAAGCCTCGCCATGCACACTCTGGCCTGCAGCAACACCACACCCAGTGAGCTGATCCTCCACAGGCCTGGAAGGCATTCATTTGACCACGAACTTTGGCAGTGGACGGTACCATTGGTTATGAGCGAATACTTGGAAGAGAGAGTGCTGTGTTGACTTGCTGTGTGACTTGCCTTGGGCACCACAGGCACCCAGCTGGCTGGTACTAAAATATGGAAACCACCATCCATTATTTACAAGCAACATCATGAGCAGATTTTTATCTTGGGGTTACCTAGCTGTACTCTGGGCATTGGCTCCTGGAACCTTTGAGGAGTCTGCTGGTTATAACATTATTTTGTCCAGAAAAGGCTTATCCAGCTCTGAGAAATTTTACAGAAGAGACCAGGTATTTGGGAATAACTTAGCAGTGAACTATAGCATTTCAAAGCAAGTTATTAAAAAAAAACATATGACAATTCTTTTTATTTTCTATACAACCACAAAAACAAGAAAAGTCCACATGTCTATGTTCTATTAGATATCTATTAGTTCATAAATACATGTTTCAGGAGAATTAGGATTCCAGGCATATTTATTTGCAACTCCATCTGGACCACTTCAACAGCCACAGAGTACTATTCTTAGTAAGCATAGGTGATTTTCATGCATCGGTCTTCTTAAGAGACTTCAGATGTATGTAAGCATGTGAGTGTGTACAAAGTTGGGACTGTTTCGAATAAATAACTTAGATGATCATTAGCTTGTAACTGGGACTAGTAACTGGGTCTCAGTGGTGCCTGAAAACATCTATTTGGAAGCCTCTTTTACTTTCCTGCAGTGCCACCTTTTGGTTAAAAGTATTAAAAAAAAAAAAAAGATGGTAGTAACTTCGTAGAAAGCATGAAATTAGGTACAATCAACAAACATTGATGGCAGCCACCGACAGGCTAATCAGATCAGAAACACGGAAGTGGGCAGAGCCAATGAAGACCTGCCTTTGTCAACTAGCCTCTCATAATGAACAGGCAGACATTAAGCAAGTAAGTATGAATAATTAACTAAGTAAAACATGTACAAGGGAGAGTAAAAGAACACAAGTTCCTGTAAGGGAGCCAGAAACAGAGAGAGAGAGAGAGAGAGAGAGATCTCTAGTGAAGGTGGTATTTCTTGTGTCTCAGAGAGTGACTATGGATTTACCAGCATTGCCAGCTCCATGAAGGCAAGGGCTGTTTTCTGCTTCCTACTCTATCTCTAGGACCTAAAACAAGATGGGACTCATAGTGGACATTGAATATTTGTTAAGTAAATAAACACATTTGGCTAGTGAAGACTAGAACCATCATAAAGGCAGCAGAAAGTAGGATGTGCTAAGGGATTAAGAGCAGATCCCAGTGAAGTTGCATTCTGCCACCTGTGAGTCCCATTTATCTCAATGTTTTGACCATACACACACCTTCCAGTTCAAAAGCAATTTTCTCTTCCATGAAGTTGGAATAGTAACGAACACATGGAGAATACTCATTACAGGCAGGAATATTCCAGGAACAAAAATCAGCCATAAGGGCTGGAGAGATGGCTTAGAGGTTAAGGCACTGCCTGAGAAGCCTAAGGACTCATGTTTGACTCTCCAGGTCCCACATAAACCAGACACATAGTGACGCAAGCATGCAATGTTGCACATGCACACAATGGGGCCCGTGTGTCAGGTGCATTTGAATGCAGTGGCTAGAGGCCCTGGCACGCCCCTTCTCTCTTTCCCTCTCTCCCCATGCCCCCTCGCCTGCCACATTAAAAAAAGGGGGGGCCTAGACTGTTGGGCTTGCCTCAAAAAAAAAAAAAAAAGAAAGAAAAGAAACTAAACAAACAGCCACAACGAGAAACACGGACCTTACTCATTCCCATTCCTCTCTCTGCAGTGCTCAATGTGGAAAGAGGAAAATCCAAGTTCACTTAGGAATGCTGAGAGGACTCTGTCCCTTCAGCTCTGGAAACTTCTTGTTGACATGACTTTAACTAAGCCACTTGACCTTTCTGAGGCTTGCATGTTTCCTCTTACTACTGTGGGGTTGTCTTTCTCAAATTGCTTTCTTTCTACCTCTGAGCAGAGAGCACAGCCTTATGTACTCTGGCCTGAAAAAACACCACTCCCAGCAAGTACCACTATGTAGGCCTGGAAGGCATTCACGTTGACCACTAACTGTGGAGGAGGAAGATATCTGTGGTTATGAGCAAATGCTTGGCCACTCTTGCCAAACAGACAAAGCACAGGTGTTGATAAACTGGGATGGATTAAAAAAAAAAAAAACTCTATAGCTTTTGTATGGGTCAGTGTGAAACTTTCTTTACTTTGTCCAATGATGATATAAACTTCTTGAGTTTCTCCAAAACTCATTTAACTTCTTCACATAACTGGGTTTCTTTCTTTATTCATTCCTTCCTCCTCCCTTTCTTTCATTCATCCTCTATCCTTTCTTTCTTCTTTCCTTCCTTTCTGTCTCTATCTTTCTTTCTTTGAGACAAGATCTCATATATCCAGGCTAACTGTACTTGCTATGTGGCTTCTGATCTCCCTGCCCTCCTGCCTCCACCTCCCAAGTGCTGGTATTATAGACATGTATCACTGACATGTTTCATGCATTTCAGGTCTTCTGTGGCCTTTGCTTGCAAAACACAAGCTCAAAGGTTATTTGTACCTTTTTTATTGAATGCATATTTATATAAAATAATGTTAATCAAATGTCGAGTAGAGGGCTTCAAGAGTATATAGTTCAGTGAATTCTGTTGTCAATTATTTTTGCTCACTGTTTGCAGTTCATTACTGTAAACAGAGTAATGCATTACTTCAAAGTCCTTCATGACTCAGTATCACCTTGGCCCAACATCCATGGGGAAGTGTGCATAGAGGTGAATTCTTTTGTGATTGTTTTGTGTTTTATAATGTGAAACATAATGTGAAACAAAAACATTATTTAATTCTCCTGTTGATGAATTTTAGAATATTTTATTTATTTATAAGCAGAGAGATACAGGCAGAAAGAGAAACAGAGAGAAAGAAACAGAAAGACAGAATGTGTTTGCCAGGGCCTCTACCCACTGCAAATGTACTACAGATGCATGTGCCACTTTGTGCATGTGGCTTACTTGTGAATTGAACCCAGGTCGTTAGGCTAATTGATGAAGTAAGACATATGTAAACACATACCTACTGGAATATGATGGTCACTTGCCAATTGTCCGTGAGAGGTATTCTCTCTTCTGGGAAGGACCATAAGCTTAACTTTTCCACCTCTACATAGGTACATTTCTGTCCCAGCTGCCAAGATAAGGTGGTTTCATTTTGTTGTTTGGAACCAATTGATGAAGTAAGACATATGTAAACATAAACACATCAGCAGTGGATATATATGGTTGCAATCCTTCATTTACATAAAGCTGACCAATGAGAGATGAGCACACTTGATCCTTCATTTGCATAAGTGAACCTGGCCATAAGGGATACTGCATAAGTGGGAACCCAGACCAGAGTTTGCTCTGTATAAGCCAGCTCCCTTCCTTTGTTCCTATATAGTCTGCTTTCCTTTTGTCCTCAGAAGGATTCTCTTGGGTTTGCAAACTGCTTATTGGAATAACACTTCCTTTTTAATCTTAAATTCTTTCCTAGTGAGTTTCTTGTTGACACTGCAACTCTGAATATTCTTGTGCCAATATTTTGGAGGACATATTAATTCATGTCTCCAAGGGGGAGATCTAGCAATGAAATCATTGGCTCTTAAGAGTAGCCATTTTTTTTTACCCACACAATTTTTTCTAATTATGCAAAAAAGCAGCAAGACATTTTTGATAAGTTTAGATTGAAAAGTACCCAAAATGAGTAGACAAGAAGGAAGCTAGGACACTAGAAGTTCGGACAACAGGTTGCTCCCATGCTTTCTTGAAGAACATGGGCCGAGCCACAGCAATTCTCTGAACTAAGGTTTTGGTTGCTAAAATAGCTGAGCAATAATATTAGTATTACTTATAAACATGTATCCATAGCCTCTGTGTCTACTGATTCAACCAAGTGTGGCTGGAAAACATTTGGGAAAAGAAATTGCATAGGAACTGGATATGTAGTATCATCTTTTGTTCTCCGCACTGCCCGAACAATAGAACAGCTACTTACACAGAATTTATGTCGTATTAAGAACCACAAGTCACCTAGGCAAGATCTGAACTCTGTGGGAGTGTCAGGTCAGTTACACGCAGGCACTGCGTTATTTTATACAAGGCCCTTGAACATCTGTGGAAGTTAGTGCCCACAGAGTTGCAGGTGTCCTGAGATCAAACTCCCGAGGATGCTGAGGGATCGCTGTAGTCATCAGGAGAAAGATGGCGGCTCTAACCCTGCATTATCTTTTCAGACTGGAAGAAGAGCACAGTGATAAGAGAGATGAAAGGGATGGCTCACTGAGTGCTCACTGTGTCTCAGGAGCATGCTGAAGAGGAAGCCTTAGGCTAACAGGTTGCCATCCTTGCACTCCAGATGACTCCTTATTCTCAGCTAAGATTAGAGCCTGTGTTGCATGGATGCTCATAATTTAGTCAAGGTCTCACTGACGGAGGTAAGGCCAGCAGCCAGAATGGCAGACTCTGGACAAAGACCTTTTCATTGTGCCAGTGTCTCCAGGAATGTATGATGGGTGTCTCAAGCAGGGATGATCACATTGCATGCTCCAGCTTGGCACCTACATCCTAGCTCAAGATGAGCTTTTGTTGTTTTCTTAATAGTTTATTTAGAGATGTTAGAAGCAACCAGCCAACATCATTATTTGTCTTATTTTTCATAAATATTTTAAAGTTTTAGATATAGAGTCACTAGTTTGTTTGTTTTTTTTTTTTTACAAGATATGACTCAGGATCACCCTATGTCGTGGATTATTAGTGCCGTCTTTATTCCCAGTACAAGTGTTTTTTTTTTTTTTTTTATTAGTAGTAAAAGCATTTTCCTTATTACAAGTAGAGCCTTTAGTGGTACTGAAGTTGTAGAGCCAACTCCAGACAGCACCAAGCCCACTATGGAATTCCATCCTTGTAATTTTGTTTTTCTATAATCATCCCACTTCTGGTACCACAATCTGTATTAGTCAGGGTTTCCTGGAGGAACAGAACTGATGGAATGAATTGTATTAAAAGGGAATTAAATTAAATTGTATTAAGAGGGGATTAGCTTAAGCAGTCCAACAATAGCAGTCAAGGAATCCAGTAGCTGTTCAGTTCACAAAGCTGGATTCCTCAGCAGACCCAGTCTAGCCCTGAAGGCCTGGAGGCTTTCTGGGTAGCTGCTGCTCTTCAGTCCATGCTGGCCTTCAGTCCACACTGGGAAGCAGCAAGCAGCAAGTAGCAAGCAGCAAGCAGCTAGGTGGGAGGAGGGGATCCTTTCCTTCCTGGAGCTTCCTTAGATAAAGCCCCACCCCTCCAAGAGGGGCTCCCCACTCTGCAGAAGGGCTTATCCTGGGGGAAGGATTCCACCTTTAGTCAATCCTCCGGGAAGCAACCTCAGAGACTCACTATTGGGTAATGTCTGTGGATTCCTAAACAGATCAACTTGACACAAAAGTTAACCATTGCACCCACCATAACATACACAATAGGTACCTGCCTGCATATGGCTGTTAATACAAAGGTTCTTGAGCCCAGAGTGTTAGGGGTACCAAAGGATTCCTCAGAAATGACCCAGTCCACACTGTGACGCAGATGCTTGGTACTCCAACCCTTCCACCCACTCCAGCTGGAACCACGTGTTCAACCTCATTAACTTCCTTCCAGAATCTCTTCCTGATGGAATCAGGGACACCGCAGAAGTGGTTTCATAACTCTCTTCAATGTAACAATGTGAGTTGGGACATACTTCAAGTTCTGGATTCAAATCCCAGTCTGTACACTCAGAAACTATACAACCTAAAGTGGTATTCTTAAAATTTCACATTTTGGGGCTGTAGAGATGACTTAGAGGTTAGAGCGCTTGCCTGTGAAGCCTAAGGACCCATGTTTGACTCTCCAGATCCAACATAAGCCAGACACACAAAGATGAAACAAGTTCAAGGTTGCACATGCCCAGTGGGTGGTGCAAGTGTCTGGTGGCTGAGGTTCTGGCATGCCAATCCTCACTCTCTCCCTCTTTCTCATGAAATAAATTTGTAGTTTTGTTTCGTTTAAGCTGAAGAAGGAAAAATGTAGACAGAGGGAATATAAACTCACAATTTTGATAGAAAACAAGGATCTGCCACTCAAGATAAAGACTTTGGAAAATAAGAGGCAGTTTTTCATTTTCCCAGCAGTGTGAAGGTGAAACAAAATGTGGGGACAGTAATGATGATGCCTTGCAATTGTCTAGTTCTTTTCTCTTAAGAGCTGAGTGCTTCTCAGACATTATCTCATTAATTTGCAAATCATTCCTGGGAGTTAGATAGGAACGAAGCCAGACAAAGTTTCTTTCTAGCTTACCACTTCACTAAGAGCCAAAAATTGAAGTATTCTTTCTACAAGTTGGCACAATTTCTGTGCAAACATACACTGTTTCTGAAACCATGGATTCAGAAGACCAATTTTTGGATCCTTGATTTATGTCTTTAAAATAACAAATATCTTTCAAAGGGCAAATTACTGTAAGAAGAGTCATAGATTTCTTTCAAAAATCAGTTAAGGCATTTATGGGTTTTGCTGTCATAAGTGAAGCAGGCCACCAGTGACATTGGGATTTATTCTGGACATCGCCTCCATGAATGCCTGCTTTCTTTCTGTGTGTGTAACTGTAGTGAAAGCTATAGAAACATCATCAAGCCAAAGGTGTCAGAACTGTGCAAGTTGCCTTACGAACACAAAATAGGCACAAAATCACTGTGGTCTGATGACCCCCAACTGAAGACAGCAAGAATATGCCAATTAGAGCAAAAGTTTGGAAACAGGGAAATAATATTTGCCAATGACCAAATAAATAACTGCACAATTAAAAAGGAGATTGGATCAGCATGTTGCCAATATCTTCTCCCCTTAGCAAGTCAGTTCCCAAAGGAAACATTGCCCTTGACCATTGTTCCTAGGCACAAGAATGATATGAACATGAGGTTCCCAGACACATAAATGTCATTAGCAGGTGTTGGGGGGTCAGGGAGATCCAGGCAGAAAGAAGGTCCACAAGGCTGATGAGACCTGAATGCCCAGGTCAAGTTCTATAAGAAGGGTTGGGGGGGGGGGGTTAGCTGGAGAAATGGCTAAGCAGTTCAGACATTTGCCTGCAAAGCCAAAGGACCTCAGTTCAATTTTCCAGGACCCACACCAGATGCACAAGGGGTGCATGCATCTGAAGTTCATTTACAGTGAGTGGAGGCCCTGGTACGCCCATTCTCTCGCTCTCTCCCTCTCTCTGTCTCTCTCTTTCCCCACCCCTAACTCCTGGGCTTTCTAGTGCACCTCCCGCAGACATCCCAGAGCCCACTGCATGAACATGCATGGAGGGGCATTTGCTCGTGCTTTGCTGAGTGCTCTTTGGAGGGTGGTCAGTCATTAGCACCCACCTTATGTCAGGACACCTCCTAAGCAGGGACACACAAGAAGCAACTATACATGGGAAAAGAAAAGATACAAGGAGAAGCATATTTATTCATAGTCTGCACAAAGAAGAAATAACATCTTTTAAGACATAAAACAAAAATCTTTCTGTCTGCACACACAATTCATCTGGAAAATCAAACTAGGCTCAAATTGAGTGGCTATCTGCCAAAGAAGAAAAGAGACAATGCAGAGAATTTTCGTATACTAAAATCATTAAAGACATTTGCTTAAATGGATCACTTTTGTCTTCCTGAAAGAGTTCCCCAAACTTAAGCTTGGACAGAGATTAGATTCTTGACTTGCTGAGGCAAAGTATAAGTGAACTTTTATAATACCCATGACGACTGAAACAATGTTCCCTGGCTGAGGGGCCAACCAGGGCTGCTTGAGCGGAGGAAGCAGTCCTGACTGAAGGGAGCCTAGCAGCATGGACCAGTGCCACCCACTCACAGAGCACCAAGGGTTCCTTGAGAGGAACCGCAAGTGGCCGTGTGTCAGTTCCGTTTACCCACTTCTGATCCCTTCCTTTCTCCTTGACCCTCTGCCTCCTCTTCCACCTGATGCATTTACTATTTACTTGGCACAATGTCCCCTGCGCACTGCATGCTCCTTCCATGTTTTTTTTTTGTTGTTGTTGTTGAAAAAAAAGAAGAAGAAAAAACAAAACCTCTAGATCAGAATGAGAAAGCTATAGCTACTAGGACAAATTGAACCTGATATTTTTGTCAATGAAGTTTTATTGGGACAAGGACATGTTCATTTATGCACATGCTGCTGCTGCTTATTATTATCATCATCATCATTATTATTATTTTGCTACAATGGCAGAGTTAAGTTGTTAGCTGTGTGAGATGCTGTATAGCCTGGCTTTGGATCCCCTTGATGACCATGTGCTGGCTGAATAATGCTAATCTTTGCATAATTATTTTTGTGTTGACAACACTATGTCACAATATCATAGCGTCATTGAAGACAGTGACCTTTTATTCTGTCTTTTTATCTCAGCCACACTAGTGACTTTCGCATAACAAAGATCCTCTCAAAATAAATCACCAAAGTCACTGTGTTAGGTTGCCAAAGAGTTCCCACTTGTGTTCCAACAGTGCCCCACACCTTGTAATAGTGATTGGGAATGGTGCTCTAGATAAACTTAGAGACTTCCAACTAGCTCAGCCTGGCTCCTTGAAAGAGAGAGAGGGAGAGTTAACCCAGGGCAACATTACATATATGGATGGGGGAAGGCAACAAGCAGAGGGTTAGGGAAATATGAATTGGCTAAAATAAACAGAAAGAGAAGGAAGAGGCACATGGAGAAGCAAGGGTGTCATAGTATCCTTCATTTGGATTTGTTTGCTTATTTGTTTGTTTGTTTCAATGTTTGTTTGGTGGTTTTTTTTTTCCCTCTTAGCTAAAAGCACAAAGAACTGAGACTTACTTTAATTGATGAGGTGAAAAATAGAAATAAAAATTAAGGAAATTCTAGAATGTTTTGTTGCCTCCTATACCAGGCCCATAGGAATAGAAATGGACTCTGATCCCCTTTTTAATATGTTTAATATTTTAAATCTGTTGCAAATTTAAAGCCCTGCATAAGATCCATCACACCATAGGTAACTGTACTTACACCATAAGAGACAATGAGTGACTCTAATTCAAATGTCTTTGATTCACAAATATATCGAGAAGGAAAACTGGCATCTGAACTGAGATCAAAGTTCCCTGCTGACTTCACTATAAAACCTAGGTCCTACCAAGCCTAATCCATTATTCAAGCTTACCTCAATAGATCATGCCATTTGCTTATTTCTTTCTTTTCCAGTATGTGGTAAGGGTTACAATTCTTTAATGTTCTATGGATACAACAATTTGTTCTGGCCAGTGATTGTGAGAAAAGATATTGTAGAAATGATGCATGTCACTTCCTAGTCGTATATCAGGTGACTATTGGGAACCTATCACAACTGTGCTTCCTTTCGCATGGGGATGGGTGATGCTTTTTTTAAAAAACAATTTTTTTGATGTAGGTTCTCTCTGTAGCCCAGGCTGACCTAGAACTCACTCTGTAGTCCCAGGCTGACCTCAAATTCACCATGATCCTCCTACCTCTACCTCCTGAGGGCTGGCAACAAAATCATGCACCACCATAGTTAGTCTTGATATAGTAACCTTATCATCTTTTCTTCTAAGAGGAAGACAGTGTAGACTTCAGTGAATCAATAATGGATGCATAGTATGTAAAAATATACAATCTCACTATCTGAACAAGCTATATGACTCAACCAAAACATGAAATAAGAAAACAGATGAATGAAGTCCTGTGTTGACCTGGCATGCTTCTAATGAAACTTTATGGAGCTCCCCACAGGACAGAACATACTATGGAGAAAGAGTTTGTGGATAATGTGGTCACTCGCTCATGTGGAACAAAGAATGTTGATAGAAGCCTTACTCATACCAGCACCAGTGGTCATGATTTGTTGGAAAATACCCATATGTCAATCACTTCACGAATGGGTAAGGAAAATGGAATATCCATGCTATTAGATATTATCCAACCATTAAAAAATGAAAGACTAGAGCTGGAGGGGTGGCTTAGCAGTTAAGGCATTTGTGTGCAAAGCCAAAGGACTCTGGTTCGATTCCCCAGGACCCACATAAGCCAGATGCACAAGGTGGCACATACATCTGGAGTTTGTTTGCAGTGGCTGGAGGCCCTGGCACACCCATTCTCTCTTTCTCTCTCTTTCTCTCTCTCAAATAAATAAAATCTTTAAAAAAAGAAATTTAAAAAATGAAAGACTAACTGTACAGTGGGTGATCTTAAAAAGAACTAGGAAGGCAGAGAGCCACCAGGAAGGGAGGACTGCTCAGAAGAGGAAGTGCTCACTAGGGGCAGAAT
Source organism: Dipus sagitta (assembly GCA_036346955.1). Taxonomy (NCBI): domain Eukaryota; kingdom Metazoa; phylum Chordata; class Mammalia; order Rodentia; family Dipodidae; genus Dipus; species Dipus sagitta. The sequence goes on from CM070771.1 coordinate 31,091,003, forward strand.
CTTTTTTTTTTCTTTCTTTTTTTTTTCAGAAGGTAGTGAGAACCTAGGAAATAAACCATCTCGCACATCAGCCCCGGGCCCAGGTGAAACCACAGAGTAATTGGTGAAATGAGCTAGAGTGCTGCTTCCATGGTGAGCCTGAAAACTTGTGCCAGGATGAAGGAGACAGACATTGAGGCTACACAACACATACCAAAGCAGAAATCCAGAAGCTCCCAACAGCTCAACACTGTAGGAGAGTTAAAACACATGCACCACAGCTCAGAGAATTTTGGACAAGAGAGGAAAGAATCCAGGCCAGACTGAAAAGGACACATTATGTGACTATATTTCTATGAAGTATCCAAGCTAGATACTATGGTTTAAAAATAAAATATTGCCCAGAGGTACATAGGCTTGAACACTTTGTTCACAAATGGTGTCACTGTTTGGGGGATAATGTGGAAGCAACTTGGACCTTGAATTTTTGTTAAGAATTTTGGGGACAGAGATGGAAGAATCACTGGGGACCCACACTTTAAAAAAGGGAAGCTCTGAATTGAGGGAGAAACCCTGTCTCATGGAAGTATGTGGATGAGAAATAGAGAAGGGTATCTGAGATTCTCCTCTGGCCTCTGAACTCACACGCATGGGGTGCACACAACACATACACATGTTAATATACCAGCAAGTAATAACCATGTCACAGCCTGAATACTATACTGTCTTGAAACTTCTTCCATTAAACAAAACAATTCATCACTTTTGAATTCAGTCTTACTCAAAACTTCAGGACATGGGCAGGACATGCAGCCAGATTCTTTGTCAGTTTGGAACATAAATGTCCTCAAACCCAATTCTCCTTGGAACCGCAGGAGCACAGACCTCACTACCCACAGTTCTGCCAGCAGTCCATTCCTCTATGCTCCTACCAGATTGATCCACTAAACTCTGTTTAAACTCTAGATATTACTTGCTGCTTTTAACCAGATTTATAACAAGACTATAAAGGATAATCCAAGAAGAATGTTATAAAAAAAAAGTGTACTTTGTTAGCACAAGTGTGTGTAAACTTGTGGATAAGCTAGTGATAATGCTACTATAATCATTCAGGGGACTAGTGTCATTACACAGAAACCAGGCACTTTACACTGGGATAATATGAACTGCACTCTCAAGGCAAGACTCCACTCATTGAAGGTTCCTGAGTATAAAAATTAATACAAACATATTTGAAAGGCTTTCCTTTAAAAAGGAAGTGTTTGAGAAAAATAAAGCCTTATGGATTCCTATCTCCCAAACAACTGTCAATTGGGAGATTTTCCCCAGGTCAACTAACTTAGTGACCCTTAGTGACCATGACAGCTATTGTCCAGTATGTCCTGGCTATGTCTCAGTCAGCAGTAAAGCTTGATGCCATCCATGTCGTGCTCATTTTATAAGGTGTCAGAATACAAGAGTGGTAGGTATCCTGGAACATCATGCCAAGGTTCTCAGTAAAGCCTGTGAGGCCAGGCAATGTATAACATTTTTAGATTCCCTTCAAGGAAGCCCTGAGCAGCCACTGCATGAAGCTGTGAAGGTGAAACAAGTTGGAACAGAAAGCCCAGGATGCTTGAGGTGTCTGTCAAGCACCAAGTGCAGCCAACCCAAAAGAGAACTCATGTATATTGCAAGCAGTAGGGCCGTATAGTCAGAGGTACTCAAACCTACTGGAAGTCAGATGATACCACCTTATGTGCTGATGCTGGCCATGTGGATTTTGTCTTATTCGGTCCTGTCTTTCCTCATATTCTTCCCTTTTGGAATGGGAACGTTTACTCTGTGTCATATAGGCTCACAGTTAAGAGTTTGCCCTGAGTCTCAAAAACAACTTGGACTTTAGATTTTTGTTAGGCCCTTTGGGACTCAGGAAGTTGACATTCACATCTTGCATTATGAGATGGCCACTAGCCTGTTACTGCCAGGGGCAGAATGCTATGACTTGAAAAGTAAAATGTCCCTCCACAGGCGCATGTGTTTGAAAACTTAGCACCAGCTTGTGATGCTGATTTGGGAGGGTAGAGAACGCCTGGGACAGTTGGCACGGCTTAGGGAAGGTGAGTCGCTGTGAGAGGATCTGTGAGGGTTGAGGCCTGGTCCTGCTTCTAGTCCTGTGTTGCTTCCTGGCCGACTAGATGTGAGCAACAACCATGGGCTTCCACTTCCTCGGACTCAGTCACTCCTGCTCTCAGCTCTTCCTTGTCACAGAAAACTGAAATTGTGAGGCAAAATAAGGTTTTCCTCCCTGAAGTTGTGTCTATCACATATTTTGCCTCAGTAATTAGAAAAGCAGATAATACAATAGACAAAACCACAGAGTCAGAATATACATTAGTGGTTCCCAGGAGCTGGGGTGAGAGATGAGTGGATAATGTTTCCTAATGTATACATGGTGAAGTGTTCTGAAACTTGATAATGGTAACGAGTGCATTACATGGACATATGAAAACCTGCTAAGCAGTGCACGATTAATAAGGTGAGCTTGGGCTCAAGATGTAGCTCGCTTGTCTAGCATGTACCAGGCTCCAAATTCAATCCTTAGCACCACAAAAGTTGATGGGGGCATTATGGTATGTAAATTACATATCAAATTTTAAAAATATAACAGTCCAAAATGAAAAGATTTGTTTTGGGTTATGCAACACAGATAAAATTGAATTATGAATGTAGCAGCACAAATATTGGGCAAAATGAAAATGGACTGCTATGAAGTTATTGATTAGATAAGAGTAGTGTAGCTGAGGTAACCTTTGTTTTATTTTGTTTATTTGAGAGACAGAGAGAAAGAGGCAGAGAGAGAGAGAGAGAGAATGGGTGTGCCAGGGCATCTAGCCACTGCAAATGAACTCCAGAAGCATGTGCCACTTTGTGTACCTGGCTTATGTGGATCCTCGGGAATCGAACCTGGGTCCTTTGGCTTTGTAGGCAAGTGCCTTAACTGCTAAGTGATCTCTCCAGCCCCTGAGGCAATCTTTCATAAGTTAAAGGTACATATTGTAAATCCAACTATTTCATTTAATAAAAATATAATAAATATAAAAATATAAAAAGACATATAACTAATTTTGTATGAGTGGATATAAAATAAAATCAACATTTATCCATTTTAAGAACTAGTCAATGGCTGGGGAGATGGCTCAATGGCTCAAGGTACTTATTTGTGAAACCTGCCTGCTGGGCTGGGGTTAAATCCCCCAGAACCTATATAAAACCAAATACACAACATGGCACATGCATCTGGAGTTCCTTTGCAGAGACAAGCAGCCCCGGCATGTGCCTCCCTCCCTCTCCCTCCCTCCCTCCCTCCCCCCCCTCTCCTTTCCTATTCTCTCTCTCAAATAAGCAAATAAGTAACATTCAAAACATAATCAAGAAAAGTGGTATAAATAATAGTAACATGATTGATTTTAAATTCAACATTATTGATAATTTAATTAAATGAAAATGGTCTACACATTAACAGTAATAAAGTAAATTTTAACAAAAATTTAACAAAGAAGCCTATCTGTTTACGTAGAACCCATTTTATTTTATTTTATTTTATTTTATTTTTATTTTTATTTTTATTTTTATTTTTTTTTATTAGTCAGTTCTGTATTCAGCAAATACAGTCAGTTTGGTACCATTATTAGGCTCATCCGTGACCTACCCCCTCCCCTTGGCCCCTCCTTGTTGAGGTATACGGGTCATGCATTGTGGAGTTAGCCCACAGTTATGGGTAAGCTAAATGTCTCTGCATATCATGACCCAACATGTGACTCTGACATTCTTTCCGCCCCCTCTTCCGCAAAATTTCCCTGAGCCATGTTGGGTTCATTTTTGGTCTGCTTCAGTGATGAGGTGTTGAGGGCCTCTGAGGCTCTGGCTCTCTGATTTGGTAGGAGTTGATTTTTCTCTATGCTGATCTCCTTCCCCCTTGTGCTGGTGTCCGGTTCATCAGGAAAAACAGCCCCCTTGCTTGTTTCTCGAAGTTTTCTTAGTTTCAGCCGGAGCCCTTTTGAGGTATGATGGGGTGGCTCTCTCCTTAGGGTCTACATCTATCTGAAAAAGAGAAGCAGATTCTCCAACGGAGAGTAAGTTAGCACCAGGACAAATGAGATAACCCTTACTTTTTTTTTTTTATAGAGAATTTAATAGGTGTAGGCCCTCTTGTAGCCCACAATTGATAGTAGGTTGATACTGGAGAGTGGGCTTATGTTTGGATATGGTTCTGACTTGTTTCCCAGCTCCAGCTATGGGTCCCATACCAGTGAGGGGATCAGTTAGCCAAATTGAAAGCAGTTGGTTCCCCACCATGGCTGTGTGCCACCACTGCACTTGTGTGGGCATCACAATAAGTTATTTGCTGCTAAGTAGGTTAGACCATGCGTTGCTTCGATAGATATTGGTCAATTTCCCCCAGTCGCCCATGTAGCACCTTCTGGCACTAGACGCGCTGACTGTCTGGGATAGAACCCATTTTAAATAAGAAGATTCCTACTGGTTAAAACTAAATGGATATAAGCAGACATTACGCAAACATCAGAAAGAAGTAAAATTAGATATTAGAACAAGAAGAAGAGTTACCCAAGATCAAAAGGTACATTTATTGACCATGAAATATTAATAATTCAAAAATATGGAAATGAACATGCCTATCAATATCTATATGTGAATAATATTACAGAACTTCAAAATATGTGAGAAAAAAGTGATAGACATGGTTAGAGAAATAGACAAATCTACAATTAGAGGAGGTAGACATTTCAGCATTCTCTCCCAGAGACAATGTGAAAGATGCCTCACAGGCTCATGTGTTTGAACGCTTTTTTTAAAAATTTTTTTGTTTATTTATTTATTTGAGAGTGACAGAGAGAAGGAGGCAGAGAGAGAGAGAGAAAGAGAGAGAGAGAGAGAGAGAATGAGCGTGCCAGAGCTTCCAGCCTCTGTAAACGAACTCCAGATGTGTGCACCCCCTTGTGCATCTGACTAACATGGGTCCTGGGGAATTGAGCCTCGAACCGGGGTCCTTAGGCTTCACTTAACCGCTAAGCCATCTCTCCAGCCCTGTTTGAACACTTTGTGTCCAGCTGGTGGCGCTGTTTTGGAAGGTTGCTGGGCGGGGGGTGGGGGGGGGTTGAGGGGGGTGGAGGTAGCTCAAGGAAATGGATTGCCAGGAGACAGACCTGGAGGTTTCTACCTCAGCTTCGCTGGCGGCCCTCTCTTGCTTCTTGATGGGCACCAGCCTGGCTTTCTGTGATTGTTAAGTTTCTTGAAAGAAAAGAAAAGGAATAAGCAGTTAATAAATCTAATTATTTGTTCTAAAAATAAAAAGAAGCTATTCCCCATTCTCCCTCTGCACAGCTGGAGTTCCAGCCACCATGCCTATCCTCCTATGAAACTAACTGCAAGCTAAAATAAATTGCTTCTTGGAAGGTATTTGATGGAAATATGAAACTCCAATGCATTCTTGGAACTTTGGGGAAAAATTGAATACAGATTAGATATTAAATATTTCTAAATTAGGCTTTATTAGATTCCACAATGGTTCTTTAGAAAAAGGGTCATTTTCTTTTTATTTATTGTTTTACTTTTATTGAGACCAGGCATAGCCTAGCATCAAACTTGTAATCCTCCAGCCTCAGCCAATTGAGTGCTATGTTATGTTTACAGGCATGAGTCAACACAGTCTGCGCAAAAGGTCTTATTTACTTAGTTTTTTGAAGCAAGCCTAATAGACTGGACTATATATATATGAGAGAGAGAGAGAGAGAGAGAGAGAGAGAGAGAGAGAGAGAGCGAAATAAAGAGAATGAATTTTCATGCCAGGGCCTCCAGACACTGTAATCGAACTCCAGATGCATGTGCCACCTTGTGTGCATGTGTGACCTTGCGCACCTGTGTCACCTTGTGCTTCTGGCTTACATGGGATCTGGAGAGTCAAGCATGGGTCATCAGGCTTCTCAGGCAAGCATCTTAACTATGAAGCCATCTCTCCAGCCCCCAAGAGGTCTTATTCTTAAGAAATATATGTTGAACTATTTGGAGGGTTAACTTTCTGGATAGCTGCAAGTTGTTTTCAAGTGCTTAATAACTGCAAAAATATTATGCGTGTGTGTCATTTGATTTTACTTGGAAGATATTTAAATGTTTATTGTGCGATTGTTCCAGGTTTTTTTTTTTTTTTTTTTTTTTTTTTTTTTTTTAGCTAGGCTTCACTCTAGCTCATGATGACCTGGAATTCACTCTGTAGTCTCAGGGTGGCCTCAAACTCATGGCAATCCTCCTCCCTCTGCCTCCCGAGTGCTGAGATTAAAGGCATGTGCCACCACGCCCAGCATTTTTTTCAACATTTCTTTGTATAAAGATTTTGAAAAGTAAGCAAAAATCTAAGTATCCCCTTTAAATACTAAATCTAAAATCATACTAAAAACATTTCTTTTCTTCTAACACATGGGAGATGCTTAAAAAGTCCATACTTGAAAAGCTGGGCATGGTGGCGCACACCATTAATCCCAGCACTTGGGAGGCAGAGGTAGGAGGATCGCCGTGAGCTCAAAGCCACCCAGAGACTACAGAGTGAATTCCAGGTCGGCCTGGGCTACATTGAGACCCTACATCAATAAATAAATAAATAATTTTTTTAAGTCCACACTTAAGGGTGGTTCCTTTCAGGTTAGTTACATGCCAGTGACAAACTGTTTGTAGATTTAGACTTTCTTAGAAAAATATGCCCCACAAACATTTAGACCTCAGAAAATGTGAAAACAAAACAATTTAATTTTCAAGTTATATCCTTGTGCATATGTATATTTTAAAACTGGTTTTAACATTGTAGGTGACTCATATGCCTCCATCATAAATAAGGGAAAAATTCTGGTTTGTAGTATTTGGTAAAGTTGAAAAGACAAAGATTATTTTACGAAGTTGAAGGCACTTATGAGAACCACGTGGTAGCCTCCACGACTGCAAACCTTGGATACACCTCACATTTCCTTTGGATGGTTACAGCACTGTGCTAGTTTATGTCATGTTTTTACAATGTTGTAATTGTATTATGTTATTCTGAAGCCAAGATGAAAAAGAATAAAGCAGTTTTCATCTCTTGTTTTTGCTCAAGAAAAAAAAAATACGATGTTACTGAAACCATTGTATTAAATTCTTGTGAATTTGCAAAGTCAAATAAATATGAAAAGTGGATGGGTTTGAAATTCCCTTGCCATGAGCAGTTCACAGAATTCTGTATCACACTTTTATCCTTTTCACCTCTGCTCTCCTTCCTTCTTCCTGATTCATAGCGCTCACCATCTTGTTCCAATCCAGTCTCTTGGGCTGAGGAGTTAGCTCACCAGTTAAACGTGCTGCTTTCAAAGCCTACTGGTCCTGGTCCGATTCCTTGGTATCCACGTAAAGCCAGATGCACAACGTGGTGCATGCATTTGAAGCATCTGGCAACAGGCTCTGGCCCACCCATTCCACCCCCACATCTCTCTGCCTCTCTCTCTCTCTCTCTCAAATAAGTAAATAAAAATAAAAATTATTTTTTTTAAAAAGCAAACAAGGCCCAGACACACAGACCTCAGCAAGCACTAGTTCAGTTGCTCCTTATTCCTGGTCATGTAGAGCACCCATCACTGCAGCGAGGAAGCAGGCTGTGCTCCATCCACTCACCTCCACGGCTTTGCCCTACTTCTACTTCATCACTCCATTTCTTCCTCGCCACTGTTCCATTGCCATTTCCCTTCTTTTTATAAATTGTATTTTTTTTAATTTGGCGTGTAAAAATTATGCAGATACAATATGTCAATACATAATATAATGACCATATTAGGGTATTTAGCATTATCATCATTGATATCTATCATCTTTCAGTAATGAGAGTATTTAAATTTTTTCCTTCTAGTCAGTAAAATAGTATTACCCATAGTCACCTCAGTATGCCCCCCAAACACCAGAATTCATCCCTCTGTAACCCTGGTAACACCATGTTACTCTCTGTTAAGTCAGTTCATTTGATCCAGCTGGCTCCATGCTTGTAGGCCTGTGATAGAGAAAAGCTGCTCTGACCAGGAAAGAGAGAGGGAGGAAAGAAGAAAAGGAAGGAGTGTGAAGGAGAGGGGGAAGAGAAAAGAGAATAAGAAAGAGGAGGCAGAGGGGAGGAGGAGAAAGAGGAAGAGAAAATGAAAGAGGGAGAAGAGAAGAGAAAGGAAGAGGAGAGGAGAAGAGAAGAGAAGAGAAGAGAAGAGAAGAGAAAAGTAAAAGAGAAGAGAAGAGGAGGTGAAGGAGAGAAGGAAGCAGAGACTAAAAAAACCCTTCCATGACACATCCATAGAGACCTACTTATTTCAAATAGGTTTTACCATTTCCCAATAAACAACCAGCTGAGGATCAAACCTTCAACACAGGAGACTTTTGGTCACATGGCAGAACAAACTGTAACACTGAATATGAATCAAATGAAAAATTAGTCTTTCTGTGTCTGGCTTATTTCTCTTAAATATATTAGTCAGGATTCTTAAGATTCCTGGAGAGCCAGTGGTCTTCAGTCCGTATTAGAAGACAGATGAAATCAGGTTCCCAGGTCCACCAAGGATGGCCCCAACAGGGTGGATGGGTGCATGCACACATGAGTGAGTAGAATGGGCAGCCAGGCGAAAGGACTCTGTGCTCTCTCGCACTTTGATTATACATACTCCACCACCAGAAGAGCTGCTCATCCTGGAGGAAGGATTCCTTCCCTCAGTTAATTCTTCCTAGAAAGGCCCTTACAGACCCAGCCAAGATGAGTGCCTCTTACTTGATTCCTAATTTGATCAAGTTGACAACAGTATGTAACCATCACAAGTTCATCCCTTGCCAACCTGAGACCAAACCACATACTCTTACACCATGCATGTGTCATGTTTAATTTCCAAATGAAGAGAATAACAAGGTCATATGATCCCATGTACAATCAGAAACACACTATTGCTAATTCTACCCCCACAGAAAAAGACAATACATAACAAAGTTCTTGAGGACTGTTTGTTCTCTAATACCCAATAATTGAAATATAGATTTAACAACACTTAACTACTGTTATTATCTCAGTCAATAGTAGTTATGTACTAGAAATCTAGAGGAAAGGAAAACATAAGTATCTTCTTAATGTTTGCACATACACACTAACATTCTTAACAAAATAGGACAGAAACACTCAGCAATTACAGTGCTTATTTCTGCAATTGGTCTTAGCTGGTATTTGCACCTGTCTTCTTCTACTACTCATTCTGTATTTCTTCTGCCTTTAGCAAGAACCTCAGCAAGTCTTAGTTTATTACCTTGTGGGGTGACTCACACCTTCATTTCTAAAGGATCTGAGCAATTTTTCACATCCTTGACTGGATTGTTTTAGTTTCACATTGGCCTTGATCACAGGACACACAGGACTAAGCAGTGCACTGAAGGATTTTCTGCACTCCAGACATGCTGTTCCTTACCTCCATTGTGGAGGAGCAGTCCATTTCCACCCTGGTAGTCTTGACCAATCATCCCAGCTACTACTGTACCTCTTTTCTTAGCCTGTTGAGTTAAAGGCATCAGGAGCCCAAAGTGGTCACGGGTAGTCTTAGTTTACAGTTCAGTGGAATATTTTTTGGTGCCTCCTCACAGAAGCCGTCCTCTATCTACAACCAAAACCTCTAGGTCAGCAGAGCATAAGGTTGTGGGGACAGGAAACAAAAATTTGGCTAGTGATGCCAGGCATGGTGGCGCACGCCTTTAATCCCAGCACTCGGGAGGCAAAGGTAGGAGGACCGCCGTGAGTTCAAGGCCACCCTGAGACTACATAGTGAATTCCAGGTCAGCCTGGGCTAGAGCGAGACCCTACCTCAAAAAAAAAATTTTTGGCTAGTGGGTCAATTGTGGGTGATGGTGAGTGGTACTATTCCCATTGCAACCTCTTGTTTCCTAGAACCATGAATTCTTTTTATAGGAGAAACAATACCATATATTGGATTGAGACAATATACATCCCTCTGCAGAACATTGTCCCAGCCCTTCCAGGCTACTTCCACCTGCTTAATGTTATAAATATTTCTTAGAAGTCTATTCCACCATTCTATCAAACCAGCTGTTTCAGGATGGTGGGTAACATGGTAAGACCAGTGAATTCCATGAGCATGAGCCCACTGACACACTTCTTTGGCTATGAAGTGAGAGTTCCTTGTTCAGACGTAATGCTGTGTAGAACACCATGACAGTGGATAAGGCGTTCTATAAGTGCATGGGTGGTAGTTTAGGCAGAAACCTTACATGAAAAAGGGCAAATCCAGGGCTGAAAAGGTGGTTTGGGGGTTAAGGTGCTTGCCTGCAAAGCCTAAGGATCCATATTCAACACTCCAGATACCACCTAACCCAGATGTACAAAGGTGAGGCAAACACAAGGTAACAAATGCCCACTAAGTGGCACAAACATCTGGGGTTCGGTTTCAGTGGCTGATGCTCTGGCATGCCAATTCTTTCTCTCTCTTGCTTCCTCCCTCTCCCTCTCTCTCTCTCTCTTCCTTCCTCTCTCTCTCTCTCTCTTCCTTCCTCTCTCTCTCTTTCTCCATTTTTTTTTATTTTAAAAGGGCAAATCTGTATCTAGAATAATTATTGATTGGAACTTGTCCAAAGAAGTCAACTTACCACCAGGTTGTTGGCTGGTTATCCCATAGAATAGTCCCATATTGGAGGCTCACTATTGATCTCTGCTACTGGCCAATTACGGATTCAGTAGCAGCCATAGCCAGGTCAGCCTTAATGAGTGGAAGTCCATGTAGTTGAGTCCATGTATAACCTCCATTCCTGCACTATTGGCCACTTTGTTCATGGGCCATTAAATAATGACAGGGGCGGCCAGGGAAAGAGGTTGACTGATATCCACAGAATAGATCATATTTTCTACTTGATTTTTAACGTAATCCTCTGCTGAGGTCACATTTTGATGAGCATTTACATGTAACACAAGAATCTTTACAACATTTGCTCATTTTGAAAAGTCTATCCACACACTCCTTTCCCATGTGTCTTTCTTGTCAATTTTCCAATCATGCTTCTTCCAAATCTTCACCCATCCACTCAACCCATTGGCTGCAGCCCATGAATTGGTATATATCCACACATTTGGCTATTTATCTTTTCAAGCAAAATTTATAACCTTGTTCACTGTCTGAGGTCCTACCCACTGTGAAGATTTCCCTTCACCACTTCCAGTTGGTCCCAGAAGAGGCTGTAATGCTGCAGCTGTCCACTTTTGGGAGGCACCTGTGTAACATGCTGAACCATCTGTAAATCAGGCCTTAGTTTTATCTCCCCTAGTCAATCTCTCATAGGGCATGCCCCATGATGCCTTTGGTAAATGCTTGGAAGCAGAAGTAATTGTAACAGTAGAAGCCACAGGCATTTGGGAAACTTCTTCAGGTAATTTACTTGTGCCTTCAGGACCTACTCAAGCCTGATATACCACTTCCATTTCATGATACACAGCTTCTTTGCATGGCCAACCTTATGGATGAGTGAGTCAAATAGGCCCCCAGCTCATGATGGACAGCTTAGGTCACATGGTAACTTGGTAAACTGTCACACATTCAGTTTTCACAAAGGCTTAACAACACGCAAAGAGTTTTCTCTCAAAGGGAGAATAGTTGCCTGCAGATGATAGCAGGGCCTTGCTCCAAAATCTTAAGGCCCTCCACTGTGATTCACCTATAGAGGCATGTCAAATACTCCAAACAGCATCTCTATCTGCCACTAACTGGGTATTCTGGACCATATGGCCCAAGTGGCAGAGCAGCCTTCACAGCAGCCTAGACCTATTGAAGAGTTTCCTCCTGTTCTAGGCTCCACTCAAAACTAGCAGCTTTTTAAGTCACTTATGGGTCATTCTAACAAACCCAAGTGAAGAATGTCAGAGCCACACGTTGGGTCATGATATGCAGAGACATTTCCTCCTACCCATAACTGAGGGCTAACTCCACAATGCGTGACCCATATACCTCAACAAGGAGGGGCTAGGGGGAGGGGGTAGGACATGGACGAGCCTAACAATGATGCCAACTTGACTGTATTCACTGAGTACAAAACTAATTAATAAAAATAATAATAATAAATTTTTTGCTAATATGGTAGTTCCATTTCTAATTTTTTTAGGATCTCCATACTGCCATTGCCATGTTCAGTTCAGTATACACATTACTGTACCCACCAACAGACAACTGTGCCACATACAGCCTCATTGTTACTGGTTGGAAGGCCACCCCTCTGCTGGCTCTCCTTCTTTCCCTTGAGGCCCTGAGTACTCGGATAGTATAGACTGACCAGTCATGGGAAATCAGACACAAAGAAATCTTTGATACTGAAATCCAATTTCTGCTGGTACCTTAGAAAAGAATGCATATAGAAAGGATTATCACACGTATTGCAGTTTCCTTCTTGTTGCTGGAAAAAAAAAAACAAAACACCTGACCAATAGCAGCTTATTGGAGGCAAGGGGTTATTTCAAAGTTTCAAGGGGAAGTTTCATCATGGAGTGGAAAACATGCAGAGCAGGCAACCTGCTTACATCATCGTACATCAGCAGTAGGTTAGGAGCAGCATGAGTGAGCTAGCTAGCACTGACAAGGGGACTAGACTGTAAAACCCCAAGGCTCTCCCCCATTGACCACCTCCTCTAGCAAAGGCTCCACCAGCTAGGGACTGAGTATGAGGCTTAATCACAAACACATGAGCCTATGGGTGACTTTTCATATTCAAACCACCGAACTTTGAAACTATTCTTGTCCCTACACACTATGGTCCTTCAAATACAAAGCAAAAGTTGCACTACAGTTGTGTTACCAATGGCAGGGAGGGCCCAAGACATTAAGTTCTTCCCATGGAAGCCTTCAGTCTTTAATTTAACTGCTGGAATGCAGGATCTTTTCATAATATCATACACCTGTAATAGCAAGTTGTGATTTACAGCTTGGCCTGGGACACATCTTGGCGAAAGCCTCCTAACCCAGAGGAGTTAAGAGTCTCCTGGAATGTTTGCGTTTTTCAAGCTATGCCACTTGGTAAATTCCATGATGGTTTGGAAAAGGTTCCCTCTGCACTCTCAAAAGTTTAAAGCCATTCCGTATGACTCAGACCATCCCTTGGTCCCTCTGCTCCTGCAAAACACATCAGGAGGCCATGCAAAGTTGAAGAAGGCTCAAGAGAATCATCAGGTGATAATGCATTTTCCTTGGAACACCCGTCCTGAAATAACCTCTGACGTGTTCGGGTCAGGCAATTCCCCTCAGAAGCATCCAACAGGCATTGCAACTTGAAAACTAGTTAAAAAAAAAAAAAAAAAAAAAACCTGGCCTTCTTCCGAGAAGGAACTAAAATGGTAGCAAGTTTTCAAGTCTTCATAGCCATAAGCAAGCCTGCTCCTTCGTCCTGTCCTACTCTTTTAATTAAACCATCAGTAACTGCACACCATTCAGAAGCCAGCCATATGTGCCTTCCCACTTCTTCCTCAGCTTGCTAATTAAATGACAGGTGGTTCCCTTGTCAATTCCATTCTAGAACTTACTCCACAACTGGAACTGCCTCTGCTTACAGAATTCACTACTCAAATCCAAATTCCTTGTTGGCAAAGGGCTGTATCTTACCCAGTGATGTAGACCCATAGCCAAGAGGGGACTTCATATATAATAGACACTCAACAATAGTGGGTGAATGAATGTTAACTGTTGGGCTTTTCGGGCAGGCATCATATTTTGGATTACCTGTTTTGTGCTCAGAGATGTGTTTGTGTCATTTAATTTATTCATAACAATAGCTCTTCAAGAGAAGATGTCCTTACCCCTGGTGGATAGAAGAGTTTACTCAGAGGGAAAGAGGTCCAATCCATTGCCATGGTCAGGCATGACAGCAACAGAACCTGGTCTCTCTGGTGCCTAGGCATTCCCTCCTGTATCCGCAGGATGAGCAAGATTCCCAAAAGAGAAGGCGCACGAGACCAGATGGCAAAGGGATGTCCATTGCTAGAACCACTTTGTACTCTGATTTCTGTAAGGCTATGTGGAACCAATGGCTGATACCTATAAGGCGGGAAGGGAAAGAAGGGCAAGACAGCTTTCATCCAGGTTGTTAAGGTAAAAGAGAAAACAGCAGTACTTCACAGCCAGCAAGACACAAAGGGCTACATGGAGCACCAAAGCCACTTTGGGCTGAAGGTCAGATTGTCTCCAGGGGCAGACCCAGCTAATGCTCAGGACCCTGAGGGCTGCCAAGGGATTTATAGAGAGGGGTGAGCCCACCCAACTTAGGGTTCAGAGGGATTCTTCCAGCAGCTGGGTGAAATGGGGTGGAGCTGCTGTATAAAGCATAAATCGGAATATGAAGAACATTCTAATAAACTGGGAAGGTGAGTGACTAGGAGGTGAAGGCCCGAGAAGAAATGAAAGATGCTGGCACGTCAACGTAGAAGTGGAGAGGTGGTGAAGGACTCAGGAAACAACTGAATAAATAAGTCACCTGTGTGCCCAAGTCAAAGTTTTGAAGATTAGATTAAGTGGCATCTCAAGAAAGAGGTCACCAAAGCGCCAGAGGATTGTACAGAATGCTCTAGCCCATCTCATTCATTGCTACAGAAACTCCTTGATGGCATACTGGTCCAGTAACAACCTCCAGGTCTTCGATTGTGCTGTCCCTTGTCACTACAACATGATTCTCCTTAGACTGTATTCACCAGGAAAAGCCAACTGACACATGACTCCTCCTCCAGGCCACACGCGGAAGATGCATGCCAGCTACTCGCCTCATCCCTGCACCATGTCTGGGTGGTAGCTGGACCTTTCTTGAATAAGAGCCTTTAAACGCAAGAATGATGGAATGCTTGCTTAGGACTTTGGGGTGTGAGAAAGAGGCAAGTGCTGTCTGCCCTGGCAGGAGGAGTCAGGTGTCTTCCTCTCCTGGTGAATCCAATCCAAGAGGAACCATGATGTAATGGCAAGGGACAACACAACTGAAGAAGCAGGAAGTCACTACTGGACCAGTATGTCATCCCTCACCTGAGGAAAGAATTTGCACACTGGGTCAAATGCAGACCTCTTTTTGTCTCTGGGGCCTCACCTTCCAGCAAGACAGGCTTTTCTCTCCAGCACACAAGCTCTGTCAGGTCAGTGAGGGGCACTCATGATTATCCAGTACTTTCCAGCCTCTTTTCAGCATCTACTTTGGATCAGAGGCAGCACAAATGCCCATGGTAAAGCCCCAGTTGGAGATAAAGATGTGGGTTTCTAGGGGCACTGTTGGGGGTTAGATGGAAGGGCAGACTCTTTTCCAGTGATGTCATTCCTGTTGGGTGGAGACAAGAAGGGCCATAAGAGCTAGTACCAGATAGTAGCATGGAGTTCCAGGGTACCAGAATTCTGCTGAAGAAGCAAATAGTCTTGATAACCATTTTTTAAAAATATTGATTTATTTGAGAGATGGATGGAGAGAGAGAGAGGGGGGGGGAGAGAGAGAGAAATGTTGGTATATCAGGGTCTCCTGCTGATGAACTCCAGACACATGCATCTTTGTGCATCTGGTTTTACGTGGGTACTGGGGAACCAAACCAGGGCAATCAGGCTTTTCAAGCAAGTGTCTTAGGTGCTGAGCCATCTCTTCAGCCCCTGACAGCCATTTGAGATCTACTAGTGACAAGACCTAAGGAATGACAAGCAGAGCCTTGTGAACTGAAAAGAAAGATTTTTTTTTTAATGAGTTGGTAATTTCATGTTTCTTTTTTCCATTTGGAAACCATACTTCTCTCCTTACGGTGCAGTTGTCTTCTGTTGCTGGAACAAACACCCTACCAGAAGCAGCTTAGGGGAGCTTTCAGGCTTACAGAATCCAGAAGTTCCATCATGGCAGAAGAATCTGGCTCACTCAAGCATATATCTACAGCAGAGTTATAAAAACCGATTCCAGCAAGCACCAACAGCCAGAAAACATGAATAGCCAGAGCACAAACTGGCTGTCTACACATCTAGTAGGGCTAGTCATAAATCCACCCCCCAAGTGACACTTCCCTCAGAAGGCTTCTGGATACTTAAGTAGGAAGATTAACCTTAATAAAAATCCCC
Source organism: Dipus sagitta (assembly GCA_036346955.1). NCBI lineage: Eukaryota > Metazoa > Chordata > Mammalia > Rodentia > Dipodidae > Dipus > Dipus sagitta. The sequence goes on from CM070771.1 coordinate 31,107,124, forward strand.
AAGGCTATAGGGGACATATATTCACAGTCAAACCACCAGACCTTATAACCAAAATCAGGTGAAGATCAGAGCTGCCTTTCCCATAGAAGGAATTCTTCTAGCTACCCCACCTGGGGCATAAGGAACACATGACCCAGGGAGCATCCCAAGAGAATCCAGGGTGACATGAGATAGGCCACCTTTAAGGACTAGAAAGTCACAGCTGAACACCAGGAGGAATTTCTGGTTTAGTTTTATAAAGCAGGAGACAAAATAAAATGTTTAAACCTCAGGCTGGTGGTAGTAGCTCAACAGGGGACAAAATATGTGGGCATGATGATTAATGAACCTGTCAAACTCTCAACCCTCAGCAAGTTCTGGGTGAGCTTGGGCTGCTGAAGTCTCTCCAAGGATATAAGTCATTGTCACTGCACGCTAGGCAGGGGGTGGCTGGCTCTCTGAGAACCCCTGCTACCTACCACCACCAAGTACTCACAGGCCTCTACCAAGCCCAGCTGAGTTCATCACAGCAAGCTCTCACCTTCTGCTGCTCTTTAAGTTTACTTTAAATTTCAAAGACTCAAGACATGTTCAGGAGATCATTTCGGGTTCATTTTTCATCCAGGCATGCCCAATTTTAGGAAGACAATTTTATTTTCAAAAGATACAGGTTTTTTTGTTCTCAATGTCATTGAACAATCCATAGCCAAACCTAGCAGTAATTTAAAAACTCATAGAAATGTATTATATAAAAATTTGTTTTAATAAAAAAATTATAAGTTGTTAGTTTGAAATTAATAAATTATTATGCTACATAATATGAACATATTAACACTCTGCAAAGTTTTTTTTTCAAAGAGAAAGAAAAGAAAGAGCGTGTGTGCGTGGTGCTGAATGGCACTCACCAGCACGCTACACAAATGCTACTGTGATATGTCAGCCCATAGACCTTGCTTTCAAAGAAACCTAGGATGGCAAAGTTCCTTAAAGATTCTAAAAATCACCTGAGAGAATTCAACCATATGTCTGTTTACCTCCCTCACATGTACATCTCACTCCTACTGAGGTGCACCTTGAGAATCACCTCAAGCATCTCAGAGAATATGGCAAAATTAGCAGCAAGAGTTGCCCTCCAGAAAGCTTAATAATGGTTATATCAATAAAAGGGGGAGTGGTTGTTTCAGACAGAAGGTGGAAAATGCTTAACCTTAAAACCATGGACTCTGGACCCTGGCCAGTAAATCCCAGGCCCAGAATTGGGTCCCTCCCCCCACAGTGAGCTGCTGGCCAGTGAGACCCATAAGGCCCCCAAACACTTGATTATGTGCTAAAGCTAAAAAGTAAGACCTATTGCTGAAGACACCACTGTCTTTGGTTGTGGTCACATGAAATCGGAACTCAACACTAAGTCAGACTGCCAACAGGCCTGCCATGTCTCAGGGAACATTGCTGAAGAGGGACCAGAAAGATTTTAAGAGCCACAGAGTGGGTAGGAATACCCCGAGGCGTGGTACCCACCCCTCATGGCTTTCCCGCAGAGAGTGACTGAAGCCTCCATGACCCCATAGTGAATACCATAACCCCACTAGGGGAAGGTCCCCAGAGTAATGGGAGCAGGGGCAAGGGGATAAAAGAGTCTAACCTGTTATAATATAAATAAAACAAAAAGCTTAATGACACTTCAGAATAAGATGAAGTAAATAGGTGTTATACTCTATCATCTAGAGAATAATTTCAAAAAAGATATTATACATGTTCAGGACAGATGAATCTTTTTCAATATTTTCTATATGTGGAAAATCTGCAGATGAGGAACCCATGGGTATGGAGGATATACATAAGTGCGTGAGTTTATCCCCTGTGCTGTTTGACAGGGAGATGCATTTAAACAGCGAAATAATCACATTGTGTGCCATAGAAATCTTTGTGTTTAAAGCTTAGAGTCGGGCTGGAGACATGGCTTAGCGGTTAAGCGCTTGCCTGTGAAGCCTGAGGACCCCGGTTCAAGGCTCAATTCCCCAGGACCCACGTTAGCCAGATGCACAAGGGGGCGCATGCGTCTGGAGTTCATTTGCAGTGGCTGGAGGCCCTGGTGTGCCCATTCTCTCTCTCTGTCTGCCTCTTTCTTTCTCTGTCTGTCCCTCTCAAATAAATAAATAAAAATAAAAACAAAAATTAAAAAAAATAAAGCTTAGAGTCAATCCTATAAGTTCATTATCCATTATCATTATTCTGCAACAGAGCTGCATACTTGTATTCTACTTCTGTTGGTTACCCTTTGTAAAAATTACATTTTAAACTCCCAAGATATGGTTGGGAAGCAAAGATGTTTAAAAACATGGTATAATTTAGCAGGCTCAAGAAATGTGGAACAACCTGAAATAAATCAAACTTAGGGAAATGCTTTGGATTAGTTTCTGATCATAATTTTTTTTTTCCTAAAATGTGTGATTAACTTCTTGCTATGTTTTAGTTTCTGTAAAATAAACTTGACATGCCAAGTGTTCAGATATATAAACTTCAACCAATTAACCTATTAGATTCATGTTATACTAATCACCTTTAAGTCATTGTGTCCAAAAATATCTGATAGGAAAAAATTATGGAGGAAAGATTGATTTTGGCTCATGGTTTCAGGGGATTCAGTCCATCATGATGGGAGAGACATAGACTAGCTCTCACAGTAGCTGGAGGATGCAGCAGAGGCTATTTATATTACTACAGACAAGGAAGCAGACAGCAAAATCAGAACCACAGGCTGGCTTATATAACCTTCCAAGGTCGATCACTATGACCTACTCAATCCAACTTGGCAATACCTCCTCTAGATAGGTTTCACAGCCTCTAAACACAGCACCACCTACTGGCAAATGAATAAGTGTTCAAACATTAGCCTGTGGAAGGCATTTCAGGTTCAGACCATAGCGTATATTTTGTGATGAAGAGAAATAGCAACAGTAATAACTTTCATGGCACTTCCCACATTTTAGGGTAATATGATGATATAGATAAAAGGAGCTCTTTGTTTCAGCCACATACATAGTCTCATACATGTTCTGTGATACCAACCCCCAAACTCAAAACATAATGGGTATTTAAGAGCTGATAATAGCTTATGAAGGTTATTAGAGATTATCTTATAACCTCCGAAAGGTTTAAAAAATCTGGGTTTTAAAAATAGCTAGAAGAGAAATACAGACATTTACAAGAAAAATATTGTCAATGTGGTTTATAATAAGAACCAACAAAAGTTAAAACATTTCTGTAAACTAGGTTATTCAATTACTATTCCAGAACTTTCCAGAAATATTGTGATGCTACTTAATATCAGACCTACCAATCTAGAAAAATCTGTTGACAATATTTAAGAAAAGATGTCCCATTGTTTTCACAAGGAAATACTTGAAGAAGTCTGATATAATCAAGAAGTTAGTTAAACACAACGAATTTAATCAATGTTAGTCAAAATGGATAATACATAAAGAAGTCCAGCTTCACCAGCTATAAAAATCATGAGGTTTTATAGGAAATGCCTCACAATTTCTAAATAAATCTTTGATAGGTCGAAGTGAACTGATGAGCTACAAAGAAGTAAAAAATCTAACAACAACAAATGTTGGTGAGGATGTGGAAAAAGAGGAACCCTTGTCCACTCTTGGTGGGAATGTAAACTTGAACAACCACTATGGAAATCATTATGGAGATTCCTGAAAAGGATGAACATAGAGCTATCAACAGACCCAGTTGTTCCCTTACTGGGCATTTATCCTAAATGTTCCATGCTTCGCTACAGAGATATTTGCTCAACCATGTTTATAGCTGCTCAATTCATTATAGGTAAAAACTGGAATCAACCCAGATGCCCATCACTGGATGAATGTATAATGAAGTTGTGGTATATTTAAACAATGGAGTTCTACTCAGTAAGAAAAAAGTGATACATTGAAATTTGTAGAAAAATGAACAGACTTGGAATGCATCATACTCAGCAAACTCACACAAATCACAGAAAGACAAATGCCACATGGTCTCACTTATCTGCAGTTCCTAACCTGGACCTGCTCCAGTTGCTTGATAGGCAACTCAAGGCCCAGACAACAGGGATGGAAGGGTTTGGCTGGGGGAGGGAAGAAGAAGATGGGGAAAACTAAACACAAAACTAAATACAAAATGAACTGGTACCATAGAAGACTTTATCTTTGGAGATAGTCTGAAAGTTACAACCCTCAAAAGGGAGCACCTGAAGAAAAGGGCCCTGCAGAGGTTGGATGAAGCCTAAGCTTAAAGCAATTTTTCTTTTGTCTCTGACCTGTAACTCTAGTATTAGAAATTGGTGTCTACCCATAAGGAGGTCTTGATTGGAGAGACCTATGGGGTCCCCAACACAAGACAGGTTTCTGTCAAAGCACTAGAATATCCACATGAGGCAAAAGGCAAGACCCCATTACTGAAGACATCATATGTTGCCAACACAGAGCATGGAGAGACCTGGCTGTTATCCAGAAGAGAACCAGTCCCCAGGCAGTTAGCCCGTTGAGGGCTGAAAGCACTGCAGGAGCTAGTAGGGGAAAGTGGCTAAAAATGGTCTGAGCAACCAGAGTTCTAAGCTACTCAGAAGCAAACACCCTGGCAGGATGTACATGCCAGTGCAATAGTGGCACACAGCCTTAGTGGGTAACCAATAGCTTTCTGATTTGCAAACAGATCCACTCAGTGTAAAGGAACCCATATCTGGAATTGGGAACCAGATCAGAATCCTATAGAGACAAAGATTATGCTCTTCAGTGTCAAGCACTCACTAGTCTTTGGCTAAAAGAGGGGTTACATACATGAAATTCTCCCTAAATTAATAATGCTTATCCCATTTAAATTGCGCTGACTTCACTCTCCATTTAAGAATCTGTTATTCTTTTTCAGAAGGTAGCAAGGCCAGAGGAGATGAACTACCCTGTACTTCAGCCAAACCACAGAGGAACTGGGGAGATGAACAAGACTGCTGCTTCCATGCTATCCCTGGTAATCAGTGCCAGGGTGAAGGAGACAGATCCTGAGGATACTCAACACTTACCAAAGCAGAGATCCAGAGGCTCCTAAGAGCTCATCACTGAAGTAGACTTAAAACTCACCCACCATGGCTGAGAGAATTTTGCAGAAGAGGGGTGGAAAGATTGTAAGATCCACAGGTTGAGACATCATGCCCAGAGGCATTCCATCCCCCCACAAACAACTGACTACTGCTCTCATAAAGCGAAACCCACAACCCCATAGGGAATACTTGCAACCCCACTGAGGAGGGTCCCCAGAAGAATGGGGGCAGGGCCAAGGGAAAAGAGGGTACCAAAACATGATGTATCCATACAAAATATGTTATTAATGATAATACTAAGAAGAAAAATTTAACAACAAGAAGCTAGGAACCAATCGTTTCAATAAATCTATGAGTGGCAATCCTATGATTGAGATTAAGGGATTAAAAAAAAGAAGTCATAGAATTCAAACTACAAATCTGTACTTATTATTCCAAATGTAATTCCTGATTTAGTATAAGGAAATTTTGACTCAATACAATTTGAACAATGCTTAATAATCTTCTGATCATGGGTATAAAATGTTACACATTGTCAGAGAGGCAATAAGAAAACTAAAACACCAATATGGTTTGAATAGATAGTACATCTTTTTCAGATGAAAGAGTAATGGGACAGGATTATGACAAACTTCTAAATAATGCTTATTTTTTAAAAAGTCACTCATTTTAAAAATAAATTGGCTCCCCATGAGCTTAATTGGAAGAACTGATTTAACCCAGGTAATTTAAAAATGAATCACTTCACAAACTTACATATAACACCAATATTATATTCAATAAAAATACACAATTATCACTTGTATTAATTAAAACAACTTAAATAGCATCACAGATTTAAAGTCAAGCATTCACTGCCTTCCTCCACAAGAAAGTAGAATTCTTCATTTTCTAATTTTATTAAAACTATAAATGTAGGGCTGGGGACATGGCTCAGTGTTTAAAAGGCTTTCTTGCAAAGCCTGCTGGTCTGGGTTCAATTCCCCAATCACTCCCATAAAGCCAGATGCGAAAAGGGATACAAGCATCTGGTGTTTTTTGTAGTGGCAACAGACCCTGCATATACTCACACAGACCCTGCATACACACATACACACAAATTAATTAACTAAATAAATAATTTTTAAAAAGGAAGAGTTATAAGATTATAAAAACTTTAAATGCATGTGTTCATCCTTCACAAAAGACTGTCTCCAACTTTTTGACTATGATTCTGTGCACTTGGAAAACTATTCATCTTCATTACCCGGCTGAAAGGTTTTAAGAGACACAATAAGCTGGGTCATCACTTTGGAAATCATACAGTAAAAGAAAAGTTAACCACAAAATGCAAACTTGCTTTTCAGTTCACAGGGCAGTTTATAAAGGTAACTTTTGTACTTACTGCAAATTGAATCACACAAAAGTCAATACATAAAAATATATTGGTTCTGCTCAACAAAGATTTCTTAAGCCATGCCAGTTTTTATACAGATTTTTGCAAAGCCAGCAAAGAAACGTAGGATTCAGGCCTGTGAAGCCTTGACTCATGTCTGGGAGCAGGAGGAAAGAGAGTGAGGTCAAGCTGTGACAGATAGCATGCTTAGTAATCTAAGAAATGATTTTAAAATTTATTTATTTATTTGAGAAAGAGACAGAGGAGAAAATGGATGTGCCAGGGCATCCTGTCACTGTGAATGAGCTCCAGACTCATATGCCACTTTGTGTATTTGGCTTTACATGGGTACAGGGCAATCAAACCCAGGCCATTAGACTTTATGAGCCAAAGCCTTTAACTACTGAGCCATCTCTCCAGCCAGTTTTGCTTTATTTTCTAATGAACACAATCTTATTTATACAAAAATTGTAGGAAATAGTATTAATATGTTAGTCATTCTCTGTGGCCCTCCAAAATGTGCTAATATACAATATTAATATAATCCTACAATTGGTTCATACTGAGATTTATAAGAAATTTAAAAATACGAGAGTTGGAGAATAACCCAGTGGTTGAGTGCACTTCCTGCACAAGCATGAGTGTCTGAGATGGGGCCTGAAAGCACCCAATTTCAAATTTCCAAAACCTACATAAACAGCTGGGCATGGTCAAGAACATCTGTAACTCCAGTCCCCAAAAGAAGAACCGAGAACAGGGAACTCCCAGGGCTAATGAAAAGCAGCAAACTCAGTTATCAGTAAGAGACTCCAGCTCCAACCAGAACAGGAGGAAGATCAGCGGAGCAGGACACCCAGTGTTCTGCTCTGGCAACAGGAAAGCACCCATCCTCTGCAGGTGAGCGCATGGGGTGCTGTCAGAGCACACACACATTCATACACCAGAGACACACACACATGCACGCTCACGTGCACACACACACCTCATATCACACACACACACGCACACAAAAAGAAGCATAGACATGGCTTAGTAGTTAAGGCATTTGCCTGCAAAGCCTAAGGACCCAGGTTTGATTCTTGAGTATACAGGTAAGCCAGATGTACAAGGTGGTGCATGTGTCTGGAGTTTGTTTGCAGTGGCTGGAGGCCCTGGAATGTCCATTCTCCTCTCTCTCTCTTTCTCTCTCTCTCTCTCTCTCTCTCTCTCAAAATAAGTAAATAAATAAAAATAAATAAAAAGTATTAACAAAAGAAGCATAAGTAAGAAATGAATACAGATGAGTATATTAAATTATTCTTTCTTTTGATTTTCTTTTCTTTAATGTTTACTCATCATTTCATGAGACACTTCAGGTCTTGACTGTTCACCTTTGTACCAAGTGTGCTGGGCTTTAAGCACAGTTTGGTGATGGTTGCTCTTAATAGCTGTGAAGACATGTGGAGTGGCTTGTCCTTAAGAAATGTACATGCAGTGGCATCTCCTGCAATGAAGGGACAGGCGAGTGAAAATGACCAGAGCTCAGCTCACTATAGTCTTTCAAATTTACTACAGTTGTTTTGTCAAAAGCTCAGTGTTAAGACATATCTCCCTTTTTCTCAATTTTATACTTCTTTGATTGGGAATTTCTCTCTCATTGCTAGTCCCTGTGAATCTACTTCATTTACCTATGGACTATAATTGTGCATTAAAAAATGAGGAAATATTTAACTCAAAAATAGTAATGAATTGAGTACTAGGTAGACTTAGTCTGAACATCAGCTCTCAAATCCTGTTTACCAAGCAAAATGATGACCTCCAAAGTTGACCATGTGCAATAATTTCCCAGAACTTGTGGATATGTATAGCCACATGGCAAAGCTGAAATCAGTGCCAATGATTATTGACCTTAAAATATGAAGATTACTGGGAAGATCAAAGATAACTACAAAGTTCCTGAGAATTAGCTCATTTGGTAGGGTTGGTTCTGCCTAGCATGCATGAGGCACTGGGTTCAAACTCTAGTATCCCATCCACTAGGTAAGATTGCTTCACTCATGTGATCCCAGCAATTTGGAGGTGGAATCAGGAATGTTCAAAGTCATCCTCGGCTACATAGCAAGCTTGAGGTCAGCTTGTGCTACCTTGGTCTCTGTTTCAAAATTATAGGAATAATCAAAACTGGAAAAGAGAGGCTAAATGGACATGTCAGAGGGAAAATGGATGACAAAACAGGGTCATGGGGACGATATGCTTTTACATGCCAGATGACAGAGGAGGTCCCTGGCCATGCAAAGAACTGACCATTAGAACATGAAATAGGCCAGGCAATGTTAAAGCTCTATTTCTACAAAGGATGCTGATTTTAGCTCAAGGAGATCTGTGGGAGATGTCTGACTATACAACTGTGAATTAAGGTACCTTTGTTGTCTTAAAATTCCAAGCATCTGATAATCTATCATAGCAACAATAAAAACATATGATCGGGGCTGGAGAAATGGCTTAGCCAGTTCAGGAGCTTGCCTGCGAAGCCTAAGGACCCAGGTTCAATTTCCTAGGATCCACATAAGCCAGGTGCACAAGGTCGTGCATATGTCTGGAGTTTGTTTGCTGTGTCTAGAGGCCCTTGTGTGCCCATTCTCTCTCTGTATATGTGCCTCTCTCCCTCTCTTTCAAATAAATAAATAAAATATATCAGTAAGTCTTCCTTCTAGAGGAACAAGTTGCAAAAACTAAGACTCCATTTTATTATATGTCATATAAATAGGCTTCACTAGGAGTGTTGGAGCTTTAAAAACACTGAACATCATGAAATAGTAAATCCTTTTGGGTAGTACAGCCATATCCTGCTAATTCCACTAAGCCTGAATGAATGAAGGTTTCAAACACCAGGAGGACCATTCAACAATGGTCAGGAAATGACACCAAGTCACAGAAGTATCTACACATAAGTGTTCTCAGTGCTGTGGTCCCAAAGTGTCCTCTTAAGTTCCTGTGTTGAAATTCTAACCCCTAAGGTGAGAGCATTAAGAGATGGGCCACACGAATGCAACTAATGTCCTTATAGAAGCACTTGAGAGACCACTTACCTCCTCTGACAGATGAGATTCCAGGCAAAAGATGGCCTTCTACAAATTACAAAATAGCTGTCATCAGACTTAGACCTGAAACTTCTTGGCTCCCAGAACTGGGACAAATGAATTTCAGTTATTTATAAGACATCCAACTCATGGTATTTTGTTATAGCAACCCAAACAAATGAAGGCACTCATAATACTAATCTTTATTAAGTGCTTACTACACTTGGACACTGTGCTATTTTGCTCTCATGTATTTTATTGGAACTCACAATAACTTAAGAAGGCAGATATTAACATATGTCTGTTTTCTCTGGATGAAAATATAAGCTCGATGGTAGTCTTTTGTCTCAGGTCATAAACCTGCAAAGTGGCTGAGCTTCAGTTTGAGCCCTAACATCTGTATATTAAATCTACATCCCCAGCCACCCCACCGTTCTGTTTGGCTAGTCGTTCATGCATTCACCAAATAGTTCCTCAGCCAACACAAAAAGAGAAAGTCCAAGCTCTCAGTGTCTACAATCAGTAGTGATTGATCTATCCAACAAATATTTATAAAGTACTTACTGTATGCCAAGAATTAAACCAGAAGTTTATTCAATAGTGGAGCCTGTAAAAACTAGGCCTATAACCCTATGAACATATATCCAGGATGACATCTTGGAGTCATTTTATCACAAAGTTCTGTCTGATGCATGTAGATGCTTTACAATGAAGTGAGTTATTCACCACTCACCATGTGGCCATGAAAAGCATTGTGTGTGTGTGTGTGTGTGTGTGTTATTTGTGGTATGATGCTATACATATGTATGTGTGCAAGTGTGCAGACGCTCACGTTTGTGAATGTACAGAGGCCAGAGCAGTATATCCAGTGCCCTCTATTGCACATATGCATGTTTCCTTGAGAAAACGTCTTTCCCTCGTCATGGAACTGCTGGTTTTTCATTCAGCGAGTCTCAGAAATTTTCTGGTCTCCACCCTCTGCATGAAGAAGTTGCAGGGGTGCATGGCCACACCCAGCTCTCATGTGGGTTCTGAGGAATCAGACTCAGGCAGTCTCAGGCCTTCGTGCATAAGCAACAGACATTCTTATCTGATGAGCCATCTCCACAATCACACAGTCATGTTTTTTAATTTTTTTGTTTTTACATTTTTTTTATTTTATTGTATTTATTCGAGAGAGAGAGAGAGAGAGAGAGAGAGAGAGAGAGAGGAGTATATATAGAGAGAATGGGTGCACCAGGGCCTTAAGTCACTGCAAATGAACTCCAGATGCATAAGCCTCCTTGTACATCTGACTTACATGGGTCCTGTGTGATCAAACTGGGTTCCTTTGGCTTTGCAGACAAGTGCCTTAACCACTAAGCCATTTCTCCGGCCCTAAATATTCTTATTTATTTATTTGCAAGGAGAGAGTGAGAAAAGAGAATAGGAACACCAGGGCTTCTTGCCACTGTAAACAAATTCCAGGTGCATGCTTCACTTTGTGCATATGGCTTTACATGGGTACCTGGAAACTGAACCCAGGTCATCAGGCTTGGTGAGCCAGCTCCTTTCATTGCTGTGCCATCTCCCCAGTCCCACGGTTCTGTTTTTATAAAACAACAAACAGTGAGCCTGAAACAAGCCTTCAAAACCCGACTTTATTGCTCCTTGGAAATGAGAAGGAAATAGATCAGAAAGAGAGATTTTATGTGCATTAGGGACCCCAAATTTCCTTAGCATTGTAAAGTTCACCATATCGCAGAGTTGTTTCCAGCTAGAACAGACTCCAATTTCTGAATAGAAAGGACATCAGATGATGAAAGCAAAGTCAGATGCATCATGGGAAATGTTAAATAGACACAATCATTAACTTTCCTCTTGTCCAGCTTTGGCCACGGTAACAGATAATTTTGGCTTCTCAGGTTTCTGTCTTTCATCACATTTCACATGTGAAAAAAAAAATTTAATCTGAAAAACAGATTTTAAGCTTAGAATATGGTAATTATTTGTGTCAACTTTTATCCCAAAATAATTTGTGGTTACTAAATGCCATAATTTTAAGGATTGAGTAAGTAAATCTACTAAGCATAATTTTATCAGCCTCTCTGAAAGAGCTTAAGGTTTTTTTTGTGTGTGTGTGTGTGTGTATGTGTGTGTGTGTGTGTGTGTTTTCTCCCTAAAGCACCACAATTATTCCTGAGAGCTTTTTCTCTTAAGAATGCATCTTGAATTCCTTGTGCATACCCATGAATCACACCACAATGGAACTTTGTTTTAACCATGGTTTTATTTTCAAAAGTATATTTTGGTTAGTTAATGGATTAATAAGTTTTGACTATGGCATGAGAGAGTATTTTTCTCCAATTAACAAATCACCAATAAAATGGATGTCTCTATGTGAATAGGAAGGGAGAAATATCATAGATATGCTTCACCTAAACTTCAATTTCCCAAAGTAAAGTAACAAATATAAACTTAAGCATTTTTAAATGCTTTAAATTTTTAAAATTTAATTGATTTATTTACTTGAGAGAGAGAAAGAGACAGAAAGAAAGAGAGAGAGAGTGAGAAAGAGAATGGGCATGCCAGGGCCTCTAGCCACTGCAAACAAACTCCAGACACATGTGCCACCTTGTGCATCTAGCTTAGGTGGGTAATGGGGATTCAAACTTTGGTCCTTAGTCTTCTCAGGCAAGTGCCTTGACCACTAAGCAAACTCTTTAGCCCTTAAGCCTTTTAAATGAAGGAAAAAAAATCAGTCATATAGGAGCAAATAAATAAAAATTCCTTTTTTAATATTTTATATTTGATAGAGAAAGAGGGAGAGAGAGAGAGAGAGAATGGGTGCACCAGGGCCTCCAGGCACTGCAGACAACCTCCAGGGCCCTGGGGAATCAAACTAAGGTCCTTTGGCTCTGCAGGCAAATGCCTTAACTGCTAAGTCATCCCTCCAGCCTCAAATGTCACATTTCATATTTCCCTACTTAAGTCTTTTTCCTTTTCTTTTTTTTTAACTGTTTCTTTTTTTTATTAACAACTTTCATAATTGTGAACAATATCCCATGGTAACTCCCTCCCTCCCCCCACTTTCCCCTTTGAAGGAATTTTTTATTTATTTGTAAAGAGAGAGAGCTGGAGCAGGGGAAGAGGATGATAGCCAGGACCTCTTGCAGCTTCAAACAAACTCAAGATACATGAGCCACTTCATGCAACTGGCTTTACCTGGTTACTGGGAATAAAACCCAGGCTGAAAAGCTTTGCAAGCAAGTACATTTAACCACTGAGCTGTCTCTACAGGCCAGAAGCACTTTCTACCAATAAACTTCAAGCTTTTCTTCAAAAAGTAAGTGTTAGAGATAATTCTCTGAGCTATACTACATGTTTGCAACAGCCTAGGCTCTCTGCCAAGGCAACATGGCATAATCTGTAGGTAATTACCCATTTATGAAAAAAGAAGAAAATTTTGATAGTCACCTTTTGACTATAAAGTATGGTTTGCTATCCATGTACATACTTGCACATACACAACACACACAATCCATAATTGCTCTAGATACCCAAAAATGACAAGCAAGAAGGAGAAAAGGAATGTCTTACTCCAGACATACCTTTGGGAAAATAGCATGTATTAACCAGAGAGGCACAAGCTATTAACAGGACTGAGGAGGAGAGGGGCTTCATTTTGTTGTCTGTTCACATGAAAATCCCTGGTCAGGTGGGCCATGGTGCCTTATAACTCTCCCTAGCAAAGAACTTCTGCTCAAGAATACAATATGGGGCTGGAGAGATGGCTTAGCAGCTAAGCGCTTGCCTGTGAAGCCTAAAGACCCCGGTTCGAGGCTCGATTCCCCAGGACCCACACTAGCCAGATGCACAAGGGGGCACACGCGTCTGGAGTTCGTTTGCAGTGGCTGGAAGCCCTGGTGTGCCCATTATCTCTCTCTCTCTCTCTCCCTCTTTCTCTGACACTTCCAAATAGATAAATAAAAATAAACAAAAATATTTTTAAAAAATAATACAATATGGACCTAGAAAGACAGCTTAGGGGTTATGGCACTTGCTTACAAAACCTAAGGACCCAGGTTCACTTCCCCAGGACCCACGCAAATGAGATGTACAAGGTGATCTGGAGTTTGTTTGCAGTAGCTAAGTGTCCTGGCTGTGCCCATTCTCTCTCTCTCTCTCTCTCTCTCTCTCTTGTAATTAAATTACAAAAAAATAAACAGAATACAATATGGTTGGAGGGGGAAAAAGATCTTGGAAAAGACCATCACCTTTAACCCTGAAAATATAGGCTCTGCAGAAATCCCTAAGGTTTTCGGGAAGCAGTCAGAAACTTGTTTCTTGTGCAACTTTTACTTCTAAAATGTTTGCACAGCAAAGATCATTATAGAAAGAAGCCACCGCTTACCTCATCTTCTTTGGAAGCAAAATCACATTATGTGATAATTATGAAGATATAAGGAAAGAGGCATTCAGTGTTACAAGTCTGAAGTTCAATTACAGTAACTCTAGAAGGATAAAGAGCCAAATGCAAGCCTCGTCAGCAATCATAGTGCTTTACAGAGTGAAGAAAATGCATCACAACATGGATTTCCCTCCTTCTTTCCTTCCTTCCTTCCTTTTTATTTGGGTGTGGGTAGTAATGCGGTGTGTGTATGTGCAAACACATGCAGAGGCCAGAGGAAGAAGTCACTTGTCCTCCTCTATTGCTGTCCCACCTCACTTCCTTGCGCCAGAGTCTCTCATTGAAGCTTGCACTCCATGATTTGTTTTGTTTGTTTTTGATTTTTTGAGGTAGGATCTCACTCTAGCTCAGGCTGACCTGGAATTCACTATGTAGTCTCAGGGTGGCCTCGAACTCAAGGCGATCCTCCTACCTCTGCCTCCCGAGTGCTGGGTTAAAGGAGTGTGCCACCAGTCCTGGCTCTCCATGTTTTTGTTTTCGTTTTTTTTTCCCAGTTAGATTGACTGACCAGGGAGCTCTAGTGATCCTCCTATCTCTGGTCATCTCAGTGCTGGGGTTACAGGCATGCATGGCCATGCCTGGCTTTTTACTTGTGTACTGAGGATCAAACCCAGGTCCTCATGTTTGCACAGCAAGCACTCTTACCCGCTGAGTCATCTCCCCCACCTCCTCTCCTCTCCTCTCCTCTCCTCTCCTCTCCTCTCCTCTCCTCTCCTCTCCTCTCCTCTCTTCTCCTCTCCTCTGCTCTCCTCTCTTATCTTCTCCTCTCCTCTCTTCCCCTCCCTTCCCTCTCATCCCTTCCCCCTCTCCCCATTTTTTTTTTTTTTTTTTGGTGCTGGGGAGAAAAATCAGGGAATCCATTTTTTAATATTTTATAACAACTTTGGAAATCCCAAGCTTTTTCATCATTTGAGACAGGGTCTCATGTGTCCAACGTTGGCTTCCAAATTGCTGTGTAGTTGAGGAGGACCTTGATCTTAGAATCCTCGTCCCTCCATCCCCCAAATGTAGAGATTACAGGCACAAAGCACCACATGGGGCTGTATGTGGTTCTAGAGATTGAACCCAGGGCTAGATGCTTGCTACACAAGCCCTCTATCACCTGAGCTACAGGTCAGATCTAAGTACTAATGACAACCCTAAGTGTTTTTGTTTCTACAAATAAGTTTTCTAGGATTCTGGTTGGATTAGACAGATATTTATAAATGTGCTGAGCTATGTTGAGTCTTGAGCTGTAAACTCATAGATCTTCCCATGTAGTTATGTCTTCAGTTATTCTCAGTCATGATTCTGTAGCTTTCAGCAGGGAGTTCTTGCAAATACTTTTCATGTAAATCTCCACATATTCCATTTTTAATGACACACACTATCATTTCATATACAGCTGAATTCTATTTATTATGATTTTGTCAACTTCTTTTTGCAATTGTGTTTATGAAGGATATCTGTTTGTAGTTTTTATTATTTCAATATCTTCAACTTTTTTTGGAATCAGAGTAATGCTGGTGTTAATACAATGAGCTACAAAATACTCTCTAAATTTCAAGTTTCTGGGGAAGAATTTGTTCATAATTGCTAATCTTTCTTCCTTGAATGCTTAATATAATTTTGATAAAGCCATCCAAGACAGAACTTTCTTTGCACCTACCTAAACAGTGGCATTCAGTTAGTTCTTAATTGAGCTTTGTTATTTCATGTCTTTCAAGGAATTGTCCATCTCATCTGCATTATTGATTTGTTTTGTCATAAAGTTGTTCTTCATCTTTCCTCATCCCATTTCTGATGTTATATGCCATCTTTAATTCTTATGAGTCTGAATAAATGCTTGTCAATTTTCATTCAATTCAAAATGCTTTCTGTGCCTTCTCCTTTCTTTCTTTGAGCTATTTAGTATGCCTCCTTAGTTTCCAGATATTTGGGGATTTTTCAGATATTTTTTTTTCTTCTATTGACCTTTAAGTTATTTTTGCTGTGGGCAGAAAACATTTCTTGCATGACTTGGATCTTTTTTGAATTTGGGGGATTGGCCTCATGGCCCAGAATACGGGCAATCCTGGTTAAGAGTTCCATGCGGACTTCTACAAACTCTGCCTACTGCTGGTGAATTATGAGGTGTTCCACACTGGCTACTGTGAACAGGAAATACTCCCACCTGCTGTGAGCTCCAGTTTCATTTCCTCTTTTCTTTGGGATACTTCTTTCCCCAGCCTTGAGCAATTTCCTTACATGCATGCAGCGATTTATACTCACTGGAAAGCTCTACGACAAACACCTTTTCTTTACATGCATGCAATGATTAGTATTGAGCAAAAGCACTTGAGAGTGCAGACCTACAGAGTCCGCTCTCCATATACAAACACTGTGTCTCCAGATACTCCATTGATGTGGAGCCTAGCTGCTTTCCTCTCCCCAAACTCTTAGCTTTGATGACTTCACTCTTCAAAACCACCTGGGGTGCTCCCTCCCTATGCAGCCATGAAGCTTAATAAAGGGAAACTGAATTCATGTTTGCTTCCATATTCAATTATATCAGAATATTCTTATCCTTTGGTATTTACAGGGGGTTGGTTCTAGAACCCCCAAAGGATACCAAATCCAAAGATGCTCAAAGTGTCTTACATAAATTGGCACAGTGTTGGCATCTAACCTATGCACATATTTTCTCATTTACTTTGAAGTATTTACATATAACTTAGGCTCAGCCTCATGTAAAAAATTATTTCTAGGTGACTTATAATACTTATTGCAATGCAAATGCTATATGCATCATGTCTATACTACCTTGTTCAGAGAATAATGACAAGAAAAACAATTCATACATCTATAATACATATATTTGTTTTATTTTTGAGACACAGTCTCATACTGGTTGGACTGGAACTCATGGCAAGTCTTTTGCACCAGCCTTCCAATGCTGAATCCATGGACGTTGAGCCTGTAAATGCAAAAAGCCAGCAACATGTTGTTTAGGATAAAAATATGTGAAGAAAAATCCAGCCAGATGGAGAAATATAGTGTATTTTGGAAAACTCAATATTAGTTTGATAAATTTTCCAGATTATTATGGGTTTTTTTTGTTATTTGTTTTGGTCTGTGTTTGTGTATGTGGTCTGCAAGCATTTCATATGTGTGTGAGTGCACATGTGTCTGTGTACGTGTGTGTGCATGTGCGCGTGTGTGTGTGCATGTGTGCATGTGGAGGCCAGAGGACAGCATCACTTGTTATCAGACATCTACACATTTTTGTTTTTGTTTTTTTTTTTTTCAAGGTAAAGTCTCACTCTAGTCCAGGCATACCTGAAACTCACTCTGTCGTTCCAGGCTGACCTTGAACTCATAGTAATCTTCCTCCTCAGACTCCCAGAGTGCTGGGATTAAAGGTGTGTTCCACCATGGCTGGCCATCAACCTCTTTTGGAAATGGGATCTCTGACTGGCTTGCACTTCACCAATTCGGCTATAGCATTGAGTTTCAGGAACCCACCTGTGTCTGACCTTCCCAGCAATTGGGGATTACAGGGGTTGCACCCCCATGCTCAGAATTTAAGTGGATAGTTGGAATTGAACTCAAACACTCATGTTGCTGAGGTAACCACTTTACTGATTGAGCGATGTCCCAGGCCTTATAGACATTCTTTATTGACAGTGCACCAAATATTAACCATTGGTTATTTCTCAATGTTAACTACCATGAAAAATATCGAATCATATTAGTGGAGTACCTTTGGTACACCAACACTCACAAGCCTGTCTTTCATTTGTGATGGATGTTATCTCTGTGTGTCATTGGGTTTCATCATCATTTCGTGACTTGGAAAATAATGATTCCAAGATGTATGCTGATACTATAAATGTTCATACATTTCATTGCACATTGTTGAAAATGCACAATTATTATTTTTACTGCAGATTTCACTATAAATTTTTAAAACTTGGAAAATTGGGTTGATACTATCTTTTAGACATTTTCAAAACTCTAATGCTCACTTGAAGCATTTAATTTTAAGATCAGCCATAAATGCCACTGATTTTTAAAAATTTAAATTGACAAAAAATTTCAGGGATTTTTTTAATGTTGTTGTTGTTCTTGTCTTGTTTTTTGAGGTAGGGTCTCACTCTAGTCCAGGCTGACCTGGAATTCACTATGTAGTCTCAGGGTAGCCATGAACTCATGATGATCCTCCTACCTCTGCCTTCAGAGTGCTGGGATTAAAGACTTGTGCCACCACACCTGGCAAAACTTCAGTTTTTAAGGTTTTTTTTTGTTGTTGTTGTTGTTGACAAAACTTGTATAAAGACCTTATGTTCATCAGTTATTCTCTCAGCAATAGTTCATCTATCCTACCTGAGTAGGTAGAAGCTTGCTACACATTTTCCTTACACAAAATATTAAAAAAGACTGCTCCATCTGAAAAGAGAAGATTCTCTACCCAAAGTGAGAGTAGCATTAATATAAGGATATGGTGGTGGAAAGAATGTAAGAGCCAAAGGAAGGGTAGGACTCCTTACAATGTGCTCCCTCCAGACATAAAATGGCCTCGATATCCATGACCTCATAGTGCCTGACACTACCTACACAAGACCATCATAAGAGGAGGAAAAGATGATGACATCAAAATAGAAGAGAGACTGATTGAGATGGGGAGGGGATATGATGGAGAATAGAATTTCAAGGGGGAAAGTGGGGGGAGGGAGGGTATTACCATGGGATATTTTTTATAATCATGGAAAATGTTAATAAAAATTGAGAGAGAAAAAAATACTGCTCAAGGGGCCAAGTGGAGAATAATTAATAATGCACATAGTTTCATGAGAGGCCTTCCTCAGCAAAACTAACATTCTTTTCTAAAACCATGTGTGAAGGTGATAATTACAATGACAGCTAGTGCATTTTCTTTCTACTGTCTTGACATTTGTGCTAAATTCAGCCATTTCCCTCACCCCTTTCAATACAAATGTGAACATAGCCAAAAAAAATGCAAATAGTATCTTTGTTGTGTTATAGAGTACACCCTTGGAAATCCCACTTTGGGAATCACTAGCTTGGGAAGACTAAAAGGGATGTCAAATCAAGGGATCATATTCGCTTTTGAGTAGAGCAGACTGCCAGTTTTCCCCACCCCAGCCCATATCTTCTCAGCCTCCTTTTTGTCTGCTATTTGGTGTAGCCACAAAGTGAACGATATGACCTATTTCATTTCCCTTTTCAGCAACCACCTTGTCTACACTAAATGTCAGCCATTTGATATTGAATCAGGTCAGCTACAAGAGCCGGATCACTTTGTTTTCGGACCTACAGGCTTCACTGCCAAAAGCCAGCTAAGTAATTTTTGTCTTCTTTTTTTTTTTTTTCTGTTCATCCTGGAGGAAAAGAAACAACAACAAAAACAATGTCTCAACAAAAGATATCCAGATCCAGAGGTTTGATGTTGCTGCTGTAATTCTGACAGTCAGACATACCATCTTGCCAAGAATTTGACATACAGCCACTGTCTACTGCCAGGCTCCAAGTTCCTATGTATTATGTCACTCATCGGCCTGGCTGGACAGGAAGGAGGAGATGCCTTTGCCTTGTGAAAATATGTGTCTCCTTTGAGACTATGTAAATTATAGTTGCTCACAACAACTTCATTTAACAAAATCATATTTCCATGAATATCTACATGTATGTCTAATAAATTTTATAAAAGATCAATACCTTGAAAGCTAATTTTTCATAACTGCGTTTGTACCAGTGTCCCTATCTAAGAGGAATGTTTGTGGATTCCTAATATGATCACAATGACAATAGAACTTAACCATCTCACTCTTCCTTCATTCTTACTCACCCTGTGATTACCTCTGGCAGCCCAACATCCTCTCTCTGACTGAGTCATCTGCTTAGGTGTCTTTGCTGAAAAATCTCTCCAGACCACTAGGACAGTGTTTAATAGAGTGGCACAGGAACAAGTCCTGATGGTACACAGGTTAGAATCATGTCAACTGCTCATGTGTGTGGCTCTGGCTCTGGCTTGTAAACTGCGTGGCTCTATGATAGTCCAATAGGTCCAATGTGCTTTGAGTTTTCTTGTTTGTACAGTAGAATTAATTAAGAAGCATTTACAAAGTTGTCATAAAGACTTTAAGAGACAACCTGGGTTAAGTGTGTGGAGGAGTGGGTGTTAAATAGGAAGAGGCTTAATCAGTGATGGCAATGACCTACTACATGTAGAGCAGAAGAGGTGCCCAGTAAGCACTGGCTTTCTTTCTGTCTGTGTGCACTGGGGATTGGCCATCAAAACATGGAGTCTCCCATATCAGGTTATCTTTCTGACAAACCAGACATCGCAGTCCTGGCGTCTCAGGTGTCTGCCCGTCCACATACCTTTCCTGCCCCCATCTACTATGTCATTACTGGCACAGACAGCCATGGTTGTGGAAGAGAAGAGTCACATGGTAGAAATTTAAAAGCTGTGAGAAATGATGCAAATGGATCTGTTTTAGATCAGAAATTGAATCAAAAGCAAAAGACCAATTCATCAAGAAGACACAACAATCTTAAATGTTTTTACATATTGAACAGAGCTTCAAGATACAGGGAGCAAAAACTCAGACCTATGGAGAGAAAGACAATCCACATTTCTAAGTTACCCCTCTCTCAAACAGATAGAAAAATCAGTCTGGGTATAGAAGACTTAAACAACCCTATGAATCAACCTGACCTAACAGGCATTTATTGAACACTCCATCTATTGGCAGCTGAATACATTCTTTTCAAGAACACAAGTACATTGGGATATTTGCCAAGATAAACAACATTTTGTGTCATAAGATAGGTTTCAATAAATTTAAACCAACAGATCCAAGTAAAACAAAGAATACTCTGTGACCATAATGGGATTCAATAAAAAAAAATCAATAGCAGAAAGACCTCTGAAAAAAATCTCCAGACTTTGGAAATGACAGAAAACACTTATAAATAAGTCATGGATCAAAGAAGAACTCCTCAAAATTAACTGGAAAATATTATGAACCAAATGACAATGAAAATACAAGATAGGTGAGCTTACTTTAAAAAGAAAAAAACAGTAAGACATTAGAGAGGTGATCTTGCTAGCTGGAAGACAAGGCAGTCAATAGACAGCCTTGCTATGAACTGTTTGTAGTGACAAGTGGCATCTAGGAGCTGAGTAATCCAAGGCCAATAACTACCAATAAAATAGGGACTACAGCTGCAAGAAACTGAATTCTGTCAGAGTTTGGATCTGAACCTTGGATGACACCACAGTCCAGCTGACAATTAGATTCCAGCGTAGCAAAACCCTGAGTGGAAGATCCAGCTAACCCTTCCCCAGTCTCCTAATCCATGGAAAGTCTCATATAATGATTTTTGTGTTATCCTGAGATAATACCTTTGACATAATTTGCTATTCAGCAATGGAAAACTCATATAGTTAAAGAGTAGATGAATGTACAAGATGAAAGTACAAGACAGAATAATAGTGGTGAAAGTCATAAAGTCAAAGGTCATGTGGTAAAATGCAACCACCAGTGAGCAGTTATTAACACAAATAAAAGGAAAAGACACAAATTCCCAATATCTGGAATTAGATATGTAACACCATTATAGATTCTATAGGTACTAAATATCAAGAAAGTATTATTTAAAGAATGAAAAAAAAACCATTGGCACAAACACAAGTAAATATATTTGAAAAATTATATGAGGTAGTTAAATTTGTTGTAAAGCACAATCTCAAAGCACACTCAAGAAGATAACATGAATAGCTATCTGTCTGGCTGTCCATCTATCCATCTTTTCATCATCCACCAAGAATCTGGACTTAAAGCATTCTGACACTGAATGTATAGAAACAGAGATTTTCATTAGTAAATTCTACAAGTACAAAGGAATACTTTCCAGCTCTTTATATGATTGCAGCATTAGTCTGACAACAAGCCAACCAACTAATTTCCCAATAAAATTAATTACAGAACAATATTTCTCAGAAGCATAGCTGTAAAAATGCTCAGTAAAAGCTGAGTAACCTCCATCCAACTTATACGTAATGATAATACAAAAGTAATACAGAATTTATCTAGGTATGCAAGGTTAATATAATATATGAAAATCAACAACATAGTTCTTAATATTAGAAGGTTACAAAAGAAAAGCTTAATTATATACAGGAAAAGCATTTGAAAACCATTAGCATTCATTCCTCATAATATCTCTCAGCAAACTAGAAATAAAAGAAGGGAACATTCTTGACCTAATAAAGAGTCATACAGCTAATATCATAATAATGATAGTAAATTAAATGTTTTCCCTATCTATTAGGACCTCTAGAGAGATAGAACCAATAGGATATATGTATAAAATTATAAAAGGGAATTTACTGGATTGACTTAAACCATACAGATTAGATAGTACAACAGTGGTTGCCTGTGAGCTAGAATGTCAGAAAACCCGGTAGCTCTTCCGTCCATGAAGCTACATGCCACAGAAAGAGGACCAATAATGCAGGCCTGGTTCAAGGCAGAAGGTATGCAAACTTCTTATGGGTGGGGTCACTGGTGTGAGTCTGCATTGAAAGGCAGAAAAGACTGGAGTGTGATGTTCATGGGCAATGGCAACAGCAATAGATGTCCTTGCTCAAGAACGATGGAGCTTGGGGGCTGTCGAGATGGCTCAGCAGTTAAAATGCTTGCTTCCAAAGCATAAGGAACTGAGTTTGATTCCCCATTACCCATGTAAACCCAGATGCACAAGCTGCTTCATGTGTCTGGAGTTTGTTTGCAGTGGCTAGTGGCTCTGGCACACCCATTTTCTCTCCTCCCCCAAATAAATAAATAAAATATTTTTATAAAAGAATAATGGAGCTAGCTGACTTCTTCCTTTTCCTGCCTTTGTTCCATCAAGTGTGGGGGTGGGGCAGCCTATTTGATGGTACTACCCACATTCAGGGTAGGTCCTTTTTCCTCACTTGCTCTTCAAAATACCACTCATTCTGGAAACATCCTCACCAATGCACCCAGAAGCAGTATACTTTCCTAATCTTCTAGGAACCACCTCTCAATTAATCAAGTTGGTAAGATTAAACCATCATACCTGCTAACAGTGTCTTCTCTCACTAGTCGTGTGTGAGAGGATGCCTAGCAGAGGACAGCTTTGGATTATTGTTCTTCAGGAATGCCATCCACCTCTGTTTGAGACAGAATCTCTCACTGACCTGAAACTCATCAAGCAGGTTAGACTAGCTGGCCAGCGAGACACAAGGGTCCGTCTATGGCCACCTCCCCAGTGCTGGAATTAAAAGGCAACACGCACCATCAAGTCTAACATTTATACTTTGGTCCTGAGGATTCAACTCAAGTCCTCATGCTTGCAAGGCAAACACTTTACCAGCTGAGACATCTCCCCAGCATCACTCTCGACACCAGTGAACTTTCTTCCTCTTCTGTCAGTCACAGCTTTGACATCATCATTAATCTGTCCCTTTTCCTGGTTATGACATGAATTAGCAAGATGATTCTTCAAGCTTCCTTATGCAGGAACAGCACACAGTAGCGGATAAGGTGAGACCAGGAACACGGATGATGTCTTGAAAGACCTTATCCAGAAGCTTCCATCAACAACACTCATCGTTAAGTAAAACTGGGCCCACACACTCTCTAGGGAAAAGAATGTGACTACGAGCAGGTTTATCCCTAGAGCTGCCGCCGCATATTCAGATCTCATCACTGTTTCTCAGTGGGGAAAAGAGTGACGTGAACACTGGACAAGAGCCACGATGCTCCGCAGCACTGGAAGCTAAGGGCACGTCTTGGCCTTTTCACTTCGCGGGAGCCAGGGTAGGAGCCTTGTATTCATCACAATAACATGACAGTAATGGTACTCTTTCTATTGCGGTCAGAGAGACAGTGAGTACCCGGACTAAGACAAAGGCAAAAAAGTCTCCCGCCACCACATTCCGGAAGTCCCTCTGGATAACTGGTGAGGCAAATAGCAGTAGTCTCACCCTCAGAGAACGATGAAAAGTTCATATAAGAGGAAAGACATCTGCAGTGATCAGAATCATTGGGCTTGGAGGCTTAAGGTGCTTTGTGAGAAAGGACAGCATGAGGAACTGTGACGGCAGCTAAGTACAGACTATACTTGAGGCTACCACATAATCCAAGTACCCATGCAACAGAGGCGTGGGAAGCAAGGCCAGGTGGGTCATCTAGAGATGTCATGGCCTCAGACCATAGAAGTTGAACTTTGTGGTACAAATGTAGGTTTTGAGAAACCGGTGGAAGTTTTAGAGCCAGTTGGAGAAGTAATTAAAGCTGAACTTCCAGGAAATAAGCTTGTAGTGAAATGACTGGTGACAGTTCATCCCCAGGCCATGTTTTGAGGATGCACATCATTATGGTCATAGCGGGAAGTGAGGAACAGATGTGAGAGACATAATAATATATTGCCATAATGCTATCTTGACATAATGATATAATGAAAGTTTTATCATGGGCCTGGGAACTGAATGCACTTTGGAAGTCACAGCAGAGGTCTGTTAAATATCATCCAAGGGTTCATGTCTGGACACTTGGAAGGAAACAGAGCTTTTATAAGTTGAGTTGAGAGAAGTTGGCCTGGGCTGAAAAGTGAGAAGTTTAATTATGCGCACATTGATTAACTCATCAGTCGAATAATGCCAGAGTGATAAACAGAAGGTAGCAGCTATAGACTTTAAGTCTGATCATCACAGGCATGTGCTAGAAGCAGGAGCCGTTGAAGCAGTCTTCAGGAGTGGCCAGTGGAATCTGTGCTTGGCAAGCCATCATGGTGATCGTGGTGCATGGTAAGTGCTGATGGCCACTGAATGTGTTCATTGGCACCAACAGGACACTTCTGCTTGGAGTTGCCACCACACTAGCTCCATGTACAGGTTGTGTTCAGGCAATATTTTTCTACCTCCCTGATGCCCAAAGTCCATTTAGTAAATGCCAATGCAGGTGTTTCCTCAACATGGTAAACACATGAAAGCCAATTAGAGGCTTATCGTGTTTTTAAGACCTTAGCCCTTTGAAAAACCACATTATTGCAATTATTTGTGTCATCCAAATGTTGTCATAAACAATTCAAGCTCAAATGCATTCTTTACACTGGTGTAAATGCTCTTCTAGATCTGAGGGGAGAACAGCAATCTGAAGAATCTTCATTCTAAACACCGTTATTCAATGGTCCCAGTGCACCACAGATGTGAGGCAAAGAGATCCGAATCCATATGTCTGGAGTTTCCATAATCTGTACAATGGTAAACACGCTGTTCCCTGCATACTCTTCTCAAAGTTAAGTTATTTATTTTTGGTTTTTATGCACGTGTGCGTGTGTGTGTGTGTACACGCATGTGTGTGAGTGCAGGCACACATGTGTCATGGCACAAGTGGAGAGTCAGAGGACAATGTTCACATGTTGGTCCTTGACTTCCACCTAATTTTGAGGCAGAATCTCTCATTCTTGTTGTTCACTGCTGCCTTCATCAGGCCAGCTAGCAAGAAAGTTTCCTGAAAGTTTCTCTTCTCTTTACTTCCCATCTTGCCATCAGCATTCTGGAATTACCAGAATCTACCATAGTGTCTGGCTTTTATGTGAGGTCCGGGGCTCTGAATTCAGGTCCTCAGCCTTGACCTGAGGCAAGTGCTTTATCCACTGAACCATCTCCGCAGGCCCACCACACACACTTTTAACTAAGCTAGAAGAGAGACTGCATAAAGTAAAGTAGAACCCTATAAACATACCCACTCCCCAATTCTGCAGAACATTATTACTAAGAAGAAAGTAGAGCACAAAAAGACAATTGTACTGAAAGGGTTATGGACAACAAACAAAATATTCTATCAGGGTGCATACAGAAATCTACAGCTCAGTCTTAAGATGGAGATCAATAGCCTGCTGTAATAAGGGCAGTGTACAAGGATAGGAAAACCACTTAAGAAGCAATATAAATAATCAATAAGCAAAATGGTACCTGTTGAGCTCAGCAGTCAATGAAGAAGTGCTTACTCCAACAACAAGAAGAGGCTATGCGTTCACTTATCAGACTAGGAAAACAAACAACTGTAATGCGCTGATGCAATTGAGGGTATAGAGGAGACATAGCTTTGAGATGTTGCTATGATGGGACGAAGTTTGGCACTGACACTGGGAATCTGGCAGTCTCTCTTCCCTTAAAGAAGCCATATCTTCTGAGCCAGAACTTCTTCTTGCCTCATCTGTAGAAACCCTCATGTGTGTCTGAAGAGATATATACAAAGGATTTCTTAAGACTAGGTTCTAAATAGCCAAATCAAAGTAACATTAAGGTATGTGATAAACTATGATATGTGCATAAGATACATAACCAAGGGCAGATAATCAGGAGAAAGTACATCTTTGTGACTTGTGGGTAGACGTTTTCATTAAATGAAAAATGGAAGTAGAGGCTGTGAAGTGCTTGACACATGAGCACAATGAGTAGAATTTGTTACCCTAGCACCCATGTCAAAACTGGGTGTGACATTGCTTGCCTATAATCCTAGTTCTGGGGAGACAGACACAGGAATATCCTTGGAGCTTGATGAGTTAGTTAAGCTGGATCAATAAGTTCCAGGTTCAGTGACACACCCTGATTCAAAATCTAAAGTGGAGAGCAACTGAGGAAAACACTTGATGTTGACCTCTGCCCTGCCACATGTATTTACTCCTGCACACATGTGCAGCCACACACATACAAACATACATCATTTGCAAAAAGAGAGATACATATAATGTATTAACAATACATTTCTTACTATAATATGATTTAATACATATTTGTCTTTTTGCATGTTAGATAATATATTATTAACATTAGATGCAGTCTACCTATACATCCATCTTTATATCTATTTATATACATCTGTATGTATGTCTGTATTGTTTTGGAGCCAGGAATGGAGGAATGGATTCAAGCATGTTAAGCATGTGCTTTACAACTGGACTATGTACACAATTCCAGAATATATTTTATAACTCAATAATAATCACGTTAAACTCATGCTTATTAAAGCTTTTCTTGCAGTGCACATTTTCTTATAAATGGATGAAAAAAGAGTGGAACAGAATTTCATAGTCACCTTCGTTGCATGGGGAAAGGACTAGAATTTGAAGTATCTGAGGGAATGTGGCTGTGATATTTAATACTAAAGCCTTATATCAAGATGACTGTATTCATATATTTCTTAGGTCAGTTATTCCACAATGATATTAATCATAGGCTTATTCAGAAGACTGGATTGATTCTCATATGTTGCATGAAACTTTGCAGGGCTTTCTTCCCTATATTGACTCTTGCCTATTTTTCTTATGATACTCAGTAAGTACATACTTTCAAATGCATTATCTCATTCATGATTCCAAATTTGAGAAGTGGGGTAATGAATAAGAGAAAACCGTTTGTGGGATTCTGTAAGGGCCCACAGCTTCTGCTCAGTACTGTCTAAATTAGTCCCGAGGTCTTCTGAGCTCAGGGGCACCATGTTACTTTTGCTTCTCATGTCTGTGTCTTAGAAACAATATAACTTGCTTCAAACCACCCATCCTGGATTAGTCCTGTGGGGTCACATGCTGTTGTGGAACACTGTCCTTGAAGCATAACAGCCATCACTGTCTTCCTCAGTGCAGCTTGATGACCCATAAGAAACCCTCACAATCAGGCCTGCTGATGAGCCATCATTGGGAAGGGTGGGAGGGGTCACTAGACCTTTGTCTGATATTCCAGCAGTATGCAGTTCTGTCCCAGCTCTATGTTGTCTCGGGAGGGCTAGTGTGTATAGAAGGTAGAAGGCTAACTGAAGGGGGAATTTTATCTATGCAGCTATGAGGAAGTCATCATCGATGCTGGCATGAGACTTTTTGATGATGTAGTTGTTTTGGCATCACCCGTGCTCCTGTAAGAACCTCTCACCCATTCTCTGTCAGCCCAATGAACTCATTGGTTCAAAAAGCTAGACTTTGGCGGTATCTTTACTTTGATCTGTCATAGGTGACCAGAGGTGAGAACTTGTTTGTTCTTGCTTCCCTAGGAAGTTTATGCCACACATACCCAAGTCCAACTCCTCTGGGCTGGGTGCACATCGCTCATCTCACAATGCACACATGCTTCTCAGCATACAAGCAAGTGTGAGCTTACTTTCCACCCTTCACCCTCAGCCTATCTTGACCCTTTCCAACATCACCAGGCAGGTCCAGATGCATTACTGAGCTCTGTAATGTGCAGCTGGACAATGATTATTAACCCCACATTGTGGCAGTCATATGATAGGTCCTTAAACCAGGTCATCTGGCGATCATCAACTAGGTCACTCAGGCCAAGTGTCAGCATCCCACTTAGAGTTAAGAACTAACATGTATTGTTTTTCTAAGTCTGTGTAGCAAGGTATATTTCTAATTCTTTAATTATGTTTGCAAAATTACATAAACAAAAAGATATCAATGGGGTGGTCACACCAAAATCCTTCACAGTTACAAATTTCTTTAGTATCAATAAATTCTATTTCCCACCCTTTCTTGAATTATAGCTTCACAGCACTGAGTAGAGCAGTAACATTTGTGCCAAGGAGAAAAAGTGGGGAAAAGCAAGGGACAGGGATTATGTGTTCATCTAAGAAGGAGGAAAGACTCCCTTTGGAATCCTACTGCTGTTTTACAGCCTCTCAAAGGAATGGAGGACAGATGTCTTGGAAAGACTGAGCCTCTGGGGATTTAGCTGGGTGACCTTGTCTCTCAGCTGGACACGGTATTGGCAGAGGCTGAAAGACACCTTGGAAGATGGTGATGGAGGAGAATCATGGCAAGAACACAAGTGCTTATGGATGGATGGATGGATGGATAGATGGATGGATGGATGGATGGATATATACAAATTCATCAAGGGGCTTGCTCATAAATGTTGATACAAATACTGACTAAAAGGAAAAAAAATAAACAGAAAAATCCTTGGAGATTAGGAATGCAGTGTGTGGAAAACACATCAATTCTGCCAGATAAAGAAAGAAAGGATAGTATCCAAGAACGTTTTTCTTGCCACTCAAGCAAACTCAGAAAACAATCATATCTCATAGTCTACAGGCTAAGAGAATAGAGCACTTTATATGTTGTTGCCTGAAGCAAATGAGATATTTTTGCATGGATTTTTAAAAACCACTTTTGACTGAAAATTTTCATATAAGAACGTAATGCCATTTGATCATACCCCCCCCCTTTTGTGCTCCTTTTCCCCCTCCATTGAACTTCTTCTTTTCAGCTAGTCCCTATTCTATTTGGTGTCTTCTTTTTTTTCTGACATCATATGTGTGGAAGTGTTGAGGGACCCAATATTGTGCAGGTCTTGTGGAGGGAAGGACAACTGCTATGAGGTTATAAACGCAGTGATCACTTCATGTCCGTAGGATAGTGTTTTAAAGCACTCCTTCCCATCCTCTGGCTCCTACACTCTTTCCATGTCCTCTTCCACAATGTTCGCTGAGCCTTGGAGAGCATGATAGAGATGTCTTATTCAATGTGGAACACTCGACAGGCACTTTTTCTCAGCATGTGCACAAGTTTTGAGTTTCCCCATTATCTATTGCCATCTGGAAAAACAACAACAACAACAACAAAAAAAAAACTTCTCTGACTAAAGGTGAGTACAGCACTAATCTATGGACATAAAGACAAATATTTACAGGACAACTTGAAAGGCACAATATATCCATTTAAGACCACAATAGTAGTATCTTCCCCCTGTAAGTCCTATGACATTTCTGGGCACAGGCTGTTTTAAAATATATTTTTTTCAACAAGGTGATTCATGTTTATTTTGAAGATTAAACAAAGTCATGTGCAAAAATAAAGTACCATAAAATATCACAACTTATTTTTAGAGAAAAAAAATATCAAAGAAATGAGTTAAAATGCAGAACTGTTCATTTTAAAGTCAAAACATGTACTCAGAACTTTTATCCTTTTTTAATTAATTAGTTTTGTACTCAGCGAATACAGTCAATTTGGTACCATTATTAGGCTCATCTATTTCCTACCCCCTCCCCTTGACCCCTCCTTGTTGAAGTATATGGGTCATGCATTCTGGAGTATTTAGGCTTTCAATTAGGTTTTAGTAACAGGCATGAATTCCTTCCCATGTAGAGAGCCTCAGATTCAGTCAGAGAGCAGCTGGTTACCCTACAGCAGTCATGTGTGTTCATGTGTTAAGTGAGTACTTAGAAAAGTGCTTGGTGTTTCTTTGTACTTGTTTGTTTTTGCTCTGTGTTGTGATACTTGGAGGTCAGTCTTGGAGGTACTTGGTGCTGCTTCATGGATAGGGTTAGTTAAGTGATCTTAGCTTTGCTCCAGCTATGCTTGAAGTCACCAAGTCCCTGGTTCTAATGGATAAAAAGTCAGCCCCTGCACTGGAGAAAGGGAGGTAGTTATAGGGAGAATTTGAACTGCCTCACCCACTCACAGGGCCCAGTTCAAGTGGTGTATCACTGGTGCCCATGAAGGGTAAGTGGGTTGCTAGGAAGAATTTGAGTCCGCAAATTCATACACAGGTCCCAGCTCAAATATCTGACATTTAGAGCCTGCAGAGAAAGAAAGGAGGGGTGGCTGAGTCCCCATACTCACATGCAGGTCCCAGCTTAAATGCTAGACTTTCTACTCTTGTGAAAATCCTTTTGAAAAACCCCATCAAATATATATCTAAGAAGAAAGCTTTCATTAAAATTAGTCATACTGTAGTTATGTAACCACAAAAGTTTATATGTTTTTCTACGATTTTGACTCCGTCATTTTTTTAAAAACAACCATGTGGAATAATGTACAAGCTCTCAAGACAGTTTTCAAACTTTGCTCTGTATAGTACTGGGGAAGTTCATCTAGCCTTTCTGTACCCCAGCTTCCACCTGAGAAAATTAAGTATGAAAACGGCACCCAATCCATAGGATTTCTGTAGTCATTAAATAAGTGACACCCACAAAATAGCATATTGTAAAGAATGTGGTAAATTTTTAAAACTGACCCAGATATCTCAGTGTGGAAGAGACATCCTAAGTCGGCCAAAGCTCTGTCACTGGACCATTAAATACTGATAACAAATAGAGCAGGAACCAGTTACCTCAGATCCTACAAAACCCTAGAAGTTTGATGGGATTATTTTATATGTATCATTTTGCTCAGGTACAGAGGAATCACAGGGAAAAAAATGATCCTGGTTCATCCAACCATGCAAACCAATGTCAGATTGCACCTGTGAACACAGGAAAAAGGAAGGTAGCTGGCCAGGCTTGTGAACCCATGGACATTGGTGAAGATGGACCACTGCAAGCTCCCACTTGGGATGTGTCAGAAGATGTGTAGGACGGGTAAGGTCGAGCAGGTAGGGTGGGTGTGTCTTCTGAGCTAATGGTGCAAGCAGAGGCTTGAGGTGAGGGGCCAACATGAACAGAGGACCCACGACCATAGGAGAGGGAAGGCAGCAAAGACAGGCAGAGCAACCAGGCAGAATCCAGTTATACAGGACACATGATGTCAGAAAAGATTTCACGTTTTACTCTAAGAGATATGAAAAACTTCTGAGGGGGAGAGGAGAGTGTGGAGCATCTTGCAAGAAAGAAGGCTGACAACCTTACACTCTTGGACACACAACAATGTACTGTCATCAGCAGGCCTTGCAGATTCAGGAGGTCCATAAAGTATCTTCTGGAATTTGACAACAGAGCAAAGTAAATGTGACACAACACTGCTTATGTAAGTGAAAATTCCAATATAGAACTCTATGAAAGGGGATAGAATAAGTAGTGTGTATTTGTATACCATACTGATGTAGATATCTATGTGAAAATATCAAGGATGTATTATTAAAGGGAAAGGGTTTCACAATATGTCATATGTAGAGAATCATGACATTTGTGTAAAGCATAAAACATAGATTCACCAAAAATATCTTGATTCACCGTGTCAAATTATAAACAGCAATTATCTGAAGATGTGGGAAGATAGTTTGGCTTTTGGCTTTCCTAATTTATTTTCCTTTATTTAGATAGGTGAATATTCTTTTTGGGAAGAAAGGAATAAAAATATTTTTAAAAATTCAATAGCCAGCGAGGGAGATGGTTAAGTTGTCAAGGTGCTTGTTCAATTCCCCTGTACCCATGTAAACCAGACGAACAAGGTGGTGCATACATCTGGAGTTCATTTGCAATGGCTGGAGGCACTGGTGCACCCCCCCACTCATAAATAAATAAAATATGTTTTAAAAGTTCAATAGCATTCAATGGAAAGGAAAACCAAAAAGTGGCAATGAACAACTAGAGGTTGATCCACTTCTCCAGTATCATTCTCAGACAGGGGAACATGGGATTGCTCTTCTTATCATTCATCATAATTTAATGTTCTTGCCAACTATGATGGTTAATATTAATTATCTACTTGACAGGATCTAGAATCTACTAAGAGACAAATTCCCTGGGTATGTCTGTACTGGAGTTCCTTAGCTGTAAGCAGCACCATTCCACGGCCTGGGGTCTCAGGATGAATGATGAGAAGAAGGCATGCACAGCAGTGGAATTCCTCATTCTCTGCTTGCTGAGTGCGGATGCAATGTGACTTTCCTCACCACGATGGACACTACCCTTGAACTGCAACCTAAAATAAGCCCTTCCATCATGAAGATTTTTATGGGTCCCCTGTCAAAGCAATGAGAAATGGTAATTAGCACTATATCCCAGGATGAAGTTCCTCCTAGTATGATTAAAAGCTGAGGGTAGTATGGGGCACAAATGATAGATTTTCAGTTCTATTGTCACAGTGCTGCAAAGTGAAATATTCATAATACAATATTCCCCGTTACCATGAAGCATAGAAAGAAAAACATCTTGTGCCACGTGCAAGAAAAGACACGTCATCTGAACTGTGAGCCACAGCTGCCTGGATGTTCCGGCATATCACTTCCAGGGAGTTCCCCACAGCCAGGGAGTTTTTAAAAGAACAAATGCTACATGGAAAACTGCAAAATAAAATAGTCTTAATGGTTAACTTTCAACTTGACAGGATCTAGAATCACAGCAGTGTTAGATCGTTGGGCATGTCTATAAAGGAGTTTCTAGATTAGGTTAATTGAAGAGGGAAGACCTACCCTAACCATAAATGGCACCATTCAATGGTTTTGAAATCTGGACTGAATAAAAAGGTGGACATGGGCTGGAGAGATGGCTTAGCAGTTAAGGCACTTGCCAGGGAAAGCGAAGGACTCTCCAGATCCCACATGAGCCAGACGCACAAAGGTGAGGCAAGCGCAAGGTCATACATGCCCACTAGGTGGTGCAAGTGTCTGGTGTTCAATTTCAGTGGTTGAGGCCCTGGCACACCAATTCTCTCTCTCTCTCTCTCTCTCTCTCTCTCTAACATAAAAATATAATTTAAAGGTAGAAGCAAGCTGAGTATCAGCATTCATCTCTCTCTGCTACCTGACTCCAAATGCAATGTGACCTCTTGCTTCACCCTCTACCTCCATGACTTCCCTCCATGATGGACCACACCCTCATACTGTGGGTCAACATAAACCCTCCCTTCCTTAACTTCCTTTTGTCAGGTATTTTTGTCATAGCAATAAGAGAAGTAACTAATGCACTCATCTATGGCTCAAACAATGGAGTGAAAATGCTTTATACTCAATAATGGTACATTGTTTTGTACAAATAGTATGCTGTCTGCTATCAGGGATTTATCCTTCTGGTAATGTGTTGAGATAGATTTTGTGATACGATCACAGTTATACTATGGGAACTTAAATCAATTGGTGACATCAAGTAGAATAGTATCAGATGTGAGTAGAACATAGTACTGCTGGGTCTATGACCAGCTCCACCCTGAAACTCCTCCCAAGGCTATGACAGTCCAGAACCCATCTAGCATAGTCGACACACCAGTACAGTCATTCCCACAGAAGGAAGGGCACACGGGAAACTGAAGAGTAGGCAAGATTTGTCAGTCGAGGCAGGTGACCAGCCTGTGCCATCAAGGCTTGCTGGAAGTCAAGCCCTAGTCTTTCATGCACATGTCTTCACCATAAGTACAGTGTCCCAACACCACGAAAGAACTTATTTCAAGAGACCTGACTCTGGTTAAGGCACAACAGTCCTTCCTCTCTGAGGTACATGCTCACTGGTCCCGAGAAGGGGTGAGAGAGCCAGAAAAGGGGAGATGCTGACTGCGGCTGAAGGCCAAGGAGTTACAGCTGCGGGGAGGAAGCAGTTTAACTGGCTTCATAGTTAAAGGAGGAGA
This sequence comes from Dipus sagitta, assembly GCA_036346955.1. Lineage (NCBI taxonomy): Eukaryota > Metazoa > Chordata > Mammalia > Rodentia > Dipodidae > Dipus > Dipus sagitta. Next base: position 31,141,374 of record CM070771.1, read on the forward strand.
AGTTGTTTATAATTTATGCATTATAAGAACAAGGATACAGAGAAGCAGCCAAATGAAAGATAACATCATAAAAATGAAAGGTCTCCGATGAGGTAAAGTCCTAAAGCCAAGCCCTTTATAGTGCACTTGGTGACATTTACACCAGATACAGACCATGCATGTGGCAGCATGATAGGACTCCTCATGTCTGAACTTCCTCCACCCACACTGGCTGAAATGTCTTGCTGAAGGCAGGTCTGTCCAAAAACCACACAGGAACCATTAGGAATGGTACTACTTGGAGGACAGAAGAATTCCCTCAAGTGCCAAGATTATGATCTGGGGGTCATTAGAAAATATGCAAGCATACCATGACTGAACTTTCTAACAGTATCTACTTTATGTGCATAGTGGCATAGGTAGAACTGACCATTACTGCAGGAGGTTGAATTGGGGCACATCTCCTACTCTGAGCCAGGAAGAAGAGAGTGTCACAATACCTTATGAGGGCATGTTCCCAAGTGGCCTAAGGACTTCTCTCTAAGCCTCACTTCTTAAAGGTCCATTGAACCTTATGCCACCCTGGGAACAAAGTCTTTACACAGGGACTTGGGGACACCTCATATCATACCCACAGTTCAGCAACCTCTGAGCTCAAAACCAAGTCAACATTTCTTGGAAAGCCTACTTCTGGGTACTGGGGAGATGGTTCAGCAGTTAAATGTATTTGCTTGCAAAGCCTGATGATCTGAGTTCAATTCCCCTATACCCATGTAAAGCCCGCACAAAGTGGCTCATATGCCAGCAGTTTATTTGTAGGAGACCCTAGAGAGTTCACACCCATTCATTTTCTCTCTCTCTCTCTCTCTCTCTCTCTCTCTCTCTCTCTCTCTCCCTATCTCTTAAATAAATAAAAAGAAATGTTTTTAAAAGAAAAGCCTGTTTCTCCTTGCAAGTTCAGGCTAGAGTGGATGGTCCTTCAATAGACATTTGGCAGAGTCTACATGGGCTCTGAAAAACTACTGGAAGGGAAAAAGAATTAGCAAGTCTTATAGAGAGAATGAATTGAGTATTGAGGGCCAAGTTCAACTTTCTTTGAGATGTCATTTGTGTGCCTAGCAGCATTGTCCATGCCCTTGTCCTGTTAGCTTACAAGTGTCTTGAGGGTAGGGATAGTAGTAGAAAGAGTCCCATCTGCATTCATGTAAGCCTTTATAAAGTGCTGGAGGCTTTCACTGGTACTGTGGTGATTGGAGCAGCTGAAGGGGTACTGGGGAAGAATGCTTGGGTTCAAATTAGGGCTCCATCAGGGTAAAATGTTATGGCTTTGGGCAAAGTCCTCTCATCTATGATATGAGGAGGACAGCTTCATAACAGAATTAAATGACTTGTGTATAATGAACATTTGGAATGTGTCTTATCTCATAGAAAATGATGTCATATTGGCTATTGTCATGGTGCATTTCAGACATGCATCATGCCTCTATGTACTCATGATCCTTGTAGTAACATTCTTTTGACCTGAATTGAGATGTCAACCTCATTTTGCATAGACGAGAAACTTAATTTCAGGGAGTCTTCAAATTATAAGAGGAAAAGATAATATTGGACCCAAGTCTCAAGTCCCTGTCCTTCACATGAGCAAGGGTATGTTTTGCTTTAAGTCAAGGAATTTAATGTTAAGGAATTTATTTCAAAATCCTTAGTGATAATCACACACCTCATTAATTCTACTTCTATGTAGATCACATTAATGTAGGAATGAATTATTATCAAGTGAGTGAGTGAGATGGCCTTACACATTACCTGACTGGTGGTCATCCTTATTGGTGTGGTGTGATGGCTATCCACAGGGATGCCCATGCTCAGCCAGATCTGCTGCACATAGCATCTTGCCTGAGTATTCACATGTGCACAACCTTATTCTAGCCTCAGTTGGTTTGCTGCTCAAGCTCTGGACCATCTGTCTCATGACCCTCTACCCAATATAAGACAGGACCAGAGGCTAGCCGCTGGTGTGACCTACTACTGATGAGGAAGACCCAGAGCCTTGAGATAACTAGGAAATCACTCTACCACTGCTACAACCCCAGACTGAAGAAGTTAAATTCTTCTTTATCAGTGTATTAATTACTTATTAGAAATAAAATGTTAAAGTATAATTTTCAAAACTGTGATATGTCTCTCAGGGAAACACAAGGAGAGCATTCATCAAGATTAATGAAGGGGGTAGCCTGTAAGAAGCAATGATGGCCACTTCAAAAAGTCTTTTAGATGCTAAGGCATTTATTGGAAAATAAGAATGTTGGCTAATGTGGTGGCTCACTCTAATCCCAGTACTTCAGAGGCTGAAACTGGAGGTTTGTTATGAGTTGGAGGCTAGCCAGGGCTGTAGAGTGAGATTCTATCTCAAAAAAAAAAAAAAAAATTAACAGGAAACAAACAACAGAATGCTAAATGCTCATGTTACCATCATGAAATATACCCTTTACACCAAGAGGTTATGGAAAAGATTTTAAAAAAATTCTTACTTCTTATTAAGAATTCTAGGACAGATTTATCACCTCAACAGAAAGCCAAGTTCAAGTTTTAATATAACATTTGGCAGTAAGAATTTCACAAAATTTTTCCCCTGCTTATGAATAAATCCATCAAAAATGAGCCAAATTTGGCGACATTTTAATGCATTTTACTGCATCTTCCAGACTTGCTCTTATAAATCAAAGTGAATGAAAATTCTCTCTATGAAAACCTACAACTTTGTATAAGCATTTGGGTTTCTCTTTGCACTCTTATCTCATCTTCTGGAAAAGGCAGATATCTTAAGACACAGCTCTCCTTTATTAACTTGCAAAGCAAGAACTTTTCTAATAAGAACACATTTCTTCCTTGGGCATGTATATTTCTCTATTAACCTTCCTCCTAGTAGAATCTCAGCTGCATTCATGTATTGTTACTCTTTTGGTAGATTCTCACTCTAGCCCAGGCTGACCTGGAACTCACTCTGTAGTCAGGCTGGCCTCAGAGTCATAGAGACCCTCCTACCTCTGCCTCTCAAGAGCTGGGGTTAAGAGTGTAAGGGCCCAAGAATTGCTGAAGAAAGACCCTGGACACAAATAGTATATAAAAGCAAAGAGCATTTATTCTGCAGAATCAGCCAGTGTGCATAGGTCAACCATTCATACAAAATGTCAACCCTGAGAGGAGCAGGCAGGCCCCTTTTAAGCATAGCTGGGGAGATTTTAGGAGGGTTAAATCATCTTCTAATATGATTGGCTAAGCAAGCAGCAGTTACATTTATCCACCTTTGGTTGGCTGTGGCCCAGGTTTTACCATCCTTAGACATGTTCAGACATGTTTTAGAGACTTTGCAGTAACTGACTCAGCCCTGGAGCCCGCTATCTCGGGCAAGTCCTTTTTTGGTCATAGTCCAGAGGTATTGTAGGAACTCCCAAGCCCCTGGGCGGCTATCTTCCCTGGCCACATGTCAGGGGTGCTGTTGATTAACAGCCCTTTCTTTGTGGTTTTTCCCAGAAGTCTTGCCTGCCTCTCCAGGAAACTGAAACTTAGGCCTGACTGTAAGCTGGAGCAAATTTGATCCTCTCAAGAGTGTGCACGATCATGTGCAATACAATACAATATACATGTCTTTATTTTTTTCTGAGGCAGGGTCTGTCTCTAGCTCAGGAATTCACTATGTAGTCTCAGGGTGGCCTCGAACTCACAGCAATCCTCCTACCTCTGCCTCCTGAGTGCTGGGATTAAAGGCGTGCACACCACATCCAGCTACACATGTTATTTTTAGTCAAATTTTTATTCATTTATTTACTTTGTGTGTTCATATGTGTGTTGTGTGCATGGATGTGTATATGCATTTTCATATGTGCATGAACTGATATATGTGTAGGGAGGACACATGCGCATGTGGGAGTGTATATATGTAAGCCAAAGGTCAATATTGGGTGTCTCCCTCTATAGCTCTCCACCTTCTACATTGATACAAGTTCTCCTACTGAACCCAGAGCTCATGGATTTGGCTAGTCTAGCTATCTAGCTTGCTTGGGCATTCCCCTGTCTCTACTTCCTCTGGAGTGCTAGGAGTAAGAAAATAGAAAAGTGTCTGGTGTGTATGTATATGTGTGTGTGTAGATCAACAAAGGTCATACATACAACTGACATCATATTATGCAGCTATGTACAACCCTCTGTTACTGAGCCATAGGAAATCTAGATCTTTGCTTAAACAAATATCTGTGTATGAGCAGGTTGGCTGAGTGTTTCTGGATAAAAGTAACATTTGAATCAGTGGAGTAAGTATTGTCTTTGAAGGTGGATGAAAGACCATTAAAGGTGTCAACAGAACTAGAGGCTGAGCAAGAAAGAATTCATTCTCTTTGCATAGAGGTCTCTAAGCAGGACATGGATCTTCTCTTCCTTTGGACTCAGTGATATTCTCATGATCAGGTGTTCTTGTTCTTGGGCCTTCTCACAAACTTGGGATTCTTATCTCAGTGCAAAGATACCTCTCTCTCTCTCTCTTTCTCCTTAAGTATATTGCCTCTGTTTCTCTGAAGAGCCCTATTACAGGTGTTTGTACATTATACCAAAAGCTTAATCTTAATCTACTGATCAAGAAAAAAACTCAGTAGCAGAGGCCAGTAAGCTATAGAAACAATTTTCTATACATACAAAATCATATAATACAAGTGATCACTCTTCAAGTTTCCCCAAGCTCTTTCATAGAATATGTCACTTGTACTGCAGTTGCTTGCTTAGTATCTATCTATTAGTTCCCTTTTGCCTCCCTATGATGTTTTTTCTAATGGGTTTGGAACCATATTTTTACATATTTCGTTCATTATCTTTGCAATAATCCATGACAGGATACTCAGAAGGCAATTTTAATATGAAGTATATTTTTGCAATAAGTAAATATGTGGATAAGTGATTTTTTCCCAAAGTTCACATAAATGAAACTTAATATATAGAATTAAATTGGCCGGGTGTGGTGGCGCACGCCTTTAATCCCAGCACTTGGGAGGCAGAGGTAGGAGGATCGCCGAGAGTTCGAGGCCACCCTGAGACTACATAGTGAATTCCAGGTCAGCCTGAGCTAGAGTGAGACCCTACCTCGAAAAAAAACCAAAAAAAAAAAAATAATAATAATAATAATAGAATTAAATTGAAGTTTATAACAATTAAAAAAAACACTGTATTCAGACAAAAATAAAAGAATAAATTTCAGGCTTCAAATGTGACATAAAAATATTAAAAATGGCAGAATATAACTGTGATGGTAAAAGTTGGTTGTCAACTTGAGAGATTTAGAGTTATCACAGAAAAAAAAATCACCCTAAGAATATCTATGAGGGATTTTTCTAGATTTGGTTCATTGAGGTGGGAGGACTCACCTTAACTGTGCACAGCACTATTCTCATGTACTGGAGTCCCAGACTGAATCAAACGGAGAAATTGAGCTGAGAAGCAAGCATTCATAATGATCTTTTTCCTTAATGTGGACTTACTGTGACCAGCTGCTTCAAGTGTCTACTGCCACACTGCCTCTGCAATGATGAACTGTAACCTTGAACTGTAATCTGAAACTAAACCCTCCTTCCTTAAGTTTCTTCTTATCAAATATTTAGTCATAGATATGAGAAAGTAACTAATACAAAAAAAATTGGTACCAGGAGTGGGGTTATTGCTGTGACAAACATGATTCTCTAGCTTGTAGGCCTTTGGAACTGCTTTGTGGGAGGAATATGGAAGTTTGGAGGGTTAGGCTACAAAAGTCATTGAATATTGTAAGACTAGCTTAATGGGCCATTCTAGTGAAGCTTGGAAAACAAAAATGCTCAGAAAAATGTGGACAGCAGAGGTTCAGCTCATGAGGTTTCAGAGGGGAAAAGAACCCTATCAGGAAACAGTATATAAGCAGTTCATGTTATATACTGTTAAAGATATCGGCTAAATTCTGCTGTTCTCATGTCTAGAGAACTTGAATGACACTGAACTCAAAAGCAATAGATTGATTTGTGTGGCAGAGGAAACCTCACCGTGATGTGGGTTGGGGGGTGTTGTGGACCAAACTGTTCAACTCATGGTGGCCAGGAAGGAGAACTAATAAAGATAGTAACCAGTGAAACTTTCTAAGACTACAATGTCCAGAGAAATTCATATAGTGGATGCCCAGCTCTCAAGGTTTCAGAGCAGAGTAAGGATTCTATTGGAAACTAGGAGTGGGGTCATTCTTGCTACATCATGACAGAATCTGCATGCATTCTGCCTATGTTCTGAGAATTTGAGGGAGTTTGAATTCAAAAGTCTTGTACTCATTTCTATGGCAGAAAAAAATTTAAACAGCATAGCATTCAGGCTGTGGCATGGTTACTTCTCAGTGTTCTTGTTCAGATCTATAGCAAGAGATAAAAAAACGATATGAAAAAATGTGAAGTTTGGCAAAGGAAGGTGGATGAACAAGTTTAAAATTTCATATAACAAACTGTAGATGACAAAGCACTCATAATAGACTTATTATATTAACGCAACTACAGAGAAAACTCATTCTCCTCACTAAGACAATGAGAAAGGTGCTCTGAGGGTCAAACCTCACTCATCAAAGCCTCTAACTTGTGTAATATAAATTCATTGGAGAGAGCCTGACACGAGAATGCCAAAGGGGCTCTCTGCTTGAAAACAACTGCCTAAGTAGACAGTAGCAGCTACGATTGTTATTGAAGGGGGACAGGCTGCATCTCAGTATAACAACATGGCCCCATAGGCATTATAGATACAAGATTGAAGGGGTCATGCAACCTTTTGTCATGAGACCTGCTGGGACAAGGTTATGTGTGTCATGATCAAAGGCTTTGCAAGAAGTTCCTGGGAGGCCATGGTGCGATGCTATAGAGGTGAACCCTAAGTTTTAATGGAGATCTTAGGATGTTGGAAATCCAGGGCCATGGAATAATCATTGAGGAAAGTTGTATATATGAAGTGGAGTGGCCATGGGTGAGTACTTGAATGATTTCCTCATGAACCCCAGCTGTTGGACATAAAGCTGTAGGGTTTTGTCTTCGCCCTACTGGGTTTCAGTTTTGCTTTCATCAATATTTCTTTGCTAGGCTCCATTCTTCTTTTTGAATATTTTACTCCTTGATATTATTTGTTGGAAGTATGTAACTTATATTTTGACTCTGTAAGGGCTCACATTTAATAGAGTGCTTAGTCTCAGAAGAAACTCTGTACTTATACTTTTGAACAGTGTTGAAGCTATTAAAAATTACATGGACTTTTGAAGTTGGACTGAATGCATTTTGCATTATGAAATGGCCATGAAGCCTATGGGGACAAGGGGGGGAGGTTATGGAGATGTTAAGTTGACAAAGGAATTGACTTGTGATACTTAATCACTGTTGTCAATTTGATTAGAAATAAAAGTATGGGTATGTTTGTGACAGATTTTCTAGATTAGGTTATTTGAGATGAGAAAGCCCACACTAATAGTGGGTGGCATCATTACCTAGACTGGGGTCCTGGAATGAATGAAAGGAAGAAGGCAAGCTTAGCATCAGTATTCATTGCTCTCTTCTTTCTGACTGTGGATGTGTTATGACCAGTCATCTCAAGCTCCTGCTGCCATGCCTTCCCACAGTGAAGGACTGTATTCTCAAACTGTGAGCTAAAACATAATCCTTTACGTAAAGCCAGATTTACAAGGTGGCACATGCATCTGGAGTTCATTTGCTGTGGCTAGATGCACTGGCACACCCATACTCACTCTCTCTTTCCCCTTAACCCTCTTTCTCTCTCATCTCAAATAAATAAATATTTTTTCTTAATTCTCACCTTCCTTAAGTTACTTTTGCTAGATACCCTATCATAGAAACAAGAAAAGTTATATGCCCCATTTACCAATCTGAGCAAAGGCTTATTTTGTATTAAATGTGACATAGCACTAATGATCAGCTCCATGTAGTATGGTGAGGGTGATAATGGGAACCACAGAATTTCAGGGAAGCCAGCGGCAACAAGGTGGGAGTCTTTGGCTGTAGTTCAGGGTGACTATGTACTCAGCTTTTCCAGGATAATACTGATTAATATCTACTACAGAGGTATAACCAATCATCTTGTGTCTGTTTGTTCTCTTTGGGCTCTATGGCACATGCCTGAGTCAGCGTGGATGTGCCAGCTGGGTGCTTTTTCCAGGGAAAGAGAGGCCTTTCAAGGCCATGGTCATCACTGTACTTCTTTGTGTCCCTGGTAGCACCTCATGAAGCTTGGAGAAGAACTTACATACTTAAAGAGTAGTTAGTGGTATGGCACCTACATGCCACATAATGGCATTTCTATCTCTTTCAAGTTTCCTACACATCACAGCATGTCTTTTAAAGATGAAAATCAGCCAGGTGTATTGGTGCATACCTTTAATCCCAGCTCTCTGGAGGCTGGGGTAGGAAGAGCACTGTGAGCTCTAGCCAACCCTGGGGCTGCAGAGCGAGTTTCAGGGCAGCCTGGGCTAGAGGGACAACCTGTCTCAGAAAGACCAAAAGAAAAAAAAAAGATGAAGGTCAGAAAAAAGAGGTCAGACATTTAAATTCAGGCAAGTGGCATGTGGCATAACAAAGCATTGCCTGGAGCATCCCATGCCACATCCCAGGTTCATTTCCATGGGGTATCATCATGAACCTTGCCTCTTTGGATTCATTGAGGTCTTGCAATTTTGAGAGGACATGATCATGTCTGCCCACATTCTTGGGATGTCCCTAGGTCCTGCTCCTCTGTTCTCCTCCTGCCTCATGTGCACAGATGGGAGACTCTTTTGGACAATATTCAGGTCAATGACAAGTTCCTGGGAAAAATTCATAGAAACCACAAGGATCCTCCAAGGTCCTGAGACAGAGTGACTCACAGAGGGATGTGGCTGCCTTCTGACTCCTTCTCTAACCCCTAAGACTCCCCTAGCACCTCAAGGAAGTCATTTCCTTCCTGACCCAATCTTTGGAATGCTTGTTCCTTCATCAGTTTACCATTGCCATGCCACAATATACACTATTATTATCTAATGTGGGTTATGGTTGAATTTATTTTGCAAGTTATACAATAGTAATGCACTACTGTGGCTTTATGGAACCACATAACTTTTCTAAAGGAAAAATAATGTTACACTATTCTTTTCTTTTCTTTTTATTATTATTATTATTTTGGTTTTTCAAGGTAGGGTCTCGCTCTAGCCCAGGCTGACCTGGAATTCACTATGTAGTCTCAGGGTGGCCTCGAACTCACGGCGATCCTCCTACCTCTGCCTCCCGAGTGCTGGGATTAAAGACGTGTACCACCACACCCAGCTCTGTTGCACCATTATTTATTATCAAAAAGAATACTGTCTAAGTTTATTACAGTGCTAGCCAACTCTGTAATATTATCATGAATTAGTTTCTTATGTACCCACGCTTAAGTTAGGAGAACTGCTCTGGTGAATTGAATGAAATGTCCCCCATAGACTCATGGGTTTTGAATACTTTATACTCTGGTGGCAAGTTGGAAATGTTGTGGAGTCTGTGGGAAGTGGAGCCTTTCTGGAGGAGGTATATCACTGGGACTGGGCCTTAAGATTTATTAGTCCAGCCCACTGGGTATTCAGAGCCATCTCCCTCTTGCTGCTCCCTCCCGGCTGATGTGACATGGTATGAAATTCTGAGAAACTCTATTCTTAATCATGTTTCCCCCCCCCCCATGATGAAACTTCCCCCTTTAAACCTAAACTGAAATAAACCTTTTCCTTCCATAAGCTGCTGCTTCTCCCCCACAATGAGAATGTAATGGCTACAAATGGTATCCTGTGTTATTCAGTAAAGACATTTTAGCTAAAAGATTATCTAGGTTTTATTTTCTGGAAAATATTCATTGATTCAACAACAGAAAAGAAGAAAACTAGTCAGAGAGAATATTAAGTTATAAGAGTTAGGAGATACTGCCAGCAACTGTTTATACATGGATTTAACAACTTAGATTTTAAAAAAAAAAAATGAGCCATTCTTGGGCTGGAGAGATGGCTTAGTGGTTAAGGCACTTGCCTGTGAAGCCTAAGAACCCAGTTTCAATTCACCAGGTCTCATGTAAGCCAGAGGCACATGGTGGTGCATGCTTCTGGAGTTCATTTGCAGTGGCTAGAGGTCCTGGCACACCCATTCTCTCTCCCCCATCCTTCTCTCTGTCTGTAATAAATAAGTAAAAAGAAATATTAAAAAATGAGCCATTCTATTAAGAGAAGTAACAAATAATAGTTAAATGAAATAGACAAACTTAGTAATCCTACATATGCTTATAAAGTCAAATTTGTACTTAAAAACTTATCTAAAAGGAAATGCAATGTAGATATTACTTCAGGATGCCAAACATGTAAAGAATTAATAACATAAACCTTATCCTAATTTAAGAAATACAAGAGAAGGAAATATTAAAATAGGTTAACTATTTGCTGATCTTTTTTGAGACTTCCTTTCTAACACATAATTTTTTAGAAGTGTTGTTTAATTTCCAAGAATTTCCAGAAATGTTATTGTTTTGTTAGAGTTCATATAACATAAATACTGAAAATCTGAACAAGGGTACCACGAGAACACATTATTTATTTTAATATTGTATGTTTTCATATTTAAAATCTTATATTGTGTGTTTTTAATTTTATTTATTTATTTGCAAGCAGAGAGAGAGAGAGAGAGAGCGAGCAGAGGTGGGGGGAGAATGGGCATGTCAAGGCCTCTAGCTGCTGCAAATGAATTCCAAATGCATGTACCTCTTTGTGCATCTGGCATTACGTGGGTACTGGGGAATCAATCTCGAGTTGTTAGGCTTTGCAGGCAAGTACCTTAACCAGTGAGAAATCTCTCCATCACCATGTTGTGTGTGTTTTATGAGCCCTTGAAGGCTGCTGTGAACATTCTTGAATTTCTCTCAGTGATACGGTGAAGGTGGCTTACATTCAATGGTATGATATGTAGGCCACTGAGAGTTTTGAACACAAGTGGTAAGATCTGAGTTAAGTTATGAAAACAATCATTTGGGGTAATGTGAAGGCACTGATCTCAGGAGAGATGATAAGTGGATGGAAAGTTCAGCAGCATCCTTAGATGCTGCAGCTTGGAGCAGAGCAGCAGTCAGGGCAGTCACAGGAAGGGGCACCATGTGGATTTGTTCTTCCACCACCTGTGAGAGGACTGCTGTGTAAGGTCATATGGGGTGTGCTAGGAAGACTTCAAAGTGTGGAGCCTGAGTAGCTGGTTTTCCAGGGAGTTCATGAGATAAGAAAATATTTGAGAGAGGTAGGTTTGCAAAGGGTCAAGAATTCAGTTTCAGCCATGTTAATTATAAGATGATGATTAAAAACATCCATGGTTAAATTCCAAGTAGACAATTGGATTTATGATCTGGAGTTCAAGGTAGAAGGCAGAATTTATGATAAAGAAAAAACAGTAAATAGATCATTTCAGATGGAAATGACAATAATAGTGTGTTATCAGAATTGGTTATAAAGCTGGGGAGATGGCTCAATGGTTAAAACCTACTGGCCCAAGTTCAATTCCCCAGCACCAAAGTAAAGCAAGATGCAAAAACTGGTGCATGCATCTGACATTTATTTATAGTATCCTGAGGTCCTGGTGTGCCGATACATACACAATAAATAAATGAAATAGAGAAGAAAGAAAGAGAGAGAGAGAGAGAGGGAGAGAAGAGAAGACACACTTTTAAAAATAATTGATTTGCTGTCTAAAGAAAGTGAGGAAAGCCTCAAGGCTAGCCAACCTCAGGTCAAGCTGCTAGCCGATTCTCTCAGCTGAAGGTCCCCCTCCTCACCGAGGTCATCAACTTGCTGTGTCCTCACATGGTAGAAGAGTTGGAAGGCCCAGGCATCTCATTGAAGCCCCTTCTATAAGCATACTAATCTCGTTGGTAAGGATGAAGCCCTCAGGAATTGTTCATTTCCTCAAAGTTATTAAGCTATTTCTTATTACTCTTTCATGGAGTATAAGTTTCAATAAGAACTTTGGAAGGACGCATTCAAACCATAGCTGAAACACATGCGTATAGTATTTTCCCCATGATTTTGTGAACCCTCTCTCAAAAGTTGGAAGTATTGAATAGCAAACAGGACTATAACGAAAAATAATTAATGTCTACATATTAAAGGTATACTTACTGATTTTCCTAAATATTTGTGCGAATAGAGATTAAAAATTCAAGGTACTACTTCATTCCTACATGAAGGAAAAATAGTAAAATAGACACCTGCATCCAATCTTGGAAAAAATGTCAGAAAGGAATGACACATGAGTATGTCTAGTCATGATTCTAAAGAACAAACTTTTGTTTATGTTTATTCTTACTATAGCTTACTATCATTTGCCTGGGCATATTTAAGAGCTCTGTCTCCTCTATGTGGGATGGAAGATAATTTACCCATGGAAAGAGGGAATAGGGAATTGACAAGGTCTAACATTCACACAACTATTATAAAATTTCAAATCAAATATTAATACTTAACTTAGTGTATCATACCTCTGTGGGTTTGCTATGACACATACAATTCCCAGTCTTTGGTAACAAGTGCATGTCATTTTCATCCAAGTGGGTTCTGGCCTCCCTAGATTCTGTTTCAATCCTGTCCTTGAATTTGTATCTGGCAAATGCAGCTGTCTGTAACTCCACAACCAGTAAATCTTAAAAAGTCCATGCAAATACCATCTCCAGTGTGTCTCATCTCAAAATCTGGGTCATAGACCACTGTTTTTTTAAATTTGCAATTAATTATCTCCATCTGTTGCAGAACAAAGAAAGAATGCTCCAAGACTTAAAGCATCATATGAATGCTCTTCATGCCCTTGGGGTGCAAGTTTATTATGCTTATGTGATCACCACGGAAATGGAAAGGAAATTAAACAGTATTTTAATCTAATGCTCAAAGCTTCATGGGAAGAAAGTGAGGCTCAGGGTGGATACATTATATGCCCAAGGTCAAACTTTAAATTTGTGCTTCATCCGGAGCATACTTTGAGTTTAGAGGTTTTATAGGTTGTGTTTTTCTTAAACATTATTCCATTTCCAACGAACTGCATTGAGCCTCAATTGTATATTGCATGGGAGTGTGTGTGTGTGTGTGTGTGTGTGTGTGTGTGTGTAAAACACTTGACCAGAAGCAGTTTATGGGAGGAAAGAGCTCATTTCAGGTTACAATTTTGGGAGAACTCTTCATCATGGTGGAGAAAGCATGGCAGAGCAGGCAGTCAGCTCATATCTTCATACATCAGTAGCATGGTGGGAGCAGCAAGAGTGAGCTAGCTCTGAACACCCAGTGATCTGGGTAAATAAGCTTCAAGGCTTGCCTCCAATGACATCCAGCAAGCAAGACTCCACCTTCAAAAAGCTCGACCAGCTGGGGATTGAATATGAGGCTTAATTACAAACACATGAGCCAATGGGAGACATTCACATTCAAACCACTGCTATGTGTGTGTTTGTGTGTGTGTGTGTGTGTGTGGCAGAGTAGGTGGTCATGGAGAAGAGTATGAAAAATAGTGAGAGTATATAATAAACATAAATAAAGATGAATCCCACAGTGCATTTTCCCCAATGGATATATGTTCCTCAAATCATTTCCAAGAGCCATTGGAAAAGAGAACAAAATGGCCATTTTGAGCTTTACTTCAGAGGCCTACTGTTCACCACATGTTCTTGTGGAAATGGTGTAACATAATAAACTGGACAAAGGTTGAGTGATTGGGGAGGAAAGTAAGGCAGGAGACTGAAATATGTAAGGGGCTTCCCCTCTGTCTCTGAATACTGACTACACAGCTACATTGAAAGGCCACTGAGATGCAATCACATTGTTCACTGAAAAGGGATTGATGATGTAAACATTCTGCTCAGCATTATACTCCTAAGGCCCTAGGATGCAACTAATCTTGTCTTGAAACAGCCTCCTATGGTCTGAAGACTCGCCCTCTCACTGAGGATCCAGTTCCTGGAGACAGACATGGATAACCTCTGGGTCATCGCCACTCATTCAGTATAATGAGGAACGTCGTGTCTTCCATTTACAACATCACCTCATGGCAGTAACTTGGCAGCTGCACCATCGAGAGAGGGGATGACTTAAAGGGCTCAAAGACAAGTCTGCATTCCTCTCTCCAGCACAAATCCACTGTGAAATTATGGTAAGTTATGTCAGCAACTCCCTGTGTTTTTCCAAAGAGTCATCTGTAATACATTAATGGTAGTCTGTGAAATGTGAACCACATACTTTCTTGTGTTCTTGATGAAAAGGAGAACATGGCTACTAAAATGCTCGTAGTTGCTGTGGTCCCACTGGTCAGACCTACCAGCCAGGCAATTGGGACAATGCTGTGCTTATGTGGAATAGTCAGTCTTACTTCCTACCTCTGCCGTGGCTGTCGATGGAGGATATCCATGTCCCATGGATCAGGTAAACAATGACTTGGATGTCTCACACATACATTCACATTCATAGAGACTTACACTCAGACAAATGCCACATGTATACTTTCATACACACTTTCTCACATCTCGTTCCACATGTACACTCTTATACACATTTCCACATATCCCACACCACATGGACACTCATATTCACTTCCATATACCTCATATGCATACGTACCACGCACACAAGCACATCTCATACCACCTATACACTCACACATGCTTCCACCCATATCATAGAACACGTGATCATGCATGCTTTCATAAATTTCACACCACAGGTGCACTCACTCACACACTTCCGTACATCTCATAACACACTCGCACATAATTACGCTGTACAGTCACAGGTATCACTCATACCTCACGCCAACACACACCCACATGCACATGCATCTCACACTTGCATTTCACCCATGTTCCTATATACCACACACACACTTTATACAAGTCAAATAGTACATGGTGTCATGGCTGATGTAGGCATGCTCACCTCACCTCTGAGACTTTGTACATGTGACTCCCATGCTCTGTCCTCGTTAGACTCCTAGATGACTCCTCACTACCCTTCAGGATTCCTTCAAGTAGATCCCACACCCTCCACAGGTCATCTCTGCTCCCTTGGGTCCCTGAGGGAGCCCCTCTGTGCACTTCCACTGAACACTGCCTATCCATGTCTTCCAGAGCCCCTCACTGGCAGTTCAGGAATTGCATCCATCTGCCTGTTTCCCTCACTGCATTGTTCATTTCAAGAAAACAGCACAACTAATACATGTGCGATGACTGAGCAAATGAGTAGAATTTGTATACAAAGGGCTACTTGAGAGGCATTATACAAATCTAGAGAATTCTACCTTTAAAGAAAAGTTCTCAGTAGGGTTGGTGTAGTGGCACAAAACACCTGACCAAAAGCAGTGCATTGAAGGAAAGGGTTTATTTCAGCTTACAGTCTCAAGGAGAAGTTTCAACATGGCATGGCAGAACAGAGACTGGGCATCATTTCTTGCCACAGCAACTGAGAGATAGAAGAGTGAACTAGCTGTGGTTTTGGGGGTCCCAGGCTGTAACACCCAAGAGCCTACACCCAACAAGACACATGGATGGCTCACACACTGAGTTGACTACTTTGGATCTGAAATCTGATTGTGACACTGACTTGTTCTACACTGTTGATAGTTCTTTTATGTCCCACATTTCTTACCCCAGTTCTTTAACAAGAATGTGCCTTGTGTTTGGGGCTTCTCATTTGAAGTGTTAAATGAAGGATGTGAAATGCTCCTTTCTTGGCAAGCATACTACTTTTTGTATAACTCTTACTTATTCAGTCCAAGAAACTCTTTTGCCAAGTCTTGTGCATTTTCTAAAGTGTTCTTGGGCTCAGACATTTTGCTCATCTATGAGAGCATTCACTTTCCTTATCCATCTAACTCTTCCTCATTATTCGTCACACAGGAAGCCTGTCCCCTAGGCCTGCGCTGGATTGCTTACTAATCCGCTTACTTCTAGCGATTCCAAATTGTAAAGTTTTACACACGTGAGAGAATTTAATAATCTTCCATTTCTGCTTTTCATACAGCCACTTATACAAATGGCAGACTGAACAAAAGCTAATATGACCCACAGCAACAGTCACACATGAATATGTGTCACTCTCTACCTTTCACGGAATATACCCCCACCCCCATCGCCCTGGCCAAACCATATCAGAAATGTTTGTGAATGGGCCGGGGAGATGGTTCAGGTGGTAAATTGCTTGCTGCACAAGCATACGGACCTGAGTAGAGACCTCCCCAGCACCTATGTAAAAGCCAGTCATGGTGGTGTACACCTATAATATAATTGCAGTGCTGGGGAAGTTGACACAGGAGGATATCCAGAGCCACGTCAGTGAGCTCTGGGCTCCGCGAGAGACCCATTCTCAGTGAACAAGGCGAAGAATTACTTACAAAGATATCCAGTATGGACCTCTAGCCTACACACACATTTAACACACATGCACATTGCATGTGTGCCTGCACAACATGTACACCCACCCGACATATACACACCCAAGACGCACACACATGCCTACACATGCAAAAGAATCTGTGAAATCAAGACCAAGAGATAGTATTTGTTTCAATATACCATTTCAAGCCAGGTGTGGTGGCGCACGGCTTTGATTCCAGCACTCGGGAGGCAGAGGTAGGAGGATCGCTGTGAATTTGAGGCCACCCTGAGACTACATAATGAATTCCAGGTCAGCCTGGCCTAGAGTGAGACCCTACCTCAAAAAAAAAAAAAAAACAAAAATAAATAAATATACAATTCCGAACACAGTTGTGCAACATGTAGTAATATTTCTATTAATATGAGAACAAAGTTATATGGTCTAATGACAATTTTGCAGTCAGGTTTGCATTGCTGGTAGAAATCGCCCAACCAAGAGCAGCTTGTGGGAAAAAGAGGTTCATTTTGGCTTACAGGTGCAAGGGGAAGCTCCATTATGGCAGGGGTGGGAAATGATATCATGAGCAGAGGGTGAACATCACCCCCTGGCCCACATAAGGCAGACAATAGCAATAGGAGAGTGTGCCAAACATCGTCAAGGGGACACTGGCTATAATACCCATAAGCCCGCCCCCAATAATACACTCCCTCCAGGAGGTGTTAATTACAAATCTCTATCAGCTGGGAACCTAGCATTCAGAACACCTAAGTTTATGGGGGACACCTGAATCAAACCACCCCAACAATGTATCCCAGGTCATATAAGATCATATTGTCTAATGACATTGTAGCCATGTGAGCGTGTGTAAGTATATACTTTGTGATAGTCAGACGTGACAATAGTCACCTGTTGATGCATTTCTCAGACCACATTTCTTCCAGCATGTCCATAACACAGACTCACCTCAAACTCTATATACAAAGTGCATAATGAAGACAGCAGGACCTTGGAGAGCAAGGGCAGGACTGTGACTGGACTCCAAGCTCCAGCGAGACCAGACACCATAGCACCAGGACTTCTCTCTGCTGTCTACTTTCCTACTTCCAGACACAGCCAGACCCTCCACCATCTCCATAGTCCTTGCTCTATTTTTTTTTTTAATTTGCTGTGCTCCATCATCCTCACATCCTAAGGGGAGGCAACCACATGAGCTGACTCTCATGCTTCTTTCTTCCAAGCTTCCAAAAAGGGAGATGTTATTAACCTACACTGAATCTCATGCCCAGGCCTGGACAAGTCCATAATGACCACGTGGTGGGGTTACCTTCCTAACAGAGTAACTAACGTAACTGTCATAAGAACAGAGATTGCTGGGTGGGACTAGCTCAGAAGTAGAATTTCTGCTTGCTATGCTCAAGAGTCTGTGTTCATCTATATATGCATGTCTATAGAACTATATGCACTTGGGAGGGATAGCAAAACCTTGTCTCAAAAAAACCCACACAAACAGGGCTGGAGAGATGGCTCTGTGGTTAAGGTGCCTGCTTGCAAAGCCTAATGACCCAGGTTCAATTTCCCAGTACCCATCTAAAGCCAGATGTACAAAGTGATGCTGCATGTGTCTGGAGTTCATTTGCAGTGGCTGGAGGCCCTGGCATGAAAATTCTATCTGCCTCTCTATTCATTAAATAAGTAATAAATAAAATTAAACAAACAAACAAAAAACCCACAAACAACAACAGAAACAGAGGTTGAGTAGAGCACTTTAGGAAGGGGTTGTGGGTATAAATTTCTTTTGATTTCTCATTATGTTACCATTCATGTACATAGGACCAAATAATGTCTTCTGTGTTTTGCAGTTATAACCAAAGTGTATTGTCAGTTATATATTTTTCTTCCTTCCTATACCAAAAGTATGCTATTGCTCACACTTGCATTCACTTGATGTGCAGGACAAGGCAAATGCCTTAGCAGACTGTTGGCTGTTTATCACTCTTGCTTTCATCATTAATTAACATGGCCAAAGGAAGAAGGCTTTTCTAAACTTTTAGGCAATTGAAATTTATTAAGCAATGTTATTGGTTGGTCTGTCAGCCAACTGGATATTTTTTATATTACTTCATTAAATTCTCCTTTTCTTGCCCGACAAGCTGACTCCGTGATTCCTTTTGCAAGGAATACCTAAAAGCCAATGCTTACAATACTGTCTTCAAGACCTCACAGTGGCTGCATAACAGAAGTTTAAAAAGAAATGATAATGTCAAAATAGAAGAGAGACTAGTTGGAAAGAAGGGATTCAGTGGAAGGGGGATCCAGGAGGAGGAAAAAGAAGGGGATTAATAACCATGTCATATCTATATCTACAGAAGCTGTCAATAAAAAGTCAAAAGGAATTCGTTTTATAAAATCTCACTTTGTGTACACTGTCAGTGACATCCTTCAACAAGAAGCACAATGACATATATACACCAACAGATCCCTGTTGTGTCACTGTAATGTCCTAGCTAAGTCAGAGACACAGCAGCTGGTACAGTGTGAACGATAGCATATAAATAAGAGGATTCCACCCAGGTATGGTAGTGCATGCTTATATGCCCAGCACTCAAGAGACTAAGGAATAGGAAGATCTCAAGTTCCAGGCTAGTCTGAACTAATAACAAGACTCTGAAAGAGAGAAGAGAGACAGAGAAAATTCTTCTGGACTGAAATCATTGTCCTTGACCTTATATGTATATTTCCTATTATAAAATAAATACAAAGTATCTTAGTGGTATTTCAGACCTAGACCTAGAATTACATGTGAGTATCTTGTAAGTCAGTCTCAGGGAGACATTGTTCTCTATCTTTGGACCATGTTAAATGTTACTTTTGAAAACATATACAGTTTATTAATCATGATAAGCCAAATAATTGCAAGGATTTGATTTAGTGATGAAAGTTGTTCATTTTGGCACAAAAAATAATTTAAAAAAGCAAGATGAGGTGCAATGTTTACATACAAAATATGACCATATCTAATAATAATAATAAAAGCAATCTACAGATTGAATGCAATTCCAGTCAAAATTCCAGTACCCTTTTTCATAGAAAAAAAATGATCTTAAAATTCATATGGAAACAAAATAGTCAAAGCAATCCTGAGGGAAAACTACTACTATAAATATCACCATATCTGATTTTAAGTTATACTACAGAGCCATAGAAAGAAAGACAGCATGGTATGGGCACAAAAGTAGGCACACAGCTGAATGGGACAGAATAGAAGATGCATGTTTACATCTCTGTAACTATAGCTGCCTGATTTTGGACACAATAGTGAAAAGATACAATCTCCAAATGGCTCTGGGAAAACTGGTTTTCTACATGTAGAAAATGAAACTAGATCCTTATCTCTCACTCTGCACAAAAATCAACTCCTAATAGATCAAAGACCTTTAAATTATACATAAAATTCTGAAATGGCTAGATGAGAAAAGTTAGGGAATATACTTCAAGATATAGGTATATTAAAGTCACTCTGAATAGGAGTCTAATCTCCCAAGAAACAAGGCAAACAATTGACAAAGGGAACTTTGTGAAATAATAAGCTTCTGTACAGCAAAGGAATTGGTCCTTCCAGTGAAGACCCAGCCTTCAGAATCAGAGAAAAGTTTACCATCTATATATCTAACAGAAATTTAATGTCTAGAACATACAAACAATTCAAAAAACTAAATATTAGAAAAATAGACAACCCATTCAAAAAGCGGACTTTGAAGGTGAACATAGAGTTCTCAAAAAAAAAAAAGAATAAATGGCTAGTAAGCATTTTTAAATTGTTTAACATTCCTAGTCATCAGGGAAATGAAAATTAAAGCTACTTTGAAATTTCACCTCACTCCAGTCATAATCACAATCATAATGGCTGTCGTCAAGGAAACAAATTACAAAATAATAATGGAAAGAATATGAGGGGGGAAGGAATTGTTATTCACTGTTGGTGAGAATGTAAAACTGGTGCAACCATTATGGAAATTAGAGTAGAGGCATCTCAGTAAGCTAAAAGTAGAACTATTATATGACCCAGCTATGCAATGCCTGGATATATGCCTGAAGGACTCTATAGCCTACTACAGAAGTACTTGCATATCCATGTTCATTGCTACTTTATTCACAACAATTGGGATATGGAGCCAAACTATATGTCCATCAACTGATTAATGGATAATAAAAATGAGGTACATATATTATTACATATATATAATGAAATTTTATTCAGCTGGAGAAAAATTAAATTTGCAAGAAAATGACTGAAACTAGAAAATTTAGTGAGTGAGGTAAAGAAGGCTCAAAAGGACAAATGCTGCATGTTCTCTCTCATATGTGGATCCTAGCTTTGAGTTTTCAGGTTTGGGCTTTTAACTTGTAGTATCTGAAGAGACCAGGAGGTAAGATAGGGCAAGCTATAAGCGGGGAGATATTGATTATAATGTCTTCAGAACTGGAGTTTGGATTAAACGATTCCTATGCTAAGTTTGTCAGAGATAGATAATCACACTGTGGAAAGTGCAACATCACCAGCCTTGGGATGTGAAGGTCATTCAACTGAGACATTAAGCTAGATGTAAGTCAGTGAGCTCTAAAATAAAGAGAATTATTCACAGAGTGGAGCAGGTTAAACAGGTCTCTGGAGGAGGCATACTTGCCCAAAGTCCCCTTTTCATTCTATAGCAGTCATTGGAGGATGGGGCACAAGTATATACCCATCAGCTACTATGATAAAGTGCCCTCAGTCTAGTTTGCAATGTAGTCTAGGAAGGCAGTATGAAGGTCAGTCTGTTTGCTGGAGGCACTGAGGACATGGAAGGAATCTGGAGGAAGTTGGCACATGCATGCTTTTGGGTTAAGATGCAGAGATTATTGGAGGACTTTTATTTCTTATGATCAGTAAAGATATGTCTTCAATGAATCATTGTTGGTATTTTTTTCATTTTAATCCTTTTCTATTAAAATTTTTTTGAAAAATTTAGCTTTTCAATAAGTCATTGTTTTTATCTCAATCTGTAATTACAGAATTTGAAGATATTTTAAACTGTTGAGATGTACAGTTCTGGAAATGTTTGAGGAGCCTCCTTAAATCATATGCAGTTTGTCAGTGGATAATCTTTGTGGGAACACATGAACAGATGATTCAGGCTGGACCAGCACATGCAAGGAGTTGTTCATGGGACAGAATGGGGGCTTCTTGGAAGCAAAATCACAGTTGGAAGTAGTTTTTCACTTTCAAGCACCATGTTTTTCAGGCATAACACTAACCTGCTGCAAAACTGAAAACTGCAAAGTGTATTTTTAGCTTTTTCCATCAACTTAAACTGGGCCCCTTCCTGTCTCTTTCTTGAAGAGTATGGCACTTTGTTCTCTTCAGATCTCAGTTCATTTTCTGCTGCTGTATCACAATCACTGAAATTGGGAATTTTATGAAGAAAGGAAATTCATTTTGGTTATGCTTCAGTAGTTGAGGAAGTCTGAGAGTGCGGCACCAACAAAGATGTGGTGTTGCTTAGATGTGGTATTGCTGCAACTCTAGGAAGAAGGCAGACAGGCGAGAATGTGTGTCCAAGGAGAAGGAAAGGAAGGGCAGCCTCACTTATAAACATCCACTTTCGTAGAATTAAACAAGCCCTGTGAGAGTAAGAACCCAATATGTGAGGATTGACCCACTTCAATAAATAAAGGAATAAATCCCTTCTTGAAAGTTCTACCCATGACCCAAATATTTCCATAGGCTGCGCTTTTTAGCTGCATTAAGGAGTTTAAGTTCCAACATAACCACTGGGGAACACACTCAAATCAAACATCCCATCCCCAGCTGCAGGAAGCTAAGGCCTTTTCTTCCTGAACCCCAGCAGAAGCACCTGTGTTCTGATCTGTAAGAAGTCTGTCTCCTCTCCTTGTGGGAAGGGGTGGTCTTATCCATCCCTAGCCATCCACTGGTATCCCCATCATGCTCCTGGTAGACATCTCTGGGAAACAAAACAAAGAAGCCCAGCATATGAAATATAAGCCTGTTAAACAGAAGTGCCTATTAGAAGCTTTATTAAATGCTTAATAGGAGCTCAGTGAGGGCTTGAGTCAGAGACAGGGCCACCCCAATATTGCCCTCTCTTAACAAGTACCAGGCATTAAGCAACAGGCCTCCTAGCTACTTTCAATGTTGCCCTTTAAGTTCTTCCCACATCATGCCTTCCTACCTCTCCTTAACTCTCCTTCTTCACTGGCATGTTGACTCCCGTGCCTGCAAAATGCATCCTAGGGCAGTATGAAAACAGACAACTCTAAGTCTACATTTCCCTCAAATTTTCAGAAATGAAATAAAATATAAAAGTATTAAGTTTCTGACATAATATAAAGAACTGGTGTAAGAGTCTGAATGTGAAATGACCTCCCCCATATCCTCATATATCTGTGATTATGCCTCATACTCAATCCCCAGCAGGTAGCAGTTTTGGAGGAGGAACCTTTTTGGTGAAGATGAGCTGCTTGGGATGGACCTTGGGATGTTACAGCCCAAGTTCCCCTTTCCAGAACTAACTCACTCCGCCCAACTGTTTTGGTAAGATGTGATGCCCAGCCTCTTCCATGCCATGCCATGATGAGATGTCCCCCTGAGACTGTAAGCCGAAATAAACCCTCCCCTCCCATAAGCTGCTTCTAGTCAGGTGTTTTGTACCAAGAACAAGAAGGTAACTACAATGGGTAGGTACATGCCCTACGCCACAGAACTAAAGAAAAACAGTGACCATGTGCTGAAATGACACGAATGAGTAACTGGAGGAGAATCTGACAAGGAAGGAAATAAATTCAAACCAGTGGGCATTTCTATTTCAGGAAATAGATGGGAATGCGATTTGCACAAAGCAGAAAGAAAAACAAGATCCAGGACAGGACATGATCACAGGGAGGAAATCTGGAACAGACATCTCACCTCCTCCCGGGACAGGCGGCCCTCTGCCTTGCAGGAATTAGATGCGCTGCAGGAACCAGCAGACCTTTCCGGTTGCTCTTTCCATATGAGATGCATCAAATGTCCAATCTCTGGACAGCTGCTTCTGGTCACTTTGTTGTTGCTGCTGTTAATCCCTCCCAGATTTGATCTTCACCTTCGTTTTAACATTTCATTTGCCTCTCCAAGGAGGGCTGGGCACTGTCAGCTTGTATATGTCCGTTTTAATTGATTTATTGTGGAACAATTTTGATTTTATTTTATTTTATGGTTTACCTCAAAAGATGATGAGGAGACCACTGCTTCCCTGGACCGAGTGCTCTGGAAGGGTGTTTAGTACAGGGACCAAGGAGTGGCCCTGAGAGAGTCCTGTGTAAGCACAAAGCCTGGGGCTCCATCAAGCCTTGGGGCTTGATGTTCTGTAAGGAAGTGATGGATCATGGGGCCTGTCACGTCTGTGTGAAGAGTGACCTAGAAGAGAGCATGAGGAGGATTCTCTGGCACAAGACTAGTTTATAGGGTCATGTGCTAAGGTTCCTTCCAACTCCAGCCCAGATGGAGACTAGCTAGCTCTGCCCATGCCTACTGTGGGAATAGCCAAGGAGCCTTCATCATTGTGTGTTTATTCTTTGCCTTTTGAAATTGTTTTCAAAAATTATTTTTATAAAGAGAGAGAGAGAGAGAGAAAGAGAAAATGAGAGAGAATGGGCACACCAAGACCTTCAGCCTCCTGCAAAAGAGCTCCAGACATGTGAGCTCCCTTGTGCACACGTGTGACATTGCAACCTTGCATGTTTGTGTCACTGTGCATCTGGCTACATGGGACCTGGAGATGTGAACATGAGTTCTTAGGCTTTACAGGCAAGTGCCTTAACTGCTAAGCCGTCTCCCCAGCCCCATTCTTTTCTTGAAAGCAAAGTTTTCTGGTTTGAAAATTACCACTGCAGCTAATACAGAAGCTCAAGGTGGAAGTAATATGGAAATTGAACAACTGTTGCAGCAACCTTTCTATGGCTGGGAGGAAACTGGCAGCGAGAGCAGTTTATGGGAGGGAAGGGTCAATTTTAGTTTACAGTCTCAAGTGGAAGTTTCCTAATGGCATGGCAGAGCACAGCAGTGCATCTTTCTACAGCAGCTGGGAGGTAGCATCAAAAGTGAACCAGCTGGCTAATACCCAGTAGGGCTGGACTAATAAGCTGCAAGGTCTACCCCCAGCAACACACCTGCTCCAAGGCTGAGGATTGTTTTGAGGTTTAAACACAAACAGATGGGGTTATAAGAGACATTTCACATTCATATCACCACTACAACCAAGTAAATATTCCTTCCTTCTATTTCCTACATTTCTTTTGTATTTTGTAAGTCAAAGTCATTCGTTAGTGCATTTGCTTGTAAATATTTATTAATCATCTACTATAGGCTGGGTATTGCCTGGGTCCAAGGGCTAAAACAAGAAGTACAAGTGATCTGCAACAAATAACCCAGCAATGCACATATCTGCAGAAGGAAATTCCAAGCCCAAGAAGCAGCAATTGCAAATACACTGGAGGCATGAGTGACATGGCATAACTGAAGAGCAGTAAAGATGCTCATGTGAGACGGGATAGGGTCACCATAATCTCAGAAAGATCTTGAATTTGCTGTTCATATGAGATGGTTATTAATGGAAAGAATGATGTCATATAGCTTGTGCTTTGATAAGGTCACCAAAGCTATTGTGTGAAGTGCATACTAGAGATGTATTGTTATTAATTAGTTGCCTGGGATCTTTTTGCTCTAACAGAATAGAAGCTCCAGGCACAGAACTCAAAAGAATGATTATAAATATGTACAAAGAATGGGAAGAGGACATAGGTATATACCTGAATGAAATCCTGCATGAATATAAAGTGGACACAAATAAACACCTGAATGAAATGAGGAAGCAAAACCTGGATATGAAAATGGAATTTAACAAATAGGAATTATGAAGAAAACAAACTAAAATGAAACTGGAAATTAAAAAGATACAAGAAGTCAAACAAAATGATAAAAGTAAGCTAAAGGGATCTGTGACCACTAAGTCAGCTCTACAGAGGATACTGGATAGAATACTGCACATTGAAGAGAAGAATAAACGCATTCAAAAGGGTGCAGGAAGGAAGAGTGAAGATCAGTGCTAGAATGGCTTTTAAACAAACAAACAGTAAGAAAATACCAAACATCAAAAAATAGGTCTCAAACCATATAGTAAAGACAATAACCCACCAAGTGGGACAGTTAAATTCTAAATATGTATCACCAAACACAGGTACACCTAATTTAAAACAAGTTCCCCTTGATATAAAGTCAGAGATAAATCCCAACACGGTAGTAGTGGGTGATTTCAACATCCACTCTCTGGAATAGGAAGGTCATATAGAGCAAAAAAAAAAAAAAAAATAGTGGAGAAACTTTGGGGTTAATGACACTGGATCAAATGGACTATTGCAGTTATCTTCTCATTTCTGGGACAAAACACCTGACCCAAAGCAGTTTATAGGAGGGAAGGGTTTATTTCAGGCTTAGAGGTTTCAGTGAAGCTTCATCGTGGCTGAGGAAGGGTTCACTTCATCCTGTATCCACAACAGAGGGAGAACAAACAGCCAGAGCTCAAGCTGGCTTTGGACACACAATAGGCAGGACTCAAGATCTTCCCTTAGTGTCACGCCTCCTCCAGCAGGGCTCCTCCTGCTGGAGACCAAGTAGGAAGCTTAATCAAAAGTACCCTTTCCCACATCTATATAGTATATTATATGTATTTTGTGGTATTGAGATTATAGTTGTGGTATTGAGATTAAGTTAGAGTGTCAAACATGCATTTAATGTGTATTTTTAAACAAATTTATGGCAATTAAAATATTTGGAGACAAGGGTATCACAAAAAAAATTACCTGAGACTATGGGAGACATTTACATTCAAACCACCGTATAGATCAAACAGACATTTACAGACCAGCTCATCCAAGAACTACAGAATGTATACTCTCAGCAACCTATGAAACTTTCTCTAAAATAGACCACATATTCACACACAAAGCAAGACTCAACAAATTTAGGAAAATTATATTTTAATCAACCACAATGCAATAAAGCTAAAAAATTACAACAGAAAAAAATTACAAAAATACTCTTGAATATTAAATACCATACTACTGAATAATGAATGGATCTTTGAAGAAATCAAGAATGAAATAAAGAATCTCCTAGAATTGAGTGAAAATAAAAGTACAACATATCAAAACATATAGGATACAATGAAAGCAGTCCCAAGAGATTATACCTCTAAGTGCCTACAATGCAGAGTTCAAATAAATGACTTAATTGTGCACCTGAGGTTCTTGGGTAAAAAAACATAAGCAAGTCAAAGCAAGGAGAGGAAAAGAAATAATTAAGATAAGGGCAGAAATCGATAAAATTGAAACATAAAAGCAATTAAGAGCTCAATGAAACTAAGAGTTGATTATTTGAGAAGATAATGAAATTAACCTAAAGAAACAGAAAGAGGACTCGAATTAATAAGATTAGAGATAAGGACATTTCAACTGACACCGATTAAACTGAGGAACTCAATAAGGACATAACTTAAAATCCTATATTCTAAAAACTGGAAAATCTAAAAGAAATGTATGAACTTCTAGATACTTATGACCTACTGACATTAAACCAAGGTAAGATAAATAATTTAAACAGATCTATAATGTAAAGATGCATTCAGTGGAGAGGGTGGAGGTAGGGAGGCAATAGGTGGTAATAAGAGGGAATTATGATCAAAGTGCATTCTGTCCATGCTTGAAGTTTGTTAATAAAAAGTTTTAAAAGTGTTTGAAAATTTATTATCAATACTAAATAGTGATTTAAACTGATTTTATTTTATTTATTATTATTATTATTATCATTATTATCATCATTATTTGTTTGCAAGCAGAGAGAGATAGAGAGAAAGAGGGAGAGAGATAGTGTGAGTATGGGCACTCACCAGGTCCTCTTGCTGCTGCAAACTCCAGACACATGAGCCACTTTGTGCAGCTGGCTTTATGTGGGTACTGGGAAATCAAAACCATGTCATTAGACTTTACAGGCAAGCATCTTTAACTGCTGAGCCATCTCTCCAGCACTTAACTGATTTTAATAGGTTTATACATGCTCAGTACCTCAGTGGGAGGTGGGTCCCCTCATTTGTCTTAGTACCGTTCCTGCCTGCCACTATTGATTTGTTTGTTTGCTTGTTTTTTCCAGATAGGGTCTCATGGGTCTCAGATTAAGCCAGGCTGACCTGGAATTCACTATGTAGTCTCAGGGTGGCCTCAGACTCAGTGATCCTTCTATCTCTGCTGGTATTAAAGGCGTGCACCACCACGCCCAATGCCTGTCACATTTTTTTTTAACAATCCTCATTTTAAAGCTTTAAATACATTCTCTATGCTAAATAACAGGGTGACGTTCTGTTAACAATATCTGAAATGATATACCATACAGGCCAGCTGATAGAATCCATCCCTAAAATCTCTTTCAGAACAAAACTGGCACTATTTGATTTTGTGATTTGGTTTTTATTTTGCAAGATACAGCAAAACAGCCATGGAGGGCGGGGGGGATAAGGGATGAAAATTGCTGATTAACAAGAGTTTTCTCATTAACGGTTGGTCTAATTTCATGGGAAAGCAAACAAGAAAGAATGCTGCCAGTGCCCCTTCCTTAATAAGCAAAGCAAGTAAGGTGTGGTTAAGGTTGCTTTGTGGACAGAAACAGACCTCGGCCCTGGCTGCATGGGCCACTGGGCGTTCACTGAAAGAAGGACCTCCATTGGAAACACGGACTTTCTGCTGCTCAGAGCATCTCTCACCCCGTCATGCCCCTCCCGTGCAGCCACCCAAGGAACAAGACCCACGTCAGCAAGACTCCTGAGGGCAGAGGCCTAACTGCGGTCATCACTAGCCACAGCACAGCTGCCCATTCATTTTCATTCACTGTCCCTTGGTTCTTTCTGCTCCTCTGACCGTGACCCTTCCACCCATTAGTTACTTGCTTTTAGTGACTGAGACTGGAGGTGACACAGCTCAGCTGTTTGTTATTAGTGTCTTTCTGGCTGTGGAGTTCATGGTGATAGTGCTAGGTTGTTCTTCAAGGTTTTGGATGCCAATTTTGTTCAAACTATTAACCTTTCGTTTTGTGTCTGATTGGTGACCTTGTGACATCAGAGGCAAAAAAAAAAAAAAACCCTTCCCTCTTTGTCCCATAAATATCCCCAAATCCTACCCTCAGAGAAGAGATCTGAAATATTTGTCACCCTATCCATGCTCAGCTGCCTTGTGAATACTCTTTGGCAAAACCCATTGTCTCTGTTGATGCATGCTGTGTGAGTGTGGCAGACAAACCAGGACAGCTTTGGTCACGGAGAATCTTCTTCATACTTAAGTTATTAGAAATACCTAAAGCCCGGCTGGAGAGATGTCTTAGCAGTTAAGGCACTTGCCCATGAAGCCAAAGAACCCTTGCTTAACTCTCCAGATGGCATGTAAGCCAGATGCACAAAGTTGAGGCAAGTGCAAGGTCATATGCCCACTAGGTGGCGCAAGCGTCTGGAGTTGGATTGCAGTGGCTGAGGCCCTGGTGCACCAATTCTTTCTTTCTCTTTCTCTTTCTCTCCTCTCTCTCCTCTCTCTCTTCTCTCTCTTCTCTCTCTCTCTCTCTCTCTCTCTCTCTCTCTCTCTCTAAATTAAAATAAAATAAATATTAGAAGTACCCAAAGCCACCAATGGTGTTTGAGCTGGGATGATGGAAACATGCCTGGGGAAGAGAAAGAGACATTCTAGGACGGAAGGCACTGGGAAAGAGGTATAGAGGACACACGACTAGTTTTGGGCTACGTGCCCATGAGAGAAGACCCTTAGAGGAAGAAGTATCTAGACTCATGATATTCAGAGACCATCCTGCTCCTCACTTCTCCTCTCAGCTCTTCGGGTTGGAAAGTAGCTCACACATTAGCCTGTACTGTGTCACCTACGTTGACTCATACCATTTATCTGTTTTAATCCCTGTCTCTTAGGCTCGCTCACCAAACAAACTTGTTCTCAGTGAAAGGTTTTAGACCAGAGCCAAGTAATCCTGCAAACACAGGCAGATCTTTCCCAGAACTCCTCTTATTTTAATAATTTAACTCTCATCAGAGTTCTGTCTGACACTGAAAGCATTCTAAGTGTTAAGGTTTTCCTTTTCTTTTCTTTTTCCCCCTCCTCCAAGTGATTGAGTTGCTTCTTTGTTCTCTGCAGTCATCCAGCAGGGAAAGCTACAGAACCTGGGGATTTGGATGTTCCCATGTTGCCCCCGAGTCACCAGACACCACAGCCAGCTTATACCCTCACCCTTGCAGAAGCTATGGGTACATCTGAGCCTGTGTGTGCATGCACTTGGAAACAAATAGTAATGTCCCAGGGAGAAGATACAAATGCATTTGCACATTGCATTGCTCAGTAGGAAGCTAACCCCTCTGTGCCTGTTTAGGGGATCTAGAGAGTCAGGCTGGATGTGTATGCCACTCACATGGGCTGGATGCAAGGCACAAACACAACATGCATTATTCATGGCCAAAGGCTTCCAGCCAGCCATTGAGATAGATACCTTTGCTGGAAAGGCAGAGTGACAGTATAAAAACCATCCAGCAATCCACAGGCTGTGTCCCCCAATGACCCATCTTGACCACTACTGAGGTGCAAGTATCTGTTCAAGATTATCTTAAGCAATTATTTCTCTTACTTTAATGTTTTGGAAATTTTTTTTATAGCAAGGAAACAAAAGAACAGGGGTCTTTTCTTCCTGGAGACACTTTATTGATTGACTCAACTTCTGATTGATGAGCAGGGGAAGCAGTTCACAGTCAGCATTACCGTCCAGGGATATTGCAGCTCTCTATCATCACTTCCCTTATTTCCTACTGAACTTTCCTTATTCAACTTCTCAGCTACATGAATTAACTATTATTTTAGAGTGGGGCAACAGAGCAAGAAAACTGATATGAAGAAGGGAATATACAGCTGGGCATGGTGGCGCACGTCTTTAATCCCAGCCCTCAGGGAAACAGAGGCAAGAGAATATCTGTGAGTTCGAGACAGCTTGAGACTGTAGAGTGAGTTCCAGGTTAGTCTGGGTTAGAGTGACACTTGACCTCAAAAAAGGGGGGGAGAATGTGCAAGCAGTAAGTGGAATATGATATTGGAAATTACTGACTTTTGAACAGCATGGAAAAGCCTTGGTTGATGTTTCATGGGTTGCCTGGAAATGGTGAGAGATGGTCCTGGTACAACTACATATGTCCCTCTACTTTATCTAGAACACATAAACACTGAACCCTGGAGACAGGCCCCTGTGCACAGGATGCAGAGCACATCTACAGACAGGCTTAGCAGGACAAGGAAGGCCCCAGAATACGGCATCAGTAAACCTTTCAATCTCTCAGAACTACACAGAGCTTACTGGATTCAAGTAAGAACACAGTGGTTCCCCAGACTTTATAGTGACCCGAAACAAGTTGCCTAGTGTCTTTAGAGACATCTTGGTTTCTTCAGTTTTCAAATGTGTAAAAAAATATCTACTCTACAAGATTTAGAGCATCATTTTTGGGACAAAGAAAAGTCTTTTAAGAAGCACAGTGATCATTTTGAAAATACTCTCACTAAAATAAGTTCAGGGCAGAGGAAATGGCTCAGCAGTTAAAGGTGCTTGTTTGCAAGCCTACTGGCCAGGGTTGGTTGCCCAGTACCCATGTAAGTCCAGATGCACAAAGTGGAATATGCATCTGTATTTCTTTTGCAAGAGGCCCTGGCATGGTCTCTCTCACTCTCTCACTTTCTGTCTCCACCCTTCCCTCCAGATTATATGCAATCAAGCCTGGCAATGGGGAAATTTTGACATCTGACCTCATTGCTTCCTCCATGTGGATTTTCTGCCCTAAAAATACCATCATTGTTTCCAAAAGTTAAGGATGGTTTTTTTCAGGCACTTTTCAAGTCTAAAATCTCCATGCTTGAATACCTGATGAAGTGAATTAAATTATATGACTTAATTGTAATTGCACTTAATATCATATTCTAATTATCCACTCATAATTATAGATTGTAACAGTTGTTGTTACTGTTATTAAATACCTTCTACATGGCAAATGAGTGTATCATTTTGCTTTCATAACAGAAAGGCAGGAAACACTGCAGCTACAGACTCTGGGGACTAATGTTGGCTCTGCAACTTTCTAGCTATATAGTGAGTCTCATGATGCTTCATTTGCTTCATTTGTAAATTGGAGATTATAATAAAACACCACATTGAAGGAATTTTGGAAGACTACATTAATAAATGTATGTGTCAAACGCTTCTAGGAAACACACATGCCTAGCATGCAGGATGCCTTGGGTTCAATCTCCAGCAACAATAGTTCAAGAAATGAGTAAGGATTATATATGGTTATCTGTCTGTCTTCACTAATAATCCTCCAATTAAATAAGTATTATCATCAGATTTTGTAGGTTAAAAAAATACCTGTACTCAGACTTGTTACATTATACAGCAAACAAGCAAAGGAATTCAGCTGGCTCACCAACTCAAGTTCATTTAACTTTCAGTGTCAGACTCTTCAACAATAACAACAAAAGTTATATCCACCCTATCAATTCCAGTAAATTCAACAGAAATTTACCTAATATCGGTAACATAAAAATAAACAACATATGGTTACAAGGCTACTTCACTCAAACTTATTTTGTTAGGCTTGGATCTAGATAGACAAGTGGTGGTAGAGATGAGGTTAACAGAAGACTGTGGGTTCTAAGATGTTCAAAACTATATATATGTGTGTTTGTGTGATATATATATATATATATATATATATATATATATATATATATATGAAGAAATTACCCTAAGCCAATAAGAACATAACAAACAGAGGACTGGGGATGTAACCCAATGGTAAAACACTTGTCCAGCACCATACACACACACACACACACACACACACTACAGAGTAAAATAATGAAGAAAATATAGTGCCACTGATTATGGCTGGTTAAAGAATTTCTTTTTCTATTTTTGGTTTTCATGGTAAGGTCTCACTCTAGTCCAGGCTGACCTGGAATTCACTATGTAGATTCAGGCTGACCTCGAACTCATGACCATCATGACCACTGACCCTCCTCTCTCTGCCCCACCGCCAGAGCTGGGAATTAAGGCATGCAGCTCCACGCCCAGCTCTGGTTAGAGAATTTCCAGCGTTTCACTTACATGTAGATGTGGGAGATTTGGAAAAGAGCAAAGGACATTATGGAGAAGGTAACATGTATCTCAAGCTCATGAATAGTGACACAACTCTAAGGATCCACGGAGAAAAATAAGCATTTTTCAAACAGCAATACCACTTTGAGTCAAGGCCCAAAGCTGAAAAGCAATGCACGCATTTCGAGAAACTGTGAGTATTCTCAGAAAAGTTCAGGGTCCACAGAATTCATTTTATAAAACAGAAAGGTAGAAAAGTTAGTCTGGCAAAGTTCTAAGGCAAGTCTTGGCTATGAGGCTGCAATTAGATTTATTCTTTCTGGCTGTAACAGTTGATGAAAAAAAGAGTGATATCCTTGGATTTCTGCCTGGGAAAAAATGCTCTGATGTCTCCAGGAAGACTGGCTGGGAGTGGGAAGGGGAGGGGAGGAGCCTGAGGCAGGCTGGAAGTCACGTGAGGAGTGGAGGTGAGAGGTAAAGAAAGCCCGATCTACTGCTGGTGTGGAAGAACGACCAAGTTTCAAAAGATCAGCAAGTTGGAGGCAGTAGCCACAGAACTTTGACACTGGGCCAGCGTGGTGGTGCACGCCTTTAATCCCTGCACCCGGGAGGCAGAGGTAGGAGGATCACCATGAGTTCAAGGTCATCTTGAGACTACATAGTGAATTCCAGGTCAGCCTGGGTTAGAGGAAGACCCTACCTCGAAAACCACCCCGCCCCCCGCAAAAAAAAAAAAAAAAAAAAATATTTGGCACTTGATGAAAGAAATGAAGAGGAGAGAGTAATAAAGATTACGATAGCTTTAGGGTGAGCACCTGGGAGAAGTCTGGTGCACTTGGTTGAGAAAAGGAGCCTAAGAAAGCCAAAAAGCCTCTCTTTTTCTTATGAGGGAGGAGCGGATGGTCAGGAGCCTGAGGAGTTTAAGAGTCATGGTCCTAAATGTGGCATCTGAGGGACATGCCTTACAGGCAACTGAGGACCTAGCTGGACTCAAGCACTCAGTCACCCCTTCAAATGAGGTGGTGCAGATGAAATGCTGCAGTGGGAGATCCTGAGAAAAAAATGAAGGTAGAAAGTTAAAGTCAGCACCAACAGCAGAAAGCCAGTGAAAGAAACTCAGAAGAAATTACTGGTGTATGTTTGTGTGTGTTGGGGGTGGTGGAGTTGATACCAGAGAAATGTATCCCAGATAGCAGTGGATGAAAACTAGAACGTGGAAAGTGAGGTTGGGGGAGGTGGAGGCAGGAGAGGAATATGGGGGGCTCTGATCATTGCAGAATAACAGGATGGCTGCGGGAACCTCCCGTTAGACCAGCGGAACACCAACAAACAGAACTCACACTGTAAAGATTGCGTGTATCGATCGCATTAAGATGAAAAACACCCCACCCAAAAGAAACGCACAAGGATGTTTTCTTTGCAAATCTATACCCCTGGGGTGACTTAAATTGTTTTGAGCAGCACAGCATTTAATTCAAATATTAGCGTGACTTGTTAAAATTATAAATCAGACGAGTGAGACAAGCCATTGTGTTTTTTCTACTTACATCTCTCTCT
Source organism: Dipus sagitta (assembly GCA_036346955.1). Classification (NCBI taxonomy): domain Eukaryota; kingdom Metazoa; phylum Chordata; class Mammalia; order Rodentia; family Dipodidae; genus Dipus; species Dipus sagitta. The sequence continues at coordinate 31,175,603 of CM070771.1, forward strand.
TGCCCCCCGAAGTAGATTAACTTACAACTAGGAGTCTATTCAGACATTTGTAACAGTGTCTTCCTTTAGATCAGACTTTTAGCACTGTTTATTAAACACTGAAAGAATAGTTCTTTGACTTGCATGCTTTTTCGTATTGGGGGGGGGGAACTTATTGCTTTGAATTTTGAATATATTGAAAGAGTAAAAATGCTGGCAAATTTATCTGAAAGAAGAATGCACCTTTTAAAAAAAGGTTTCACAAAGAATATGCTCATACTGTTGGACACATGGTAAGAAAAACAACACAGAAATAACTAGCACAGGCGGAGGTGGAGAGCGCGCATATCTGCCCCTGAATTGCAGAGGAAGTCTGCAGAGGCCGTATGGCCGGCCTTACCTTCCCAGTCCACGGCAACATTGAAAACTGAAGACGTGGCATTATAAACAGCTGCCGATGGCTGAGGATTCTCAACAGAAAATTTGTTCTTAACTATTTTCCTACTGCCAAGCACGGTCAAATAGAATGTACAGCCGCTTAGGTTCTCATCCAGCTAAGATCATGTTTGGGGAGAAGCCAATTGCGGAGGCAGCTTTCTGTCTGTGAGCTGAAAACTACTAGTCAACTAAAGTTCAGGAGGTTAGAGAGACAGACTACAGAGAGGGGCAGGCGTGTCTGTTTGGTGGTGTGGGACAGTTACAGGATGCCCTGACCCCAGTGGGTTCAGGTCAGTGCACAGTAGGACATCAAGACGTGGATTTCTTTTCTCATCAGCTGGACTCCAAGGCCGTTCTCACAGAAGACCCTCCATCAGCATATGCTAATTTAGTTTTGATTTCTGAATATATCCCATATTTTGGTTCTCCAGTTATCTTTATTTAATTAAATAGCTTTGAAGATCACTTTGACTTGGCCTTTTTTTTTTCATATTTTTATCTTACTCTCATTACATTGTAGAAACAATTCCATGAGACAGGCCACGCATGCCAACTGCACATAACCTCCCAGGAACCAGAAAGTCAGCACATTTCAATACCAGGACAGTGGCCACACGGGTAAATTAAGTTACCCTGGACTGCAGCACAGACTTGCCAACCCTTAGGAATGTGGCCTTGCACCACACCTCCCCACAATTCTGAGTTCAGGTTTTAAAACAGAAAGAAAGTTGGAAACTAAAACACACTGTCTGCAAGCCTCGAAACAAAACAGTAAGATGAACTCAAAATCAAACACCAAAGATGTTAACTTCACAACTGAACGGTACTCGACTGGCATACTAAGCAGATTTCTTTTTGAAAAATTTTGTTCATTTATTTGACAGAGAGAGATGGAGAAAGATAATGGGCACACCAGGGCCTCCTGCTACTGCAAACCAACTCCAGACACACATGTCACTTTTGCGCATCTGGCTTTATGGGAAGTAGGGACTTGAACCCAGGCCATCAGGCTTTGGAAGCAAGGACCTTTAACCACTGAGCCATCTCTCCAGTCCCAGATTTATGTCACTATAACAAGAGCCTGAAGCAACTTGTAGAGAGGAAAGGTCCATTTGGGCCCAGAGTTTGGGACGTTCCAGTCTGTAGTCAGTAGGTCCTGTTGTTTGGGGGTCTGCGCTGACGTAGTACATCATGGAAGATTGGTGTGGTAAAGCAGAATGGTTCCTCTTTTGGCCTGGAAGTAAGAGAAAGGAAGTGGAAGGGGCTGGAGTCCCACTATCCCCTGTGGACCATGCTCTTAATGACCAGTTTGGCTCAACTCCTTAAACTCCCAATACAGCCAAGCTAAAGACCAAAGGCGGTCAGTGACATTCCAGATCCAATCTATAGCAGAGGGTGAGAGAATGTTTTCCTACAAATAAAGCCTACGCCCAGGATCATAGGTGGAAGTGACGGAGATTAGGATCAGGGTAGAGACTCTTTTTGTAGATAGGTAGTGAAGGACACATCCCAAAGGACATAGATAGATGCCTGCCTGCCCTCACTCAAGACTGAGATCAGATCAGGAACGGCCTCTGGTTTGTTCCTCCTCATTTCCCCCCTGTGCCTTTTTCCCACCTGTGGGCTCTTTCTGAGTCTGCGCGCTCCTCCCTGACCCACGAACCAATCAAGGCCCTCCATATACATTTACATTTAACCAGTGTAGCTCATCCCTGATGGATGTCTACTTGACATCTCCAAGGTAGTGAGAAAACCACATCCAAGTTGCCATGTGGGTTACCCACTCAGGATCCCTCCTAGCTTACTTGCTTTCTTAAATCGTTCTTACCCTGCTGTGTGTCTACAGTGGCCATTTCTTTGCTAGTTGTTAAGACAAGAGCTCAGGAGCCAGTGGCTTGGGGAATTAGACTTGTCTGCCGCTGTTACCCTTAAGGGTATGCGCATCCAGAGCCCGAGGGCCTACGAGCCTCTGAAAGGAATAACAGAAGTAACGAACATGAATTTGTGAAAAAAGAAGTACTTTCTATTGATCCAGTGCTACTTATTGTTTATCTAGTATGATAGCTGGGAATATTTTTTCTTCCTCTAAAAGTAATAAATATTTTATCCTTTGTAGGACATGAGATGGTGAGGATGCTTATTGTGATTGGGATCCAACAGAAACTACATAAATATGTAAACAACCAGCCTGACTACAGTCAGGGAAGAATTTTTATTTCTCTAGCTATTATTTATTTATTTAGAGAGATAAAAAGAGAAAGGAGAGAAACACAGTGAGAGAAAGGGCACCCAGCACCTCCTGACACTGCAAACCAACTCCAGACACATGCACCACTTGGCGCATCTGGAATTATGAGGGGACTTGGGAATTGAACCCTGGCTTGGCAGATTTTGAAAGCAAGCACTTTTAATTGCTGGGCCATCTCTCCAGCCATCATGAAAGATTTTTGTTTTGTTTTGTTTTGTTTTTTGAGGTAGGTCTCACTCTAGCTCAGGCTGACCTGGAATTCACTATGTACTCTCAGGGTGGCCTTGAACTCATGGTGATCCTCCTACCTCTGCCTCCCAAGTGCTAGGATTAAAGGCATGCGCCACCACTCCTGGCAGGGAAGATTTTTTTTTTTTTTTTTTTTTTTAACCAAATGAAGCATCAGGCCTAGTTTCTACCTTCCACCTAGTGTGTCTATCTTTGAATGAATCTGAAGGGTCTATTGGGCTGTTCAACTTCATTGGGCCTGCCATTGGACTAAGTCCTTATTGGAAGACCAAAACCATTTTAAATTTGTAATTTTCTATTGAAATTTAACTTTTATCGAGTTGCTTTTGACAAAAGACTTTTGTTTCATCAGAAAAATAATTCAATGTAATTACCTAGGATTAAAGATTTTAAAGCAGTCTCCCAAGTTTCAGCCATATGCCAATGTTTCTACCAAGGGAGCAAATTACTTGATACCAAAAGTACATATTTCTGACTTTTGTAGGATGGAAAGTTTATGGTGAACTTCTAAGCCAATACAAACATTTTTTGTAAATAAAAAAAAAGAAATAATATGCTTTAAAGAACAAATTTGGGCACAGAGTAGGATCTTTGGATTTTTCATTCTGTCATATTATTTTTCCCTTACTGTTCAGCTGTGTTTCAAATTATTGTAGTTGATGTATTTGTGTTTCTTAAATCTTAAATTAATTAGAACTTATACATTTCTTGCCAGAAAGTGAGAATTCAAAATCAAAAAAAAATTTTGAAATTATGAAATTGTCATGCTTGGACAATTTACCTGTATGCAGTTATTCTTTGGCACTCATGAACATCAAAAGAAAAATGAGGCTGGACAGATGGCTCAGCAATTAAAGGCTCTTGCTTGCAAAGTGAGCCCACCTGAGTTTGATTCTCCAGTACCCACATAAAGCCAGATGCAAAAAGTAGCACATGCATCTGGTGTTCATTTGCAGTGGCAAGAGACCCTGGCATGCCACTCCCCTTGCACACACGTGTGGAAATAAATAAATAAATTTTAAAGTAATTTTTATTGAAGAATTTGGAGGGGTAATTTCTTATAGTAAAATGCTGGAGTCAAACATATTTTTTTTTAAAAGAAGAAAAGTTACAAAGTAAGAAACTTCCTAGCATTTTGAAAACCGCCCAAAGGATCAATTTTCACTTCTTATTTCTCTGAGAATTTAACTTACTAAGAGAAAAGAGAAGTACACACTTGTTTTCTTTCATTTAACCCATACTTAAGAAGTTCCTATTTGGTTTTATGAATCTGTTTGACTTGGTCTCTGGTTAATATCAAATGCTCCATTGGAATGTTTAGTAAGGAAAACATTCCTTAAAAATAACAGTCAACATTAAACACCATGGTATCACCACAACAAGTAACAGACCTAGATGATTAAACATCTTATGTAGGGCCTTTATTTAAACTTTTTAAAAATAAAGCAATGAGCCGGGCGTGGTGGCGCACGCCTTTAATCCCAGCACTCGGGAGGCAGAGGTAGGAGGATTGCCGTGAGTTCGAGGCCACCCTGAGACTCCATAGTGAATTCCAGGTCAGCCTGGGGCTAGAGAGAGACCCTACCTCGAAAAACCAAAAAAAAAAAATAATAATAAATAAAGCAATGGATGAGGTTGTGGGAAAGACAAACCCTTATTCACTGTTGGTGGTATAACTGCTATAGAAATCAGTGTTTCTCAAAAAGTTAAAATTGAACTACCATATGCCAGTTATATACTCATAAGCATATGCCCAAAGGTCTCAATATCCTACCACAGAAATCCATGGTGATTGTTGCTCTAATCTCAATAGTTAGGAAATGGAATCAACCTAGATACCCACCAACTGATGGCTGGATAATGAAAACGCATCATATATACACAATTGAATTTTATCCAGATGTAAAGAAAAATCAAATTACAAAATCCACAGAAAAATGGATGGGATTGCAAAAGATTGTACCAAGTGAGGTAACACAGGCCCAGAAAGATACAAGGACCAATTTTTAATGTTTGTTTATAAGTAAATAAGGGAATGTAAGAATGAGTATAGGCCATGAATAAAACTAGAAGACCATGAGAGGGGAACAAAATGAGAAGGTATAAAAACAGAAAGAAAGTGACGCGGGAGGGCACAAAGAAGGGAGAAGTGGGACAAAAGGATGGAAGAGGGAAATAAAAAAAAAACAAAATTTGTGGGCTGGAGAGATCGTTTAGTGGTTAAAGGTACTAGCTTGCAGAACCTGGCAGCACAGGTTCAATTCCCCAGTACACACATAGACCCAGATGCACAAAGTGGCACATGCATATGGAATCTGCGGTGGCAGGGGGGACCTTGAATGCCATATTCTCATTCTCTCTCTCTCTCTCTCCTTTCTTTCTCTCTCTCAAATAAATAAATAGATATTTTTAAAAATCAAAAAACAAAATTTGAAATACAACTTGATGAAACCCAAGCCTTTGCGTGCTAATAAAAAATAATAAAGCAATGTATTTGTGAGACTGTGTCTTTTTTTTTTTTTTTTACAAAAGTATGGCATATCTTATCTTTTGATCTTCGTTGTGGCATGAATATTTTAAAGATTTGAAATATTAGGCAATGTTTTCAGAAGACTCAGTTGTTAAATAATTTATGGAGGTAACTGCTAAGCATGCTTATCCGCCACAAGCACCTAGTTACAAGCCCCACGCCTGTATTTCCCGTGGCTGAAATCCCATTGCTGAGGGACTGAGCAGATCCCCTTGCCGTGTGGGTTGGCTGCTTCCTTCAGGAACATTGGTTCCAGGGGTGAAAGTTGTCAGATTTGAAAAGGAGCCACCTGGGTCTGTCTCTGAGAGCCAGAGCCGGCCGAGTCAGAGCTCCCAGGTCCCAAGGATTGGACCTAGCCCAGGGCAGCGGCAGTGCAAGGAAGGCTGGCTGCCTGCACCGGAACGCTGGCCGTGGTCCCAAGTCCAACCAGGACTAGTCTACTGTGACTTTAGGAGAGGTCACCTGGTCACTACAACCACTCCTGGGTCAGGTAATGCCGCAAGGGCCTGAATGCTCTTTCTAAACACTTACACTGCTTTTCTCTCTCTTCTCCCAGTCAAACCCCAAACTCACTTTTGTTCCAGGAACATACCAGAGCCACCCCTTCCTGTGTACTTGTGTCCCAGATTGCAATGATATTCGTATTTATTCCCAAATACAACAAGTCCCTTTTTTTTTTTTTTTTTTTTGGAGATTGGCATCTGTGTTAGTCAGCTTTCTGTCAGAAACAAAATAACCTATGATGATCAATTTAGAAAGAGGAAAGGTTTGCTTTGATTCAAGGTTCCTTGGCCCTGTTGCTTTGGACCTGTGGTGGCACACAGTACATCACGGGAGGATAGTGTGGCAGAGATGGCCTGTTCACTTGGTGGATGCCGGGAAGCAAAGACAGCAGCAGAAAGGTGCCAGGGTCTCAATACCCGCTTCAAGGATAAGCCTTCAATGACCCGATTTCCTCCTGCTGGGCCCCTCTTCCTTAACGGTCCATCATGTGCCAACAGCATCATCTGCTAGAGACTAAGCTTTAACCATGAGCTTCTTGTTTTACTTTGTGTCTGATTGTGCATGCATGTGTGTGTGTGTGTGCCTGTCTGGTTGTGTATCTATGTGAGTCTGATGGTATATGTATTTGTGTATACGTGTGTGTGGTTGTGTATGTGTATGAGTGCATGTGCCATGGCACACATGTAGAGGTCAAAGGTAAGTCCTCTTCTTCCATCTTCTTTTGGAGACAGGGTCTCCCTTTGGTTGTGTGACTGCTGGGTAGACCAGTCCAGGTGGCCCTCCAGTTTCTAAATCCTCCTGGCTCCACTTCCTATTGCCTTAGGCATGTTGAGATTACAGACACATGCATCCTTTGTGTCCAGCTTTATGTGAGTGCTGGGGATTGAACTTGGATGGGAAGACCTGCAAGTAAGCACCTTTAATCACTGAGCCATCTCCCTAGCCTAGCACATGAGCTTTGTGGGGGACATATGGAATTCACCCTTAGCAGTTTATATTTTGATTTGACTTCAACACAAAGACATTTTCATTCTTATGATGGTAGCAGAGAAAGAAATATCCATGCACCAAGTTTGATTCAGGCCTGTTTCCACATAGAGCCATTGGTGAGGAGGAGGGAAAGAGACACAAGCTGCTAGCCAGGCACATCTGGTTCCAAGATCAAGTCTGCAACTCTTAGTGGGTATGATTTCCTGCACAAGACTGAGCCTGTCAGTATTTCTTCATGGATGGGGAAGGGGATTATGAGTCCCCACACCTCCCAGATTAGCTAGTGTCTGCTAATAGTTGCTCAGATGGGGGAGTCATGTCCTTCAGTGGTGTGGCCACTGGTGGGCTGCCCATTCTCCAGCAAATGACCTCCCACCCGTAATCATACAAGTAATCCTAATTTAAGTCAGTGGGTGAAAAAAATAAAGGGCATGAAAGTATGATAGGTATAAAATTGAAAGAAGAACTTTAGTGGGCGGGGGAGAGGTATGAGAATAAGTGGCAGGAAGTGGGATCAAAATGCATTGTATGAAAGTGTACAGATACACACACACATAAATGAAATTACCTGATTACCCATTCAATAAAAATTGGCCATCAGGCCGGGTGTGGTGGTGCACGTCTTTAATCCCAGCACTTGGGAGGCAGAGGTAGGAGGACTGCTGTGAATTCAAGGCCACCCTGAGACTACATAATAAATTCCAGGTCAGCCTGAGCTAGAGTGAGACCCTACGTCGAAAAACCAAAAAATAAAATGAAATAAAAAAATAAAACCTGAAAAAAAACGGCCACCATTGGGCTAAGTTTCATGATCACAGAGTTCATCTCTAAAATTTTGTACAGAAGGTAGCCACCTCCATATCTCAAGAAGGCCATGTCTTCTCAGTCACCAACTCACTGATTCTCAAGTTCAACTTGCTCCTTAACTTATTCATTCTAGGAAGTCTAAAGGAAGCATCGTTTTGCATATCACAGGTCAAAAGTTCCATGTGAATGGGAGTTGAGATTAAGCACCCAATCACACAAGCAAAATCTTGCCTCTTTATGTCCAGACCTCTTAAGATGAGAGAATTTCCAATGAGTCCCAGAGGACTGAATTCTCTGTGAGAAATAATCTCTCCCAGTGCATTGGAAAAAGGCACAATCTAATTTCCCAACCATAAGTACATGTTAATTGCACACTAACATGTTATAGCTAAACAACACAGTGTAAGACCAGCACTATCACCTAACCCAGACCACTCCAATTTATACCCAAATAACATCCCTCTTCCACAAATTATTCACAAAGATGTAGACTTCCTGAGTCACATCAAGGAGCATTACTAGGCTGGAAAAACAGAAAGGAGATCCCAGGTGATCTGGAGATCCAGGAAGCTCAGTGGTGTGGAGAGGCTTGGAGTTTGTGGTTGCAGGTGTGTGTAATACTTCCACTGAACAAGGAAAGATGAATATCTACCTCCTTGAGAGTAAAAGGCAAGCTATGTTCTCAAGACCCTAGGAAATATTTTACAAAGTCTTTCTTTCTTCCCCTCCTCCTTTACTTCTTCTAAAAGACAGACATAATAATTATTATTAAAACATAGATAACAAAATAAATTAGGAAATGTCAGTAATAACAAAGGCTACTAAGGAAAATGCAGAGAGCTGGGGATACACTGAGGATGACCCCAAGGTGAGTTCTGAAGTATGTGTAGTAATTAACAACACATGAGTAGGAGTTCAGCTCAGTCACTGAGGTGACCTGAACATGAAAGCAGGTCGAGGGATGGACAGAGATGATAAAATGGTCATTTTATGGCAGGACATAAATAATCACATATGTCATTGTAAGATTTTAACTTTAAGTGCAAAAAAAATAGGCGGTTGTAAGTCAGAGGAATACTATGGTTGTTTGATTCAGGTATCCCCCATAAACTTAGGTGTTCTGAATGCTAGGTTCCCAGCTGATGGAGCTTTGTGAATTAATGCTTCCTGGAGGCAGTGTATTGTTGGAGGGGCAGTTTTATGGATGTTAAAGCCAGTTTCCCCATGCCAGTGTTTGGCACACTCTCCTGTTGCTATTGTCCACCTTATGTTGACCAGGGGATGATATCCACCCTCTGCTCATGCCATCGTTTTCCCCTGCCATCGTGGAGCTTCCCCCTTGAGCCTGTAAGCCAAAATAAACCTCTTTTTCCCATAAGCTGCTCTTGGTTGGGTGATTTCTACCAGCAATGCGAACCGGACTGCAACAGTAAAGTGGTATCAGAGGAGTGGGATTGCTACTAGACACCTGACTGTGTGGCTTTGGCCCTTTGGAGCTGATTTTCAAGAGGAATGTGGATTTGAAACCTTGGCCTAAGAGACGCCTTGCAGTGCTGTAAGTACAGCTTGGTGACTATTCTGGTCAGAGTTGAAAGGCCTGAATGTAGTAAGAACTATGGGCTGTGAGGTTTGGCTTATGAGGGTGAGAAAGAGCTTTGCCTGGACTGGGCTAGCAGTTTGTGTGGGAAGCTTGCTGTTCTGCCTGTGTCCTGAGAAGTTGTGCAGGGTTGCTTTGTGTAGAAATGAACTGGTGTGAGCAGAGTAATATGGCACAGAAAGCAAAATCTTTGGCTGAACTGCTGCCTGTTCAGCTGCAATTGAGAGATTACAACCTTTGAGATTGGGCCAGCTGACCTGCATTGGGGCAACAGGAAGAATGTAGACTCTTTTAGAGGGGCCTGAGTGCTCAAGAAGTGTCCTGTTCTTCAAAGTCTGCTTTCTTCCCCCTGGATTAACAAATTGGCACCCTACCTCATATTGTGGAGTATAAGAAAGAGAGGGTCATTGAGTTTGTAACACGGTCTTGTGTTTTGGAAATGGCCATGGGCAGTGTGAAGCAGGTTTGCTGGTTGCCTGCATGGAGACCCCATGGGGCCACAGGGATGAATCGTGGCTTGCAGTGGAGACCCAGCGGATATGCTAGAACCATGAGATGGCTGCTAAGGAGCTGCTGGCCCCGATAAGTTTTCCAGGACCGTGAGTAGCCTAGCTGGAGGGGCAGAATTGGAATGCCAGAGACTTGTTTCTGGTTAGAATTATCTGACTTAGAGATTTGTCACTAACTAGAGTTGTTGGACTTGGAGCTACAGAGTTTGGTGTTTGTCCTGTTTAAATCATGTATTGCTTGAGTATTTCTTTGCTATGCCCAATGCCATCTTTTGCAGTATGAATGTTTATTCTGTGCCATTATGGTTTTGGGGGGGTTTTTTTTTAGTATTATGGCTCAGTTAAAAGACCTTAGACTATGGGGATGTTTGAACATCATTGGGATTGATAAAAAAAAAAAAAAAAAAACTATGGGGACTTTTAAAGTTGGACTGAATGAATTGTATTTTACATCATGTATGGATATCAGTTTATGTGGGCCAGGGGCAGAATATGGTGGTTTAATTCAGGTGTCCCCCCCCTAAACTTAGGTGTTCTGAATGCTAGGTGCCCAGCTGATGGAGATTTGGGAATTAACACTTCCTGGTGGGAGTGTATTGTTGGGGCTGGCTTATGAGTATTATAGCCAGTTTCCCCATGCCAGTGTTTGGCACATTCTCCTGTTGTTATTATCCACCTCACGTTGGCCAGGGGGTGATGTCTACCCTCTGCTCATGCCATTGTTTTCTCCTGCCATCGTGGAGCTTCCCCCTCGAGCCTGTCAGCCAAAATAAACCTCTTTTTCCCACAAGCTGCTCTTGGTTGGATGATTTATACCAGCAATGCGAACTTGCGAACTTGACTCCAACAAATATATAACCAGATTTGTTTTAATCAACTTCCCATCACTGTGACAAAACATCTGAGACAGTCAGTTAGTAAGGACAGGTTAATTTGGGCTCATGGATTCACATTTCAGGCTTCAGTTCTTGCTCACTTGGTCCCATTGCCTTTGGGCCTGCAGGGAGTCTGTACGTCATGGTAGGAGCACACAGCAGAGGAAGCTGCTCATCTCATGGTAGCAAGGAAGCCAAAGAAAAGGAAGGGTTGGAGTCCCAATTTCCCTTCAAGGGCATGCCCTGAGTGTCCTAACTTCCTTCCATAAGGCCTTACTTCCCAAAGTCTTCACTACCTCCAATGGCATCATGGTATGGAGACTAAGCCTGCAATGCATGGGCCCATGGGACCCTTCAGATCTGTAGCAGACAGCTTCAGTTTTGCTGAGACAAACAGGCAACAGGCACGGTTATGGAGGAAGGGATTTATTGAAGCTTATAGATCCAGCGGAAGTTCCTTAATAGCAGAAGAAGTTGCCTGCTTTCACAGGACCAAGCAGAGAGAGAGAGACGCACAAGCCAAGTAGCCAAAAGCCACAGCACACTTCAGGAACTCCCCCCTAGGCACACTTTGCATATCTTTAGATTGAAATCTGAAACCCATCTACACACCTTAAGATCCACCCACTGCCACTGCCTCCAGCCAGGTGGCTGCAGATGCAAACTACAAACTAATAAAACACTGAATATACTGGGGGCCATCTATTCAACTACCACAAAATCCAAGAAAATCAAACCTCATGAGAGATAAGGTGGAATCGTTTCAGCTGCTTTTTAATGTCATGTCACATTTTGATGGAGATCTGTTGTAAAGAAGAAACATGAGAGCTAGAGAGACAACTCAGTGGTGAAAGAAGTCCGCAATCTAGGCGTGGTGGCACACACCTTTAATCCCAGTACTTGGAGGCCAAGGTAGGAGGGTGAATTCCAGATCAACTTGGGCTAGAGCAAGACCCAACCTTGGGGGGAAAAAAAGTAATATCAACTCAGCAAGAATTCCAGCTAATTTGTGCCAGATCAACCCACCTACAACCTCTCCGTATGATTGTCATGGGCAAAGTGTGACAGTCCCAGGTAACCCTGATAAGGAGGAGTGACATGTCTGCCTATCAGCGGGGCATAAGTAGCCCTTCTCCACATACTGTGTGCTTTCTCACTCCATTCAGAAACTTTATACCCTAAATTTCTGAATACAAATATCTTGAAATTTGGATTTGATTGGTGCCTGGTCACCTCCATATCAACAGCCTCAGCTATTCAGATTTCTAGAGTCTCTTCCCCTCGTGGACGACTATAAATGCAGCTCAACACAAAATCATATACTTACTTAAACATTGGGAGATTTCTCTCTCTCTTTTTTTTTTTTTTTTTTTTTTTTGAAATTCATGAGCATGTGTTTTGTAGGTGATAATGTGGTACCACAATGTCAAAAGGTTGGATTCACCTAGGAGAATTTCTATGTGGGTGTGACTAAGCAGTCAGCCACTGACGGGCTGGTGCTAGGACAAGGTTCAAGAAACTGCATCTGCAGAGAAAGTACAGGGGCTTTCTTTGTGGGCCATGCTGAGTGAGACAGCTAGGGAGTGTCCATGGTCACCACAGGGACACACAGATCTTTGATAAACTGCCCCTCTTTGTAGAGAGTTACCGGATACTCATGGCCTCATTCCAGCGTGGTTCCTAACTGGACAGTGTGCTGATAAGTCTAGTACCTAACCAGATAGCCAGTATGCTGGCTTCCACCCAACTCTCTTCCCTGCGGAGTACACCTGGGCTTGAGCTCTGTGCAGTCTCCTGCATCAAGCTCGATTGATGGATGAGTGCTTTGGTATGCTCATTCACCAGCTAGGCAATCATTGAGGTGAATTCTCCCTAAGTTACAAGGCTTGGAGCATGACAGCAAATGAGACACAGTCCCTCCTCTCCCTTAAGGAGAAGAGCCCACAGTGCAATGGAGACAGACAAGGTTACAGGGAATTCCAATGATAAACTGAGGTACATATCTAGAGAGGTCCCATAGGACGCAGGGACTTAGGGGAGAATGTCTGAAGGTGCAATTCTCTCGTCAAGCTCCTGATGCTTTCATCCTAGAGCTGGTTCTTTCTTGTGGCCCTCCTCAACGTGTTCCTGTGTTTCCTGAGCATTCGCTTTTGTAAGGAAATGGAACTTTGCTGTTAGGGTCTGAAGGTCTGCCCACCCCTCACCCCATTCAGTATGGAATGAATGTCTGTTTCCTCTGGGAATACCTAGTTCCGAAACCCTGTCCTCTGTGATGATGCTAGGAGGTGGGGTAATTAGGATTAAGTGAGATCCACAGTGTCATGCAGGCAGAGCCTCCAAGAGAATACCAGCCCTCGTACGAGTCCTGAGAGTTAGCTTTGCTCTGTGGTTTGAAACTGAGGATGTATTGAGCAGTGGCTCACATGCCACCCAGAAAGAAATCCTCACCAGTACCCTGACCTCAGAATTCCAGTCTCCAGCACTGCGAGAAGCAAATGCTTATTGCCTGTCAGTCAGTCAGTCACCCAGCTTATAGCTGCCCAGGGAGACTGCAGCACAGGTCTTGTAGAGCAATGCCAGCTGTAATGGGCACACAGGTATTGTAATGGAAATGTGAACACATGGTCATGTAATGGAAATGTGAACACAAGCTCATGCTCCCAGTGTGTGCAACATGGAAACCCAGGTGGCAGGGCTCAAATTTATCCTCAGGTCCATGTTCATCTCTATCTAGAAATAGTAAAGTGTTGTCATTTTACTTCAGTATGTGTCCCTGTAATAGTTTGAGTGCAAAGAACTCCCCCATAGCCTCATGTGTTTGTGGACTAAGCTTCATACTCAGTTCCTAGCCAGTGGAGCCTTTGATTGGTAGAAGGCGGAGGTGTGTCACTGGGGCAGGTCTTGAGGTTGATTAGCCAAGCTCCACACCCAGCATGTAGAATACTTCTACTCAGATATGAGGCAGCTTCCTGCCCGTGCCGCGCTTTCTCTGCCATAATGAAGCTTCTCCTTGAGTCTATAAGCCTGACAGAAACCCCTTTCTTCCTATTAGCTGTTTCTGGTCAGGTGCGTTCTAGCAATGAAAAGCTAACTGCTACAGTCCCTTACTGCCAAATGACCCCCAAGCACAGGTTGCATCCTTGTTGGTTCAATGTAGCCTCACAGGTTATATATTGTGACTGTAATGTGCTGGCTGTATCATCTACATTTAACTAAGCTTGACAACACAAGCCACTCACTGGAAACAATTCTTATGATTGAGCTCAAGAAGACCAGAAATTGGAGGAGTTAAACTCTGCTAATAGAGCCACATTTGCAGGAAAAGTAATTATTACTTCATTTTTGTGACAACCTTTAGAGATTACTCCATTTAAAATGTACAGTGTAGGGGCTGGGGAGATGGCTCAGGGGTTAAAGGTGCTTGTTCACAAAGCTGTAGAGATCGCTTAGCAATTAAGGTGATTGCCTACAAAGCCAAAGGACCCAGATATGATTCCTCTGGACCCATGTAGGCCAGATGCACAAGGTGACACATATGTCAGGAGTTCGTTTTCAGTGGCTGGAAGCCCTGGAACACCCATTCTCATTCTCTCTCTCTGTCTTTCTCTCTCTCAAATAAATAAATTTAAAACAGGTACTTTCTCACAAAGCCTGATGTCCCGAGTTCATTTCTCTGGTACCTGCATGATGCCAGATGCACAAAGTGGTGCATGCATCTGGAATTCATTTGTAGCCAGTAGAGACCTTGATATGCCAAACTCTCTCTTGATCTCTGTCTCTCAAATAAATATATCTTTAAAATGTATAGTGTATAAAATATGCCTGAACCACGGAATATTCATAGATTTTTATTATTTTAAAATATATTTATTTATTTGCAAGAGAGAGAGAGAGAGAGAAATAAAGACCATGAGCAAGATGGGCACCCCAGGACCTCTTGTCATAGCAGAAAAACTCCAGACATCTGTGTCCACCACTTTATGCATCTGGCTTTATATGGGTATTGGGAAATCAAACCCAGGTGGGTGGGCTTTGCAAGCATACAACTTTTTTTTATTCATTTTTATTTATTTATTTGAGAGTGACAGACAGAGAGAGAAAGAGGCAGAGAGAGAGAGAGAGAGAGAGAGAGAGAGAGAGAGAGAGAATGGGCGTGCCAGGGCCTCCAGCCACTGCAAACGAATTCCAGACGGTGCGCCCCTTGTGCATCTGGCTAACGTGGGTCCTGGGGAATCGAGCCTCGAACCGGGGTCCTTAGGCTTCACAGGCAAGCGCTTAACCGCTAAGCCATCTCTCCAGCCCAGCAAGCATACAACTTTAATCACGGAGCCATCTCTCCACCTCCATGTTTTTAAATGAATACAAATATTCATAGAATGCTTACAGTATTTCAACAACGCTTTCATCATCTGAGTTATAGAAGGAGCATTGATAATGGCTTGTAAAGCCCCATCTGAGGTTAGCAGCCCTCCTGCCAGGTAGTTTGCTTCTTCTGTCCTCAGCATTGGTTTGTTTCTGCACCACACCAGCCTCTCTGACTCCCCCAGCAATGGGACAATGAAAACAAGTCTCCTGGGACTCCTGGAAGTCCAGAGGAGCTATTCATGCCCTCTACTGAACTCCCACAGAGCTGTGAATACAACCCAAAGCTCTGCTCATCTTCTGCTGGGTTGGGGAGAGCCCAAGCACCACAATGAATCCTTTGTTTGACTTAGCTCCCAGTGGTTTGCAGTTTAAAGTCTTCTTACCTGGCTCTGGATGTAAACCATGTAAAATGTTCACATCTCATATTGTTTCCATCGTAGACTGTGAACCCACTGGCCTCCATCCAACTCAAACCTCAACCTCTGGCGTGCATTTACAAACCTCAAAGAGGTGCCCATCAGAGAGGCTTGAATCTTTGCCCCCATTTACACAGCCCTGATTTAAAACCCAGCATACTTACAACAGGATTCTCAAGAATCTTAGACCCATCTATCCAGTTATATGTTTGCTTTTAAAAGAAAAAGCAAAAAAAAAAACAACAGCAAGATGAATAGAACTATACTGATATTACCAGTCATTTGCAAAGCTATAGTAGCTGACATTGTCAACCTAGCATATATGCTGACAGACACATGAGTAATATTAACAGATATCTTCCCACACAAATTCTTTTAGATCTTAGTACCATAATTTGTAAAATGTCCTCCAGACGTTCTGTAGAAAAGACCATGGTCCTTTTAAAAGTAAATTTTCTGATGCTTTCTATTGCTATATATTGCATTTGTAATAACATACGTACACTTGTGCAAAGTGCTACATGTATGCAATATTTGCCCATAAGAGAATTTTCAGCTGGGCCTCACAGAGTTAACACTACCATGGAAAATGTTGCCTCTGCAATGAATGTGTCTATTGTACATGTAGTGCATATAATCCACCACATGCATTAAAGCCTATAACCATAATATAGGAAATTTACATAAAGGTATTTGCAAAGGAAACATTTATATATCATTATCTCTCAGACTTGGCTCCATCCTCCAAATATTGGGTGGGGGTGCTTTCTGAATCCATGTTTTGATTCTTCCCTAGTCTTGGGAAGATGGGAACTGAAAGGATTCCCTAATGTATGGAAAGAAACAGGCCTTGTTTGTTTTCCTGCCTTAATATTTATTATAGCACCTGGTGCACATAAGCAATGTATACTGGTGGTTAGATTCAGAGACCGGGCCACAGGAAAGCCCTTCCCCACACACCTCAAAGAAAAAACTAAAACGTCCCATTGACCAAGGTTTCTTGTGTGTATATAGGCTTCCAGGTACATACTGGTGATTATGCTCAAAGTTGTGTTTAATCTACCATTTAGACATGTGTCTATGGGACAAATGAAGGAACTGCATGGTGGCAGTTTTGGTACTGGTGGCTGCAAAGGCTAAAGAAGGTAAGTCTTAAGCCATGTACAAGAAATCAAAGAGGTGAGGTAAGATAACAATATGTGTGTATATTGCAGGCGAATTACCCTGGAAACTGAAGGTCAAGAACCAGGACTGGAGGGTGGGACTTCCCACCTCAGGACAGTCCAAGTGCTTACAGTGGGTTGCTTAGACAATAGCCCCTGATTTACTACTGTGAATTGCACAGGGTCTTCCATCTCACTGTGTGATGTTGACATGTTGACTGACAGATGCCAGTCCATCCCTTTGTATGTGTAAAGTCTCATGAAAATTTGCTCCTTATCAAACCGTTTTATGAACCTGAAGGTTTTTTTGTTTGTTTGTTTGGATTTCAAGGTAGGGTCTTACTCCAGCACAGGCTAACATGGAATTCACTATGTTGTCTCCTGGTGGCCTTGAATTCATGGTGATCCTCCTACCTTGGCCCCCAAGCGTGTGCCACCACACCTAGCCAAGTTTCAGGTTTAAAAATATATATTTATTTCTGAGACAGAGAGAGAATGGGTGCTCCAGGATCTCCTGCCACTCAGTGCAAATGAACTCCAGATGCATGTACCACTTTGTGCATACTGGGGAATTGAACCCTGGGCCAACAGGTGCTGCCAGCAAGCACCTTTAGCACTGAGCCATTCTCTCCAGCCCCTGAGCTTGAGTTTCTTACCACAAGCCAGACAGCAAATTGAAACTCTAGTTCCTAAATTTAATGAGAGATCATTACAGGGGCTCATCATGTGCAAGGAAAATGGGAATAGCTCATGGTTTTAACCCATCTTACCTCACTGTCTTCACGGATTTACCCAAATCTAAAAGACCACTGATTGCAATGGAGAGCATTATTTTATTTACTCCTTAAAAATACACTTATCAAGGCTGGAGAGATGGCTTAGCGGTTAAGCCCTTGCGTGTGAAGCCTAAGGACCCCCGTTCGAGGCTCGATTCCCCAGGACCCACATTAGCCAAATGCACAAGGGGGCGCATGCGTCTGGAGTTCGTTTGCAGTGGCTGGAGGCCCTGGCGTGCCCATTCTCTCTCTATCTGCCTCTTTCTCTCTCTCTGTCTGTCACAAATAAATAAATGAAAATAAACATTAAAAACGTATTAAAAATACACTTATCAGTTATATATGTAAAAGCCATCAGTTGGAAGGTGCAAACTTATTGCACAGAGATGTTGAATATGGAAGCATAATTTGGACTTGGTGAAATGGCATACTTGTGGTGTGCCTAATGTCCATTGTTCACTGGATTTGCTGCCTAATCAGTCGTGAGACAAACTGTGTCTGGGACGACCTCGAATCTTCGGTTAGACGTACACAGGAGGTCAGGCTCCCTGGTAAGGTGGTCCAGTGCAGATGAGTCAGCCCCTTATACTCATGCTTAAAACCAAAGCAAGAAGATAAAAGATCACGTCAAGTCAATGCAAATCTTCCAAAGAGCAAGCACCTGAATTGTATAGGGTGGGATACTCTCATGAACCTAGCTCAGCAAATGCTCACGGATTCCTTTTTACTTGCACACAGGTTTCCTGTATTTATTCCTTTCAAACGAAATAGCAATGGCCTCACTCGTTTCCATAAAAATAAACATGCTCCAAATCACAGATGGCAGTTCACATGGATGGAGAAGAAAAGAGCTCTGTTGAGCAGAGCCCAGATAGGGATCACACACTTTGAAGTAAGATGTTTGTAGTAAATTGTTAATTGCCTCCCCTTCCTCTTAGTGCTTTAACCCATCCTGCTTCAGAAACAGTGCCTGGAGGAAAGCTTTTGAGCTGGACTTCATTATCATTTTTTACCCTGAAGCCCACTTCCTAAAGGAATCAGGACAGCTATTGAAAATAGAAGGAACTCTAGCCAGTGACCAGGGCAGGCTGCCGGCTTGCTGCACTGTCTGGACCCACTCTAACTTGTTCTGCCAACCCTGGAGGCCAGAAGCCATTGACTTTTGTCCCTGTTAAGACTCCTACATCAGAAAGACATGAACTGTCCTCCATCCAATGGAAAGGAATCCACTTCTCTGTGTCAGAAACATCTTCCTTACATACATACATTTTAGCCTAATTTATTTCTTTGAAATTAATTATTAAAAGCTTCAGAAAAGAGCCTGGAGAGATAGCTTAGTGGTTAAGGTACTTGCCTGTGAAGCCTAAGGACCCATGTTCTACTCTCCAGTTGACTCTCCCGGTCTCACATAAGCCAAATGCAAGGTGACTCAAGTGCGCAAGGTCGGACATTCGCACTAGGTGATGCAGACACCTGTAGTTTGATTACAGTGGCCTAGTGAACCAATTCTGTCTGTCTCTCTCTCTTTCCCACTCTTGCTCTCGCACATTAAAAAAAGGCCAATGTGTTGGGCTTGCTGAAAAAAAAATAGTAACTTCAGAAAAGTCCAGAGCTAAATATGTTATTTTGAAAATGATAATGATGCCACTGATGGCCTCCCTATCCAGTCTTAAGAACAAGAATGGTGGGGGCTGGAGAGATGGCTTAGTGGTTAAGCGCTTGCCTGTGAAGCCTAAGGACCCTGGTTCAAGGCTCTATTCCCTAGGACCCACGTTAGCCAGATGCACAAGGGGGCGCACGCATCTGGAGTTCGTTTGCAGTGGCTGGAGGCCCTGGCGTGCCCATTCTCTCTCTTTCTCTCTATCTGCCTGTTTCTGTCTCTGTCTGTTGCTCTCAAATAAATAAAAATGAACAAAAAAAACTAAAAAAAAAAAAAGAAAAAGAAAAAGAATGGTGGTGGAAAGGTTGTCTGCAAGACTTAGAAGTGATGGAATGGCCTGCAATGTAAACTCAAAGCATCCCACCAACCTTCTTACTACAGTCAATTACCCTGTCTTAGCTCAGAATTCTAAGAGATATTACTTTCACTTATTTTGTTAGCATTTTAAAAACCTATGCAACAATACTCTCATTTAGAGTAGGGAACTTGCTCAAGGGTATCTCAAGAGCAAATGCTAAATAAACAACCACACTGTCACTCTGCCATCCAGTTCCAGAAAGCTATTTCTTCTGAGATTAAATTAAGTATGCAGAAATCTTTAAAATCAAGAATAATCAACCCCTTACCACCTGTGACTGAAAACAAATCAATGAAGCTCTCATAGAATATTTAGTACTAAGCAGTAAAACTTCCTGATGCATTTGCCAAGAAAGCATGGTCACAAAGTTATGTCTGAGCAACTGAAAACTTAAATAGCCATGTATGTTTGTTAATGGTAAGAAAGTAAAATGTCAGTGTATGTTAACAAAAATGATGTAATTTTATATTACCAACTAACTAGAAGGCTGATTCATGGCATAAAACCCACACCCTTGAATTTTCATCAATAACAATGTTTTCATGTTATGTTACGCTCTATAAATGATGACATCATCCAAAGAGCTTTCTCATTCCCATTATTTCATTTCTGAAATGCTAAATATATTAACTTTTAAGTGTGAAAATGTTTAAAGTTTTTTAAAATGAATTAAAACATTAAAAAGTTATTTCAGAACACCTTACTATTTGAACCCTTCAAGAGATGGTGCCCATCAAACTTGATCTTCAAGTAATACAAACAACCAAGTCTGAATCAGGGTCAAAAAACAGGGAGTTTCAATTAAGCTAAGTCATTCAGTTATGGATGTATGCCCACAAGTGAAAACCTGATGTAAAAGTAATAAAGACATTATCTTGTATTAACCTATATGTATATGCATATATATTTATGAAAGCAAAAAGGAAGTAACCACATGTAAAACCCAGAACCTTCTTATTGGTTGAGATGAAAAAAATACTTTCAACTATAATTATTTATATAATTTATAAGGAAATGTCTCATATATTATCACTTCAAATGAATAAACAAATAAAGTTTTATTCAATTGAATTTAAAAAATTACTTGTGTATGTGTGTATGCACACATATAAAATAACAGTGTCTCTTGCCACTGCAACCAAGTAAAAAATGCCCATCTAGCCTGATATGGGTGTCTAGGGAATTGAACCAGGACCATCAAGCAGGCTTTACAAGCAAGAGTCTTTAAATGCTGAACCATCTCCCCAGCCCCTGATTCTTTTATATGAATCTTATTGTTGTCCAGTCTGCTCTTAAACTCTTGAGCTGAAGAGATCTTTTTGCCTTGATCTTCTGAGTAAACGATTCTACAGACAGACATCAATGTGTTTGGCTGAGATGATTATTTTAAAAATGCAAAAGGCTATATCATATCCATCAGGTACAAACATCACACAATAATATTAACACTGCAGTTTATCTCAAGCTTGACTCAACTATGCAGTGAAGCAAACGAATCAGTAGGTAGCTTAGGAGGGTTCATTGACTCAGCTTCATCACTTCTGGGAAGATTCCTTGAGGAATAACTATGTGTTATCACACTATCAGATAAGGGGATGGGTTTTCAAAGGTAAGTAAAGTATGATGGGTGCAGATAGTAGAGGCTGGACACAGAAAGGACATTTTCTACACTGGCTGTTAGACATGTCTGTGTTGAATGTCCCCTCTGTCTTTGTCTGGCTTCTCCCCACCGGAGAGCATTTCATTATCTTCAGCTCATTCAACATCTA
Organism: Dipus sagitta; assembly: GCA_036346955.1. Classification (NCBI taxonomy): domain Eukaryota; kingdom Metazoa; phylum Chordata; class Mammalia; order Rodentia; family Dipodidae; genus Dipus; species Dipus sagitta. Next base: position 31,196,836 of record CM070771.1, read on the forward strand.
GTCCTTTGGAGTTGGAGTGCAGGAGGCAAGACATTTGCACACCATGATGTGCTGTCCACTATGACCACTATGACTTGGTGGGGAAGGGTTTGTGGTTATGTGCAGGATAGAGTCAAACATGAGGATGGACACTGTTAGGCAGCAGAAGAAAACACAGTAGAGACTATACACGTTTCAGATCCCCCTACACACAGTGCTGAGCAGACAACATGTCTATCTTATATGAAATCGCATTTTACTTATCTCCTAGGCCACTGTGTCTGTCATCTTCCATCACCATGACAAGAATCTGAAGACACCCACTTATAAGAAAGCAAAGTAAGTATGTAGTATGGAAGCAGAAAGGAGACTACGGTGGTGGGAGTGCACAAGGAGGGAGGTAGATGGGGAAGGTAGGGGAAGGAAGATAAAAAACAAAATTGGTAGGCTGGGGAGATTTCTCAGTGGTTAAGGCACTTGTCTACAAAATCTAATGATCCAGGTTCTATTCTCCAGTACCCACGTGAAGCCAGATGCACACAGTGGCACATGCATTTGAAATTTGATTGCAGTGGCTAAAGGCCCTGGCATGTCCATTTTCTGACTGTCTCTTCTCTTTCTATCTCCCTCTGCTTGCAAATAGATATTTAAAAATTGTTTTGAGTCAGGTGTGGTAATGCACACCTTTAATCCCAGTACTCGGGAGGCAAAGGTAGGAGCATTGCTATGAGTTAAAGGCCAGCCTGAGACTATATACTGAATTCCAGGTCAGCCTGGGCTAGAGTGACACCCTACCTTGAAAAACCAAAAAAAAAAAAAAAAGAAAAAGAAAAAAGAAAAAGAAATCCCAGAAATGAAAACTTTCTTAAATATTAATTAGTGTTACAAGTGAACTTATGCCATTAATTTATATATGCTGTCAAAAATCTCACTGTGAAATGAAAAAAAAAAATTAAAAGATAGAGATACTAGGAACTGAAAGCTGATCTAAAGAGAGACAGAGGAAAAGGAACAAGAGGGGTAAATATGAAGACTGAACCTTACATGAGTACCATTCTAATTATCCATCTGAAAATATACTTAGAAACCATGCACGACAAACTACAAATTAAAAAAGCAACAGAAAAAGTGAGAGCAAAATTTTAAAACAAAGACAATGGTTTAGGGCACCCAATGGAACTCCCAGAGAGAACTGGAACAGATAAAGGTAAATTAACTTTTATGAAGTATTCTCAAATGGAAAAGGAAGGAATCCTACCAAACTCCTTCTCCAAAACCAGCATTACCCTAAATACCAAAGCCAGACAAGGATAGAACAAAAAAAAAAAAAAAAAAAAAAAGGAATTACAGACCAATCTCCCTCATGAACATAGATGCAAAAATTCTCAACAAAATATTGGCAAATAGAATACAAGAATATATCAGAAAAATAATTTACCCCAACCAAGTAGGCTTTATCCCAAAGATGCAGGGATGGTTTAACATATGCAAATTGATAAATATAATACATTATATAAATGTACTAAAGGACAAAAATTACATGATTATCTCATTAGATGCAGAAAAGGCATTTGACAAAATCCAACATCCCTTCATGATAAAAGTCCTACAGAGACTGGGAATAGAAGGAGTATATCTCAGCATAATAAAGGCTTTTATGACAAACCTATAGCCAATATAATACTAAATGGAGAAAAACTTTTATTTAATATGGTACTGGAAGTCTTAGCCATAGCAATAAGGCAAGAGACACACATAAAAGGGATACAAATTGGAAAGGAAGAGATCAAGTTATCATTATTTGCAGATGACATGATTCTATACATAAAGGACTCTAAAGACTCTACCAGCAAACTGTTAGAGCTGATAAACACTGATAGCCATGGAGCAAGATTCAAATAAATACACAAAAATCAGTAGCCTCTCTATATGCTAGCAACAAACACAGAGAAGATGAATCAGAGAAACACTCCCATTCATAATTGCATCCAAAAAAAAAGTACCTTGAAATAAACCTAACCAAGGAAGTGAAGGATCACTACAATGAAAACTTTAAAACACTCAAGCAAGAAATTTCAGAAGACACTAGGAAATGGAAAGACATCCCTTGTTCTTGGGTTGGAAGAATAAATATTGTGAAAATGGCAATCTTACCAAAAGCAATCTACACATTTAATGCAATCTCCATCAAAATTCCAATAGCATTCTTCACAGAAATAGAAAAAACAATCCAAAAATTCATTTGAAAGCAAAACAAAAAAAATAAACCTTGAATATCTAAAACGATTTTGAGCAACAACAATAAGGCTGGTGGTATCACCATAGCTGATTTTAACCTATATTACAGAGCTATAGTAAAAGAAAGAAAAAACAGAATGGTACTTGCACAAAAGCAGACATGTAGATCAATGGAACAGAATAGAGAGCCCAGATGTAAGTCCAGGTAGCTATAGCCACCTGATTTTCGACAAAAACACCAAAAATACTCATTGGAGAAGAGACAGCCTCTTCAGCAAATGGTGCTGGGAAAACTGGATATATATCTGTAGAAGGATAAAAATAGATCTTTATCTCTCTCCATGCACAAGAATTAAGTCCAAATGCATCAAAGACCTTAATATCAGACCTGAAACTCTGAAACTGCTAGAGGAAAAAGTAGGAGAAACCCTTCAACATATTGGCCTTGGCAAAGGATTTCTGAATATAACCCCAATGGCTCAGGAAATATAACCACAGATAAACCACTGGGACCTCATGAAATTACAAAGCTTTTGTACAGCAAAGGACACTATGAATAGAGCAAAGAGGCAACCTACAGAATGGGAAAAAATCCTTGCCAGCTATACATCTGACAGAGGATTAGTATCTAGGATATTCAAAGAACTCATAAAACTAAATAATAAGAAATCAAACCACCCAATTTAAAAAATGGGCTATGGGACTAAATAGAGAGTTCTCAAAAGAAGAAATACAGATGGCATATAAGCATCTAAAAAAATGTTCTACAACCCTAGCCATCAGGGAAATGCAGATTAAAACTATGGTGAGATTCCATCTCACTCCTTTCAGATTGGCTACCATCACAAAAGACAAATGACCATAAATGCTGGCAAGGATACGGAAAAAGAGGAACCCTTCTACACTGTTGGTGGGAATGCAATCTGGTCCAGCCATTGTGGAAATCAATGTGGAGGTTCTTGAGATAGCTAAAAATAGATCTACCATATGACCCAGATAGGCATATATCCTAAGGACTCTTCTCACTACCTTAGAGATACTTGCTGTACCATGTTTATTGCCACTCTATTCACAATAGCTAGGAAATGGAACCAGCCTCGATGTTCCTCAACTGATGAGTGGATAATGAAGATGTGGCACATTTACACAATGGAGTTCTACTCAGTGATAAAGAAAAATGAAATTTGCAGGAAAATGGATGGATCTGGATAGGATTATACTTAGTGAGATAACACAGGCCCAGAAAGCCAAATGTCACATGTTCTCTCTCATATGTGAATCCTAGCTACAAATGATTGCTCTTCTATGTGAGTAGGAATAAAACTCAGAGGCCAATAAGCTAGAAATGGAATACAAAGGGAATAGAAAGGGAGGGAGGAGGGACTTAATAGGATGATATTGCATATAGGTAAGCAGAAGAACAGATTGATGGGGGTGAAAAGGCCTAAGTGAGGTCAGGGGAAGAGATTGAGTAAAGGAAAGGTGGAGGGAGGGCCAATCAAAACCTAAGAGGATATAATTAAGTCATATGGAAATCTACTTTTTGGACAATGGAACACTCAGAAGCCATAGATTGTTACTAGAAAATTTTCAGTGCCAGGGACGGGATACCTTCCAGTGAGTTGTTGGCCAGGGATATCACTGATACCCCCAAAACATTACAGGCCATTGCTAAGGTTCTTGGTTTCCCATCAGGATTAGATGGTAAGACCCTGTTGCTGAAGACTTTATATACTTGGGCTGCAAGGTCACCAAGAATTCCTACTGGAGCTGAGCTGAAAAACTCCTCCATGTAGACCAGCTGACAGAAAGCTGGAAAAGCCATGCTGCATGAAGTTCAATGGGAGAGAGAGAACTCACCAATGGAGATACTCAACAGTGGACACTGCAAACCTTAAATTTGGCCAGCCAGGCCAAATGATACAACAGGTACAATAGGGGCATGCCTGTTATGAGGAAAACCAACTACCCTCTAGTTGGCCTGGAGGCCTGCTCCATGGGAGAGAATACAACCCTGATACTAAAAACCTACAAAAGAGGTAGTCATAAGCCCTAGGGGTGTAATGTCTGCTGGTGTCTGGCCAAATGTATATACTATTCTCACCAAACTGCCCAGTAAGCACTTCTCTTAATGTTCATACCCATATATTAATGCTACTCTCACTTTTGGATAGAGAAGCTTCTCTTTCCAGATGGCAGTGACCTTGGGATGACTCAGAAAGCACCATGGTGCTGAGAAGAAGTGACAGAGAGTGCTCAGCACTGAAATATCTCTATCACACCTTCCAAGGCTCAGAGTTCATTGCAGAAGAGGTGGTGGAAAGAATGTAAGAATCAAAGGAAAGGTAAGACTCCTTACAATGTGCTCCTCCAGGCACAAAATGGCCTCACAGTGCCTGACACTACCTACACAAGACCATCATAATAGGAGGAAAAAATCATGACATCAAAATAAATCACAGACTGTTTGAGAGGGGGAAGGGGTATAATGGAGAGTGGAATTACAAAGAGGAAAGTGGGGAGGAGGGAGAGGATTATCACGGGGTTTTGTCTACGATTATGGAAGTTGTCAATAAAAAAGATAAACTAAAATTTAAGAAAAGAAGTGCTCTCTTGTACTTCCTAGTGGCCATGAGTGTGAGTCAATGGAAAGAACTGCAGATTTCAAAAGGATTCCAAGAAACCAAAACAATGAAACTCTCGAGTTAAGAAAATGAAAGAGGGGATCAATAGATGGCTCAGCAGGTAAAGGTGCTTGCTTGCAAAGCCAGACAGGCTAGGTTTGATTCTTCAATTCCCATATAAAGCCTGATGCACAAAGTGATGCATGCATCTGTTTTGCAGTGGCAGGAGACCCTGGTGCACCCATACTCATTATTTCCCTGTTTTTCACTTTGTCTATCTCAAATACAGATATATTTGAGAAACAAATAAACAAGTAAAGTATTTTTTAAAATGACATGAAAGGAAAAAATAGAATTATATCAAATGGTTTATATCTTTAAGGTAAGATGGCAAAGTAGTTGAAGTAGTAATTTGGAAGGAAATCCAAAAGCATGAGAAAAAAAACTTAGCAATGAAATTGAGACTGAAAAAGAGCCAAACAGAAAATGTAGAAATTAAAGAGCCAATCAATAAAGTAAATTAAAAAAATACACTGGAAAGCATTATCAACAGACAAAACAAAGCAGAAGAATGAACCTTGGGGATGGAGGACGTGATTGAGACAATAATACATTCAGACACTGTTGCAATCAGGTTTGCATTGCTGGCAGAAATCACCCAACCAAGAGAAGCTTTTGGGAAAAAAATGGGTTTATTTTGGCTGACAGACCTGAGGGGATGCTCCAGGATGTCAGGGCAAATGATGGCATGAGCAGAGGGTAGATATCATTTCCTGAACAACATCAGGTGGACAACAGGAACAGGAGAGTGTGCGAAACACTGGCAAGGGGAAACTGGCTATAATACTCATAAGCCTGCCCCAACAATACACTGCCTCCAGGAGGCATTAATTCTAGCATTCAGAACACTTACATTTACAAACTACCACATACATATATAAGGAGAAAAAAAAAATGAAGGACATGATCAAAACATCTAAGACCTCTCAAACACAGACTAAACCCAAGAGTCCATGGGAACTGAGATAAAGTCTAAAGGCACAGTCAACTGATTCATTGAATTATACCAGGAAACTTTGCAAATCTGAATGAAAGAAATGGACCTCCGGGGCTGGAGAGATGGCTTAGCAGTTCAAGTTCTTGCCTGCAAAGCCTAAGGACCCATGTTCTACTCTCCAGATCTGACATTAGCCAGACTCACAAAGGTGAGGCAAATGCAAGACCGCACATGCCCACAAGGTGGTGCAAGTGTCTGGAGTTCAATTGCACGGGCTGAGGCCCTGGCATGCCAATTCTCTATCTTCCCTCTCCCTCTCATCCTCTCTCTCTTGCTCACTCTCTCATAAATAAATAAATAAAACAAAAAGAAGAAAAAAGAAATAGACCTCCACACAAAAGAAGCATTTAGAACCACAAACAGACTTGACCAGAGAAGAACCTCTTCTTTATATGTAGTCAAGACTTCAAAAATACAAAGCTGCCGGGCCTGGTGGCGCACGCCTTTAATCCCAGCCCTCAGGAGGCAGAGATAGGAGGATCACCGTGAGTTCAAAGCCACCCTGAGACTACATAGTGAAGTCCAGGTCAGAGCTAGAGTAAGACCCTACCTCAAAAAAAAAAAAGAATATATATATATATATATATATATATATATATATATATGCTGTAAGGAGGGCCAGAGAGATCACTCACCACTTAAGGCACTTGCTGACAAAGCCAAAGGACTCAGGTTTGATGCCCCAGTGCCCACATAAAGCCAGATGCTGAAGATAGCACATGTATTGAGTTCATTTGCAGTGGCTGGAGGCCCTGGCATGCCCATTCTCTCTATCTATCTGCCTCTCTCTCTCTCTCTCAAATAAAAATTTTTTTGAAAAACTTGTAAGGAAAAGACACCAACTTAGTTATGCAGACAAACATATTAGAATAACATCAACTCCCCCACCAGTACCAATGGTCATGTATGATGTATTTCAAGCCCTGAAAGTAAATCACCGCTAAACCAAATTGTCAGAATCATCAAAGTTACCTTGTAAAGTTGATGGAGAAATATCCTTGCAAGATGAGCACAAACTAAGGAAATCCATGAAACCAAGTTAGAGCTGCAGAAAACTTATTAAAGAAATATTCTAGGCCTGGAGAGATTGCTTAGTGGTTAAGGCATTTGCCTGCAAAGCCAAAGGACGCAGGTTTGATTCCCCAGGACCCACGTTAGCCAGATGCACAAGAGGGAGCAAGCATCTGGAGTTTGTTAGCAGTGGTTGGAAGCCCTGGTGCACCCATTCTCTCTCTCTCTCTCTCTCTCTCTTTCCTTGTCAAATAAATAAATAATTTTTAAAAAAATATTCTACACAGGTGCTGCTTTCACTTTTCCTGGGGACACATGAACAAATATCTGTCCACTCCAGAAAAAGGACCAACAACAGACCCAAGTAAGTCCAGCTTAGGGAACCAAGGAGTTTATTGGGGTTACTTATAGAACTCAAAGGAATTCCATCATCAAAAAGCACACTTCAGCATGGATGACACTTCATGGAAGCTTCATCTCTGGAGTTCACTGTACAACTGGCAGGCAGCTCAACTAGGAGGAAGTCTCTCTCCACAGCCATTATTAACTGCTTCTATAACCTGGTGGTGGTATGCTTCAGCATTCTTTAATTTTTTACCTCTTGAGTCTCAGGAGCCTCCATCTTCCCTCCAGGAGGGAATATTTCATTTTGACATACTTCCCATACAACAAAAGATGAAGAAAGATGGTTTCATCCATGAGAGCACAGGAAATAATACATTTCAAGGGAGAAATAGATGCAAAAAAAAAAAAGCATCCATATTGCCCAACACAGTAAAACCAATACCAGCAGAAATGGAGTAAAGAACTAGTAGTGATCTAACCAACCAGATTAAAAAAAAAAAAACCTACAAAATCTAGGAAATAACAAATCCATCTCAATATTAATAAAATGCAAATGGCCTCTACATTTAAAAGAAACAGATTAATTGACTATTAACAAACAAGATTCAAGTATCTGTTGTCTCCAAGAAACACATAGCCAACTTACTTCCAAACTGAGAGTCAAAGACTGGAAATCAACTTACCAAGTAAATGGAAATTAAACCAAACTGGAATGGCTCACATATGATGAAATAAATGTCAAACCAAAATTAGTCACAAGAGATAAAGAAGGCCAGTACATATTAATAAAGAGATGATTCACAAGAAGATATAATAATTGAAAAGATTTATGCACAAAGTATAGGGGCTCTCAATTTCATAAAATAGACACTAAGACACATTACAATAATAGTGAGAGACTTCAATAGCCCACTGTTACCTTTACATAGGTCTTATAAAATAAAAACTATCAAAGAAACTTTAGAGAAAAACTGTATCATAGATGGATTTAACTTCATCCATAAAATGTCTCATCCAACTTATATGAAATATACCTTCACAGTGACCCATTTCTCAGTGGAACCATTTCTAAAACTGATTATATTGGCCCCAAAGAAAGCCTTAACAAATACAAAAGAATTAAAGTCAGGTGGAATAAAAGACAAAGTGGAATAAAACTATAAATATATGCCCAACAAAGTCACAGAAACTATACAAATACTTGGAGATGAAATAATGTACTTTTGAATGAACAGTGGATTATTGAACAAATCAGATAAACCATAAGGAATCTTCCAAGAAAGAAATTAGGAAAAAGATTCAGTTGACAACAGTTTCTTACAGAAATACTTAGGAATAAACCTGACTAAACAGGTGAAAGCTCTCTACAATGAAAAGTTTAAAACACTGAAGAAGAAAAATGAGGAAGAAATGAGAAGATGGAAAACCCCTTCATGATTATAGATTGGTAGAATTAATATTGTGAGAATGGATATTTTACAGTAAGTATCTGCAGATTCACTGCAACGTCCATCAATATTCCAATGACATTCTTCACAGAAGTTGGAAGATCTCCACTAAAATTCATGTGAAATCCATAAGGTCCTGTTGTAGTCAGCTCCGTGTTGCTGGAATGAACTTCCAACCAGACACACTTTGTTTGAGAAACAGGTTTATTTCAGTTTACAAATCCAGGGGAAGTTACATCAGTGGTAGAAAAAGGTTGCTCCCTTTTATAGATCTAATCAGAGAGAAACCACCAAACAGCTAGCAAACACCAAAAGCAAGCAAGCAAGCAAGCACAGCCAGAGCTCAAACTGTTCTTTCCTCACCTTTGGGCTATCATCAGATCCACCCCCAGTGACACGTCCCTTCCAGTAAGCTGATGGAGACTTCAGCAGGAAGCTTAAATGCCTGAGGCCATGGGGGGCAGACATTCACATTCAAACCACCACATCCCACCCTTGGCCACAGTAGACTCATAACCATCTCAAAATGCAAACTGTATTCAATCCAAATTCAAAGGTCCCCATAGCTTTAGCAATTTTAAGACTGCTCCAAAGTCCAAAGTATTATCTAAGATTCAAAACTGTCTCTTAACTGTGAGTCCTGTAAAATCAAAACAAGTTACATATTTGCAACACATAATGGCACATAGTAAAAATCTCCATTGCAGTAAGTTATAACAAGGTAAAACAAATACAAATCAATGACAAATCAGCTGAACATCAAACATCTGCAGTTCAAGTCCAACATTCATAACCATTGATGACAGTTTCTAGCTTTCCAATTTCCATCTCTCCAGCTGGGCTAAGAACCCAGGAGAAAACTTCTATCCATAGCCAACAGTGCTCCATGGTAGCCTTTACACAGTCCTGGTCTATCCAAAACATCTTCAGGTCTCCATTGCAAGCCACAGTCCATCTTCACAACTCTAACAAAGGCCATTTTGGCTGTCCATACAGGAATATCACCCTGCTTCACAATGCTGCATCTCAGAAGCAGCTTCTGGAACCATGTGCACTTCATTACCCATTTCTATGCATTTTTCATGCTCCCAAAATCAATACCAGTAGTGAAATGTAGTGAAACAGCCAATTTGTTAATCCAGGGAGGAAATAAATCTTGACCTTAAGCCTTCAAAATTCTTCCTCTCATTCAACTCCTTTTAAAAGACTTTACATCCTACTTACTCAGCTTATCCTGGGTAGACATCACCCTCAGGCATATTTTCCATTGTTTCAAAGTAAATCAGTTGGCCCACCCTTACTGTTGCCAATCTATTTAGCAATAGCAGCTTTAGCACCCTAAAACCAGTCTCTGTGCCTGTAACTTTAAATTTTCTTGAAGTTTTTCACCTTTAAGTCATACACCCTTCAGTTCTATACCTTGTGCCAAGCACACCAGCCTATTTCTTTTAAATTCCACCTGATTGAACTCTCTGGGCATGGGAAGCAGAATGCAATCAACCTTTATGCCAGTAGCCCAGTTCCAACAAGGTTCTCTGATATCTTTTCTTTCCCTTTTAAAGTTCATAAGCCAACATAATTTAGCATTTAGTATTTTCAAATTCTCAGCAGAATAGCTCATAATACTTGGCTTGCCACACCGCACCTTGAGGCTTCTACGGTCCCAAGTACTAAGTCCATTCACATTCCTCCAGCACACAAGTTCCAAAGACCAAAATAATTCACGTGTTCAGATTCATCTGAGCAAGACCCCACTCCTGGTGCCAAATTTTGTCATCAGCTCCACAATGCTGAGACAAACATCCAACCAGACACTTTATTGGGGGGAGCAGGTTTGTTTCAACTTATCAAGTCCAGGGGATGTTCCATCACTGGTGGAACAAGCTGGCTCTCTTTCATAAATCCAAGCAGAGAGCACCACCAAACAGTCAGAAAACACAAAAAGCAAGCAAGCCAGCACAGCCAGAGCTCAAACTCTTCTTTATATATGTTTGGGCTGGAATTCTATCTGTGCACAGAGACGTGTCCCTTCCTGCAGGCTGCTGGAGACTTACACAGGAATCCTAACCTTAAATAAAATACCTGATGCTATGGGGGACATATGTTCACATTCAAACTTTGATAGGCCCAAATAACCAAAGTATATCCTAAGCAGAAGGGACACTGCTGGAGATGTCACAATGTCTAGCCTCCAGTTATGCTACAGAGTTGTGGTGACAAAAACAGCATAATACTGACACAAAAATAGCCATCTAGACCAGTAGACTAGAATCAAGGGCCAAGATAGAAACCCACACAGCTATGGACATCTATTTATTTTGTTTTATCTATTTTTCAGAGACAGAGAGACAGAGAAGAGGGAAGAGAGAGGAAGAGAGAGAGAGATATTGAGAGAGAGAGAATAGGCATGTCAGGCCCTCTATCCATTGCAAACAAACTCCAGATGCATGCACTACCTTGTGAACCTGGATCCTTAGGTTTTGAAGGCAAGTGCCTTAACTGTTGAGCCATCTCTCCAGCCCAGACATCTAATTTTTGGCATAAATAGTATACATGGGAATATGCCTCTCGACCAAGGGGTGATGGGATAACTTAATATCTACATGCAGAAGAAAATTAGACCTATATTTTATACCCTGAAAAAGTATCAATTAAGATCTGTAGACCTAACATGCTGAAGTTGCTGGAGGAAAACACAGGAAAAAGCATAAGTGAGATAATTCTAAAATGAACTCTAACAGTATAAGAAATAATTATAAGAATTGATAAGTTGAATTACATGAAATTAAAAAGCTTCTACAATGAAAAGAAAATGAGAAGAAAGAGAAGAGAGAATCAGCTGTCCCTCAGTTTAGTTGAGCCAGAAGATAGCACCCACCACCATAAGGTTATAAATATGATTGTGAGGGGAGAACAAGCTCTCTGTGCTGCCTGACCTCTTCTGAAGAGTTCTGGTGAGTTCCTCCGTGGCTTGGCCCAGTTGGATCCAGTAGGGCCAAGCTGAGGGGAAAACCCCCTAGCCCTTATTCTCCACATGGGCTCTTTATCCCCTCTAGCTCCTCACATGCCAGGAGCTCTCTGAACTTTCTTTTCTCTCCATGGTTTTCCAGGCCCTCCACGTGGGATCTCTAGCCATGTGGTTGCCTCTCCTTGGCTCTGTACTTCCCTCAATAAATATAATAATTTAATATTTTTTTAAAAAGCAAGTGAAGAGACAGTAGAATGAGAGTAAATCTTTGCCAGTTATACTTGAGATTGGTTAATGAGAGAAAATCTTTGCTAATTATACTTGAGATGGGGATTAATAGAGTCTAGCTATATAAAAAAAATTAAAGGGCTGGAGAGATTTCTTAGCTGTTTAAGGCATTTGCCTATGAAGCCCAAGGACCCTGGTTTGATTCTCCAGGTCCCACATAACCCAGATGCACAAGGGGATGCATGTGTCTGAAGTTTATTTGCAGTGGCTGGAGGCCCTGGTGTGCCCATTCTCTCTGTGTGTGTGTCTCTCTCTCTCTCTATATATATATATCGCTCTCTCTCGCTCTCTCCCTGTCTCTAATAAATAAATAAAATAAAATAAAAGTTAAAAAATAAAAATTAAATACCAAGATATATTCTAGTCAAAAATTGGGCTCGTTGGGGCTGGAGGGATTGCTTAGCGGTTAAGGCGTTTGCCTGCAGGACCTTGGTTCGATTCCCCAGTACCCATGTAAGCCAGATGCACAAGGGGGCACACGCATCTGGAGTTCGTTTGCAGTGGCTGGAGGCCCTAGCGTGCCCATTCTCTCTCTCTCCCCTCTCTCTGGCTCTTTCTCTCTCTCTCTCTAATAATAAATAAAAATAAAGTTTAAAAAAAAGTGTTTTTAAAAAAATTGGGCTAGTGTACTAAATAGCTAGTCCTCGAAAGAATAAACACTGGTCAATAAATAATTTGAAACACGCTTAATATCCTTAGCCACCAGGAAATGCAAGTTAAAACCACATTGATATTGCAACTCTAAATGTGATTCTGACAAGGGTTGTAATATTAGGAGGCTGAGGTAGGAGGATTACTGAGTCTTTGAGGCTATTCTGGGCTATCGAGTAAGTTCTAGGTCAGCCTTGGCTAACGTATGACTCTGCATCAAAAAAAAAAAATATATATATATATATATATTTTTTTTTTTTTTTTTGCCAGGCGTGGTGGCGCATGCCTTTAATCCCAGCACTCGGGAGGCAGAGGCAGGAGGATCGCCATGAGTTTGAGGCTACCCTGAGACTACATAGTGAATTCCAGGTCAGCCTCAGCTACAGTGAAACCCTACCTCAAATATAGATAGATAGATAGATAGATAGATAGATAGATAGATAGATATAGATACATAGATACATATATATATATATATACATAGATAGATAGATAGATAGATAGATAGAGATAGAGATAGAGATAGATACATAGATACATAGATACATAGATACATAGATATATAGATATATAGATATATAGATATATTTTTTGGTGTAAGTACGAATTGAGTTTTCTTAAGTTTAGTTTTGGGTGTTTTCATTACTAGTTTCAAGGGCAGCTTCATTACATGAGGGAGAGCATGGAAGGAGCAGACAGCCAGCATCACAGCTTCATAGCCACACAGTGGCAGCAGTAGCAGTGCAAGCAGTACTGGGCTACAGTGTCTCAAGGCCCTCCCGAGTGACACCCTCCCTCCAGCAAGAATCCACCCCCTAAAGGCCTCACAACCTTCCCAAACAGTGCCACAAACTGAGGCTTAAATATTCAAAACCACGAGCCTATGAGGAACAGTTTGAAATATTCAAGCCACCACAGTAAGGACAGGGAAGAAGGAGATGGAGAAGAGGAAGAGGTGGTGGGAAGGATCATCCAAACATAAGTATCATAAGGAAACTTCGTAAGCTGATTTAAAAAGTGAAACAAAATTAATAAAATTAGTGAAGACACATTATAAGACAAAATCATTTTTCAGGCTCTCAGGGAAAATCAGGAAGTTTCAATGGGATTGGAAATGTCTTAAATATAAGTATTTAGTGCAATAAAGCAATGGATGGATACATATATATATATATTGTTTTAATTTTCAAGGTAGGGTCTCACTCTAGCTCAAGCTGACCTGGAATTCACTCTGTAGTCTCAGGGTGTCATTGAACTCATGCCGATCCTCCTACCTCTGTCTCCCGAGTGCTGGGATTAAATGTGTGCACCACTATGCCTGGCTGCAATGGATATCTTTATGAGGCATGGAGGAATTCTACACAAAAGCTGAGGAGTCGGTCAGAAACACTTCTGCCCATGCCCAGTGGTTCTTTTGTTTTAGCTGATGCACTGTGAACTACTTGCACCTTCCATCAATTCACAGAGCTCCTGCCCTACCATCCCCATTTTGCTTTTCATATGTCCTGCCCTCTTCATATTTCCCCCATAGTCTCTACCTCTCCTAGACCCCCTCAGAAATGAGCTGATTAACTGTATTAGCTTAATTGCTAAGGCAAAGTGCAGTAGTTCCCTCTACATACTTGCCTTAGGAACCTAATAATAACAGCATGCGTCCCTAACTGTGGCACTTTCAGTATTATCAGGCAGAACAAGCATCTCCCAGAGCAAGCCTTATAGATGGCTCTCCATCCACTTGGTAAGCAGCGGCTCCTCCCATCACCTCAAGCCCACTCTATCCATCATCCCATGTGTAATGTCCCTTTCCAAGAGGAATACAAGAACCAGCTACATATCTGTTCTATCCCAACGTTTGAAGAATGCACAGTCTGAAAGAAGTTGATGCTCTCCAGTTCCTAACCCTAAAATGTCTAAAGGCAAATTCCAACAGCCCCAAGAATGCCCACCCACCATGGACATTCCTCCCTATTTACAAAATCACATATGAAATAACCGCAGAGCAAACCAAAATGAACTAAGAACATTTCCCTTAGCAGTATCCACTGTGTTGATCAGATCTCATATAAAATAATGTCTCTGAAACTCCAAGCACAAGGAATGAATTTAAATTTAGAGACAGAGGATAAATTCCAACAAATGTGTCTTTCACATAAAAGGAAACCTGGAGACAGGAAGTGGTTGTCAAATATTACTTCCCCTTTAAGCTATTGGATTCATGATGTTCTTACAAAAAAAAAAAAAAATTAAGAGGTTGTTTCCATCTGAGAGCCCACATGAAAGAATATATAAATCTAAGTAACTACCAAAAGTAGTAAAGGATAAGGGATGCCCAAGCTTGTGAGTTGTTTATAACCTAGTAAAAGCAGGTTTATTTATAGATAGCCCTCATTGTAATGTGATGTCTCTTTATTACCATAGCCAATAATAATGAAAAAAAAATCCTCATAGGACATTTAACCAACTTTAAGGAGAATAAATAAAAAGTCATGAAATAAAAGTAACCATAATGAGGCTGGAGAGATGGTTTGGAAGTTAAGGCCCTTACCTACAAAGCCTATCAGCCTAGACCAGAATCTCAAAGTGGCACATGGTCTGGGGTTTGTTTACAGTGGCAAGAGGCCCTGGCATACCCATATTCTCTTTCTCTTTTTTCTCTCTCTCTTCCTCTTTCTCTCTTTCTCTGTCTTTCTCCCCAGCTCAAATAAGTAAAATGTTTTTTGTTTTTTTTAAGGGAACCATAAGGAAAAAAATACCTAGGGTTAACATTTGAGCAGCTGAGTAGAGTGTTGTAGGTTAGTGAAACCAGTAAATTGGGGAGGCAAGAGGGGAATGCTGAGGGAATAGTGTAAGAGGGAAATGGAACAGTGTATTTGGGGCATGTTTGGTCTGAGATTCCTATAAGAAATATAGAAAGAAAGGTCAATTGCACTGTTGGTTCTACAAATTTATAACACTAGAAATTTTGGCAAGTGTCATAAATATAGGAGTAAACAGCATATAAATACATGAGGGAAGATACATAGATGAAGACCTAAGACAAAAAAATAGGAGTTTCAATGTATACATACATTTGGTATTGGGGGCATTGTTTCAAGGCCACCCAATCATGCCAAAAACCATGGATGTGAAAGTTTCCTCTAGAAAATGTAGTGTTTTCATATAGCCTATCCACATCTTTTTACACTCATTAGATCATCTCTATATTATAACACTTAGTACAATGTCAATGCTATATAAATGATTGTTATACTTTATTGTTTAGGAAATAACGACAAGAAAAAAGTCTGTACATGGTTATTGAAAATGTAATCCCCCTCATATTTTTCAATATATTCAACCCATAGTTGGTTGACTCAGTGGAAATAGAACATGTGGGTACAAAGATCCAGCTATATACACATAGCCCAAAGGACAGGAGGAGCAATGCTTGAGTGAAGAGTTCCATAGATAGGTGGTGTAGTAGCTACCTTCTCATTGCAGGAATGAAACACCCAGGTAAAAGAAGCTGATGGAAGAAAAGGGTTTATTTCATCTTACAGTCTTGAGGGGAAGTTTCGTCATGGCAGGGAAAGGACAGCAGAGCAGAGGCTGGGCACCACATCTTGTCACATCAGCTTAGAGGAAGCAGCGAGAGTGAGCTAGCTAAAGAATACCCAATACGGGGGCTGGAGACTTGGTTCAGTGGTTAAGGTGCTAGCCTACAAAGCCAAAGGGTACAGGTTTGATTCCCCAGGACCCACGTAAGCCAGATGTAAATACATAATGTTGTTTTTAAAAAAGAATACCCAATAGGACTGGATTAACAAAACTCAAGGCCTGCTCCCAATGACACACCTCCTTCAACAAGCTTCTACCTCCCAAGTTGCCGACTAGCTGGAGACAAAGTATTCACAGCACATAAGCATTTGGGGATAGTTCATTCAAACCACCACAACTGGCATCTCAGCAATGCTCATAATGGATTACTAGAATGGATCTAGGAAAGCACTAAGGCCCCACATCTTGTCATGTTTCCTTGTGTGGCTTTGAAGAGCTCAAGGGCTTAAAGCTCAGAGGGGAAATAATCTTTTCTGTCTAAATCCTTCAGATGTCCACAGCCCCAGATTCTCTGGACACTATCCTTATTCTGCCTTGTAGTTAGGGACTGAAAACTCCCTTGGACAATATAAAGGTCAATACCATGTTCCTAGGTAAAAGTCCAGGAAACTGTGAGGGTCTCTCAAAGTACTGAGGCTAGACACAGTGTTACATGAGGGTGTGTTGACCTTCTGACTCCTTACCTGTTGTAGTTACTTTCTCGTTGCTGGACAAACACCCCAAATATCCCACCAGAAGCAGCTCATGGAAGAAAAGGATTTATTTCAGTCTTACAAAACCCAGAGGAAACACCACCAGTGGTGGAAGAATCTAGCTCACTTCCATATCTTCCTCTGGTGACATATCTCCTCACACTACGGCTCTTCCTGCTGGACACTCAAGTTGTAGACTGAATCTTAATTTTACAAAAGGGAGGGGCTGGAGAGATGGCTTAGCAGTTAAGATGCTTGCCTGCGAAGCCTAAGGACCCATGTTCTACTCTCCAGATCCCACTTTAGCCAGACACACAAAGGTAAGGCAAGCACAATTTTGTACATGTCCACTAGGTGGCGTAAACGTCTGGAGTGCAATTGCAGTAACTGAGGCCCTGGCCCTCCAATTCTCTGTCTCTTCTCCCTCTGCCTCTCTCTCTCACTCTCCATAAAGAAAGTTGTTTATTTTTAAAGCCTGAGTCGATGGGACCATACATTCAAACCACACTACCTGATCATAAGGCTCCCTCAGCACCTCAAGGAATCATTTCTTTCTTGACCATCTATTTTCAAGCTCTTCTAACATCCATGCTCCCAACGGTAGTTACAGTCCATGGTAGATTTATTTTTCTAATGACTGTGTTGAACTTTAAATCTAACTTTGGTAGCCATATGTGGTTCCTAGCCACCGTCTCAGGCAAAATTTAGACCATCCTGATAGTTATGATGCTACTATTTGTCCTAAGAAAAGTCTCACTTTTTTATGGAAAGAAACTAAATTAACACCTAACCCTGTCCCAGTGCTCTGCTGAGGTTGGCTATATGTCCCGCCATTGAAAACTCACCCCAGCTTCGTGACAAAAGGATGTGAATGAAGCTTATTTAGAAACATTGTTTGTTGGTGATGGAGGGTATATATTAACCCAGATTTGGTTGGCCCAACCTAAGGACAGAGTGATCTTCATGGCTCCAAGTGAGAGGCTAAACCTTAAACTTCTCCAGGGCCCAGTTGCAATTATGTGGTCACAGAGCCCCAGGATTGATCCAAATTCTCACGTTCTTCTACAGTGGAGCAGCCCTAGAAAGGAAGAAAAGAAATCCCACTTTAAAGATTAGTCTTTTCAATCCTTCTGCTTTAATAGCCAAATATTCAAGCTAATAATTATTTCTGCTAATAATGGGTTTCTGTTCTGTCTACACTACCAGTATTTTACATTGATTCCCTTATTTTTCCCAGAGAGTCCCTCATAGTCAGCTAGGTGTATATCCCTAGTGGTGTAAATGAATTTTTTTGATAATTCTATTAAGCTCTAGGGAACTTCTAGCTGTTCTTCAGAAAGTCAAGAATGTATCTCACAAGAGAGTTTCCTAAACTCAAGCCAGACTTTTCACAGTTTGCATGTCAGGTGGTGTTGTGCAAGGGGCAAGAATCAAATATCCTCCAATGATTCATAGACGAACACTTAGTTTAAGACTTTGTTGTGGCCATGGAGACAGCATCCAGGAAAAGACAGGCTAAAACACAAAGTTCCCTTTTGTTAGTTTCCAAATAATTACCCAGTTTCTGAAAAAAAAAGAAATCAATGGGCTATAAAACCACAAAGAGTCTAGCAATCTTGGTAATCCAGATCAATATAATAGTCCTAACCTTCCTAGAGATGACTTAAACATATGGAACATTAAAGTGGATAATGGATCTCAATCCTGTTTAACACTAAACGTAGATTTATAAGGGGGGTGGGTGAGAGAATGCACAGAAAGGTCCAGAACCTTGGATGCCAGAGGAGGAAGTGAATGGTCTGCTCCTTCCTGCCTGGAGTGTTTCCTTACCTTCCCTTGTCTCCAGAGCAGGGCCGGTGATAGTAAAAAACAAACAACCAAAAAATAAATAAATAAATAAATAAAATAAAATAAAACAGTACTTTAAAAAATGAAAAATACTACAGTCGCCCACTGAACCCCTTTATTAGTGATATCATTCTGTGAGCAACGAAATTAACATGATAATTCACAATCAAAGTTTATGGTTCTCATTTTACTGCTGTGTTGCCTCATGATGACCTAAGAAATGCACGACCTACTGCAGTGACAAAAAAAAAAAAAAAAAAAAAAAGACTAGAAAGATCTATTACTACCACAATAGTGATTGTTGGAAGCTTGATAGATTGAACTGACTTGTACTTCAATTCAGCCTACATTTTTAACCTTCTGCCATGTATGGTTCCATTCATTCACCAGAAAATCAGAAAGGAATAAAAAGGAAAGTATGCAGCAGGATAAATTATCAGGAACACATATTCTTGGTAACAGCTCAGAGCAGCATGGATATGTGTTTATTCTACCAGTCTGTTCATGGAAAACATACCCAGGTACTATAAGATTCTACATTATGTGATGCCAACCATTGTCTAGATCACTGCCATGTTAGAAGATGAAATATCCTAGTAAGATGATATGTCCATGTTTATGGTCTGTGACTTATCCTGAGTTGGCAGTAATTTATTTCTATTCCATCATATTTTTCCAGAGGAGACAATAGATGTCATTCTCAAGTCCTAATCTCTTAAACCTATGAATATGTTACTGTACATGGTAGAAGGGGCTATGTTGAAGTGATTAAGGATTGAATATAAGAAGATTATTATGGATTATCTGGGTGGGTCTGTTGTTAGCTTTTTCTCGCAAATTGAAATGTCTCTCCCGAAGTCACCCATGCTCCTCTAAGGGACCCTAATTAACTCACTTGCTTGCCAAGTAGAGCTCTGGTGGAATTGTTTGGTCTGTCATCTGTTCCCTATCTAGACTTAATAGAGGTGCATAGCTCCCCAGCAAAAGTTAACACACCGTAATTGGTGCCAGAACCCAGGCACAGCAGAACTAAAGATGAGTTTGGGAGGAGCAGTTGTGTGGTCCTGGATACACAATGAACATGAACCATCTGAGGGGTAGAGCACCTGTGGAGGAAATCCCAACATGGACGTCTTTCCCCACGCAGTGTGTGATGCTATGACTTCTTGCTATTGTGGAGGCTGTGTGGGCCTTGCTGTGGGTAGTAAGATGTGTAACTAAGCCTGAGCCATCTGGGGAGGAGTGTCCATGGTGGGGGCTGCGGAATCCCAGGGTGGCTGTCTTCTCTGTGGTATGGAGTTGGGTGCCTGCTTGATGAGTGGGGTCCACTGCATGAAAATGGTCAAAGGACCAGAAGATACACAGTCCCTAAGAGTGACAAATGGAATGGGATTTCTGACAAGCCACAGCAGTGGTTGAGTAAATGGCCACTGCTATGAGTAATAAAAAGTGCACTGGAGGAATGGATGGCTGCCCAAAAGGAACTTGCCTGTGTGCTGAGGAGACGCAGATGAAAGGGACATGACCTCCACATTAACTTCTGACTTAGATAAAGGAGTGGATGCGCTAGGCGCCCCAGAATGGACAGTACTAATTAAATATGCATTAAAGAGTGCCTGCTGGGATCAAACACTTAGAACACATGGGGAGAGTTCAATAGCAAAGAGGGAGAAAAACAGGCAGAAATGATAATTTACCTTACCTTTTATAGGCCTTTTATCTAGGAGAAGGGAAAATCCATGATTCAACATGCATAGATGAAGGTCCTGCACAAGAGACTAGTAACTGGAGAGCATTTTGCCCCTAAGCCACTAAGTGGGGAAGGACCAAAGTGGGGAAGAATGAACCTCTCAGGGCCTGGCTGCTGAGAGTGTGAGACATGAGGGGAAATGGGATCATTCTGAGTGCTGTGGAAAATGAGAATCAGTCATATAAGTACCCATCCCTCATGAGACAAAGGCCACATGATCTGAGGCAATAGCAGGGGAATTAGTCACTGGTTATTGCTGTCTGAGGTCTCCATGAATATTGGGGACCAAAAAATAATGAAGGAGGGACAGGAGTTACTAAGAGAAGTAGGCATGCAAGAGGTGCTATGCGATGCCCAGATCACCAGTCCCATATTCATTCTTTCTCTCTCTCCCTCCCTTCTTTCTGTCTGTCAAATAAATAAATAAATATTGTAAGAAAAGCAGAGCTTCAAATGGATTTGACTTTCAGCTCAGTAGATTACCCAACCCAAGTGGGCCTACAGAAGCAACCCATTTCCCTTCATTGGAAGATAACCACCTCACATGAGGGAACCTCAAATGAGTCAGCTTCCCATTTAGTCAATGTTAGTCTCATTTCTGGAGCATTCCAACCTGCGCTCTTGACAGCCAGACCAGTAACAAGAGTAAGTTCCCCAAAATCAACTAGGCACATGTTGTGCCTACTAAGAAAGAGAGGGGAATTGCCAAGAGGACTTTACTAATATAAATAACATGAACATTCAGGGTCTAACCATGGAAATAGAACTGGCTGTCCAGAGTGATGCATCAAGGGGACTAGGCCTTCAAATTGGTCTAGAGAATAATCAGAAGGGTTCTGGACATGGTATCTGAATTGCCACTGTCATGTGCTGTGTCATAGGACTTTTCCTGGGGACAGGTGGAGAAATGTCTATTTACTCCATATGGGGCACTGACAATATTTCAACCATACCATTCCTATCATGGTGAACCAATGAGTTTATTGGGGTTACTTGCAGGAGTGTGGGTGAGTGTCTACTTCAAGAAGCAAGGGTGACTCAGGCAGCTGCATCGTCAAGAAGCCCACCCCAGCAAGGGTGGCAACTCACAAAAGCTACACCACTGGGATTCCCTTCACAACTTGC
This sequence comes from Dipus sagitta, assembly GCA_036346955.1. Lineage (NCBI taxonomy): Eukaryota > Metazoa > Chordata > Mammalia > Rodentia > Dipodidae > Dipus > Dipus sagitta. Next base: position 31,218,457 of record CM070771.1, read on the forward strand.
ATGCAACTCTACCAATAAGTCTGCTAGCAGTTTATTGCCTAGTTGTGCCTCTTAGGGAAGCAGTCTCATGAGTCTTGTGACTTTCTTGTGAGTTCTTAAAACTCTATCCCTCTCTCCATGAAGGAACATCTCAATCCTGAGGGAGTGGCTACACAGCACTCCACTCTGGCTCTTGTATTATTTCTACCTTCTTTTCCATGAAGTCCTTTCAGCTTTTGGGGGAAGAGAGTAATAAGGAAGCCTGATTATTTTCTTGGGCTTCTTTTTTGGCTGAGCATGGGGTCAGTATGCCATAGCAACAGACATTTATTCTTGGTAGTTCAAAGTGTTATGCGCACCCATAGCAACTGCAGTCCACTGCAGAAAAAATAATTTTTTCTCTACATGACTAACACTGACAGTAGCAGCATAAACACATATGTTTAGAAGCTAATTTTACAGGTAATTCATGTGTATTTAACACAATAGTATCAGTAGCCTTCCCATTGGGGCCTATGGCCTCCCTGGCTACAGATTTTTGTCATGGCTTACAGTATAAAACCTGGGTTCCCATCTATTGAGTAGACCCTAAATCCATCTTGAAATAGTTGGTTGCACCCTGTAATGGTCATACCACCATTGCCTCACTAGCTACATTTAGTCTGGCATGTTGGTAGTGTAGCATATATGGACTATAACCAAGACTGCCATTAACAATTCTTCCTCAGCAGTCCTCACAGCCACCTTCCAGCACTAAGAAATCCATCCAGTAAAGAACAAATTTCTAGCTCAGTCTCATCAGAATTTCTCCATGTGCTACAACATGGGAGTATTTTTCAACAATAGGGAGTCATGGTAGTAAGGGACCAACAAATCTGCAATGCATTATGAGGCATTCAGTCATACTACACATGACCCTCATCCTGCAAACAACCTTGGTCATCCTGTTAGGGAATCAGCTGAGTTGGGTTTTTGCCACTACCAAGATCTCCTTCCTCCATAGCAAGGGAGGAAGGGGAGGTCACCTATATCCGTATCTCCCTGTCCTTTCACCCCTTTGCTAAACTGCTACTCAAGCTTTAAATCCTTCCAAAAACTCATATGTAGGGAATTTAGCTCAGTGGATGAGAGCTTGCCTATCAGGTGCAAGGCTCTGGGCTCAGTCCTCAGCACTGGGGAAGAGGAGGGGGAATCACAAAAAGACTCATGCATAACAGTTAACTTTTTTCTATCATCCCTCCACCCTCCAGGAAGTCAATCTCAAAACAAATCTTGTCACATTTGCTTTCAAGCAATCCAAGTATGATCTGTCTTCTGCTTTTCCTTTTTTTAAAAATCTCCTCCTCAAGGATCTAGTACCTTACAGATCTGATTCACATGCAATTTATATCATTCAGATCAAGCAGAGCCTCCCCTGCCTCATAAAGATTGCTTCTCACCCTAGGGCTCAGCAAAACCATTAAAACACCATACCAACCCTGAGGTTCTTGTTGAATTAATTTCCTTTGAAACACTCTTGTGAACAGTCTTATTAGGCCCATTGAACTTGGCATCAAACAATGTCTCCCTCATGTCCAGTTCTCTCAGTAATGTCTGTTCTTCCTCGGTGGCCCACAAATATCCATAAGGACCTCAGCCAGGGAAAACCAACTGTCTGTAGTATCTTACATGAACCAATCCATCAGGGACTGATTTCCCTCATATTACCTCAGAATATGGAGTCTTTGTCTCAGGGAGAGATGAGTAGTTATATTAGTCAGTTTCTCTGCTTCCATGACATTCAGACTGATCCCACCCTCCCCACATGTCCCACAGCCTCATGAGTCAGGCTGTGAGAAGCTCTTTCATTGCTTGTCTATTTCCCAATTCAAGAAGCTCAGAGGCAGAGTTTCCCCTAGTTTTCATAGCTTCCTGTACTGAGTCATCAAGGTCTCCATTTGTGTGCTGTGTCATGGACTCTCCCTTCCTTTGTATTAAAGTTCAAGTCTTGGATCTATCTCCTGCCACCTCTTCCTTACTGTCTCCCCCATATTGTCTGATTCTTCTCATAGATTATAAATTTTTGAATCTCAGAAGGGCTCCTTAGAATACTGGAAATGTCAGGTCCAGTTCAATGTAGATTCCATGAATTCACAAACTCACCAAGTGCTCATTTCCCGGTCCCAACTATATCACTATAATGAATTCATCTGGACTGGTACCAAAACAAACTTGGTTTGTATTTACCTTTCCTGTCTAAAATGTTTCAGCCAGAGCCAGTAAAGATTTATAGAACTCCAAGATGAATTTAATGATTTAAATACTATAAATAGGGCCTTCCTTATTTCCTCACACTGCAGACTGCTTATGGAAATTGTCCTTCTATTTTCATGCTAACATGGAAGACAACTTATATCTCATATCTAACCCACTTATCCCTCAAAAATGACAAGCAGTCATAGGTTTTGTAATTATGAAAGATAGAAGCATACAGGTTCTTTGTCTCTGCTTAGTTTGGTTGCCAGTGAACAGAATTGAAAGGAGTTGTCACACTTTGAAATGAATTTTACAAAACAAAAATAGAGAAGAGATGTTCCTTCATTTAAAATATGTCCCATAACTATTAAAGGATGTATTCTTTATATTTCAATAAATTAAGCAACCATTTGATTCATTTAGAATCAAAAGCTAATGTTTGGAGCACGTGGCTAAGTCTTAACATATTTTTACACATTTGAAGCTCTTCAAAATATTTCACATGATACAACACATTGTTATGCACAGCATTGGGGCAGGTGCTTGATTCATGAGATTATGTCTAATGTAAATATCAATTTTATAGCCCTACTTTTGTTCAATAACAATACCACTTGTACTTAGTATATATTATTTCTGGTTTGTTGGTATGGGTTTTTTATGAGAAAAAAATATCACTATGTAGCAAAGGCTAGCCAAACTCACAATTCTCTAGCTTCAGCCTCCTGAGTTCTAGGATTACAGAATTATACCACATCTCCAACATAGCACATTGTTTTTAGATCTTAAATTTTTGCCTGTGTTAAATATATGTATATTTGAGGACATCAGGATTTAAGAATATTCACCCTGTGAGACAAAAAAGCAGCAACTTATCATTTTCCTATCATATTTTAATCATTAAAAATGAATGATCATTTCAGAGGCTGGGAACATGGCTCAGTGAGACCTGAATTCAATTCCAGAACCCACATTATATTAGCTGGGTATGTTGGTGCATGGTTGTAATTTCAGTGCTTGGGGTGGCAGAGACATGTGGATATCTGGGGCTTGCTAACCAGCCTGTCTAGCATACTTATTGAGTTACAGACAATGTGAGATTCTGTTGCAAAAAACAAATAGATAACACCTGAGAGAAATTACACTCAAGGTTTTTCTCTGGCCTCCATATGCATGCACACACATATGCATAAAGCTGCACACAGATTTGCTCATGCACATACAGAAACATGTACACACACAGAGGAAAGTCATTTCATTTCTAATAAACTTGTCTACTTTTATCATGCTGTTCATTTTTCCATCTCAACAAAACTTTTATAAAGGGTCATTCTAGGCACATGTGTAAATTATTCTCAGTTGATCTTTAAACAACTCCAAAAATTAATTCACTACATAAATATTAAAAAATAATTACTGGGCTGGAAGTGGAACTTTTTGGTAAAGAGTGTGTTTGGCATGCATAAGATAGTAGGTTCAATTCCCAACACCAAAAAGTAATAAATGAAATAATTCTCTGAATTATGTTCTGAACACCAAAAAATTAAGACCAGCTAATCAGCTGCAGTGGATCATTTTTATTATTAGATACTCTTTTGCTCATGTTAGTAATTAAAAAAAAACCATTCATTTAATCTTAAAGGAATTTCCTCTTCCTTTACTAAAATACTGTAGTTCACATTCAATAAATATTGACCTCTTTCCTTTTTATGAGTTTATCAGAATAGGGAGGATTATTCATGAAACTTGGATTTTTCACTAAACTCAAACTAATGCATAGGAATTTCCTTATGAACCTCTTTCTTCAGATGACTTTACACTTCAGTGAACAACTAGATTCATTTCCTTTCTTGAAAAATATTCTATGAAAAATGTCTCTTATCCAGTAGACATGTGGTGGCTAGCACAGAACAGTCACCCCTGAGAGACAGAAATAAATCAGGAGAGCCCCACCCTTGTGCTAATTGGGTGCAGAGATACCTAGAGTCCCAGCTGCAACACACCCAAGAGAGCCCAGATTCTGGACTTGACATGGAGTCATGAACTTTATGGCCAGAGTCCAAATGACAGAAGTCAGGAGAGGAAGAGGTGTACAATGAGAATGATCTGGCACAACTACACTGGGACCTTACTGTAACAGGTACCTTCTCATAAGTGGGACAAAACACCTTACTAGAAGCAGCTTATGGAAGGAAAGGGTTTGTTTTGGCTTACAGTTTTGAGGTTTATTAGTCAAGGTCTGCCATTAAAGGCACACCTCCACTGGCAAGGCTCCACCTTCCAAAGGTTTCACAACTTTCCCAGATGGCTTCCATCTGGGAACCAAGTACTCAAAACACATGAGGCTATGGGGAACATTTTACATTCAAAACATTACACTTACTATGATTGAATGTATGTGAGTAAGCCATCTTCAAAGTACAGAGCAAATAGTCCCTGAAGCTCAGTCAGACATAGGAGTCACTCATGATCCCGCTAACTGGTAATATGTAGCATTTTTGTAGTTCATAGATACAAGGTAGAATCCTCAGAACAACATTTGATACAAGATGCTGTAAAGTGAACCTAAAAAAAGAGTATTTTCTCTAGGATAAAGGTCAAAGATGTTTATAAAACCATCAAGCACCTAAAGAGATGAATTTCACAATTTCCAAAAGACCAGTAAAATACTACAGGTATGCAAGGACACAGAAAATGCAATCTATAATGACTGTAGAAATCAAATAAAAGAATCAGATTGGACTAGAGAGATGGCTTAGCAGTTAAAGCACTTGCCTGCAAAGCCTAAGGACTCATGTTCTACTCTCCAGGTCCCATGTAAGCCAGACACACAGTGACACAAGCGCACAAGGTCACACATGTGCACAAGAGAGCATACACACCTAGAGTTTGATTGCAGTGGCTGGAGGCTCTGGCATGCCAGATCTCTCTCACTCTGTCTCCGTCTCCCTCTAACACACACATACATGCACATTCTCACTCTCACATAAAAAGAAACAGATCAAGAAATGATAGAATTAATAAATGAAAACATTTAACAGTTATATCAGATAGTAAACAGGTGGTTTTCCATGGAGTTATTAGTAATAGATATAGAGTTTCAGTTTTATAAGATGAAAGAATATATGGCAATGGATAGTGGTAATGGTTTTACATCAAGAATTATATATAATATTACTAAACTATGTATTTGAAAGAGAGGAAGATGATGAATTTAATATGTTCACTTTAGCCCAATAAAGTAGAGGTAAAAGTGATAGTCATGTTCTACATGTCTAAGAAGTCAGAGGAAGTATTGAGGTTAAGTGTGAACATAGAACACATGCAATATTCCCAATTAAAATAATAGTGAAAAGAAAGGAAAAATTTCCTCGAGATAGAAAAATACATTGTGTGGGATAGACAGCACATTAGACACCAAGTAAAAGATCTGTAAATTATAAAACAGAAATAAAAACACTCTAAAATGATGAAACACAGAGAAGAAAATAGGTCACAGAGAATTACTAAATTGCATAACTTAGGTGCCCTAATATGCATGTAATTTGGATCCTTGTAATAAAAGAAACAGAACAACTACTTGGAAAAATAATTATTTTGTATTTTCTATATTTCATGAAAACTATAAAGCCATTGATCATAAAGCTCAGTAAGCCCTATGTGTGATAAACATGGTGGAAAATTAGACTAACACATTACAATCAAAGCCAGTGGTTAAAATCAATTTGTTGGGGTTTTAAAATATCTTTATTATAATAATATTGAATTGGATTATCAATATTGAATGAATGAAATATGGTCTTCAAATGTCCATTTACATATTGAATAATGCATTGTGAATTTGCAGAACATAGAGGCTGAAATATAAGCATAAACTAGATGACAGTCAATCTTTCATTAATTTATTAATTCTTGGTGCTTTCCTATTACAAGAACAGTGACTTCAAAAATCTGTGTTTTTCTTTAAGGGTAAGAATACCAGGAAAGGTAAATCTGCCTCTGATGTTTTGTTTATTGGGATTTTAGTTTTGCTTATTGATGTGCTGATTTTAAGAGGGGGGAAAGCAGGGGTGTGACACAAATGCTTATTTTTCAAAATAAGAATCACAATAAACAACAAAGTAAAGTTAGGAAGTTTAGAGAAGAAAATCCTGTAATAAATAAATAAATGCACAAGAGAACTTATAGACTGAGGTCTGTTCAGGAACTCGGGAACTATTTCAGAGAGCATTATTTTACTTCACTTTGAGTCAATGTTTTGGGCATTTTGCGGTTAAGTAGGAAAAAGAATAGAATGCATCTGATGTGAAAATGTTAATGCAATAATATCTATAGTTTTAATGCATCCAGAATGTACATTATAATATTGAATTCTAAGGCAGTCATGTTGTAGATGAATTATTAGTTACCAGTGGTGCTACAAAGTAAAGATGGAGGTTTGTAGAAATTACTGTATATGGCAACATCTAAAGCCATGCAGAATGTTAAGTAGCACCAAACAAAAGACACAGCAAAGAAGGCTCGAACTATCTTCCCATTAAGATCCATAAACCATGTGTCTGGCTCACTCCTATCCCTCTACTTCTGTTCTATAAAATCTCAAGTCCCTGATAATGTGCTCCACCTCACAGAATTTCCTATCATTGTTCTGACTTTGAATTGTTTCTGCATGCATTTAGTTTTCCTGTTTACTGACTCAGTAGGCTTTAGCCCCATAAAGAAATATTGTTCCCTTCATTCATCACTCACCATCATCTACCCAACCCATGTATCAACAATTTTCTAACACTATATTTAAAGCTGTATATGTGTTTCTGTATGACAGTGCAGATGGGTAATAAAGCATAGCACAGAAGGCTTTTTGTCAAAGCAACTATAAAATAATAAAGCCACAGTGTACTGACTATGGCGAAAGGAGCAAAGACAGTTTAAATTAAACCTAATTTGAATTATCACTCGAGGACTCAATTTGTTTTCCATTAGGTGTCTCCTTCAACAGAAGCAGACACTTTTATTAGAAGCTACCATTTTGAGTGTGAGATTTCTGCTTTTAGTTCAAGGGAATTGCATTGGCTAGTCAGTGATGCAGAAGAGAAACATAACAAAATAGACCTCCACTTTGTATTTTCTAAGAAATCTGTGTAGTGTGTTGAAATTAATTCAAATGTCCCTGACTTTTGGATAGTTAATGTTTTTTGATTCCCCCATTCAGACAGTCAACTGTTTGCCAACAGACTATGGTTACACATAATGGGGCATAGAGCTCCTTGAGTATTTAACATAAAACACATGAATAGGGGGCTGGAGAGATTGCTTAGTGGTTAAGCACTTGTCTGTGAAGCCTAAGGATCCCGGTTCGAGGCTCGATTCCCCAGAATCCACGTAAGCCAGATGCACAAGGGAGCACATGCATCTGGTGTTTGTTTGCAGTGGCTGGAGGCCCTGGTGCACCCATTCTCTCTCTCTCTCTCTCTCTCTCTCTCTCTCTCTGTCTCTCAAATAAATACATTAAATTAAATAATTAAAAAAATAATCATTATTAAAAAATGAATATACACACACCCAGAACCAATTAAATCAAAGGCTAAATCAAAATGCATTCTATTCCCTATAGCTTGGGATTCCAAAAACTGTAAATTGGTGACATAGCTCAAAGACAATTTTGCTTAAATTAGGGCATTTTAAGAAAAACTATCAAAGGGGCTCCTTAAGGTAACAGATTTGTGAAGAAACATGACCAAAAGTATAAGTTGCTTATAGCAAATGAGGACTATTTACTTTTAAAAACAGATGGCATTTACTCAGTACATTCCTTCTACAAGTCCACCACAGGTTGCCCCTGCCTCATTAGTCCTTTAAATGACGATTTTTCAGCACAAAGTTTATACCTTGACATCTAATTTACTCTACATAAAATACATTGTAGGAGTAAATGTGATTTTTATCCCTCAGCCCTAGTTTTACATCCTTGCTCTCTAGCAAACTCTTCATCTATGAAATTTTTATGGTGATTAAGCCAAATAAAAGACCACTAGCGATACGTAGGACCTCATGAAGACTCATTACATCTGTCACATTCCGTAGAACATGCTGTTGAATTTCTGACTAGTCAGCTTTTCTGTTGCCCTCCGCACCCAATTTCTCAACTCACACTAGGTGAAATGTTGACTTTCCCCAGTTCTATGACATGGAGAGCAATTTGCTTGTGGCTTTCCTTGCTCCCACCCAATCAAGTCAGCTTTCTGGTAAAAAAAAAAAAAAAAAAAAAAAAAAAAAAACTTCCAGGCTCTCACCACTATCCTGCCCTGCCCTGCCCTGGAACAATGTCCACAAATAATTTTTCTAGGAAGAGATGAGGGAGGGTTGGCAGCAGTCCTGACTGAAGCTCCCGCTGTCCTTACCAAAGATTCAGAAGTTTTCCTTCACTTAGTAATCTCCCTTCAGCAAGGTCTCGCTTTGTTATATGCTTTTCCAGAGTTCTTTAGGTTGCTTCTGACAATTTTGTCCAATTTTATTTTTCTTTTCTTTTATAAAAAAATTGTTATTTATTTATTTATTTTCATATGTGGGGTGTGTATGTGTGTGTGCACCAGGATCTCTTGTTTGTGCAAATGGATGCCCATCTGGCTTTACGTGGGTGTCTGGGAAATTGAACTTGGATTGATGGGCTTTGCAAGCAAATGCATTGAAGTGCTGAGCCACCTCTCCAGCCCATTTTATTATTCTTGTTGTTGCATTCTTGTGGTACTGACAATCAAATTCAGGGATTAATGCATGCTAGGCAATTACTGTACCCACTGAACTACATGCCCCCCTGACATCCATGTACATCATTGTTCAGTTTTATTACTTTTTAGGGGGGAAATATGTCAAACCCTTTGTTATACCATGCTGAAGGAGGGCAGCTGTCCCAGGCCTGATCCCATCATGTCCTTCTCTGGCCCTGCATTTGCCTCCTTAACCTTTCTTCTTGAGTCACCTTGAATTCCAGGAATCACAAGACTGATCAATAACCATCATTGTGACATGGGACTCCAACTACTACCCCAAAGCAGCCAGTGAGGTTCTGGGTCAGACTGTGTCAAAAGGAGGCAGACAATTACCAGTGATGGTGAAGCTATGCCCTGGAGCAGAAGTACTCATCTCATGAGAACCAGATTGCTCCCTTCAGGCAATGGCAGTGATAACTTCTGGCAGGACCAGAGCTGAGGCAATGACCAGGACTGCTTGCTTGATTATGCATACCGTAGCTTGCTCCCTACCTGTTCCTCCCACCCCGGCATGACACCCCGACTTTTTCTCTGCTTAATCTAAAGCTCACATCAGTACTCCAAGTATGGGGTACCTTCATTCTCCTTCCTGATAAGTCTTGTATCTCTGCTTTTCACCATTACTTAAGCTTTAATATCTATATGAAAGTGAAGAAGGTAGAGAGAACAGAGCTCTCTGGTGAGCCCCCTTAAAAGAAACCTATGTTCTCCTGGTAAAATATGGTCATTTTCTTTTCTTTAATTCCTTTTTATCTGGTTTATTACATGATTTTTAGTCAGAAGAATTAGATCTGAGTCATATCTGTCTCTGGGTGGAGACATGACTTTCTAAACTTCTGGGAAGATTCCTTTTTAGCAGGAAGTTTTCTGGCAAAGAACAAAGACATATCACTGCCCCTCCTTTCAGAGTTGATACAAACTAGTTTTTTACCTGAACCACAAATCACCTTTCAGAAAAGATCTCTGTTGCAGAGATCTTATTCTGCCTCAACATGTGATAAAACACAATGGTCTCCCTAACCAATGTCCACTCTCACTCCATGAGAATGTTTCCCCCCACTTTGGTCATTGCCTACTTTCTTGTTTGAGAGTGCCTTCTATTATTCTGTAATAGACTCCACCATCTTCTGTATTATTCTCTATGTCTCATTTGAATTCATTCAACAGAGAATACATAACTGGGAAGCTGAGAAGGATGCCAGAGTGAGATCCCAGTTACAAAAGCATATGACTTCTATTATATAAGTAAGAATATAGGAGTATTCCACATACCCTCTATCATAATTGTGGTGTGAAATCACTTTTAAGTTTAATAAAAAAGTTAAAAGATATCATTGTTCATAAAAGAGATATTTGGGGGCTGGAGAGATGGCTTAGTGGCTAAGGCATTTGCCTGCAAAGTCAAAGGAACCCAGTTCAATTCTCCAGGACCCACATAAGGCAGATGCCCAAGGGGGCACATGCATCATTTGCAGTGGCTGGAGGCCCTGGTGCACCCATTCTCTCCCTCTCTTTTTCTCTCTTTCTGCCTCTTTTTCTCCCTGAAATTAATAAGTAATAAATATATTTAAAAACAGCTATTTATTTATGGTTTTATAGTGTATACAATGTAAACTTTAATAACAAGAAATATGGAGAAGAATTAGGTGTAGAAATCTTGTGTACAGTTGATGCTAAACTATTATCAACTTAAAATAGCTAAATCTACAAGATATTATATGTTACATGACAATCACAAGGAAAAGACTTGAAATACATCAAATTAGCACTACAAAAAAACACCATCAAATCACAAAGACAACAAGAAAAAGAAATCAACTTCAAAAAAGATAGTTAATCTATGATCATAAGAAATAAAGGAGATCATTTAGTTAATCTATGATCATAAGAAATAAAGGAGATCATTATATCATGATGTCAATTCATGAAAATGGATGGAAGTGGAAAAGATGTATACTAACTGAGATAACCCAGGTTCAGGAAGACAAACATCATTATGTTCTCTTTCATGTGCGGACCCTAGCTTCAAATGTTTAGATATGTATATAAGTTGGAGAAAGTGTCAATAGAGGCCAGGGAGTTAGAAAGAAATCAACTACAAAAAAAGAAGATAGTTAATAGTATGATAGAAGTAGGCCCTAACCTATGAAATTATTGCTTCAGAGGTAAGTGGGATAAAACATCCATCAAGAGAACAGGAGTGACTGAGTTGATCAAATAACGAGATCAACCACATGCACCTACAAGACAGTCATATGAGAATACAAATAGGATAAAGGTGAAGGGATAGAGAAATTATTCCATGTAAATAATAACCCAAAGAGCAAAGGCGGCAATACTTATCTAAGAAAAAAAATAGACTATAGGTCAAAACCATCACAAGAAACAAAGGAGATCATTGTCCCATGATAAGGGTATCAATTCATCAAGAGGATACAACATGTGCACCCAACACTGAGGCATGCAAACACAAGTATTAACAGAATGGAAGGAGAAATTAATGCAATATTAAACGAGTGGGGATTTTAATACCTCATTTTCAGTAATGGATAGATCAGCCAGAGTATCAATAAGGAAACATGGGACTTAAACTATAATGTGTAGTCTTACAATATCAAACACTGTCAAGACTGCCGGTAGGAGTGTAAAAATGGTACAGCCTCTTGGAAGACAGCCTTGCAGTTTGTTGCAAAGCTAAACATATGCTTACCATATGATCCAGAAATCATGTTCCTAGATGTTTACACCAATGAGTTGAAAAGTTATACTCACACAGAGTTATACAAAAACTTTGACAGTGGCTTTATTTATTATTGCATCAAACTGGAAGCAAACAGGATGTCTGCACAACTGTAAAGTCAATGGAGGCTTAGTGATTGGCTGCTAAGGATCCAAGAGGTATCTGGGAGGCATGAATAGGTGGATTTATAATTGCACTAAAAATATTTGGTTTGATACTGTCATTGTGGAAACATGATGGTTTGCATTTATAAAATCCACAGAATCATACAACACAAAGAATGTTCCTTTTATGTGGAGTTGTGTTGACAATAATGTATTCATTTTGGTTCACTGATTACAACATATACACCACAGTAATAAAAGTTAACAGTAGGTTAAATTGTGACGAAAGGTAGTGTCTATGGGAACTCACTAGACTATCTGTTTGCTCAATCATTTTGTAAATTGTTTCAAATATAAAATCTATATTTTTAATTTACCCAGCACTTGGGAGGCCGAGCTAGGATGATCACCACAAGTTCGAAGCCACCCTGAGACTACATAGTGAATTCCAGGTCAGCCTGGGATACAGCAAGACCCTATGTCAAAATAAATAAATAAATAAATAAATAAATAAATAAATAAATAAATTCCTTCTGGGTCCTGAAATAAAAGTTAATGCTAGAGCTCACCAATGGAACAGGAACATCTGTGGATACATCTGTGACAAAGATAGATAAAATGAAGATGAGAGCAAGAGAAGGGGGGAAATGCAGGTGGGGTGAGGTGGGGCAGCCGGAGTTATGCTAGAGGACTCTTTCAGACCCTACACAAGAGATATGAAGCTGAGGCATGTGAGGTACCCAGAAGTGTGCAAAAACTGGATGCTTCCACACATGGAGGCAGAGACTATCCACTCCTCCAATATCAATAGATGTAAAGGGATCTTACTTACTCTTTAGAATATTAATAAATATATTCAAGCAATGTTTAAAAATGTACTTGAAGGCTAGGGAGATGCTCAGTGGTTAAAAGTTCTTGCTTGCAAGGCCTGCCAGTCCAGGTTCAATTCCCCAGTGCCCACATAAAACCAGAAGTACAAAATGGCACATGCATCTGGAGTTTGTTTGCAGCTGCAAGAGGCCCTGGTAGGCTCACAATCATTCTCTTTCTCTTTTCTTCTCTCTGTCTCTCTCATTCCCTTTCTCTTTATCTCTCTCCTCATGAAAATAAACAAGTAAAAAATATTTAAAATGAAATGTACTTACAATCCATAATTCCACCCCTTTGAAATGAAATGCCTAAGAAGAATATTAAATATCTCAGGTGATCCCAGAATTATTCAATCTCTCCATTTTCCTGAATTCCTTCCCAGGAATGTTACCTTTTGTCACTCTCAGGAAAATAAAAGACCTTACATTTTCTTTTGGATGGGAGTGTACTAACCTCAATCTGAAGGAGACAAATATTTGTAGTTATAATAATCAAGTCATGTGAAAAGTAAAATATTTGAAGGGCAAAGTGAAACATTCCCTAGCTTCATAGCATTTCATTTTCAGTGGTTCAAGAGGACAGAATTTTTCAGAAATAAGAAAAATATTATAGAGAAGATTTACTTTTCCCATGCATGCATTTTAAAGCTATAAATTTCCCTCTGTTGACTGATTTAAGGGTACTTTACAAACATTGCCTTGAAATGTATTCTCTTTGAAATATTTTTGATTTTCTCCTAATGATTTCTTTCTTCACTCTACCTCCTCCCTCTCTCCTTTGAAATATTTCTAAGTGTTCTTCTGAATTTCCCAACATTTTGGGGGGAGATATGGCCTTCTTTGTCTATCCATTTTATTGCTCAATTGAAATGTCAGTGTGTGTCATCAAATAAACTAGCCAGAAACGCATGCCAAGTTTTTGTCAGAATTTGTCAAGTCTAATTTTGCTCCATTTGCGTTTTTGCTTTAAAAAAATAATTGTGATCCCAGACATGTTACCCCCAAATATAGCACCTTGGCATTTGAGAAAATAAAAGAAAAAGGCCAAACCTTTAATCTTTCATTCACTTTCTCTCTCAAAGCAGTCATGAGACACAGGAAGGTCACTGTGACCTTGAACTCTTCTGTCTAGAGCAGATCTTAAAGCTTTACTCCAGAACTGCTTTCTTATCTGGAGGAAATTAGTATCCTTACTGCTGAAGACACCAGAGGGGGGAATGACATGGACAACACACACAAAGAAAACAAATAGGTCAAGTGAACTTTCCTCCAGCTGAATGTCACTGTCTCAGACTGGCTTTTATGCAGGAATATTTCTCCATAACTGTCCATTTTTAACCAGTCCTAACCATAAAAATGCATAAGCTTGCCTTTTTCCTTGGGTCTTCATTCCCTTCTAAGGCTCCTGTATTATATAAAATCCATACTAACTAATGCTGTAATTTGAATCTATAATGTCCTCATGTGCTGAAGGCGCATTCCTCTGTTGGTTGTGAGTCTTGGGAATATGATGGAAACTTTGGGAGGTAGAGCCTCGCTTTGAAAACCATATCTTTTTAAAATTTTTATTTATTTATTTCAGAGAGCACGTGAGAAAGAGGGGCAGAGAGAGAGAGAGAGAATGGGTGTGCCAGGGCCTCTAGCCACTGCAAACAAACTCCAGATGCATGTGCCACCTTGTGCATCTGGCTTACATGGGTCCTGGGGAATTGAACCAAGGTCCTTTGGCTTTGCAGACTAGTGCCTTAACTGCTAAGCCATATCTCCAGCCTAAGCATATCTTTTTTAATAAACATATGCTAATTATGCATAATAATAGGCTTAATTATGACCATTTCATATGTGTATATAATGTATTCTTTATCTTATTCACACCCATTCCTTGGGGGCCGTATCTTGGCCTCCATACCTGGGCCCCTTCCTCTTCATCTCTCTACTTCCAGATTGCCATGAGTTGAGCAGCGTCTTCCACATGTTCCCATCACAGTGATACTCTGTCTTGCCTCAGTACCAAAGCAAATGAGTCAGATGATCTTAGAATAAAACCTCTGAAAGATATACATAAATGTATTGACTTTTTTTTTTTAGGAAAGTCCAATAGACTAACCTTTTTTTATGCAAGAGAATGAGAGCAAGAATGAGAGAGAGAGAGAGAGAATTGGCACACCAAGGCCTCCAGCCACCAAAATTGAACTCCAGCTATGTGTGCCACCTTGTGTGCATGTGTGACCTTGCACGCTTGCCTCACCCGCGTGTCTGGCTTATGTGGGATCTGGAGAGTCAAACATAAGTCCTTAAGCTTTGCAGGCAAGTGCCTTAGCTGCCAAGCCATCTCTCCAGCCCTGTATTGACTTTTTGTGGTCCAGCTGTGTTTTAAAGCATCCAATCTTTAGTTGTAGGCTTATAATTATGTGTCCTGAATCAACGGTATTGTGTTACCCAAATCAATATCCTTACTCACTTTTTCTACTTATGATTCAAAGAGGGACAAATCACCATCATGAGTTTGCCCGAAGTTTTGTAGTTTTTGCACCACATATTTGAACACTAAGTTGCCAGAGCCACAGTTATTATAGCTTCCCATAAAACTACTCATAATATCAACATAAAATTACTTCTACATTTTTTTTTTTTTTGGCCTTGAAGCTTATTTCATTTTATGTGATCTTGTCACCAGGGTCAAGCTGAATGTCTGAAGTGCTCCCTACAGTCTATACAACATGATCAGGTTTATTTTCCTTCTCATGGATGGTCATGTGAAAGTAGCACCAAACCACATGGGTGAAGAGGGAATTGTGTGGAATGAAAAACAAAAGCAAATTTTTATTCAATCCCCTGTGGGATCTCTGGGCTTTCTCTTCTCTGACGCCAACTTTCTTTAAAGATAACACAACATGTGGCTACCCCATGTGACTCCTAGTCATCTTTCAAGCGACCTAGGTGTCTGGCACTTTATAATATCCGATACTTTTCATTTTCTTATTCATGTCTATGCTATTTGCAGCCAACAGAAAAATTTATACAACTTGGTACCTTTTGTAATTACTCCCTCATGGTATCTACACTCCTTGTTTTAAGCCTTGGCCAGAGGTCAGTAGTGGAAACCACAGTCCTTTGGACAGTACTTTCTATTTTTACAGCATTCACTGTGACTTGCCCACACAACAGTCCCAATAGGATCTTCACGTTTATTTTGGTTGAATGAGAACAAAACTGGAGGCTGAGTTAATGGGCCTTGAGGAAAGCAGCAATGAGAATGAGGGCAAGCAGCTATGCAAGGCCATAACTCACTTCTTGATTGCGCTGTTTATTTCCTTGCTTTTCTTCTTATATTTCTTTCTAACTTTTCACTGACAACCTCCATGCATATAGACATATGATCATAATCCCGTCCCACCATCCTTCTTTTTCCCCTCCCCTTAGACACCCTCCACTGAGTCCCTTCTTCTCTCCAACAAGTCTCTCTTCTATGTTGATGCTGTTAGTTTCTTTGTGACAAAAGGTCTCAGTATCTAGCCCTGCCTGGCTCGGAACTTGATAAGTAGCCTAGCATCTCCTTGAACTTGTATCAATCCTCATGCCTTTGCCTCCCAAGGGCTGGGATTACATGCACAAAGGTACTAGGCTAGTTTATTTTTTATATACTTTTAGTGTATGTATGTATGTGTGTGTGTTGTAGACTGGTTGATCAGGGAACCCCAGGGATCCTACTGTCTCTCTGCACCCCTCAATACTAGGGGTATGGGCAGGAACATTATGCCTGGGTTTTCACATGGGTGCTAAGGATCGAGCTCAGTCCTCATGCTTTTGCAGCAGTGCTCTTATACACTGAGTTATCTCCCCACACCCTGAGCCTAGTTATTGATGTGCATGTTTCCTTTGTTTTCAGAGACAGAGTCTCATGTATCTCAAGCTAACTTTAGATGGCCCTGAACTCCTGTTTCTCCCACCTCCACCTCCCAAGTGCTAGGAGGTGTGCACCACCATGCCTGGCTATGGAAAAGCATGCACCTGGCTTCCACCAAGGCCCTAGGTTTAATCTCTAGTAATAGCAGTGTTGTGTGACAGACACCCCTGAGAAAATTAACTATTGCCATGTTTGTCAGAAGTAGCTGTGACCATTCATGTCAACAGACTCTATCTAACTTGAGCCTGTTGACATTTCCCCACCCACTGAAGTTGAGGGCCAGGAAAGGTCACCAGCCCTTCACATGAGAGCCCAGCGGTCCCCTGTGGCAGCTATACACATTAATGTGTGTGGTCTTGTGACCTCAGCAGCAGACAAAGTGCATAGAGGGTAGATGATCAAGAGAGAGGGCACGCCAACAGAGCTGCTATGCAGAGGTGGACATCCACGTGAGGATGAAATCTTTTGGTGCTATGGCCACTTCAGGGTCTCTATGGTCCTGTAAAGAAAGAACCCCTCACCCATGCTCTGTAAGGAAACTCATTTATTGATTCACCAAGGAGACCTTTGATGGAATCCAACTTTAATCAATCTGGGATGCTCTACCCGGAAGAGCTTTCCATCACCATCAGTTTGTCCCCAGAAAAAGTTTACTCAACACACACATACACACAAACACACATACAACACAACACACAATACACACACATAACACATACAACACAACACACACAGCACACACAAACATACACAACACACATGTACACACATAACACAAAACACACACAACACACAATACACACAACATACATACAACACATACACATACACAAACACATACACAACACACATAACACACATAACACAACACACACATACAACACACACAACACATACACAATACACACAACACACATAAAACACACACACAAACACAACACACATACACACAAACACATACACAACACAATACACACACAACACATAACATACAACATGCACACAACACATACATACACACACACACACAGAAGAAGATTTGCACTTTTAGATAATAAAACACCCTGAGTGTGGCACCCCGTAGTTCTAGCTTCTTGGGAGGATTTGGGAGGATGAGGCAAGAGGATGGCTTCAGGCCAAGAGTCTGAGTGGGATGCACAGCACAGCGGAAGAAGGCTGGGAGGAGGGAAGGAACAACGTGACCAGACACCTTTCTGCGGCTCACTTCAAAGGGAGCGCAGCTCCTCATTCATAACATTTCAGATGCTATGTCCGCTCTGCACTCTTCACTTCGTCCTTCAAAGAGACGTCTGTGGCTTCCCTGCCACCGTACACAAATGTCTTCCGTGTCCTCTACCTGCCTTCTTCTCTTCTCCTTTTTAAGACATTGCCACACACTACATTTGGAAGAATTTAAATTCCAGGAAGCTGTCCACATTCTGTAAAATATCCCTTCCTAACAATACCAAGGATGTGGCTAGCATTCAGTTCCTTTGTATCTAACCAGGCAAAAATCAATTAGTGTCTCTGTCTGTGTCTTTGATGAAGAAGTTTCCTCTCGTTTAATCTATAGAATCTCAGATTCACTTTACAGGCTGATAACTTTTCTTGATAAAGTTAGTTGTTGGTCTCTCTCTCTCTCTCTCTCTCTCTCTGTAGCACAGGCTTCTTCTGAATCAATTGATTGATTGTTTTATGGTTACAAAGCACACGTAACATGAAATATACAGGTTTAACAACACATGACCAGAATATGGTCCCCTAAAATATGCTTTTCGCACACTAGGATCATTCTGAGCTGATTCCTTTGAGAAGCAGAAGACACAGGAGAAGCTCTGCAACAGAATGCATGCGATAGCTTTATGAGGGAAGTTCACATTTATGCAGTAAATCTCCATCTGGAAGGGTTTTCTTTCTGATATGGATTAGAAGCAAGTGCTTTCTTTGTAGGCAGTTGGCTAGGGACTGGCCCAAAGGAAAAAGACCGCCCCTGCCAGGGTGAGGTTAAAACTCCAGTCTGATTCAGTCTCACCCATGATTCCCAAGCAGCAGCCGCCTCTTCCGGGTCCTTCCTTTTTCTTCTTAAAAAAAGTTTCCCAGGCTTAGCGCCTGTGGGCAAGGCCCTTCCTGAGTCAGCATCCTTCCTGGGCACCCTTCAACCAATCAGTCAGAATTCTTCCTATATACTTGAACTTGGCAAGAAGGCTCATTCTAATTGGTTCCTGAATGCATATACATAGACCTGGTCTGGCCTCTACATGGGTGAGAGAGATTTTTCCAGACTTGCTTTCCCCTCAAGCCAGGAGAAAAGGATTTCCTCTTGGCTTGGGAGCTTTCTTGCACTTCTCTTTCTCTTTCCACTCTCTCTCTCTTAAGTAAATCCTCCATAAATCACTCTTCTCAGTGTCTGCTCAGTGTCCATGTTTTTCAATTCTTTGCTAATTCATGGACAAGTACTCGGGCTTGAGAGTTGATCCTTGGAAGCCCATAGGCTAGTCTCTGTCCTGCATCATGATGGAGATCCAACCCACAGTATCTGTACGAGGAGAGGAGGGAAGGTTTGAAGTGGTCACAGATTCATCACGCTGGAGAATGCGTAACACAACCCTGCTGGTGTCCACTGTCCCTTTCCTGACACTTCCTCTGCTCACCATAGTCTTTGTTGTCTTCTGAGCATGATATTTGAGCCTGAATTGTCTTGTTGGTGGTGGCTATTTCCTTTCTTTTGTTTTTCTTTCTTTCTTTCTTTGTCTTAAGCCTCAAATACATGCCACCTTCTAGGGCTATTCATTTCCTATGTCTCTCTGATGTTTTTATGAAAATACACGTGGTTATAGTTAGTGTTGTTAGTGTGTTCTTTTTAACAGGTGACCCAGATGAGGACTTCAAGAGGCAAGAGGAAGGTTTTCACCTTAGCAGAGTGCAGTGGAAGGTCTTTAAGTACACTTGCAGTCCTGTGACTGAAAGCTCGCACTCACTACCGCTGACCCCACGCTCATTCCTCCTCCAGCCTCCTAACAGCCGCCATTCTACCTCCTGTTCCAGTGAGTCGCAGTACTCTAGGTACTCTATTCAGAAAAAAAAAAAAACAGTCATGACAGTATTTTTTTTTCTTTCTGTTGCTAGTTTAATTAGCTTAGTATAAGGAACGGGTTTAGAACACCCTGCCTTAGAGTAAGGCACCTTATTCAAGCTGAAGGAACCTGAGAGCCAGCACGTGCAAGAAGCTGTTTCTAATCGCCCCTGGAAGCAGGCTGTGAGATCTTCACATGAGAGCCACTTCCCTACACGTGTGGGGAAGGAGCTGAGCATTGAAGCCAGCCTGGGACTGCCTCTGCGTCCTACCCTCAGCTCACGTCTGTGATCACGTGTTTCCACACCTCTGCTCAACAAGTCAGCATCGAAGTGCACAAGGTCATAGCCCACGAAATGAACATGCAACAATTTGCTTCACCTATTTCCTATAAATGGAAATGAAGCAGGATCATTTTATCATGTAGTGTAAACAAGGCATTGATGACCATATTAGGGCAAATCCATTAAAATGGGATTTAAGCTTATAGGAAAAAAAAACATTCAGTATACAGGTTAAGAATGTTCAGGAATTACTTTTAGTCTTAAAAATGAATGGTAAAGAGGAAATATGCTGTAGTTGCCATCTAATTAAAGGTATAAAGCATCCTACTAAAAGTAGCTGATGGGAGGAAAGTTGCTTATTTGGGCTCACAGTCTCAAGGGGAAGCTTCCTGATGGCAGAGGAAAGCATGGCATGAGCAGAGGCTGTACATCACCTCTGCCACAGCAGGTGGAAAACAGCAGAAGAAGACTGAACCAAGTTCTGACAAGGGGGAGCTGACTATAATATCCCTAAGCCTGCCTTCGAACAACACACCTGCTCCAGGCAAGGCTCCACCTCCCAAATCGCCACCAGTTGGGAAACAAACACATGAGTTTATGTGGACATCTGATTCAAACCACCACAAGAAACATGTCTAGTTACTTTAATTAATATTGATTAACAACCTTGCCATATGTCACTGGACATTTTAAATGATTTTATGACTTCTTATGAATATCTTTTACATATTATTATCATCAAAAACTTCTCCTTGCTTTTATAGTAATACTAACATATCAATTGCTTTTTTATAGTAATATTAGAATATCATTTGTTCACAATATGCTTTCTCTTTCAAGGGGATTTATTTTACCTTCAGTAAGCAACTTTGTGAAAAATTTGTTTACTTAATTTGACAGAGAGAGAGAATAAGAATGAATGAATGGGCACCCCAGGGCCTCCTGACCCTACATATGAACTCAAGACACACGTGCCACTTTGTTCATCTGGCTTTACATGGGTACTGGGGAATTGAACTCCCGCCATTAGGCTTTGCAAGGAAGCATCTTTAACCACTGGGCCATCTCTCTAACCCCATTAAATATTTTTTGACAAATGTTAAGTGTAGTAATTTATTTCACTGATTTTTCAGCATCTCACTTTTCTGGAATTCTTCAGCTTTTGTCACAGTCACCCCCCTCCCCCACATTGCGGACATTTACAAAATTGATGACATGCTGACTGCTTTATTAGAAGCCCTGGGACAGGGGAGCCCAGGAACTCGTGTGTCTCATCACAGCCCTTAAGAAGTTTTATTGGGTAGATAGTCTAGTAAACATAAATTTTACAATGTGCAAGTACAAATATGCAGTTAGAATTCATTTTTATGTTAGAGTGAGCAAGCGATATGTTTTCAGAATAAGCATTCAGTTTTACTAAAGCCATATACTAAATAATGAATTTCTCCATATTTATTTGTTTTTAAAATATTTAGGGTATGCTCATTAGACTGGGTCTTGCTATATAGCCCAGGATAACCTTGAACTCCTTTATATTACAAAGACTGGTCTTTGAACTTGCAACAGTCCTCCTACTTTAGGCACCTGACTGCTGAGATTAACAAATACACAAATGTACTCTGTTATTTCCTCTTACTGACTTAAAGTTGCATGGTATATCATACTAAAGCTTGGGTATACATTAGTTTTACTCTGAAATCTCTGTTCCCATAAAGTACAGTGTCCAGTATTTTACTGATTATACAATTATAATTTTAGTACTTTCAGAATATAAGTAATGCCATTGTGGCATGTATTTTCTCATTTTTCTTTCTTTTTCATAGCTTTTCTATTTCCTTTCTGTTTTTCTCAGTGTAAACTGATAGAAACAAATGCAACATTCAACATTACCTTCTAGTATTCCTCTGGGCTATATTAACTTCCAGAAGGAAACGATTCCATAAAATTACCCTCTTTACCTAACAACCAGCAATACCACTCAATTTGTTCAATTTTTCCTTCATATTCTTCAGTGAGATTTTTCATTTTTATCCTTTTCTATAGGCAAAACCAATGAGTAAATTATAGTATTTCAGCTTAACAGTGTAATTGGTTGATTTTCAGTTCTACAATGAGACCTGCCACTCATTCTGGCTTCCTGCCTTCTTGTGTTGTCTGTCCCTCCCCTAATGCTGTTCTCTGAATGCCGCCCACCAGAGGCCAAACCATGAGGCTCAATGACTTTGAACTAACACCCTCTTAAATTGAAAGCTAAATAAACCTCTTTTCTTTATAAAGTTCCCCATATCAGGTAGCTTGGTGAAAGCAATAAAAACAAACTAATACACTTGTTTATGTAAATGTCAAGATTATGATGTTTGCCAGGTTAACTTACTTTCTTTATCATAATTAAAAAATAAGCTGTAGAGATGGACAGATAGCAAGACTACATAAGATATTTTTCTCATCTAAGTTTTAGAATCTCTTGATAATTTTTTGTCTGAGTCAAATATTAATGACTATACTGGTGGTTAAATGACATTTCAAATTCTGCCATTTCTTTTGGTGTTTATCAGTTGATATTTTGTGAGGAAAAGATTTTGTTTCTTTTGTGCTGCTCTTTTCCAACCACCCTCTTTCCATCTTTCTTTTCTTTCCTTCTATCTTGTGGACTTCAAAAATTGTTTCCCTGAGCTATTATCCATTACTATGTTTATTTTGTGATTGTGAAGGTTAACCTCTGGTTGCCAACTTGACAAGATTTAGAATCACCATGAAACAAACATCTAGTCCTATCTATGAGGGATATTCTAGATTAGATTATCTGAGGTGAGAGGACCTTGAGGCAGGAGGACCCATCCTAATTATGGGTGACAATTTCATGTGCTGAGTTCCTGGACTTTATAAAAAAGAGAAAGCTAGCTGACACTAAGCATGCATCACTCTGCCTTTCCTCCTCCCTGCTGATGTGACAATGTGAGATTTCTTCCTGCCCCTGCCACACTTTCCCAACTATGATGGACTCTACCCTCTGGAACTATAAGCCAAAACAAATCCCTTTCCTTCCATAACATGCTTCTGGCCAGATATATTGTTCCAGCAATGAAAAAGTAAGTGTTCTTCCATTATACAGCTAGACTCCATTTCTTAATATTTTATTTATTTATCCTTAAAACATTTGTGATACCAATCTGTAGTTTTTGTGTTGTATGCCACTGGCTTTAGTTCATTTTTATGTAGGTACTATAGGAGTGACCAAAAAAACTCTAAGATAATTGAAATAACAGAAATATTTACCTGTATCTTTCACATTTAGGGGAATTTCTTTTCAAACTTTTTGTGACTGGATGAGTCATTTGGTCCACTCTCTCATTGATCTTTTACTTTTACTTACATTTTATTTTATACTGAACCTTGATTAAGATAGATTTTAAAAGCCATTTTCTATAATTACTTTTCTCTTTGACTCTAGTATTTCCCCCTTCTGATTTCTGATTTGATATTTCCATGTTTTTTTTTAATTTTGGCTATCTACTTTTTTCAGAATTATAGTTTGTTTTTTTCTAATATATTGCCCTAGATATTTGGGGAAATTCTGTTAATTTTCCTTTTTTTTCATTCATGTAATAGGTTTATCAATTTATCCCTTTTGCTTTTCTTAAGTTTCTTTTCCATTTTTTACAATCTAAATTTTATTCTTTTCCCCTCTGAATACAGATTTAACAAAATTCAGAATTTTATTTGGAATATACCCATTATTGTTTTTTATAAGTATTCAAGACTGAATTCCTTCTTGATCTAGAGTTATTTTCAAGAGCATTTCAGAAGCTCAAAATCTCAAAACTGCTAAGGCACTTAGGCATAATCTTATTACATAGTCAGAAATAGGCAATTGTTTTTTTCTTGCTAAACCTCATTTACTATATTCTAGTCCAGGCTGACCTGGAATTCACTATGTAGTCTCAGGGTGGCCTTGAATTCACAGCAATCCTCCTACCTCTGCCTCCCAAGTGTTGGGATCTAAGCTGTGCAGTACCATGCCCAGCTTACAATTTTTTGGTCATTTAATAAATGGAATATATATATATATATATATATATATATATATATATATATTTCCATGAACATATGAATGGAGAATCCAATGTCTTTATAAGATTTATATTTCAGTCAGTGTATACTAATACTGTTAAATGATCCTTATTATATTACTCAGATAGACCGTATGTGTTCTTTTATATATCTCATCATGAAAGACTGAGAAAGGATATTAAACACTCCACCACTTTTGCCTTGTATCAATTTCATTGTGATAGATAACACTTCCATATTAATCTAAAAAGAGGAACTCCTATGGCTCAAATTCAACATTGTATTCTATCCCTGCTTTATAGAGATCTACCTTACTTACGTTTGCTCTCTTAAGCTGGTTCTCTTTCCAGCTTACTTGAAGTAGATAAAGTTCAGCAAATGGGAAGTAGTCAGATCATGACTAGACCGTGAGTGGCAAAGACCAGACTGTCTTTGCCCTACTGTCCCACCTCCTTCTACCCTGTAACATTCTTGTTCTTTCCCCACTGTAGGGCTTCCCTCTGCAGATGGAGAGTGGCTTTGGATAGGTACAAAATGGATGTAAGAAGTCTTACTACCCATGAGGTATTTATTTTCTATCTATGGCAGTAACTTTTCATAATATATTAGTCTCTATGACAATGTAAGAAATAAATGTGGGTGAACAATGCCCCCCACAGGTTCTGCCACACTGTTCTTAATGCTCAGTCTTCTCTTGTGCTTTTCCTGGCTCCCAGGGGCAGCCACACCACACCTCCATCACTGCAATTGTCTTACCACACCTTTTAGTTAAGCTGTAAGAGAAAATATTTCTTTGGTGTGCTGTGAAAAGGCCAGCTAAAATTTTCTGAGGCTGTGATACACCATGCACAGATGTAGACAGTTGCAAACCTTTGTAACTGTTAACAATAGCTAACCTTTTCTAGCTCCTACAGATGCACCCGTCAGTGGATTAACTGTTTCCACAATTTTCACAGAAAGCCGACCAAGTTGGTATCAACCGACTTTCTAGAAATCCTGCAACTAGTTGTTAATACAGTGCAGAATTGAACCAACCTTGTCTCACTTCCACACACCACACCACATCTTTGCTCAAGCTTTAGGTGCCCAACAACCAACAAGGGTGACATCCCCAAATTAAAATTCCATAGGTTTATTTTGGGATACAGAAATCTAAGCTTACACCGAAGTCTATGAAGAGGGCTAAGCAGCCACACTTTAGAGAGCTATGCTCCCCATACTGGCTAGTGCTGGTATGCAACGACATCCCAGACTTTCAGAGGAAAGTTGTTGTCACCTGCTCATGAGAACACCATCAAAAAGCTTACTCTCATCTCTGATATGAAAGTCAGGTAGAACTAATGGCTCATTCTCCAGTGACACTGCACAAACATGTAAGAGAAGAATGAAGATTTTCTCTAAGTTTATTGTTGCAATAAGAAAGTTGATGTATGATCATAATAGGTTGTAATTTATTCCTCTTATTTATAGGAGTTTTAAAATTATTCACATCCCAAAGGCAAAATCATTCAATAGTTTTTCTGCTTCGTAGTACAATGTCACATATGTAAAGTGAGAGAAAAATAACAATGAAAAAAATTCTTCTTCCAGAAATTAAATCCTGTGTTTTTGGACTAGCCTCTCCCAACCTACCTTTTTAAAAAAAAAAGATATTTTTTTGTTGAACACAGAGAGCTCTTTATTCTATGTTAAGTTGTAGTAGGAAAAATAACTTGCATGACTGTTTGACCCTACCAAGTAGGTTATTTTAATTGATAGGGAGTTTTGAGCTATGTATTAAAAGTGAGTAGTAGCAAGTAACTGGTCAATTATAGCCTTCAAGCTAAAGAGCACAAAATCCAGTGTGGTTAGTCCAGGCATAGCCCATTCATCAATCTAGAAGTGTCCATTTTCCTCAAAAGCTCACTCTTCATTATGGCTAAAAGAAACAGTCCATGAGCAAAGTTTAAAGCGAGGAAATTTGGAAAAGTTCCCATCTTTTTCTGGATATTTAACTTTGGAGAAGATGTCAAATTCTCTAAGCCTCAGTTTATTAATCAGCTTTCTGTAACTCTAACAAATACTTGAGGGCAGGAGAGATGGATCAGCAGTTAAAGACATTGCTCTCTCTCTCTCACACACACACACACATTATATATATATAACATATTTTATATGTAACATGTATATATATGAATTTTTTAATATTTGAGAAAATCAACCAACAAAGATAGGCTTATTTTGACTCATTATTGTGGAGATTCCAGTCCATGGTTAGCTGACCCCTTGCTTTTCAACAAATGTTGAGGTAGTACATCATGGCAGGAGCATGACATTGAGAAAAGACATTCATGTAATGCATAGGGAACCAAAAGGGAAGCAGAAGGTACCCACATTCTACTATCACTTTCAAGGGCACATTCCCAATGACCTACAGTACCTCCCTCTAGTCCCCACCTCCTAAAGGTTCCACCACTTCCTAATGATGGAACTATAGGGACAAGGCCTTTAACACATAGGTCTTTGGATAATTATAGCACTTATGTAAGAAAGGAAACTGTTGCAGTTACCTTCTCATTGCTGGGACAAAACATCCAATCACAAGCAGTTTGTGAAAGTAAAAGGTTTGTCTCAGGCTTGCCATCTCCAGAGGAAGTTTCATCATGGCACGGAAAGCATGGCAGAGCAGAGATTGGGCATCATATCTTGTCACATCAGCTGAGAAGAATCACAGTGAGCTAGCTCTGAACATCCTAATAAACCTTAAGGTCTGCTCTCCAGTGACACACCTCCCCCAGCAAGGCCCCACCTCCCAAAGACTCCCACCAGCTGGGAACCAAACCATCACCGAAACTACACCATTGACTCAGGAGATTATAATGAAGACTAAAATTAAACGATAGGTTCTTCTTCCGGCCAATCATCTGACTAAACTCTTGTCTGTGAGATTAGACAGCAACATGGCATAGTTAGTCCTCAGTTACTATTATTCTTAATGCATGGCTTTGTAGAGTTACATCTGGCTGTTGCAGGAAACTTTTTCCCTGGGAAGAGGCAAACAGCTGTCTATTCACCCTCATGAGGGCCCAGACGACAGGCTAAAGCATGACTGCACCAAAACCAGTTTTGGTGAACCAATGAGTTTATTGGGATAACTTACATATCAGGGTGAGAGGGTTGCTTACAGGAGCATAGGTGACTCAAAGACAGCTGCATAACTGGAAAATGCACCCCAGCATAGGTGGCAAGTCACAGAAGCTGCATCTCTGGAGCTCACTGAACGACTTGCAGGCAGCTCAGCAGGTCCCAGAGTCTCTCCCCAAGCAGTTGTTTACCCTTTCTATAACCTTAGGGAGGAGTCTTGCACCCTTTGTCCAAGACTTGTTAACCACATTAGTCTCCTGAGCCTCCCTCCTCTCACAAAGAGGGAATGTTTCAATTGCTACACAACACTGATCAAAATATGCCCCTCAACAATTGTTGCCACTATAACATTGGGGAGTGTTCATGTGGTCTTTTAAGTTTTGACTTTCCCTCATTTGATCTACTGAGTGTCCTGAGCCTCCCTCCTCCCTTCAAGAGGGAATGTTTCAATTTGGAGGGATTTGCTATACAACAATTAAGTAAGACCCAATCTCATTCACAGCAATTCCATACTCATAAAAGAGGTACTGCTTATTACTACATAAGATTTTGTCCACTAAACTGATTGCACGTTAGGCAAGTGACTTCAACATAAGGTGAGGGATATATGGCAATTTTGGATTTATGTAGACTTAAAACACACCCACCATGGCTCAGGGAATTTTGCAGAAGAGGGGCAGAAAGATTATAAGAGCCACATCATGCCCAGAGGCATCCCCCAAAACTGATTTCTGCTCCCACAATGCATAACACAAAGCCCCACGGGGAAATCCTGCAACCCCGTTGAGGAGGGTAGAGACAAGGAAAAAGAGAGTACCAACACATGATTTATCCATACAAAATATTGTTGTAATAATAATAACTTTTTAAAAGAAATAAAAGAGTCGAAAATGCCAGCACCTCTACTCTAGAGACCCTCTCAGTTTTCAGATAATGTGAAGGGAGCAGAAGGCAGATGACCAGATAGAGAGATGGGTCGTGTGATGCACTACCGGCTCACAGTTTGATTAAAATCATAGTAAATACAAATGCATCAGCTCTATGGATTTCATACTACTTCTCAAGTGTAGTTGATTTTTAATCGATAAAGATCATAAAAGCATTTCTTTGAGGAACTTTTTTCACTAAAAATTTATAAAACCATTGATGTTGTATGACCATCTCTTCTAGTGGTAAAGTAACTTGCCCAACTCACATTGCTGTCTGGGATCTGGAAGCAGGATGTGGGCTTCCTAACTAGCTCTTTTTTTCAACTCCAGCATTTGGAAAGCTTGCATGTATACATAGGCATAAAGTAGCTCAAGGGTGAGGCAGTAAGGGATTCAGCTGAACATGCTGCATGAAAGATAGCTTTGACCTCTGTACTCTTTATTTTCTACTAGCATGGGAATCATCAAAGAGTGTTTTTAAAGAGATTTAAAATAATCCTATGTCCTGAATTATATTTTCTTTCTCAATGGGAAACTGAACATTCATTGAAGAAGTTACAAGGCAATCATTTTTATTAAAGTAATTTGGTAGAAGGAGATTTGGTTTCCAAAACGTATGCATACCTGGCTTTTTTTTTGAGCCCCCTTGAATGAGTTTAATGCACTCCAAAAATCACAAATCGTATATTAACTTGACTTCCCGTTTAACATGAGAGAAAAGTTTGATAAGCTGGGAGAACAGGGGAGGTTTGGTGGAAAGAGGAGCGCGAAGTTAGTAGCAGTCAAGCATCACTTTCTCATTTTAAAAGACTGAAATAAATTTCCTGAACTGAAATGAGTTTGATTCATGATCAAATTTTTGGATGAACCACTAATCTCAGTGCAGCAGGGAATTAAAACAAAGTTGTGTTGTTTTAGCTGAAGTCCATTATATTCATCAGTCTGCAGATCTACACCACTGCCAAGCCCGCAAAATTTGCCGAGACTAGAATTAGAAAGATAAAACCTATATTCTCAACACGACCATTATCAACCCTTCCCATTCACACCATCCCATTAGCTGTGAAGTAGCAAATGAGGGAGGCAGGCTGGGATCAAGCCATTTCTCCCAAAGGTTCATCTCATCTTCAAAGATGAAGCCGGTTGAAATATAACAGGACGTCTCCAGGTGCTGACATGAGGTGCTGTCTTGTGCCTTAAAGCCTGTCTGAAGCACACTGGCTTAGCTTGCTTGTTTTTCTGATCTAAAAAGGGTGCCAGGGAGCAGATCTGCAGTGTACATTTTCATCTGTAACTTATCTAAACTGGTGGTACATCTTTTAGTGTCCTGTCAGAAGAAATGGCCATTTTGATAGCTTTGTACCTTGGGAAGTGAATATTGATTATTGTGATACTTGAAACATTGAATTATAGCTTCCGAAATGATGTTTGAGATATTTTAATTACCACTTCTCTTACTATACTCGATAGACGCTGAGGGCGCCACTAAAGTGGCTGGCGATGCTATGAAGGCATTTCTGCCCTGACTAGACAGGAAACACCAGGCACAGTCAAGTGGGGCCACAGGGAATGCTTTAAGAGTGGTTACTTGCAGAGGTGTGGAGAGAGGGTATTGATCAGGGGACCAGGAACCAGATGCTGTACAGGAAGCAGGGACTCTGCAGGAGGAGCACCTGTGCCATGTGGTCTCCACAAGTCTGGGTCTTTACCCAGCTGTCCCAGATGACTCTGTAAGATGATTTTTGCATCCAAGAACCAATATTTACATTTTTAATTTTTTTTGGTTATTATTTATTTATTTATTTATTTTTGGAGCGACAGACAGAGAGAGAAAGAGGCAGAGAGAGAGAAAGAGAGAGAGAGAGAGAGAATGGGTGTGTCAGGGCCTCCAGCCACTGCAAACGAACTCTAGATGCATGCGCCCCCTTGTGCATCTGGCTAACGTGGGTCCTGGGGAATCGAGCCTCGAACCGAGGTCCTTAGGCTTCACAGGCAAGCTTAACCACTAAGCCATCTCTCCAGCCCCAATATTTTCATTTCTGGCCCAGCACCTGCATGAGGAATAGCACACTACAGTTTCTATCAGAGCCTCAGCACCAAAAGCCACTCGTCCATCCTGCACTGGCTTCAGAGAATCCCTTCTACACACTACCTGCATGGGCAAGGATTGAGTTTCCTTTGGTGGGGTGTTCTATTCAGGTAGGAGCAGTAGGCATGTCCTTGTACAGAGAACCATGGCAAGAGAGCCATGTAAGGTGCCACCCTTTGCTTCCCACAAGGGGACAGCAGTCCTGAGGGACCCTGAAACACCTGACAGACAGGTAGACACCCTGTCCACAGGTCACTGTCAAGATGGGGAGGCAGCTTCCTGTCTGAATGACATAAGATATTGCTGGAGGAGGTTTATTGCGGGGGACAGGCTTATGGGTATTATAGCTAGTTCCCCCTTTCCTGTGTTTTGCACACTCTCCTACTGTTGTTGTACACTTGATGTTGACAAACAGGTGATGTCAAAACTCTGCTCATGCCATTCTTTCCCTTGCTATCATGGTATGTCCCCTCGAGTCTGTAAGCCAGAATAAACCCTTTCTTCCCACAAGCTGCTTTGGTAGGTTGTTTTGTGCCAACAATGATAAGGTAACTGCAACAGGCAATGAAAGACCATCAATGACTTCAGAAAGTCTCCACAATGGTCAGGGATGGTTTAGTCACATAAGGAAATAAGCACACAAGAGGCCTTCCCTCTTCCCCTTAAAATGAACAAAACAGTATTGCAGACAAGCGGAGCTGGGGGCAGCCTGCTCACACCATGTTTGCTGTCTGTCCCCAAGACATCAGATGTCTTAGAAATGCTATCTGACAGCCCTGTCTTCCAGAGGAAAAGCAGGATAGCATCATTTTATCCAAGTATGTGGAGCCATAAGAAGCCATGTACTGGTACTGAGGAGACCACTGTCAGGCACTGAAAAAGCTATGCCACTGCAGGTTTTAGGGAAACCTGGGTCTATACTTTTATCATGTATCTCAAAATAACCAGAAAAGTCCAAAGATTCTTAAACTGAAGGTTCTGTTATTGTGATTTGTTTGTTTCATATTGGGGATTAAGCCAAGGGTCCCTGCATGATACACAAGTGTTCTACCACTGATTTATATCCTCGGCTCCTAAAAGTTTCTTATTTTGTTTCTTTTTGTTGTTGTTGTTTTGTTTTTGTTTTTCGAGGTATGGTCTCACTCTAGCCCAGGCTGATTTGGAATTCACAATATAGTCTCAGGCTGGCTTTGAACTCACAGTGATCCTCCTACCTCTGCCCCCCAAGTACTAGGATTAAAGGCATGTGCAACTATGCTCAGCCTCTAAAGATTTTTAACACAGAAAAGATACATGTTTGAAGAGATGGAAATACTAGTAACTCTGGCTTGGTCATTCATTATCATATGTAGGTATTAAATCTATACCCTATAAATGTGCAAATACTATGCATTAACTAAAAGCTAAAAATAAAGGCTAGAGAAATGGCTCAGCAGTTAAGGCATTTGCCTGCAATGCCTAAAAACCTGGGTTCGATTCCCCAGGGCCCACATAAAGCCAGATGCTCAGAGTGGCACATGCATCTAGAGTTCATTTGCAGTGGCAAGAGGGTCCTGGTTCACCCATTAGCTCTGTGTCTCCCTTTCATTCTCATATTCTCTCTCTTTCTCTCTCTCCCCTTGCAAAGGAATAAATGAAATTTGAAAAACTAAAAACAACAAAAGTATATGTTTTTGAAAGGCGTGCAGGATGCCTATGCAGGACTAGAGACAGGAGAGCGCATGTGTGCATACAAAGGAAACCACTGTCTACTTGCGGGGTCAGCCTGCAGCACGTTAACAGAGCAGGGAAAACCAGAGGGCAGGTGACTGAAAGGTGACGAGTATGTAATCCCGCATAAGTAAGTTTCAGAACTGATCTTCTGAACCCATAACCAAAGGTTCTAGTGATTGAGAACAAGTAGAATATCTTTTAACCGTATCCTTGTTTCAAGACCATTTGGATTACAGTAAAAAGTAAAAACAGGACTGGAGGGATGGCTTAGCAGTTAAGGCACTTGCCTGCAAAGCCAAAGGACCCAGGTTCGATTCCCCAGGACCCACATTAGCCAGATGCACAAGGAGGTGAACGCATTTGGAGTTTGTTTGCAGTGGCTGGAGGCCCTGGCGTGCCCATTCTCTCACTCTTTCTCCCTCTTTCTCTGTCAAGTAAATAAATAAATAAATAAAATATTTTTTAAAGTAAAACGTGTATTTTTTGCATGTGTCTATGGTGTGTGAACACGCACGTGCCCTTGCAGCACCCCACGCACTTGTCTGCAGCAGGGCGTGCTCACCTGTGGTGGCTGGGGCAGGAAGCTGGGGGTCCCACTCCATTACTCTTCCATCTTTCCTTATTTGAACCAACGTCTCTTATTGATTCCAGAGACTTCTCTTTTATTTTTAGGAGCTCTGGTGATTCTTCGGTTTCTACTCCCTTACAGAACTGGGGTTACCGGCGCATGTGGCCACACCCAGCTGTTTATGTGGGCCATAGGGATGGAGCCCAAAAGTCTCTCAGGCCTCTTCAAGGCCCTCATGCTTACACAGGAAGTACTCAAACGCTGAGCCATCTCTCCAGCCCTTAAAACCAGATTTCTTTTCAGTGTAGTCCAACTCCTGGAAGAAAGATGCTATTCTTGACCTATTTTCAACATTTATTGCTACTCTAGGGCAGGTTCATTTCTAAGTTATTGAACTTATTTCTTTTGTACAGTTCATTGAAATTAAGAAATGCTGTAAGGGAGGCAATTCCTCTCAGAACAAGGAAATGAAGGTGTTCTTTTACTGTTATTGTCATTGTCACTGTGGTTCATTCCAGACCATCAATGACATTGAAGAACTAATAGAAAACTCGGACACTGTTCTCTGGAATACTTCATTTGTTTTCACATATGAAACATGATGTGCCAAAAGTGCTAAAGCCAAAAAATATAAAAGGAAAGAAAACTAAACACTGGTTGGAAAAGTGAAGAATCTTCTTTCCTATACAACTATGGAAGAAAATGTTGTCCCTTATTGCTCGGGAGAGATTGCAGATGGTGGTACAAGAGAGAAAATCAGAAGTAATGGCCACCTTGAGGAAATGGAGCCCAGCAAGGAGAATGCTGTAAGAAAGATCTAGAGGCAGGCTGGAGAGATGGCTTAGTGGTTAAGGCGCTTGCCTGTGAAGCCTAAGGACCCATGTTCGACTCTCCAGATCCCACATAAGCTAGATGCACAAACGTGAAGCAAGCACAAGGTTGCACATGCCCACTAGGTAAAACAAGCATCCGGACTTCGATCACAGTGGCTGAGGCCCTGATACACTAATTCTCTCTGTGTTTCTCTAAAAGAAAGATGTAGATGCTTGAAGGACCCTGGCTTTGATGGAGAAGAGGAGCAAGGTAGATTGTTTGTTCATTTTTGTTTTAACAAGTAGTCAGTCAGGGACAGGAGACCATGGATGCCAACTTATCATTGACAGGCTAGAAAATGGCCACACAGAGCCACTTTCCAGTCTTTGACCTTGAAAAGCTTTCATAGGCTTTCCCCATACCTGAACTTCCACACTCTCCCTCCCCTCCACCAGGTTCATCAACCCCTTCTAAGTTGGCACACCTTTTCTGCATGCCCACCAACCCATCAAGATCTCTGCCATGCGCTTAAACATAACCATGAGACACATCCTGCCTAATGATGTGCCTATTAATTTACATTTACAAGGTCACAAAGAATCCCAAATAAGGCTGCAATAGGACCCCCTCCCAGATAC
Organism: Dipus sagitta; assembly: GCA_036346955.1. Lineage (NCBI taxonomy): Eukaryota > Metazoa > Chordata > Mammalia > Rodentia > Dipodidae > Dipus > Dipus sagitta. The sequence continues at coordinate 31,252,362 of CM070771.1, forward strand.
GCAGCTTGGGAGCTTCACTTTTCTTCTCTTACCTATATTCTCTCTTAAAATAAACCTTTAATGATTTTACCCTTCATGCCTGTTTTGCAGTTCTTTGCTAAGCATGGCTAAGGATTTGGGTTGGAGTTCTAATCTCACTAACGGCTAAAGTCCTATATCAGCTTCATAAGATCAAATGAGTGCTCCCTGGAGGGATGCACAAGGACATATGCCAGTGTCCCCACTGTGCTAGAAAGGTAAAAAGGCACACTCCACTGTGGTGACATGGGGAGTGTGAGAAGGGATGACAAGCATCCGAGAGGAATAGTGGTGAAGCCTGGATACCCTTAGAGAAGCCGTTAGGGAAGTGGAGACAAGGAGTTACCCAGAACACAGGGGCTACAGGAAGTGAGCAGGAGGCTGCACAAAGGAGCTGGTGTGCAATCAAGATGCCAGAGCCCATGACATCACCGGAAGTGAGGCTCCTTGGTACTGTCATAAACACTAGGATGGGCTTAAAGGGAAACTTCTGACCCTGAATGGTGGCCAGCCTGACAGAGCTTTCAGGACCATCAAGTAGTAAGAGAGACAAGGAGTGAACTGAGGCTAAAACTTTCATGTCCTTTTTCCAGGGTAGAGCTGCTAGAGAGGATGTTTAAATCAAACCCCTTAAATCTGTTTCAAATAGCTGTTTAAATGAGGGTATTAACTCAAGTACCCTCTAAGCAACTAGGCCTATTTCAAATATCCTACAAGTTACAAGTCATCCTGGCTGGCCAATAGAACTTCTGTGATCATGGAGAGATGGAATGTTGCAGGTTCAGAGCCAAATTATCTAGGGCTGTCTTTATCTTTAGGCCCCTTAATAACCATTTCCTGCCCACCTCTGTGTCTGGCCTGACATCCTTGTGACTATCAGCTGATAAGGATTGGATTCCCTTTTGTAATGTGCTAACAGGCCACCGGCTTCCACTAACCCAAAGGCCTTAGCATCATCAGATGACAGCTGAAACCTTGCAGAGATGTCCCTGCTTTGTGGTAACCTGCGTACCTGATGTTTCCACCAATGCATTTGCAAAGTGTGCAGGTTTATAACTCTCTGGTTTTGTAACTATAAGAAATTGTTAACGTATTGGAACATGGAATTTGAGGTAACCAAAATCCCCTGGCCATGGTCACTCTATGTTTGGCTCCAGGATAAACTATCTCCTATTCCCTTTGAGAAGAAAGCTGTGTGTTTTGTGTCGACAATGGGAAGGCATCATGAGTGTCCTCCAAAGCAAGGCTTTCTTGGCTCCAGGCCTAGACAGACTGTTCACTGAGCACTTTCTCAGTACCTTCCATATTGAAGGAACAGAAGGACCAACAGGACCTTCTGTGTGTCATGGTGCTCATTTGGTAAAAGATCTAAAACTCAAATTACCATTTGTGGGCTAGGGATTAGCTCCATGGTAGAGCACTGGCTTAGAATCCACAAGGCATAGGTTCCAGTCCCAGCTCTGTAGGAAGAAATGCACTAATAGAATTCTGATTCTTTTTTTAAAATATGTATGTATTCATTGATTTAGAAGCAAAGAGAGAGAGAGAATGGGCATATAGGGCTTCTTGCCACTGCAAACTGACTACAGATGCAAGTGCCACTTTGTGCATCTGGCTTTACATGGATGTCAGGGTATTGAACCCAGGCCCTCAGGCTTTGCAAGCAAGCACCTTTAATGGCTGAGCTATCTCTCATCCCCGGATGCTGATTCTTTAAGAGCAGAGGCACTGGGCATCTTGTTCCTACCAAGATCTCAGGACTTGAGACCATTTATTGACTGATTGGCCTATGATAGATGAGTAAGAACTTACCTGGCCAATAAAAACACTTTCATCTGGTGCTTTCTGAGCTCTTTAAAACACATCAAAGAATTTAGAACTGGAATTCATACAACACTGGGTAGGAGCCTGTGATAAATAGTTGTGATTATTACCACTAGCTATAGGAGGTAAATGGGTTCATTTACATTATGGTAAATAATCACATTTGATCAGACCAGCAAAGAAAAATAACATAAAGTGTACAATTTTATATCTTGCCCCTGCCCATCTGTTGGGAAGGGAAATAAAATATGACGGTGTTATTTTGCTGGCTTAAGTAAATACTCAAAACCGCACATATGCCAAGTCTTTACTCAAAGTAAGTCCTTGATGGGAGGAATACATTTCCAAAAGGAATGACTTGTTACAAGAAGTTTAGACTATATATCCCTGATGCCCTCATACATCTCCATTAAGTTAATTTTCTTCCAATTAAACACTAAATGTGACACACTGACAGTTCCCTGTGGCCTTTATTCTTTCACCCAGACATTGTAATGATAGCCTTTAATCTTCCTTACTTGGTCAAGGTTTCTCACATTGACAGAATGTATAACAGAGAGTTATTGACACTATGCGACATCACAGTCATCTGGCATTGGGCACATTCATGCACAATGAGGATTGATTCTTGGTGGTGATTTTCAACAATCTGTACAGCATAAAAATTGATAACATTTGTAGGAAAAGGAAACTGGTAAATTATTTCACTCATAAACAGCAAACTTTTGACCTTCTGCTAACTTCTTTTTTTTTTTTTTTTTCAAAAATAACAGCAGTTCTGTCCACTTTGGTAGAAAGTGATTGGAAAGGTCTCATTTTTTAACGGAAAAACTACTTTTCAAGAACTATAATTCTGTGCGTCTCTGGGGGAACTTGGAGTCAGAAGCCAGAAGCAAAGGAAATCTCCAAGTTCAGGGGGAAATCTGGCAGTGGGCCCTCCTCGGAAGGCTAACTGGTGCCTTCACGGCCCTGTGCTCAGGGGTTAAATAGGAACTCTGGAGCCTCCTGGACAGGAATCCCTGAGGGGATTGGAGTTTCTTCTCCAGTCAACCCTCGTGGGGAAACAGAGAAGTGGGGCGAGCTCCACAATTGCTGGGGAATGATTCTATCATGTTACCAAAGGGGAACAAAAGTCAAACCAAACCACAAAGGAGAACAGAAGTCATGCTGGACAGTTACATTACATTACATTTGTAACGTTACATTTACAAATGTAGCCATTTGACCATACCAAGGGCTCGATGTCATCTGAGAGAAGAGGGAAATGCATAATGAAAAATAAAGGGACTCCACATTTTGTTTTTTGTTATGGTTTGAATGAAAATGTCCCCCACAGGCTCATATGTTCACACACGTGGTTCCCAGCTGGTAGCATTGTTCGGGAAAGTTACAGAACCTTTAGGAGGTGGCGCCTTGCTGGAGGAAGTGGGTCACTGATAGCCTGTCTTGAGGTTTTATAGCCCAGTCCCACTTCCTGTTTGCCCTCACTTCCTGACTGGCAGTGTGACCAGCCAGCAGAAGCTTTCCCCACCATGGTGGAATGTGTTGTTTCAAAACTGTAAACCAGAATAAACCTTCTCAGCCTAAGTTGCTTTCTATCAGATACTTGGTCATAGCAACATGCAAAGTAGCTGATACAGTCTAGCATTTAAATATTTTTTTTATTCATTTATTTCAGAGTGGGGTGGAGAGAGTGAATATGAGTGCACCAGGGCCTCTTGCCACTGCAAATGAACTCTGGATATATGGGCCACTTTGTGCAGCTGGCTTTATGTGGGTACTGGGTAACAGAACCCAGGGCATCAGGCTTTGCAAGCAAGTGCCTTTAACCACTGAGCAATCTCCCCAGCTCAGTTTGTTTGTCTTGTTTAGTCAGTTAGCTGGTGTTTTGGAGACAAGGTTTCGCTCTGTAGGTTGCCTCTTTGCTTTATTCACAGTGGCCTTTGCTGTACAAAATCATTGTAATTTCATGAGGTCCCAGTGGTTGATCTGTGGTTTTTTTGCCTGAGCAATTGAGCATGTGCCCCCTTGTGCATCTGGCTTATGTGGGTCCTGGAGAGTCAAACTGGGATCCTTTGGCTTTGCAGGCAAATACCTTAACTGCTAAGCCATCTCTCCAGCCCTATCGTTCTATTTTTTGAGTTCTTTGTATATTCTGGATATTAATCCCCTGCCATTCTGTAGGTTTTCTCTTTGCTCTATTTACAGTGTCCTTTGCTGTTCAAAAGCTTTGTAATTTTATGAGATCACAGTGGTTGATTAGTGGTTTTATTTTCTGAGAAATTGTGGTTATATTCAGAAAGTCATTAGCTATGCCACTATGTTGAAGGGTTTCTCCTACCTTTTTCTCTAGCAATTTTCGAGTTTCATGTCTGATATTAAGGTCCCTGATAGACTTGGATTTGATTCTTGTGCATGGAGAAAGACAAGGATCTATTTTCATCTTTCTACATATAGATATCCAGATTTACCAACACCACTTGGTGAAGAGGCTGTCTTTTCTCCAATGAATATTTTTGTCAAAAACCAGATGGCTGTAGCTGCCTGGATTAACATCTGGATCCTCTATTCTGTTCCACTGATATACATGTCTGTCTTTGTGCTAATACCATGCTGATGTTGTTACGATGACTTTGTAATATAGTTTAAAATCAGGTATGGTGATACCACCTGCTTTATTTTTGTTGCTCAAAATAGTTTTGGCTATTCAAGGTTTTTGTGCTTCTAAATGAATTTTAGGATTGTTTTTTTCTATTTCTGTGAAGAATGCCATTGGAATTTTAATAGGGATTGTATTAAATGTGTAGATTGCTTTTGGTAAAATTAACATTTTCATAATATTGATTATTCCAATCCAAGGACATGGATTGTCTTTCCATTTCCTTGTATCTTCTGTAATTTCTTGCTTGAGTGTTTTAAAGTTCTCATTGTAGAGCTCCTTCACCTCCTTAGTTAAGTTTATTCCAAGGTACTTTATTTATTTTTTTGAGGAAATTGTGAATGGGAGAAATGCCCTGATTTCATTCTCCACACATTTGTTGTTAGTATATAGGAAGCCTACTGATTTCTGTGTATCTATTTTGCATCCTGCTATGTTGCTAAAAGTGCTTATCAGCTCTAACAGTAGTATATATTCTTCAACAGCTCTCTTAGTTAGTTATCCTAACATCCTAAATCTGATGCTTTTTTTTTTTTCAAAGTAGGGTCTCACTCTAGCTCAGGCTGACCTGGAATTCACTATGTAGTCTCAGGGTGGCCTCAAACTCATGGCGATCCTCCTACTTCTGCCTCCTGAGTGCTGGGATTAAAGGCGTGCACCACCGTGCCCGGCTAAATCTGATACTTTTTAGGTATCATCATAACACAAGTGGAATTTTCTATACCCAACCTCATATGATGAGTTACAATCAGAACATGGGGATATACTTCCTACTGCTAGCCAAGCTCCTGCAAACTCCCCTGCTCTTGGGATAGTTCTCCCTTAGGAGAATATGGAGAATATTACTACTGATAACAAGAAGAAGAAAAAAAACACAGCTCTCACCTCAAAGGGGATAAGAGACAGTTTATTCTGGAGCCAACTATAAGTGACCCTATGGCCCAGGAACACAGATCCAGGTTACCCCAAAATTCCATGTTCCAACATGTTAACAATTTCAGAAAGTTTGTATTGTTACAGAACAAAGAAGGTCATACAACAAGGCACTTTTCAAATATATTGCTGGAGACAGGTAGGCAGGCATAACAAAGTGGAGAAATCTCAGGCCTCAGATGCAATCTCATGGCATTTTTAACTTTCAAGTCAATGAATGTTAGGGGCTCTACATTCCAAAAAGAAATTGACTGTCAATAGTTAAAATCATTAAATTTCAATTTTTATTACATCTTTAATACCATATGATTGTTGTTGTCATATGATTTTGTGTCCTCTTAAAATAAATATTATAAACATTTCACCATATCAATAAAGTTTGCTCACAACAAAAACACCAAACACACTAGAACAATGTTTAAAATGACCTTCAGGATGTGTGTTTAAGTTGTACACTATGTTGTAAATGAATTTCACGTTAAGAGTTAGGTCCAAAGACATCTCATTATCTATAGGCAAATATTTCAAAATCTGAAGACACTCCAGCATGCCTTTGCTTCTTAAAACAATCAGATATAACTCCTAACTGTTGCTTCTCTACTACAAATGAAAGATACCTTAGTGCTTGAATAAAATTAGGAATTTTTATAAAAAAATGTTTGCTCACACTTTTACCGAAAGACTATTCTACAAACGTCTAGCTGTTGCATGTAAATCCGTGTGAATTCTCCTGCTTCACATGTCCCTCCTGTGCCAGCTCGCACACCACGCTGTTCCTGTCACCCTGTGAGCCTGCCTCTCTGTGTGCTCCTTCCTCAAAGACCCCACAGCCATGCAATGCTCTGTGTAGCTTTCTACTCTGTGTACCCCTACCCCACCCACTATACCTCTGGGTCACATGTGAACATCCTACACTACCACTCCATATGCTCATCCCCCACACATGTCTCCATACCACCTCATGCGTACCAGTGGAACCCTCTCAGTCCGCTTGCACTTCCCCTGCCTGTGCTGCCACTACTGTGTGTGAATCAGGCGTTTTCCACTGGTGAAATATCTCCAGATGGGTAAATTTCAATGTACAATCAATAATACAAAAAAAAAGGCAACATGACTCCTCCAAGAATGGCCATTCCCATGATAAAGGCCTCTCATGAGAGCTACTAAGAAGAAATTTCAAAGAAAGAATTCAAAAGTATGATTATGATAAATATGGGCAAAGAACTTGAAGAGGACATGAATAAATGCCTGAATGAACTTCAAGAGAACACAAACAGCTAAATGAAATGAAAAAATTGAACCAGGATATGAGAATGGAATTCAAAAAAGAAAAGAAATACCAAACTACAATGAAAAAAATTCAACAAGGCAGGACAGATGGCATAATGGTTAAGGCACTTGCCTGCGAAGTCTAAAGACCCAGGTTTTATTTCCCAGGATCCATGTAAGCCAGATGCACAAGGTGACACATGCATCTGGAATTCATTTACAGTGGCTGGATGCCCTGATTTGCCCATTCTGTTTCTCTCTATCTGCCTCCTCCTATCTCTCTCTCTCAAACAAATCAATGTGAATAATTTTTTTTAAACATGCAACAAATGTGTGTAAGTTTGTATTCACTGTCAACTTCAAAGGACTTAGTTACCTATGAGCAATTATGCACACAAGGTTGGCCCCTGTGCATATATGTGGGGATTATCTTAATTAACGTGGAAGCCCCCCCCCCCTCTTAACTTGAGGTGGAACCATTCCATGGGCCAGAGTCCTGGGCTATGTTAAAAAGGAGAGATCAGGCTGAGAAGTGGTCTTCATTGCACTGTGCTTCCTCACTGCGCTGAATGAGACCAGCTGCCTCAAGCTCCTGCCAACATGGACTCTATAACCTGTAACTGTAAGCTTAAAAAAAAAAAGAAATTTCCATCTTTAAACTTATTTTTGCCAAGTATTTGTCCCAAGAAAAAGTCAAAGGAAAAGTTCCGCAGAAAGCCTCACTGATGTAGAGACTAACTATGTGGAGGGCAGACTATCAGGGCTCAAGGACAAGGTAGAGGAAATAGATCAGGTAGCCAACATCACTGTTGCAACAGTGGCATGAAAGTTAAGGGAGCAACTAACTGTTCTATGATTGAACTTTAGACCTGTTCCACAGGATGGAAATTATGCCTGGTATTCTAACTTTGGCCAAAATCCTGTGGCTAGTAGTAGAAGCCCTTGGAGTAAACCAACTACTGTGACTCTGCTAAACAAAGTACATGCCAAATTGTCTTTGAAATATCTCTGTTTGTTCCCAGAGATTGGTACTGCCTCCACCCTCAAACACAGAAATCCCTTTCCACAAAGGGTAGAGGTTAATGCAGAGATGTGTAGCTGACAAACTTTACCAAGAACAGGTGACTAGTGTGGGATTATCCCTAAACATGACATCTAAAGAATGCCTCCTCAAAGGCTCATGGAATCTTGCAGAAGAGGAGACAGAAAGAATGTAAGAGCAGGAGTTGGGGAAGGGGGGTGCTGCAGAATGCTGTCTTCTTGACAGTACGTGGCTGCTACGCTCATGAACTCACAGCAGATATAGTCTCTTGTTCAAGAGGTAGCCTGTCGATAGCTCAGCATGGATGAGGAAGGGGCTCGTGAGACCCTGTACCTCCCAGAGTAGCTGGTGGAAGCTGATTATTGCTTGGAGAGGGAAAGTCATGTCCTTCAGGGGTGTAGCCACTACTGGGTGACCACCTTCCAGCAAACAAGCTCCCATCCACGACCATGCAAGTGACTCTATTTTAACTTAGTGAGTTAGGAAAGGACGGGATGAAAATAGGGTGAGGATTAAATGGGAAGAAGGCTTCAGCAGGAGGAGGAGGAGAAAATGTAAGTGGGGTGGGAAAATGATATCAAAATGTATAATATGCATGTATAAAAATGTCAAAATTTCAAAAGATTTGAAAACAAGCAATAAAATTAGTAGTCAAGGACATTTAATGTCACCATGAGTGCAGTCTAGATGCTTAAGAAGGTATTAGAAAGTAGCAACATGTTGAGGAGACACTATAAGTAAGTTTGGGAGCTGTGCTAAGGAGATAATCTTTGGTCTCAGAATTCTATGCATTAGCAGAACCTTCTAATGTGTTCTACCTAGAATCATGCTCTTCCCACATCCTCACCGTGTTTCCAGACTCACAGCTAGTCACTGGCAGTACCGAGGCAGAGCCTGGGCACCCTTCTCCAGGTTTGATGTTTTCCCCACTGTAGATTCTGTCTGCTTTGGAAGCTTCAGAACACCTTTGAGTAAAACTAAACTTTTGTTAGTTATCATCAGCCAAGACTTTACACTTGTTAATGTACACTAGGCACAGCTGTAAAGCGTGTGGATACTCTCCCAGCAATGACATTCATAGTAGTAGTGTTAATTTCACCTGAAATCTGAGGGGTGAAAAGGGAAAGAAAAGAACAATCCAGTAGGAGCAAGGAAGTAAGGATGCATTCTTCAGTGCACAGAGTGGGCAAGCTACTGCCATGACAACATATTCCATATCTGTAAGGCTACTTCCTGTTTCCCCCAAACATTAAGAAAAATCTATGCAGCATCACAATTGGAAACAAAGTAAATAGAAGCCAGCAAAGCAGGTCCTCTGTGGCACGAGATCACCAAGAATATTGAGCCATACAGCACTGCAAGGCCTCAATCTTGAGTCTCCCGGCCATCACTTGCTTCTGTCACTCACAAGTAAATACACAGACTCACAGACATGTCCATGCTGAGGCGTGGAGTCAAGGGAGTTGATAACAAACAGAGGCAGGAAAATGAATGACTTACTCTTACACCTGCTTTCATTTCTCCCACAATTGTTGCAGTTTGTAATTAAGCCCATAGCTGGTGGCAATTTGGGAGGTGGAGCCTTGCTGGAGGAGATGTGGTGCTGGGATTCGGGGGTGCTATCGCCAAGCTGTCCCTTTGCCAGAGCCCAGCTCACTCATGCTGCCACCACTCAGCTTCTGCGGCACGATGTGATGCCCACCTTCTGCTCTGTTGTGCCATGATTAAACTTCCTCTCAGACTTCAAGCTGAAATAAACCCTTTCTCCCCTCGGCAGCTTTTGATTAGGTGTTTTGTCCCAGCAATGAAAGGGTAACTGAAACATGCATTAATCTATTTGATCCTCACCAATGTTTATAAAGCAGCCCCAGGAAGACCATGCCCAGGTGGCTAATGTGGAACATGACAGACTAGGGAGATGTAGCAGCCCTGTGGGGAACAAAGCAGCCCCATTCTGATTCATGACTGTTCCACTGGACCCTGGACCAGTGAGACCATCTGAGCTCATCTTTGCAGGGTGTTAGAGTCCTGAGACGGAAATGCTGTCATTGTCAGGGATAGTATTGGGGTTCAGTGCTAAGTATTATTTATGAAATTGGATGATAACACCATAAATAAACTGTCAGGGCAAAGATAAAGACAAAAGGTCAGAAATGAAGAAGAAGAGAGTATATAAACCATTGTGGCTACTTGTTTATGATGCATTAGCAGTGGCCATCAATACAGTAGGCATACTTTTAACTGAAACGGCAACTACATTAACTGAGTTCCGTGAACCACTTTGATGGGCATGAATAATGTTTTCAGTTAACAACATAAGGGTCTCCATTAGTGGAAGCATCTCCAAGCTGGTGAGGCCTGGAGTCTTTCACAGGTACAATAAAGCCCTGAATAATTAACACGACATAGACTGCCCTTTCCTTCAACATCTCCTCTCGAAAAAGTCCATAAATCTCATCAATAAAAGTGTCTGATTTTTGTAAAGCCTGGATCTATGTTTAGGTATTTGTGTTTCTTGCAGTGAATGTGCTGTAGCAGGAACAAATTGATAATGGCCTGTTTTATAATGTCATAGACAGGTGACAAATGGATCCAAAGGCAGCTGTCCTTCAATGCCTTTTCCTTATTGGCTTTCTAATATCATCATATGTTATATGTATTTTTGGATGCATGAATGTTTTCTTATCTGGAAGGCAAGTGTTAGGTGTAAGAGATTAACTTTGGAAAAGTCTTTTTAACAAATGAAGAAGTCTTTCATTTTTGCAGCTAAATTTTAAATTGAGAAAATTAAGGCAGAAAATATGCATGTGCAAAGTATACAAAAATCTCCTGATCTAGAGGCCACTGGTTAAAACTAACCTCGTGTAATTAAGCAATCCACTCCCAAAGTGGAGAGAGTGAATAAATCAAGCTCCAGGGAGGCTAGTTCAGCTCTCCCATTTAAAAGACTTGATCATGATTGGATGGAGTTCAACACATGCCAGGAAGAGGACTGAGTAGCATTCGCGTGTCCTCTAGCAGCCACAGCACAATTTAAAAACAATGTAGAAAGTCACCCTCAAGCTATTGTTACACAGGGTATAGGAAACATGCACGGATTTTGTTTACACTTGAGTACATGGGCTGGTGATATAGACTGCTGCTTGTATAGACCTGGGTGCTAGCCAAGATAGTTCTTATACTTGGAGTGGTATGCCATCATTTAAATAAAAATGGACTGAGTTTAAAATTATATTTTATAGCTCTAAATGCCTATATTACAAAAATATAGAAATTTCAAACGAATAATGTAATGATGCAGCTGAAGGCCCTGCAGAACCAAATCCAAAAGAATCAAACAGAAAGAAATAATCAAGATTTAATGCTATTCCCCACAAAAGTTCTAGTAACATTCTTTACAGAAAAAAAAAGAGTATTTGAAAATTCATATGGAAGTACAAAGACTCAGGATAGCCAAAATTATCCTCAGCAAAAAGGACGCTGCTGGAAGCGCCATCACACCCGATTAACAGCATGGTCTGGCACAGAAACAGACATGAAGATCAATGGAAAAGAATAGGAAATCCAAGTATAAGTTCGTATAACTATTGCCACATGATTTTTTGACAAAGAGGCAAGGAAAAAAACCACACATTGGAGAAAAGACAGCATTTTCAATAAACAGTGCTGGGAAAGAATTGTAGAAGAATGAATCCAGACCCTTACCTCTCAACACACACAAAAATCAACTCCCAATGGATCAAGGAGCTTAATGTAAGACCTGAAACCCTAACATGAATATAGGAAAAATCAGATAGAACACTTCAATGTAAGACCTGAGACCCTAAAATGACTGTAAGATAAATCAGACTGAACACTCAATGTACAGGTGTAAGAAAACTCCCTTATTATCCAAGAAATAAGGCAATCAGCAAACCCATCTCATGAAACTAAGAAGTTATTGTTCAGCTAAGGAAATGATCAACTAAGTCAAGAGTCAGCATACAGAACAGAAGAAAATCTTCACCAGCTATAAAACTGACAGAGGAGTAATATCAAGAATACACAGGGACACATAAAACTAAGCAACAAAAAATAAGATGAAATAACCCAAGCAAAATATGGGCCATGGAACTCAACAGAGAGTTTTAAAAGAAATACAAATGGCCAGTAATTATATTTTAAAATGATTCACATCTTTACCCATCATGGAAACATAAATTAACACTATCAAGCTGGTCATAATGACTATCATCAAAAAATCAAAAGGCAGGGATGGAAAGATGATTCAGTGGTTAAGGTGCTTGCTTACAAAGCCTAACAACCCAGGTGTAATTCCCCAGTACTCACATAAAGTAGATGCACAAAATTGCACATGCATCTGGAATTTGTTTGCAGTAGCTAGAGGCTGTGGTGAGGCCATTCTATCTATCTGTTTATAAATGTGTGTGTATATACATTTTTAAATCAAAACAACAAATGCTGGTAAGGGTGTGGGGAAATAGGAACCTTTGACCTTTTTTTCACCCTAGTTGAGAATGTAAACTGGAGCAGCCACAATAGAAATTAGTGTGGTAGTTACTCAAAAAGCTAAAAGTTGAACTAACATATGATCCAGGTATGTCACTCATGGACATATACCCTAAGAACTCTACACTTTACTACAGAGTCCCTTCATCATCCATGTTTATTGCTGCTGTAGTCACAATAGCTTTGGAAATGGAATCAGCTTAAGTGCCTACCAACTGATGAAAGGATAATGAAGATGTAGTGCATATATACAATGGAGTTCTATGCTGCTTTAAAGAAAAATGAAATGCTCAGAAAAATAGATGGATCTAAAACAATATATTAAGTGAATTAACCCAGGCTCAGAAAGACAAACACTGCATGATCTCTCATCTGCTATTCATAACTTTGAATTCATCAACAGATTAACCAGCAGTGTTTCTGGAAGCCCCACACAGGTCAGCCAGGCAAAACATGCCCACTGGTGAAATAGTGGTAGGACTGTTACGGTGGCAATCAACTGTTCTCTGATTGGGTTTGAAGCCTGCTCCACAGGAGGTATTTTATGATGGGTGCTGAAAACACAGTCATAACCCTATGGCTTAGAAGGTCCTAGGCCCTAGGGAGGAAGCTAGTACTGTTGTTTGGCAAAATGGGTATATTTTGCCCATCAAACTGCCCTCTATATACTTATGTTTATGCCATCGATTAGTGCTAACATCACCTTTCAGCAGAGAAGTTGTTTTTTGCACATGATGGTGACTGCTGGGGAGAATCAAAGCTTGTCAAAGTGCTGAGAAGAAGCAATGGTTGAGTGTCCAGCACTAAATGAGATTTCTCTATCACACCTGCCAAGTCTCAGGGAATATTGCAGAAGAGGTGTGGAGGGAATGTATGAGGCAAAGGGTGTGGAGAAGTGCTTTGGAATGCTGTCTTCTGGACACAAAGTGGCTATTGCATTCATGGCCTGGTCAGGTGTCATTACCTGTACAATATAGGGCCCTTCAACGTGTTCTCATGGAAGATGGAGGAAGGTAATAAAATTAAATCAAAACTAAAGAGCTACTAATTGTAAATAAGAAGGTGTTCAGAGGAAGGAATATGAAAAGGGGGACAAAAGAAGATAGTGGGAGGAGATTATGAACAAAATGCATTAGGTAAATATATGAAAATTGTGAATAAAAAGTTAATTTTAAAAAAAAGGTGTAAGCCATTGTAATTAAAATGTCTTAGAGAAACTGAAGATATTCTGAAGTATTTTAATCCTGGATCAATTAATCCTGTCTCTGTCTGACTCTCTTGGTCCCCAAGCCCTCTGCTGGCCAAGAACTCATGATCCTTCTGCCTCAGCCTCCTCACTTCTCCCTTCATTTTTTTCACTTATTTTTTATTCCATGCCCCATCCTCCCTTCCTTGGCCTCCCCTCCAGTCCACCTGAGCCCTCATTGTTCCGCCTTCTCTTTCATCTCACCCCTATTCTTTCTGTCAGTTTGGCCTCCATTCTCTCCATATATCCCCCCCCCCCAATCTTCCTTCTCCTGCCTCCCCTCCTCCTTCTTTGTTGATGCATCTTCCTTCTTCCCTCCATGCTTTCTTTCATTGGAATCCTCTTTTGCCTCATAAAACTTCCCAATTTCCCAGGCTGTGCAGATTGCCTTGTGGTTAAAGGCACTTATTTACAAAGCCTGATGGGCCAGGTTTGACTCTCTAGTGCCCATGTAAAGCCAAATTCATAAAGTGGTGCCTACGTCTGGAGTTCATTTGTAGCACCAAGAGGCTCTGATATATTTATTTGCTTGCTCGCTCACTCTCTCACTCTCTCTCTCTCTCTCTCTCTTGCAAATAAATAATAAAAATATTTTTGAATCTTCCAAATTTCTCAATTGATTGGATAAAAATCTAGCAAGTAATTTAACATGAAATACTTAAAAATACTAAGATATAACCAACACAAAAGAATGCAATTAACACTGGCTAAAAACTCATAAAACCTAAAATCTACTCCTTTATAATAGTGTGACATTACTTTTAGAACTACAAAACTTGACCTACATAAATTTTTCCCTACAAAAACTGACTACTGATAAAAATTCATAATGAAAGTAGTCATTTTAAAATTGTATTTATTAAATGAATCAAGCCTGTGCAAAAAAAAACCAAAAATTACTACAATTAATTTTTGTGAAAATTTACATAGAAGCTGTTTAACTGTGTTGTATAGAATATTGATCCATAGACTAGCTTGACATAATGGAATCTATTTCAGAAGCTATGGTCTTGATGAACATGTCCAATGCTGGCTAGGCCAAAATGAATAATCAAAGAGATTCCCCAAAGAATAATGGTACAATAATGGGATATTGATGAGAACAAGAAGAGCCAGAGGACATATGCATGTCATAGTAGACCATGGGGCTATTCAAGGTTGAATAGGAGAAATTAAAGGCAAACAAGGAGATATTACACCTTTTTCTTGGACACAGGGTTCATGGGTCTTGGAGAGTGAAGAAAGGGGTCAGTACTGCCTCTCTGGAGGTGCCATTGCTGGGCAGGTGCTGTTGATAGGAATTAGGAATAAGTAGGCCCCCTATTTTGTAGGCTGCTAGCCAGGGTTACAGGCCCAGAATGAGTAAGTAAGTATATCTGCATGGCCTAACAGAGTCAACCAACACAAAGAGTTCCTAAGTCTGAAAAGAAGTCCAGAAAGCACAGTCCAAGAGCCAAAACCCAAAAGTCCCTTACTTCCTGAATATACTTACTGAATATTGCTACGTCACCAGGAAGCCAGCCGCGGGATCACACATACGAAATAGCCAATCCTTTGTCTAACTCTTCTGTCTAGCAGGAGCCCTCCACATGCATTCCAAGTAACCAATTGAACCCAACCTGAGGTGAGACTCAATTTACATACCCAAGGGGATAAAAAGCCCCAATCCATTTCAGGAGGTGGCTACAGGACACCTTTAAATTTAACTTTCATCTTTATTTTCACTTTCTTTTCTAGGAAACCTTTGTTTAACTTGCCCTCCTGCCCTTTCTGTACTTGTTAATTCTTTGAGAGTCACAAGACAATGAACTCCAGAGCCACGGTCTTGGAAGTATAGTGACTCCAGAGCTCTAACCCCTAGGCTACACCTGTCCAGAGCTGAGAGAGGCTCCATTGCTCTCAAAACTGGTAACCCCGTGGGCATCTTGAATAAACTGCTGCCATCTTAAAGAATGTGAAAGACAAACTGATACAGAATTTGTTCTGCAGGTGTGAGGTGTGTGAATGTGTAAAGCAGGGGGGGTGTGTAATAGGAGAAGAAAGGCCTACTTGACAGAACTTATCTCAGACACTACCCTCCCATCCTTCATTCCTTCCTGCCTCCAGCAAGAATGATTTTATCTCGGTATCAGTAACTTTCAGAAAATATTCATGAGTTTTTAGACTCTTTATTTTTAAATCCTCCACTTCAAA
Organism: Dipus sagitta; assembly: GCA_036346955.1. Classification (NCBI taxonomy): domain Eukaryota; kingdom Metazoa; phylum Chordata; class Mammalia; order Rodentia; family Dipodidae; genus Dipus; species Dipus sagitta. Next base: position 31,268,055 of record CM070771.1, read on the forward strand.
TTGTCAAAAGTTAACAGTGGCTGAAGCACACAGACCCCCTAATTGCATCACTCCATGCAGCAGCGGAACATTGCAATAGCGGCTGTCCTTTGCAAAGAAGAGGATGTGGCGAGTGGCTGTAGACACTCTTCCTTCAGAGCTACAGAAGGGAGAGCCATGACAAAGAAAGCCACGGAAAATGGGCTGAAGAACTGGTTTAGACGTCGTCTCTGCCCACAGTTCATGCGATGGAGCTCTGTGGCAGTGCGCTCTGTAGAGCCGGGCAGTGTGGAAACATTGTGGGAACCAGGACGCGGCTCTTCTGGCCCTCAGGGAGTCCGCAGCACCACGTCTCTGCGCCGGAGATCAGCCAAGAGACCCAAGCCTGGAGGAAAGGAAGCTGTAGTGTAATTTCTAAAGTTAAGCCACGTCCTGGAAGGTGTTCAAAACAGTTATTGTTGAGCAGGGAAACGTGAAGGGCTGCGATCAAGCCACAGTAAATTATCTAGCAGCTGACTCTGCCTACATGATGGTAACAAACATGAAACATGCACAGCAGAGTACATTCCTGGATCCTAGCGTCTTACCATACTTCTAAACAGGTAGCAACTTCTAGGTGCAAAATGTCAGTGAAATACTCCCTCCAAGACTCAGGGACCATTGCAGAAGACGAGGCAGAAAGAATGTCAGAGCCAAAAGAGGGGGTGGAATGCTTATAATGCTGTCGTTTGGACACAAAGTGGCCTTGATAATCATGACCTTATAGCTGCTGGTGATACCTACACAAGATTTGCATGACTAGAAGGTAAAAATTAAGACATCAAAATAGAAGAGAGAGATTCAGTGGAGGACGGGATTTGGGAAGGGAAGAAGGGGTGGTGAGAGAGGATTATGATTGTGCTATATTGTCTATATTTATGGAAGGTGTCAATAAAAAGGTTTTTAAATATTTTATTTATTTATTTATTTATTTATTTATTTATTTATTTGTTGGAGGGAGAAAGAGAGAATGAGTATGCAAGGGCCTCCAGCCACTGCAGATGAACTCCAGACACATGTGCCACCTTGTTCATCTGGCTTATGTGGGCACTGGGGATTCAAATCTGGGTCCTTAGGCTTCACAGGCAAGCACCATAACCACTAAGCAATGTCTCCAGCCCTGAAAAGTTATCTTAAAAAGCAGCAGTGGAGGCTGTGCTTGGTGATAACCAGGCAAGCTAAGGATCCAGCAATCCCACTGCTGGGTAAACTGGCTCATGCACACTGGCAGACATGTATAGGAAAGCCCAGAGCAGCACTATGGGTAGGAGTAAAGAACAGGAAATAATCCAACACGGCTCAGCAGAAGCATGGGTAAATAAGCCGCAGGGTGTGCGTGCAGTATGACGGTGCCACATAGGGAAAATGAATGAATGGTGCTTGTCACTTTTTCACATACGTTCTAATAAAAGAGCAAGCACATGTCCTTTTGCAACAGCAACAAAAAAACAGTCAGTGGAATGTTTCTAATGGCATTGTTGCATCCATACCTGTGTACTGCTGACTCCTTTTCACTTGTGTTTTATCCTTGTCTCCCTTAGATGAACTACTAACCATTTTATGCCTCCATGTTTTGACATAACCTTGGCTAAAACGTAAGAATGGCATATTCCACAGTATCAAAGTAAACTAATCAATATTCTATTCTCCAACTCTCCATTCAAGAAGCTCTCAACTACAGACAGTTCTTGACACATAATGGTGCAATCTAGGATGATTGCACTTAAAAGTTTTTGACCTTGAGATAGTGAGAAAGCACCACACATTCAGTATAAACTGTAGTTCAAATTCTGACTTTTCAGAAATAGCCTTTTCCCGTAAGTTTTTTTTTTTTTCTGATGTCTGATTTATTTAAAAAAAAATTTGATTCCACGGGCACTTTTCTGATTTTTGATCTTTTCCTACTGGCCTTTTTTCTGATTTCTTTTTATTTGCGTGTGTGTGTGTGTGTGTGTGTGTGTGTCAGGGGAGTGAGGGTGAGAGGTGCCACGCTTATTGCCACTGCAACTGAATGCCAGGCATTTATACTATTTTTTGTATCTGGTTTATGTGGGTGGCTTAGGAATTGAGCCTAGGCCAGCAAGCTTTGCAGCCAGGGGGCTTTTAACTGCTGACCCAGCACCCTTTTTTCTGATTTTTGATTCCAGGAGATAGGTATAGCCTCCAGTCAGATACTGCAAGCAGGTGCATTGAACAGGTAGTGAACATGTGTTTACTGATTGAGGAGAAATCTCTTGAATCATAGCATTTGACTTCAATGTTCCTGGCTAATACTCCAGTGTAGTACTTGGTGCTACATCTAAGAGGAATATGTTGTTTCGCTCCTTTTCCTCCCTCACCTCACCCCACTTATCATAGATGTTAGCTTTATTATCATAGGTAGAACATGTGCCAAGAAATATTTGTGTCTTTAATTTTGATACCCTATCATAAGACCTTTCCATATGTACAAAAGGATAGTTAAAAACAGATGCTCTTGGCATGGAGAGATGGCTTAACAGTTAAGGCACATGCCTGAGAAGCCTAAGGATCCATGTTTGATTCTCCAGGACTCACGTAAACCAGATGCACATGGTGATGCATGCAACTGGAGTTCATTTGCAGTGGCTAGAGGCCCTGGTGTGCCCATTCTCTCTCTCTCTCTCTCTCTCTCTCTCTAATAAATAAATAAAAATAAATATTAAAGAGTCTAACAATGGTACCAACTTGACTGTACACACTGAGTATACAAAACTAATTTAAAAATAAAAAATACAAATATTAAAAGAAAATTTAAAAATTTTTAAAAACATATGGTGTTTACCCCAACACCTATCATATCTTTGATTATTGGTTTTGCTAAGTGACCCTGATTTTTCCTCTAGTAAGTTTTCTCTCTAGGTCCCTTTCTATTTGTATATGTTTCCTACTTTTAGCTTAGGATCTTTTAATGGAGAGCATTCCTTTAATGATTAGAAGAGACAGAAAGTGGAAGTAAAATTTTTAATGCTTATATGTCTATGGGAAGTGCAGAGATTGTCTGGAGCGAGATCAGGGAGAGGAGAAGAGGGCAAGCCTTAGGGTAATCCCTTTATTGGGGTCCAGGACATTATGCAAACACATTTTCCTCAGCTTTTTAAAATCATTTATGAGAGAGAGAGAGAAAAGTATGGGCACACCCAGGCCTTCTGCCACTGCAAATGATACTCTAGACACATATGCCTCTTTGTGTATCTTGCTTTACATGGGTATTGGGGAATTGAACCCCAGCCATCAAGCTTTGCAAACAAGTGCTTTTAACTGCTAACTGCTAAGTTGTCTCCCAGTCCCCAGAGTGTTTTAATTGGGTGCTTAAAGCAAAAAGGCATGAGTTCCAGGATCTGTGCTATGTCTGAAAGCTGATGGCTGAGTCCCACAAGTCCCATCTGTGACTCAGCAGAGGGCATGAGTCAGACAGGTCATATGTAGCTGTTCTCTGGGGTGGTGTTGCCAGGAAGAAATTTTACAAGGCAGCTGTCTGCATGGACCCCTCTAAGGAACTGGAAGTAGGAGAAAAACTGGAAACTGTGCCCCAGGTAACTGAGCCTGCTTCTCATGTGGAAAGTTAACTCAGGCTCTAAATGGCTGGTGAAATAGAAAGTGTCACAATGCCGGGACAAACATCCAACCAAACCAATGTTACGGAAGGAAAGGATTTATTCCAAGCTTATGGATCCAGAGGAGGTTCCGTCAGTGGCAGAAGCTGGCTCCCAATGCTAAACCCAAGCAGAGAGAGAAACCACCTGCAGCCAGCAAACACCAATAGGCAGCAAGCAGGGACTCTGCCCAAGTGTCAAACTCTCTTCATAGCTTTGGGCTACAATTCACATCTGCTTCTCATGACACGCCCCTGGTAAGAAGTCTCCCTGCTAGGGGCTGAAGCTACCAACTCAATTTTTTATAAAACACCTAAGTCTATGTGCCCACACAGTCAAACAGCTGGCAACATTTTTGTAAGAATTCACTATACCTGATTTACATATCTTCTAAATTTAGGGGAAATTTTCTCATGTGTATACCACAAGCTTATTGATTATACCTTCTATAGAACCGATTCTGTTTCTTAAATTGGATAGATAGTAGATTTAATCCTTAAGTCTTTGGTACCCTAGAAATTATTCCTCATTCATGTCTTCCTTCCTTCCTCCCTTCCTTCTTCCTTCCTTCCTTCCTTCCTTCCTTCCTTCCTTCCTTTCTTCCTTTTCTTCCCTTGGTAGACAAAGTAATTGAACATGCTAGGCAACCATTCTACCACAAAACTGTACTCCAAGCCCTTTTCTTAAACATTTTCAGACAAGGTCTCACTAAGTTGCCCAGGCTGGCCTTGAACTTGTGATCCTCCAGCCTCCGCCTCCATAGAAGGGATTACAGGACTGAACCACCAGAAGCACCCTGTTTGTCTGTTGGTATTTATCATCATGGCAAGTATTTATTATATTCCATTCCCATTTCATACAGACCATATTTTGCTTTACTGATAGAGTATCTTTTGGTATCTTTTTAGATCTCTGTGTGCCCTGTGATTCAATTACAGCATCCTCTTTGCTTTCTTTTAAGATACTTTATTCCAAGGGCCTGCAAGACTTTTATCCATTTGCTCATCACTAACGATGACAAATGTTTGACATTAATCTGAACTTCAGGTATTTCCTTTCTACTCTCTGCCAACTAAAGTATATGATCTCCAGTCAACTAGTGAGAGAGAGAAATCACCAGTGAAAAGATCATGGCATCAAAATAAAAGAGAGACTGATTGAGATGGCGAGGGGATATGATGGAGAATGGAATTTCAAAGGGGAAAGTGGGGGGAGGGAGGGTAGTGCCATGGGATATTTTTTATAATCATGGAAAATGTTAATAAAAATTGAGAAAAGAAAAAAAATTTTGATGAAAAAAAAAAAAAAAGAGGAAGGGCCAGGCTGGAGAGATGGCTTAGCCTTTGAGGCACTTGCCTACAAAGCCGAAGGACCCATAAGCCAGACCCACAAAGGTAAGGCAACCACAAGGTAGCACATGCCCACTAGGTGGTGCAAGCATCTGGAGTTCAATTGCAGTAGCTGAGGCCCTGGCCCACCAATTCTCTCTCTCTCTAAAAAAATAAAAAATAGCCCAGTGTGGTGGCGCACGCCTTTAATCCCAGCACTTGGGAGGCAGAGGTAGGAGGATCACCAGTGAGTTCGAGGCCACCCTGAGACTACATAGAGAATTCCAGGTCAGCCTGAGCTAAAGTGAGACTCTACCTCAAAAAACCAAAAAATAAAAATAAATAAATAGAAGAGGAAGGGCATTTGATGTTACCAAGAGAACAAGACACAATGGTACCAGGAGCTGGGGCTGGGGAGATGTTTCAGGGGATCAAGTGCTTGTCATGTGTTGCTGCAGTTACTTCATGTTCCAACCAGGCACAGTTTATAGGAAGAACAGATTGATCTCAGGCTTACAGAGTCCAGGGAACACCATGGACAGTAGAAGAAGCTGCTCCCTTCCATAGATACAAGCAGAGAGACTCCACCAACAGGCAGTACCACCAGCAAGCACTAACTCAAACTGCTCTCCATACACCTTTGGGCTGGAAGAAAAATTGTCCCCCAAGCAAAACCTTAGAGCTAGACTCAGATTCACCTTCAGTGACAAGCTCCCTCTCACAGAAATCTGCTTGCTAGGGACTCAAGTAGGAAGTTTTGTTAAAAAATGACTGAAAAAAGGTTGGGCGTGGTGGCGCATGCCTTTATTCCCAGCACCTGGGAGGCACAGGTAGGAGGCTCGCCATGAGTTCAAAGCCATCCTGAGACTCCATAGTGAATTCCAGATCAGTCTAGGCTAGAGTGAGACCCTACCTCAAAAAACCAAAACACAAACAAACAAACAAAAAGAGTGGAAAAAAACCTGACTGAGTCTGGGCTGGAGAGATGGGTTTAGCAGTTAAGGCGCTTGCCTGCAAAACCTAAAGACCCAGGTTCAATTCCACAGTACCCATGTAAACCAGGTGGCGCACGCCTTTAATCCCAGCACTTAGGAGGCAGAGGTAGGAGGATCACCATGAGTTCAAGGCCACCTGGAGACTACATAGTGAATTCCAGGTCAGCCTGGGCTAGAATGAGACCCTACCTTGAAAAACCAAAAAAAAATTATTTTATTGAGAAAAAGTGCATGGACACACCAGGACTTGTTACCACTGCAAATGAACTCCATATATTTTATGAGGAATTAAATCCAGGCTGGTAAGCTTTGCAAGTGAGGGCCTTTAACTACTGAAAACCTCCCAGGATCTACTCTTTATATATATAATTTATTTATTTGAAAAAGAGAAAGAGGCAAATGAGAGAGAGAGGAGAGAATGGGTGCACCAGGACTTCTAGCTACTGCAACTGAACTCCAGACACATGCACCACTTTGTGCATGTGGCTTACAAGGGTACTGGGGAATCGCAATTGAGTCCTTAGGTTTTGCAGGCAAGCGCTTCAACCTTCAACCACTAAGCCATTTCTCCAGCCCCTGAGGATCTGTTCTTAATGGTCACCCACAGAAACCCATAATACACATTATTTAAATGAAAAAAAATTTTAAAAAGAAATGAACTGGTGAGAGCAGAGGGATATGGCACAGAAAGAAAAATCTTTGGGTGAACTGCCTGTTCAGCTGCAATTAAGAGATTACAGTCTTTGAGATTGGGCCAGCTGACCTGCACTGGGGCAACAAGAAGAATGTTGACTCTTTTGAAGGCGCCTGAGTGTTCAAGTAGTGCCCTGTTGTTCAAAGTCAGCTTTATTCCCCCTGGGTTAACAAATTGGCAACCTACCTGGTATTGTGGACTATATAAATGCATGAAAGACAGGGTCATTGAATTTGCAACACAGTCTTGTGTTTTGGGAATGGCCATGGGCAGTGTGAAGCAGATTTGCTGGTTGCCTGCATGGAGACCCCATGGGATTAGAGTGGAGACCCAGTGGAAATGCCGGGACCACGAGATAGCTGCTAAGGAAAGCTGCCAGCCCCAATGAAGTTTTCCAGGACTGTGAGTAGCCTAGCTGGAGGGGCAGAATTGGAACTCCAGAGACTTGTTGCTGGTTAGAATTATTGGACCTGGAGATTTGTCACTGGACTTGAAGCTACAGTGTTGATGTTTTCCCCGGTTGTTTTAAATTTTATATTGGCTGCATATTTCTTTGCTTTGCCCAATGCCATCTTTTTTCAGTGTGAATGTTTATTCTGTGCCATTATGGTCTTGGGGGGGATTTTTTTGGTATTATGGCTCAGTTAAAAGACCTTAGATTATGGGGATGCATGAACATCATTAGCATTGATAGGAATGTGGGGACTTTTAAAGTTGGACTGAATGCATTATACTTTACATAATGTATGGATATCAGTTTATGGGGGTAAGGGGCATAATGTGGTGGTTTGATTCAGGTGAACCCTATAAGCTTAGGTGTTCTGAATGCTAGGTTCCAAGCTGACGGAGATTTGGGATTTAATGCCTCCTGGAGGCAGTGTATTGTTGGGGGCAGGCTTATGGGTATTATAGCCATTTTCCCCATGCCAGTGTTTGGCACAGTCTCCTGTTGCTATTTTTCACCTTATGTTGGCTAGGGAGTAATGTCCACCCTCTGCTCATGCCATCATTTCCCTCTGACATCGTGGAGTTTCCCCTCAAGCCTGTAAGCCAAAGTAAACCTCTTTTTCCCACAAGCTGCTCTTGGTTGGGTGATTTCTACCAGCAATGTGAACCTGACTACAACACTCCACAACTGGTAGCAATTTGGGAGGTCGCGTCTTCCCGGAACAGGTATGTTTCTAAGGGTGGACCTTGGGGTTTATTAGCCCCTAGCTTGCCGGTGTTAGTTGCCTCAGTCTCCTGCTGCGGTAGTCTGCCTTATGTTGACATAAAGGTGATGCCCAGCCTCTGTTCTACAGTCTTTCCCCTGCCATCATGGAGCTTCCCCCTGGGGACTGTAAGCCAAAATAAATACTCTCCTTCTACCAGGTGCTTCTGGTCAGGTTCTTTGACACAGCAACAAGAAGGTAATTACAAGTGGGAAGAAGTGGTGAGTGGGTTAAAATGCCAACTTCTAGCATGCCATGCTATCACATTGACATTGGGAAACCTGAAACTACACTGGGCAGTCTCATACAACTAGGATGTCCTCTGAGATAACTCTCTGTTAAGTAGCTGTACTCATGTAGGGACTTTAAAGTGGAAGCTCACACAGAGAGCCTAGGTCTTCTGGCACATAGAGTTTATAAGGGTGTCTGGTAATTCTGCATCAGTTGTAGTACAAGTTCCACTTTGGGTAAAAAGCAGCTGCTTTAGGATTCTGCTCATCTAGACTGTACCTTTGTTTTAATTTTGAATATGGAACATTCTGGCTTAATTCTCTGATGTGGTGATATTGAAAACACAGGAAGATACAAGGGCTGCTGCTACATATGGTTTTAGGTAAAAGATCAAGAACAGGGACATTTGTGTTTGGTTATCTGTTTAGGTTGGGATGAAGGTCATCTTACAAAAGAGTGACTATTTCTGGTTCTGGGGAGATGGCTCAGTGAATAAAGCACTTGCTGCTCATATCAGAGTTCAGTCCCCAGACTTCACATAGAAATCCAGAAGCCACAGCTGTCTTCAGAAATCTCACCATGCTAATGGCGAGATGGGAGGTGGAAAAAGAATTGCCCGAAAGCTTGGGAAGAGCACATCATAGAAAAACAATAGAAGCGCAAGATCCAGAGAGAAAAAACTGGTGGTGACCTCCGCGCTGCTGCAATAAAGCACCTGACCAACAGCAGCTGATGGGCGGAAGGCCTTTTTTCAGTCTTATAGTCTTGAGAGGAAGCTTCATAAAGGCAGGAGAAGGCATGGCATGAGCAGAGGCTGCACATCACCTCCTTGTCAACATCAGGTGGAAAACAGCAGCAGGAGAGTGAGCTGAGTTCTGGCAAGAGGGAGCTGGATATAATACCCCAACAATACACCTCCTCTAGCAAGTCTTCACCCCCCAAATTACCATCAGCTGGAGAACAAGCATTTAAAACACGTGAAGTTAAGGGGGATAACTAAATCAAACCACCACAGAAACTCTGCCTCAAATGAGATAGAAAGGCAGAGACCAACCCCAAAAGCTGTCCTCTGACCTCTGACCTCTACATGTGTATGGACATACACACACTCGCACAGAAAAAGAGAGAGAGAGAGAGAGAGACTATTTCATGAGGCAAGTCTGAGAAGGCAAATGCCTGTTGTGATATTTTTGCCACTGGACTGGGTAACACTAACAGGAGGACTGAAGTAAGCTGAGGATATCTAACTTCAAACAGCCAACGTGGTAAATTAACAAGGTCAGAATGTTAAGTGCTTCATTCAAGGCATGGAGCTTCTGGAATAACTTAGAAAAATCCCTTGCCTCTTGCCAGTGATCGGCTGCTGTAGCCAAATATCATTGCTTAATTTTCATAGAATTTAATTTAAAGCCTCCCTCTACTCTGCCATTACATTTAGGATAATGAGACACCAAGAATTAGAAAAAGAGGAGAATGGTGGGATTCTTGTTGACTTGTTCATCAAATGTTAGCCAGCATAGGCAGCCTTCTCTTGCATGAAACCTGGGAAGTTTTGACTTGTTCAAAAGTCCTGCAATAATTCTATTTTAGTTAAGTTGTGAGGGAATGCCACCTCTTCATGCCTGCCCAGAGATCCTCATGTTGGAAAGACTCCAAAGGGCACAATTCTTATCTTAGTCCATGTATGTCTGTTATGTAAGTAAACTAGTCCAAACCATGTAACAGATTGAATGGTGGCTTCTGACAATGTTGTTTCTGATTATTCTGTCCAGGAATCTACAAAAATCACCAACCATAATCTCAGGACTATTATCGTCAAATGTTGAGTCTATTGGATCACGTCAAGGAGCCAGAACAAGGTCAGAACACATCAGACATATCCCTGAATGCCTGTCTTATTAATGAACCTATTTACAGACAGAGCAAAAGAAAGGCTTCCTGGGTGGAATGGGGAAGTTTATGATGCTAAGGTTCACTTTTCCAGCTCCATGGCTCGGGGATGCCCATCCTGCAGCTCTTTCTGCTCAGTCATTTATTTCTCTGGCTTTGAAAGGAGCTTAAAAGAGATGACCTTTATGATGGGAGACAGCTACCTCTGGAAGCAGCAATATTAACTCCCTAGGACATATGGAGAAGAGTGGTCATTACTACCTCCTTCCTTTCCAGTGGTTACATGGAGAAAGCACCAACACCTCACCCAGAAATGATGTAACCATTTAATCATTTACCCTGCCCAAAGGTGAGGTTTCAACTAAAGTACGCTCAGCTTTCCTAGCTGTGGTATATGCCCCGGAGCCTCAGCCATCCTGGAGCCTCATGGGACAGTGGAAGAGCCTCCATTTAACCATCTCCAACCCTATCTCCCTCTTCTAAGATGGCATTTCTTTAGTTCTTTTCCCTGTTTCAACTGTTCTGACTCCCTTGCTTCAAAAGACTTAAATAAGTGCCTTCGGTAATTCTCTTGCATGTTTTTACTATATGTTCTCTTCCTAAATCCTATGCCACCTGACTTTCATTTCAATAGTATTGACAGGCTGAAGAGATGGCTTAGCGGTTAAGGCACTTGTCTGTGAAGCCTCCAGGTTTGATTCCCCAGTACCTATGTAAGCCAGATGCACAAGGTGACGCATGCGTCTAGAGTTTGTTTATGGTGGCTAGAGGCCCTTGCATGTCCATTCTCTCTCTATATATATATCTGCTTCTCCCTCTCTCTCTCCTTCTCATAAATTAATAACTTTTTTAAATACCCCTGGCCAACTTCAGTTGGGACTATCTGTATCCTTTGGTACTTCATGTTAAGAATGTCAATTTTGAGAACTTCTTTCTTCAGGTTCTAAAACACCAATTTTCCAGTACCTACACATTTTTTGATTCTCTCTCTTCTCTGTGATCATATATTCTTCTCAAGAAATTCTTCAAGGTTAATCCCAACAGAATTAACAGCCTTTTTTTTTCTGACATAGCCAAAGCAAAACCAACCACCAGTCTTTCATCCACCATATGTCCTCTTCATCTGAATCCCACAAATAATCAAACACAAAGTCTTACAGATTTTCCAGTTACAAAATCTTACTTACATCTACCCCAACCTATAAGACAGTTTAGGAGCTTGTTATCTTTGACCATCTATTAAATTTGTCTTATTATTTTAATTTCCCACAATTTCCCCACATATGCTCAGAAGTCAACTCTGAGGTTTTTGCTTAGCTGGACCTCAGAATTATCTGGGATATTTCAGAAACATAGCTGAGGCTGCCATCTTAGGGAGTGGTGGTCAGCTTTGCTGCCAGAAAATCCTTTGAAACCTAAAAAATACTTCTAGCCAGAAGAGAACTGGTTCTTCTCAAATATACATAGTTTTTCATCAGATATGTGCAGCTAGCCTTTTGGTTTGGCATCTGTTTCCCTATTGTAAGCTACCAGAAATCCATTATTTTTGGTTCAATTTTATTGCATTCAAATTAACCTACAGTGTCTGTCCAACCTCCATGCTCCCCAGCTCATGTCTCCCTTCTCTTTTCCTTTTCCTCAGATTAAGTTAGATTAAATGGTCCCTGAGTTTCTTCCTTATTGTTTTTAGACTATTGAAGCTTCCTAATTGAAGACAGACCTAAGATGGTTACCATCCAATATTAACTGCCTCTGTATAGTGTTCTCTGAACTTTCATCCCCACAGTAACATCTTTGATTCTGATTATAATTTTCTAACTGGATGTTCAAGACCCAAGTGGATAGTCACAAGTTGACCAAATTCAACCTTTTCCTTCGGGTGCTAATGTCAGCCAAAGCTGGTTAGGAGCTCCCTCAGGGTCTTGAGAAGAGCTTTGGGCTCTGTGCCTCTTGGCTGTTTGTGGCTCTTTCTATTGGGAAGTCAAGTGACTCACCAGTTGCAGGATACTTCTTTTTTAGAAGGGTCCCGTCAGGACCAGGATCCTGTCTGACCTCAGAATATGAGGCCACATGTTAGCTGTCTTGTCAGCCATCTTTTCTCCTGCACTTTTGCTCTCCAAGCATTGTTATTAATCTCCCCATGAAGGATCAGCCTGCAGGCTAGAGTTCATCACGAAGCTTGATTTTCCTGTAGGTGAAAGCTAGTACATGGCTCCTTACCAGACACCAACTTTTAGAAGAAAACCAATTTGTCCATAGGAGAGTTCTATCCAGAAGCTACATCCTAGAGCACTTCCTTTTCTATTAACCTAGTTGTAAGTGAGTCAATGCTGTGCATGATATAAGACTTAGAACATGCATAGTTAGTAATTTGGTGATGATCTGACCAGCTAGCTCACTTGGATAGAGTGTGGTGCTAACAATAATTTGATGATCAGCTATTACTATCATATGTAGCATTTGGAGATGATAATTATTCTGGGGCTATTGGAGCTTATTGTAGTTACATTCTATTTTCTGGGACAGGGAACCTGACCAAAAGCAGCTGGTGGGAGGAATGTTTTATTCTGGCTTACAGTCTTGAGGGGAAGCTTCATGATGGCAGGGGAAAGCATGGCATGAGCAGAGGCTGTACATCACCTCTGCCACAGAGTTCAGCATGAGAGTGACCTTAATTCTGGCAAGGGAGAGACATCCTAAAACCTGCCCCAGCGGCACACCTCCTCCAGCAATGCCCCATCTCCCAAACTGTCACCAACTGAGGACCATATATACAAAGCACATGGCTGTATGGGGAACAACTGATCCAAACAACCACAGAGCTCTAGTACATTAAAACCTAGAATTTACCCTTTTGTGGCTGCTAACTTAATCATACACACTATTTTAATTCCACAATATTTACCTCCCACAAGCTCTCTGAAACTTTCTATCTTCATTTTCACTGCTAGCCATCCATTCGTGGGACCAAAAAAATAAAGTTACTTTACTAAATCCTTTTGTGTTTCTTTCAAGATAGAGTCTCATGTACCCAAGGCCAGCCTTGTACTTTTGGTCCTTCTGCCTCCAACTCTCAAATCCTGGAATTATAGGTGTGCTACCATGCCAGACTCTAAATCCTTTCTTTTACACAAATTCTTTTTTCCTTGGCTTTCTTAATCAAAATATGTCCCCATTACACAAACCCCCTTATGGTGGTTTGAATGTAAAATGTCACCCAGAGAACCATGTATTTGAGAGCTTGTTTGATATATATACCCTTGACCAAAGACTGGTCCTCTATTTGCAGAAGGTCATCCTCCTCAACCGTGCTCATGGCTCTGGCATGTGGAGCAGTAAGAGCTAAGAATTATGTATTCGGATACTTAATCTCCAGCTCACGTTTAGGAAAACTGTGGAACCTTGGGGAGTGGAACCTTGCTAAAAGAAGTGTATCACTACTGGTGGGCCCTGAGGTTTTACAGCCCAGGCCCACTTGCTCTCTTGACTTCCTCACCATAATGGGACACTTCTCCTCAAAACTGTAAGCTGAGGGCTGGTGAGATTGCTTAGTGGTTAAGGTACTTGCCTGCAAAGCCTAAGGACCCATGTTCAACTCTCCAGATCCCATGTAAGCCAGATGCACAAAGGTGAGACAAGCATAGGGTTGCACATGCCCACTAGGTAGTGCAAGTGTCTGGAATTTGATTGCAGTAGCTACTCCCTGGTGTACCAATTCTCTCTCTCTCTCTCCCTCTGCATCTTTCAAATTATATATATATATGGCTGGAAGGATTGCTTAGCAGTTAAGGCACTTGCCTGCAAAGCCAAAGGCCTTCAGTTAGATTCCCCAGAACCCACATAAGCCAGATGCACAAGGTGGCACATGCATCTGGACTTTGTTTCCAGTGGCTTGAAGCCCTGATGCGCTTTCTCTCTCTCTCTCTCTCTCTCTCTCTCTCTCTCTCTCTCTCTCTCTCTGCCTCTTTCCCTCTCTCAAATAAATAAATAAAAATAAAATATTTAAAAATATTTTTTTAAAAACTAAGCTGAAAATAAGCCCTTTCTATAAGTTGCTTCCAGTCAGGCATTTGTCCCAGCAATGAGAAAGTAACTGACAACCCCTCTACATACCCTTTTCCCCCATGCATTGGTCCCTTGGTACCTTGTTTCATTACCTTAAAATGTGAAGGAGCCTCTAGACAAATCATTCCTCTTTTCAACGAGATTTCATGCACCTTTTGATTCTTTTCTTTTTATTTTCTTTTATTAACAACTTCCATGATTATTAAAAATACCCCATGGTAATACCATCCCTCCCCCCACTTTCCCCTTTGAAACTCCATTCTCCATCATATACCCTCCCCATCTCATTCAGTCTCTCTTTTATTTTGAGGTCATGATCTTTTCCTCCTATTATGATGGTCTTGTGAAGGTAGTGTCAGGGACTGCGAGGTCACGGATATCCAGGCCATTTTGTGTCTGGGGGGAGCACATTGTAAGGAGTCTTACCCTCCTTTGACTCTTACTTTCTTTCCGCCACCTCTTCTGCAATAGATCCTGAGCCTTGGAAGGTGTGATAGAGATATTGCACTACTGAGCACTCTGGTCACTTCTTTCCAGTACCATTATGGCTTCTGAGTCATCCCAAGGTCACTACCATCTAAAAAGAGAAGATTCTCTACCAAAAGTGAGAATAGCATTAATATAAGGGTATGAACATTAAAAGAAGTGCTTACTGGGCAGTTTGATAAGCATAGTATATACATTTAGCCAGACAGCAGCAGATGTTACACCCCTAGGGCTTATGATAACCATTTTAAGTTTTTAGTAGCAAGGAGGTATTCCCTCCCATGGAGTGGGCCTCCAGTCCCATTAGAGGGCAGTTGGTTTCCACCATGAAAGACATGCCACTATTGCACCCATTGGCTCACTTGGCCTGGATGGCCAAACATAAGGCTTGCAGTATCCACTGTTGAGTATCTTCACTGGTGTTTTCTGTCTCTCCCATTGAACTGCATGCAGAATGGCTTCTTCCAGATAATCTACATGGAGGAGGTTATCATCTCAGTTCCAACAGGATGTCTCAGTGGCCTTGCAGCCTAAGTATGTGGAGTCTTCAGCAATAGGGTCTTACCATCTACTCCTGGTGGGAAACCAAGGGCCTTAGCAATGGTCTGTAATGTTTTGGGGGCATCAGGGTCCTCCCTGGCCAACAACTCACTGGAAGGCATCCCATCTCTGGCGCTGAAAATTTTCTAGCAATAATCTACGGCTCCTGAGTGATCCATTGTCCAAAAAAGTAGGTTTCCATATGATTATTTATATCCTCTTAGATTTTGATTAGCCTTCCCTCCACCTTTCCTTTACTCAGTCTCTTCCTCTGACCTCTCTTGGGCCTTTTCACCCCCATTAATCTATTCTTCTACTTACATATATACAATACCATCCTATTAAGTACCCCCTCCCTTCCTTTCTCTTACCTTTATATCTCCTTTCTAGCTTACTGGCCTTTGCTACTGAGTTTTCTTCCTACTCACACAGAAGTCCAATCATATGTAGCTAGGATCCACATATGAGAGAGAACATGCAACACTTGGCTTTCTGGGCCTGGGTTACCTCATTTAGTATAATCCTTTTCAGACCCATCCATTTTCCTGTAAATTTCATAACTTCATTTTTCTTTACCACTGAGTAGAACTCTATTGTATAAACGTGCCATATCTTCATTATCTACTCATCAGTTGCAGGACGTCTAGGCTGGTTCCATTTCCCAGCTATTGCGAACTGAGTGGCAGTAAAATAGTTGAGCAAGTATCTCTAAGGTAATGAGATGCGTCCTTAGGATATATGCCTAGGAGTGCTATAGCTGGGTCATATGGTGGATCTATTTTTAGCTGTCTTAGGAACCTCCACACTGATTTCCACAGTGGCTGGACCAGATTGCATTGCCACCAACAGTGTAGAAGGGTTCCTCTTTTTCTACATCCTCACCAGCATTTATGGTCATTTGTTTTCATGATGATAGCCAATCTGACAGGAATCTCAATGTAGTTTTAATCTGCATTTCCCTGATGACTAGGGATATAGAACATTTTTTTAGATGCTTATATGCCATCCATATTTCTTCTTTTGAGAACTCTCTATTTAGTTCCATAGCACATTTTTAATTGGCTTGTTTGATTTCTTATTATTTAATTTTTGGACTTCTTTGTATATCCTAGATATTAATCCTCTATCAGAGTATAGATGGTAAAGATTTTTTCCCATTCTGTAGGTTGTCTCTTTGCTTTATTCACAGTGTCCTTTGCTGTACAAAATCATTGTAATTTCATGAGGTCCCAGTGGTTAATCTGTGGTTTTATTGCCTGAGCAATTGGGGTTATACTCAGAAATTCTTTGCCAAGACCAATATGTTCCCAGCACCCTTTGCTGAAGAGCTGTCTTTTCTCCAACGAGTACTTTTGGCATTTTTATCTCATAGCATGTGGCTATAGCTACCTGGACTTACGTCTGGGTCCTCTATTCTGTTCCATTGATCTACATGTCTGCTTTTGTGCCAGTACCATGCTGTTTTTGTTACTATGGCTCTGTAGTATAGGTTAAAATCAAGTATGGTGATACCACCAGCCTTATTTTTGTTGCTCAATATTGTTTTAGGTATTGGAGATTTTTTGTGATTCCAAATGAAGTTTTGGATTGCTTTTTCTATTTCCATGAAGAATGTCATTGAAATTTTGATGGAGATTGCATTAAATGTGTAGATTGCTTTTGGTAAGATTGCCATTTTCACAATATTGATTCTTCTGATCCAGGAACAAAGGATATTTCTCCATTTCCTAGTGTCTTCTGCAATTTCTCGCTTGAGTGTTTTAAAGTTTTCATTGTAGAGATCCTTCACTTCCTTGGTTAGATTTATTCCAAGGTAATTTATTTTTTTTTTTTTTGATGCAATTGTGAATAGGAGTGATTCTCTGATTTCATCCTCTGTGTGTTTGTTGCTAGCATATAGGAAGGCTAATGATTTTTGTGTATTTATTTGTATCCTGCTACATGGCTATCAGTGTTTATCAGCTCTAACAGTTTGCTGGTAGAGTCTTTAAGGTCCTTTATGTATAGAATTATGTCATCTGCAAATAATGATAACTTGATCTCTTCCTTTCCAATTTATATCCTTCTTATGTGTGTCTCTTGCCTTATTGCTATGGCTAAGAATTCCAGTACTATATTAAATAAAAGTGGGGACAGTGGACACCCTTGTCTTGTTCCTGATTTTAGTGGAAAAGCTTCCAGTTTTTCCCCATTTAGTAATATGTTGGATGTAGGCTTGTCATAAATAGCCTTTATCATATTGAGATATGTTCCTTCTATTCCCAGTCTCTGTAGGACTTTTATCATGATGGGATGTTGAATTTTGTCAAATGCTTTCTCTGTGTCTAATCAGATAATCATGTGATTTTTGTCCTTCAACCCATATATATAATGTATTACATTTATAAATTTTCATACGTTGAACCATCCCTGTATCTCTGGGATAAAGCCTACTTGGTCAGGGTAAATGATCTTTCTGATATGTTCTTGTATTCTGTTTGCCAATATTTTGTTGAGAATTTTTGCATCTATGTTCATGAGGGGGATTGGTGTGTAATTTTCTTTTTTTGTTCTATCTTTGCCTGGTTTTGGTATCAGGGTGATGCTGGCTTCGTAGAAGGAGTTTAGTAAGATTCCTTCTTTTTCTATTTTATGGAAAAGCTTAAGAAGCAATGGTGTTAGTTCTTCCCTGAAGGTCTGGTAAAATTCACCAGTGAATCCATCTGGGCCTGGACTTATTTTAGTTGGGAGATTTTTGCTAACTGCTTGGATCTCCATGCTTGTTATAGGTCTATTTAAGTGATTAATCTCATCTTGATTTAATTTAGGTAGGTCATATAAATCAAGAAAATCATTCAGTTCTTTCAGATTTTCATACTTAGTGGAGTATAGGTTTTTATAGTATGCCCCTATGATTTTTGGAGTTTCTCTGGTATCTGTTGTGATGTTGACTCTTTCATCTCCAATTTTATTGATTTTTGTCTCTTTTCTCGTTCTTTTGATCAGATTTGCTAAGAGTTTATCAATCTTGTTTATCCTTTCAAAGAACCAACTCTTTGTTTCATTGATTCTTTGGATTATTTTTTTCGTTTCTATTTCATTAGTTTCTGCTCTAATCTTTATTATTTCCTCCTATCTACTGAATTTTGGTTTGCCTTGTTCTTCTTTTTCCAAGGCTTAAGGTGAAGCATTAGGCCGTTTACTTGAGACCTTTCTAATTTCTTAATATGGGCACTTAAAGCTATAAATTTCCCTCTTAGGACAGCCTTCACTATGTCCCAAAGGTTTTGGTATATTGTGCTCTCATTATCATTTGACTCTATGAAGTTTTTTATTTCCTTCTTGATTTCTTCATTGACCAATTCATCATTTAGTAGTGTATTGTTTAGTTTCCATGATTTTGTGTACACTCTATAGCTTTTCTTGCCTATTGATTTGTAATTTGATTCCATTATGGTCAGGTAGAATGCAAGGAGTTATTTCAATTTTCCTGTATTTGTTAAGATTTGCTTTATGTCTTAATATATGGTCTATTTTAGAGAATGTTCCATGTGCTGCTGAGAAGATTGTATATTCTGCAGCATTTGGATGAAATGTCCTGTATGTATCTCTTAGGTCCATTTGTTCTATGACTTCATTTAATTCAGATGCCTCTCTGTTTATTTTTGCTGGGATGACCAGTCAATTGATGAGAGTGGGGTGTTGAATTCACCAACCACCACTGTGTTTGGTGTTATCCGTGACCTTAATTCTAATAGCATTTGTTTAATGAAGTTGGGAGCCCCCATGTTAGGTGCATATATGTTTAGGATTGTAATGTCCTCCTGTTGGAGTGTGCCTTTAATCAATAAAAGTGACCTTCCTTATCTTTCCTAATTAATGTTGGACTGAAGTCTACCTTGTCAGATATTAGGATAGCATCCCCTGCTTGTTTTCTAGGCCCATTTGCTTGAAACACTGTTTGCCACCTTTCACCCTAAGATAGTGTCCATCCTTTGTAGAAAGGTGAGTTTCTTGGAGGCAACAAATTGAAGGATCCTGCTTTTTAACCCAGTCTACAAACTTATGTTTTTTGGTTGGGGCATTGAGGCAGGTAATATTAAGAGATATTATTGAAAGGTGTATATTTATTTTTGCCATTTTTTTGTAGTTCTTCCCATTTTACCATTGCTTTCTTGTATTAACTAGTATTTGAGTATGGCTTGCTTTTTTTAGGTTCCTTATATATGTGCTTTTCTTTCTCTTCAGCATGGAGGATTCTTTCAAGTATTTTCTGCAGAGCTGGTTTTGTCTTCAAATATTCCTTTAGCCTGCTTTTGTTGTGGAATGCCCTTGTTTCTCCATATATTTGAATGGATAGCTTTGCAGGATAAAGTAACCTTGGTTGACAGTTGTTATCTTTCAGAACTTGAAATACATCACTCCAAGCCCTTCTGTCTTTTAAAGTTTGTGTTGAGTAATCTGCTGTGATCCTGATGGGCTTGCCTTTGTAAGTGATTTTTCTCTCTAACTGCTTTTCTGTTTTGTTTTGGTTTTTTTTTGGGGGGGGTTATGTTTGGTAGTTTAATTATAATATGGCGAGGAGAGGTTCTTTCCAGGTTTTGTCTGGCTGGTGTTCTAAAGGATTCCTGTATCTCCATTGGCACCTCTTTCCCAATTTGGGGGAAGTTTTCTTCTATGATTTTGTTGAAAATGCCTATTATGACTTTGGAGTGAAATTCTTCTCCTTCTACTATACCTTGAATTCTTATGTTTGATCTTTTCATAGTGTCCCAAACATCTTGAAATTCCCATTCATACTTTCCTATTAGTTTGTCTCTCTCTTTGTTGGACTGTATTAGATCTGCCACCTGGTCTTCTAGTTTAGATATTCTGTCCTCTCCTTCATTCTTTCTACTGGTGAGATTTTCTACAGGTTTTTTTTTTTTTAATTTCATTAACTGTGTTCTTCATTGCTAGTACTTTGGACTGGTTTTTCTTTATTATTTTTATTTCCTTATTTATGTCTAGTATTGACCTCCTTATTTCATTAAATTGGTGTCCTGGGTCTTCTTTGATTCCTTTGACTTCCTATTTGACTTCTTTGTGCATATTTATAATCATTCTTTTGAAATCTTTCTCAGGCATTTCCTCTAACTCATTCTCACTGAAAGTCATTTCTGATGCATTAATACTTTTTGGTGGATTTATATTGTCTTTATTTTTGGTGTTTCTTGTGTTATAATGTATATATTTTTGCATCTTGGATCAATTTAATGCTTGAATTTTCTAGTTAGCTGCAGTATAATTATATGTATCAGTCAATCTGATGTTATATACCTTCAGGGTAGGAGCTTAAGGTGCTAGATGTGGCTCTCAAGACTCTCAGAGTATCTACAAAAGTGACCCTAGGTGTTGGGTTTGCCTGCTATGAAAGTATTCAAGTAGGCTGAGTGGAACAAAATACAGGCAGATTCTAAAATTTAACTAAACAATGTACACTTTCAATGAAAAGGAGCACAGAGTATTTATGAAAGAGTAGATATTATGCAAACCAGATCCTCTAACAATATCACTGTCCCTTAGGGTTTGTGGTGCCCCACACACTTAATCCTGTCAACAAGGAGGTTAAGATTTCTGGTCTGTTGAGGGTTACAAGTCAGCTTGTGACCAAGTGAGACCCTTCCCTAATGTACAACAGAAGAGGAAGAAAAGCCACCATAGATCAAGAATCAACCAATAACATGCCCAAAATATAGCTTCTTTAAGAATGGAAAATCTGTTTTTCTGGCCAAGATGGCGACCACCTAGCTGCGCTGCAAATCCCGGGAAAAGAAAGATAGATGTAGATCCTAAGGAGAGAGCCACCCCATCATACCTCAAAAGGGCCCCGGCTGAAACTAAGAAAAATTGGAGAAACAAGCAAGGGTGCTGTTTTCCTGATGAACTGGATACCAGCACAAGGGGGAAGGGGATCAGCACAGAGAAAAATCAACTCCTACCAAATCAGAGAGCCAGAGCCTCAGAGGCCCCCAACACCTCATCACTGAAGCAGACCCAACATGGCTCAGGGAAATTTTGCGGAAGAGGGGGCGGAAAGAATGGCAGAGCCACATGTTGGGTCATGACATGCAGAGACATTTAGCTTACCCATAACTGTGGGCTAACTCCACAATGCATGACCCGTATACCTCAACAAGGAGGAGCCAAGGGGCGGGGGTAGGTCATGGATGAGCCTAATAATGGTACCAAACTGACTGTAAAAAAATAAAATAAAATAAAAAAATAAAAATGGAAAAAAAAAAGAATGGAAAATCTGACCATCCATCAGATTTAACATAAAGTTTATCCTGATATGGAAGGTGCAATTAGCACTTCCAGTTCAGGCCTACATACCAGGCTTATTTGGTGGGTACTAACCTGGTGTAATCCCAATTGTCTTTTGGGATGATTTTGCTCTCAGTTATGCTGCGCTCCTGCTTGGGGCCCACTTTGGTGCACAATAGGATGGCTGGGTCATTGGATCACTGCTCTGGTTGCCAGTGCTGGGTGCTGTGAGCTCCCTTCCCCTGGTCTCTGGTGCTTGCTGGCACTTGCGCCAATGGTGGAGGAGAGGAGGCTGTGGATGGTGGCTGTAGTTCTCCCGCTGGTCCACGTGACCCTATACCTTATGATCTGCTCCTCCATTGTTCACTGCGGTTCTCCCTTCACTTTTCTTGAGTTTGTGAAGAGCTCTGGTGTGAGTGGAAAATCCCCTCATCTGGCTTTATTCTGAAGCTCAAGCCAAACCTTGCAGCTGTAGCCCCACAGACCTGGTGCCGCTGCTGCTGGAGCCACTTCTGCCTGCCTGTGTGGGCTCTGGATGCTCTGGATCTCTCCTACTTCTCTGCTGCCATTTTAATTTCTTATACACCTCACTTTTTAGTAGAAGAGTGTATTTTGCTGGGGGGAGTTTTCTTGGCTTTTTCTCCCCTAGGCTGCTTTGGCATGGCTCCTATGCCACCATCTTAACCTGAAGTCTCTTTCAATCCTTTTATTAAACCACAGCTTAAGGGTTTTTTGTTCACCTTTTCATTTCTTTTATTATTCACTTATTAGTATTTTGAGACAAAGTCTTGCTAGGTAGTTTATGTTGGCCTATATCTCACTACTGGAGTACAAGTTGGCTTCTTGCTTCAGCCTCCTAAGAGTTAGGATTATAGGCTATGCCACCACACCAAACCTCAATCTTTTTTTTTTTTTCTCCCTGTTTTTCTTTTTCCATTTCTTTCTTCAGAAACAGGGATTAAACTCATTGAATTCTGCATACCAGAGAAGCACTCTACCACTGAGCTACATCATTAGTCCCCTTCCATCCTCACTCCATTTTTCATTTATGATTACACACACCATTTAGAGTTTTAACCCCTTTGACAGGCTAAAACACATTGTATTCCAGGAAGCACAGAGTATTTACATTTAGCTTCAACTCTACTAGAAGCTGATGTAATGCTGACTGGCCAGTAGCCCAGGCAAATATACATGCAATAATTTTATTTTATTTTACTGACACATCAGTTAGAAGACATGTGGATTAATAGTTTTAATTTCATGTCAGCCCTTATTTATCTATAGCCAATTTGAATAAGATTCTCTGGGGATGTAAATACACTATATATACTATCCGGGGTGTAATAAGAACCCTGGAAAAATACAGAGAACTCATCAATCATGTGAAAAAAACTGACCAAAATGGTTCAGACCACTGCTTTTTCAGCAACAGAAGAAGCCTTGTCTGACAGCCTCACAGGAATAAAGGGTCCCTACTTTAGCTAGGGCACTATACATGCCTACCAATATTAAAATTAAGTCTTACCCAATTTTTAAGTATCTTTAATGAATGAGCTTTTTTTTCTTTAGGTCAATGTGGTGTTCTATAAATAATACACAAACATGTCTAAGAACACACACAACATATGCACTCATTTGTGCTTTGTAAGAACTGAGAAATTGCAATAAAAAGCCATGCCAAGAATTATCTAAGGTCTCAGTAATGCTGGTGTCTCCTGAACCTCCTCAACCCAAATATAATCTTCCCCATCAGGAGATGCAGCTGGGCCCAGGCTTGAGGTAGACTGCTGCCTACCTGGCCTTCCTTGGGATCATTGGAAATGGTCCCTCTTCTGGTGCCCTGCCTTCCAAAACTATGCATTAGTGTCTCCCACTGAGTACATTTGAGGATCTGTTAAGCTACACTTAGATGGCAGTTGCATGAGGATATCTATGAACTGTGTCCTTTTTTTTTTTTTAACATTTTTCTGTAGTGAATATAGTGGGGGTGTGGTGGTTTGAATGAAATGTCCCCCGTAGGCTCATGTGTTTTGAATACTTGATCCCCCAGAGGGTGGCAATTTGGGAACATTGTAGAGTCTTTGGTAGGTGGCGCCTTACTAGGGGAGGTATGTTACTTGAGGATGAGATTTGGGGTAATAAAGCCGAACTTCTAACCCATACTCAGACTCCTTCCTTCCTGCTGCTGGGAAGACATGATGCCCACCTAGCTGTCTGCTCTGTCATGCTTTCTCCAACCCGATGAAACTCCCCCCAAAAAAACTGCAAGTCAAAATAAACCCTTTCCTTCCCTAAGCTGCTTCTGGTTGTTTATTTTGTTCCGGCACTGAGATGGTAACTGCTACACAGGGTTTGGAGTCTGGTCTTAAATTCTTGAGGCTTCCAATGTGTGTTTGAGCTAAGGTCAGTAGGCTCAGTGAAGCTGATTCCTGGCAGGAATCCCTTAGTGTAGAGTCTTAGTATAATTCCACAAAGGTCTGAGCATAGAGGACCTCCCCCAACTTCTCCAATCTGCAAAATACTTCTATCTGGCAAATAATATTATAACTCAGAGACCCCCTGAGTGAAAAAATACTTAAGAGGTGAACCTGGAAACACCAGAAATGTTTACCACATTTACCTTTTCTATATAGCAAAAGTGTGTGGTGTGCAAATATCTTATGAAACAAAGATGAAACAGAGACAGAAACCTCAAGGCTCCCAAGAACCATTTTCTCACAAAACAGGTGTCAGATCCTCAAAGCTGCAGATGCTCACTACAGATACCAGCTATAGAGGTGTGCCCCAAGTGCAGAGTTCCAGAAACACTGTGTTTCAAAGTCTCAGAAGCGATCATAGAAATCATCATTTAACTATTGACCTCAGATGAAAGTTCCTAAGATTAGTACAAAATCTCAAGTGCCTACCACGTATGCTGTAACCAATCCAGGGATGCTCTGAATCATGGAACTGGTCCACAGTCCAAGATTCAGAGCTCTGGAAACTAAGCCTGTCCAGTTCCCATAGCTGTCCCCAATGGTAGTGCAACTGATAATTCAAAGCAAAGTTCCCAACACCAGACAAGAGTTTCAGAGGCTTCCCATAACAAGTCATCCAGTCCAGAGCCAAAGGGAATTGCAAAGTAGTCAAGACCTCCAGTAAAGACAGAGACTGTTACATAGGCTTAGTCAATAAGCTATATACACTTGTGAGGTCAGAACCAGTCCCCAAATCAACACCTGTGTTTCTGTATAAAATTGCAAAGACGTGTAACCAGTCCAGATTCTACCCAGGTGAGCAAGCCAGGATTGGTGCAGATTTCCAGACCGCCAGATTACAACCAGTGAGTGCTGTTTTGATGTTGTTGTTGTTTGTTTGTTTGTTTGTTTGTTTTTAAGTTTTGTACTCAGTGAATACAGTCAAGTTGGTACCATTGTTAGCCTCCTCCCTGTCCTCCCCCTCCCCTGGCCCCTCCTTGTTGAGATATATGGGTCATGCATTGTGGAGTTAGCCCTCAGTTATGGGTAGAAGGCAATGTCTCTGTGTATCATGACCCAACGTGTGGCTCTGACATTCTTTCCACCCCCTCTTCCACAAATTTCCCTGAGCCATGTTGGGTTCATTTTAGGTCTGCTTTAGTGATGAGGTCTTGGGAGCCTCTGTGTCTCTGGATCTCTGGTTTGGTAGGAGTTGAGTGTTCTCTGTGTCTATCTCCTTCACCATTGTGCTGGTACCAGATTCACCAAGAAAATAGCACTCTTGCTTGTTTCCCCACTTATTCTTAGTTTCAGCTGGGACCCTTTGGAGGTATGATGGGGTGGTTCTCTCCTTAGGATCTGCGTCTATCTGAAAAACAGAAGCAAATTCTCCCACAGAGAGTAAAGTTAACACCAGATAAATGGGATAACCATTATATTTTTAGAGAGAGAATTTAATAGGTGTAGGTCCTCTTGTAGCCCACTATTGGTGGGAGCACTGTTTTAAGACAGAGGCAATGAAACCTTGACTAACACTAAAGGTGGAGCAGGGGGCAACTTTTCACTCATGAGGCAGGTCTGTCTCATTCATTCTTACCCTCTATTTGGGACTCCCAAAAGAGGGGTCCCACCTGAGTTTCCAATTTTATGTAGTGCATGGCTAGAGTTCTTTTGCTTTATCTGAATGGAAAGTACAAATAGTTGTCAAGGGTTGCACATATATATTTACACTTTTTTCTGGAACCCTGGACCTGGTGCGCATATCTGTATCTGTTCTCTTGCCAATAGGTTATGAGTCTGGGTCCTGAGAACTGAGGTTTACACTTCCACCACTAGAGGGCAGAAACTTAAGGCTGTAAGTGCTCAGGGCAGAGGCTTCATGCTGTAGGCATAAACAAGCAGTGTCTCAGTACTTACAGTGTTGGCGGCAGCAAGCAATGCCCTGTGTTACAGCTCTCCATCCCTGACTGTCTGTACTCTCAGATCCTAATAGCATGTTATATGTCTCAGCATCTGAGTATTTTCAGGATCTGCAGCCCTTAGAGGCTGCAAGCTCTCTGGAACTTCAGCAACTGAGCCATAGTCTCTCATCTTTGAATCATCACAGCCCTCACGTTTCACAGTCTTGACTTTATGCTGCTTGACTTTATGCTACACCAGCCTTCTTCTGCTGGTGTGTGTGTGTATGTGTGTGTGTGTGCGTGCGTGTGTGTGTCAGCTGTCTCTATTCCCCACAGTTCCTGGCCCCTGGTTACCCTCTGGAATTTTCCAGATACTTTCTTCCTACCACTGCTGCTGTGTTAACCAGCTCAGCTCACTCTATCCATGATAAAATTTACCCATGCTAAAAATTACAAGTATAAAAGAGACCTTTGGGAAGAAGCCTTTTACTAAACCTAGTGCTATAACCCCAGGAGTTAGTGTTGAACAATCTGGATATAGAGTCAGGATGGGGGATGTGGGGTGGATGTGGTACTCAAATGAAGGACTGTATTTACACTGTTCACAGCACAGTTCCCTGTTTCAATCACTGGTTTCTTGCTCAGTTACTAAGGAGATGCTCCCTCTTCCCAATCTTGAGAATAGCTACGGGGTCAAGGTTCACCAAGACATGTCTTCCCTGGGATACTGTCTGCCAAGGGCAGTGCAGGCTGTCTGGAGTGGTCCTGGCTGGAACAAGTTTTCCTGAGACAAGGATTTCCACCACCACCCAATAGTACAATGTTAGGGCCAGCCTTTCACGCATGGACCTTTGTGGGAATTTAACATCCAAACCATAGCAGCAGCTTACACCTCGGTCTTGTGGTCTGCTTTCTAGGCTACGTTTCAACCCCTATAATTCCAAATGGTAATGCCTACAAGGACTTGTGTGTCTCTGTGCTTTGTTCGTGGTGCCTCTCTGTGTCTTTATCTATTATCTTGTTAACGGCATTTGCAAAGCTCCTACGTATTATTCAAGACATTGACTACCACTTTTCCTTAGGGCCCCAGATCTCTGTTCCTGCTGCCCCTATCTGTCTACTTGATCACTTCCCACATTTTATTCAATTTTTTTCACTTTGAACATTCCCTAAGGAAATTTTATATGCTTTATCCACTTCCGTGGCATAAGATCTGACATAAGCACCTGAGGAGTTAAACTTATTTAAATCCTCCTAATTTTAATATTATTTATTTATTTATTTATTTGTTTATTTATTTATTTATTTGACACAGAAAGAGGGAGAGAGAGTGAGAGAATGGGAGCACCAGGGCCTTCAGCCACTGCAAACGAACTCCAGACGCGTGCACCCCCTTGTGCATCTGGCCTACGTGGGTCCTGGGAAATCGAACCTTGGTCCTTTGGCTTTGCAGGCAAATGCCTTAACCTCTAAGCCATCCCTCCAGCCTGAAATCCTTCTAATTTTTAGATGAGAGTTGTGGTGGTTTGAATGTAAAATGTCCCCCATAGCCTTTAAGTGTTGTGGATTGAGTTTCCTACTTAGTCCCCAGCCTAGTGGAGCCTTTGGGAGATGGAGTCTTGCACAAGGAGGTGCATTGCTGGGGGAAGACCTTGGACCTTGGTGATTTGTAAAGCCACCTGTGTTAGTTCAGAACCAGCTCCCTCTTGCTGTTCCCTCTCCCTGCTGCAGGCGTGCAAAGAGCTGAGTAAGCTTCCTGCTCATGCTATGCTGTTCACAGCCATGATGAAGCTTCCGCTAGAAACTATAAGTCTGAAGTAAATCCTTTATTCTTTTTATTAAATGTATTTATTTATTTATTAGAGACAGGGAAAGGGAGAGAAAGAGGGAGAGGGAGAGAACGGAAAGGAGGGCCAGTCCCTCTAGCAAATGTGTGTCTGGTTTACGTAGGACCTGGAGAATTAAATCTGGGTCCTTAAGCTTCGAAGGCAAGTGCCTTAACCACTAAGCAATCTCTCCAGCCCCCTTTCTTTTTATAAGTTGCTTTTGTTTAGGTATTTTAATCACAGCAACAAGAAAGTAACTGCTACAAGAACGAAATACTTATGCAACAAACTCCCCAAATTTTCAAATTTAAAGATGCCATTTTATGGTAAACACTCCAGAAAGCTCCAGGTCACAGACACCTAGAGCACTGGCTTGCATCCATGTCAACCACTAGGCAGTAACTGTGGCCTCTTGTTCCACAGCTGGGAGCCATATGCACACCAAGTGGGCAATTGATCAGGGTAAGCAGGGTGTGATGCCCTAGCCTTACAGAACACTGCCCAGTGTGTCCGTCACTAAGCTAAGATGCACTATTACCTTGAAGATAGATTATCTACACAGGGTTTAACTTCCCAAGTGAAATATCCTAAATGTGGAAAATGCAAACCTCCTGCTGTGTGTCTGTTTTTTTTTAAGCATATTATTAACACTCCAAGTTGTTTGCAAATTATATGAGACTACTTTAAATAGAAGCCAGAAGGCTACAAATATCTGTGAATGTGATTCAGAAAATCTGTTTACATGAATAATGTTTTGCTTGCCTCTGACTGCTACAAGAGTCCAGGCAAAAGTTACTATAGAGTTGGAGGGATGGCTTAGCAGTTAAGGTGTTTGTCTACAAACCACAGGACCCATGTTTAATTCCCCAGGACCCACGTTAGCCAGATGCACAAGGTAGCACGTGTGTCTGGAGTTCATTTGGAGTAGCTGCAGGTCCTGGCATGCCCATTCTCTTTCTCTCTCTCTCTTTCTCTCTCTCTATGGCCCCCTCCCTCTTTCTCACTGTCGAATAAATAAATAAAAATAAAATATTTTTAAAAGTTACTCTAATTGTCAAATTAAGGTATTAATAGTCAAATCAATAAAGCAAATAGTGTGAAATGTTGACATTTCTGACCAGTGAGTCATTTTCAATATGGATAAATTTTTCAGTCCCATTGTATGATTCATCCTATAATAACTGAGCTCCTAACAGATGCGTACTGAGGTAACTAGAATCCCCCAGACAAGGCTAGTCTAAGGCTGAGCTGTTTCTCCAGGACACTGCACTTGCGCCAGACCTCTTTGGAGTAAGAACCAACAGCCAGTAGCCTTTATGATCCATGAACAAACACCGGTGGTGCACATCTGTAGGAGGCACGGTCCGCTCTCTCCAAGCACCATTTCTATCTTAATCATTCTTTAGAAGCTTTACTTAAATTTAGCATATAAAGGTGTGATGGCTTTATATGCCAAATGATTTTAAAATATATTCAGCTCTTTAGCCTGCTGGCAGTTTACCCTCAAAAAGGTCACAGATGGGGAAAAGGAAGTAATTCAACAAATAATGAGACTCTCTACTTTACAGTTAAATTCCTCATGTGCAGTGTGTGTGTGTGTGTGTGTGTGTGTGTGTGTGTGTGTGTGTGTCATGAGAGAGAGAGAGAAAGACAGAGAATTGGTGCACCAGGGCCTCCAGCCACTGCATTCAAACTCCAGACACAGGCGCACCATCCTGTGCATGTATATAACATTGTGCACTTGTGTCACCTTTTGTGTCTGGCTTACATGGGACCTGGAGGTTCAAACATGGGTCCTTCGACTTCACAGGTAAGTGCCTTAACTGTTAAGCCATCTCTCCAGCCCACAGTATGTTATTGTGGGGAGGGGGCAATCTCTTGGCCTTACTGATATAACTTTTCCGGCATTTGCTCAGAAATATTTATCTGCTAAACATTTCTCGTCCTAAACAAGAAGGCAAGGGCTCTCAGAGCTTTTCCTTATACTTTGTTTTCTTCATGAGTAATGCGTTAGGAGCTTTAGTGATTACTGGGTAGATTTTAGAAAGCTGATAAGGATGTTATTTGTGAGCATTTTAGGTTTGGATCATCCTAAAAAGCAACACTGGGAAGTGGGCAATTGGCCTGAACACCCATAGCGTTCACCAGAAAAAGCTGACTGCCAAGACAACAAGGCACACACTACTTTTATTTTTCTGGCAATGGTGAACAAGCATAGAAACCTGAAAGACATTAGAGGAAGGCAAGGCAGAGCAGAAGGTGACCGTGTGCATATGGTACCCATTACTGAGCTGAGCCCTGGCCAGATCTCCAATGGGGATTAAAAATTAAACTCCCAACTAATTATGGCCTGGTTTTTTGAGAAAGCTGGCCTCTTTGAGAGAAAGACTGTTCAGAGTACCTCGTTCTCTTGGTCCCTGGAGAACAAAACGGCCTTTCCAGCAACTAAAAGGCTTTCCTCTAATCCAAGCTCCAGAAAAATCAGCAAAGAAAGACTGATGTGGGTTGGGTGATTGATCTCGTTTGTCTGTACTCGCTAGGAAGCCACATAAAAACGTTCATACTACAAAAATATCATGTTAGGCATTCTTTTCCACACACTAGAAGAATAAAAGTTCAGCAAAAATGTTAAGGTAGTTCACGGATCTCTTTCAAGCAAGCAACGTTGACTGCTGAGCCGTCTCTCCAGCCCATCACGTACCTCTTTTGAAGCACTGAAGTATAATTTGGCAGCAATGCAATTTTCTTTTTTTTTTTTTTTCAATTTATTTATTTATTAGAGACAGAGAGGTAGAGAGAGAGAGAGAGAGAGAAAGAGAGAGAATGGGTGCGCCAGGGCCTCTAACCACTGCAAACGAACTCCAGACACATGTGCCCCCTTGTGTATCTGGCTTACATGGGACCTGGAAAATCAAACCTGGGTCCTTAGGCTTCAAAGGCATACACCTTAACTGCTAAGCCATCTCTCCAGCTCAGCAGTGCAATTTTCTGACAGCAGCCACTGTCTTCCTTTTTCTGCATCAGGCCCTTTGTTAGTAAAGTATCATTTAGAAACACCACAAGGCTCAATTGCCAGACACTGTCATATGATCTGTACTTGAGTCTGACCTTGGGTCTAAGCGTGGACATGTTCTTTTTAGCCATCACACAGAGATGGAAAGAATGTGTCTTAGACATTCTCCTGTTCTATAGGACAGCAGGCTTAAGTCCTCAGCCACCCTGCCTCATCTTCTGAGGCCTCAGAGGTACCAAACTCCAAGGTGACTAGCAAACACAAGAGCCAAATAAAAAAGCATAAGGCTAATGGGATATTAGTTTCCTATGGCAAATCAAAGAGGACCAGAACTAAGGGGCTTAAAACAGTAGAAATACATTATCTCATAGTTTCAAAGACTAAACGTCCAAAGGCAAGGTGTCACCTGAGCCAGGCTCCCTCTGGGGGCTCCAGGGGACCATCTATTTCTTTTCATTTCTTAATTGTGGAAGCCAATGGCATTCTATCACATGTGCTCACATTATTCCAATCTCTGATGGTCACCTTGTCTCATCCTCTTTTTTTAATTTTAATTTTTAATTGGCAGCTTCCATAATTGTAAACAATATCCCATGGTAACTCCCTTCCCCCACTTTCCCCTTTGAAACTCCACTCTCCATCATATCCCCTCCCCCTCTCTATCAGTCTCTCTTTTATTTTGATGTCATCATCTTTTCCTCCTCTTATTATGGTCTTCTGTAGGTAGTGTCAGGCACTGTGAAGTCATGGATATCCAGGCCCTTTTGTGTCTGGAAGAGCACATTGTCAGGAGTCCTACCCTTCCTTTGGCTCTTACATTCTTTCCGCCACCTCTTCTGCAATGGACCCTGAGCCTTGGAAGGTGTGAAAAAGATATTTCAGTGCTGAATACTCCTCTGTCACTTTGTCTCGGCACCATGGTCATCCCAGGGTCACTGCCATCTGAAAAGAGAAGGTTCTCTAACCAAACATGAGAGTAGCATTAATATATGGGTATGAGGCTGGAGAGATGGCTTAGCAGTTAAGCGCTTGCCTATGAAGCCTAAGGACACTGGTTCGAGGCTCAATTCCCCAGGACCCATGTTAGCCAGATGCACAGGGGGGCGCACGCGTCTGGAGTTTGTTTGCAGTGGCTGGAAGCCCTGGCACACCCATTCTCTCTTTCTCTGTCTGCCTCTTTCTCTCTCTGTCTGTTGCTCTCAAATAAATGAATAAATATAAAAAAAATAAAAACAAACAAATATATGGGTATGAACATTAAGAGAAGTACTTACTGGGCAGTTTGGTGAGCATAGTGTATACATTTAGCCAGACAGCATCAGACATTACACCCCTAGGGTTCATGACTACCCTGTTGTAGGTTTTCTGTATATGGAGCCTCCATCTGCCTCTCTATTCAAATGTCCTATGGTAATTGTATAGGACCCTGCTGGGTAATCAAGACCATCTCTTCATGTCAAAATCCGTAATTTCAGCCCTTTTCCCTTAGAGAGTAGTTTTCACAGTTTCACTGAACACTTTCTTAAAGTATACTTATATCTATTTGAAAGTAGAGAGAAAGAGAAACAGAGAGAGAGAGAGAGAGAATGGGCAATCCAGGGACTCCAGCCACTGCAAACAAACTCCAGACACATGCGCCACCTTGTACATCTGGCTTACATGGGTACTGGGGAATCGAACCTGGGTCCTTATGCTTCACAGGCAAGTGCCTTAACCACTAAGCAATCTGTCCAGTCCCTGTAACTATTTTTAACCACATCCAAAAGGCCCCACCTCCAATTATCATCACGTGGAGGCATTAGAGCTTCAACAGATGAATCTGGTGAGACATGAGCATTCTTTGCATGACGTTTAACTCCAAGCTCAATTGGGCACTAGATGTGCATGGCTCCAAACCTCAAGAAGGAAATTGCTGAGGTCGCCTGAATCACCCAACGCTATAGGGTGCTGGCTCCAACCCCAATGGAACTAGTTGCACAGGGCCCAGCAGCTCAACCCAGGAGGATCGTAACTTCTTCTTTTCAGAGGATCTAGGCTCCCTAGGCCTTGGGTAGGAGCAGGACAAACAATTCACAGGGCAAAGCTTATGTCACTGGTGTTGCCCCCAAACCCATAAGGATTTCCTTCTTTGTAAGCTAAGCAACACAATTCTAATGGAAAAGACATATATGCGCAAAGCCATCTTGTTTTATGACATCTAGAGCATAATAGTTCCTGAGAGTCAGAAGGTTCATAACTTCCATGAGAACTCAACACCATATGTTTACACATTTATCTTTGAAGTTTTACGTTCTCTGTATGTGTGTATCTGCATAGATATCCAGGCCTAATCTGAAAACATTATGTAATCATCATGCAGAGCAACAAGTTCTCTGGCAAACTGAAGAATGCCACAATCTAGCATGAAGGCACAGGTCACCACCTGTGCTCAGAGGTCAGCAGTCCCACCACTGAAACCATCTCCCTAGGCTCTGAACAAAGACATGTAAATGTTGGTCCTTATACTCCTCCATGGTCTGTGAAAAGGAAATCACAATGTTTATCTGGGTGCCCATGCTCACGACAGTACACGGTGAAGCATCCCGAGCGAGAGTCTCAGAGAAACAGAGAACAAATCAGAAAGCCCATGTTGGGGTGTAGCCGACCCTGCCCATGCACCTTTGAACTGTGTGCAAAAATGTATTGTGTTCTATCTCTGGAGCCCTTTCCCCAAAACTATTGTCTAATTTTTTTTGTGATTACCCTCTGTTTTTTTTATGGAAAAGCAATACACAATTTGAAACTTAGTAATAAACATGACTGGGGAGATAGCTTAGTAAGAGAAGTACTTGCTTTGCAGGCATGGTGACCTGAGTTTGATTCCCCAGCTCACATAAAAATGCTGGGTGCAGAGATGGAGAAATGGCTTAGTGGTTAAGGCACTTGCCTGCAAAGCCTAAGGAACCAGGTTCCATTCCCCAGAACCCATGTAAGCCAGATGCACAAGGTGACACATGTGTGAAGGTCACATATATACATAAGGTGGCACACACAGAGGGCCTGAAGTTCAACTGCATTGGCTAAGGCCCTGGCATGACAATCCTCTCTCTCAATCTCAATCTCTCTCTCTCTCTCTCTCTCTCTCTCATAAAAAATAAAATAATTTTTTAAAATGCTGGGTGGAGTCGCTCGTGTTAATAATCTCAGCACCAGGAAGGCAGGGACAGGTGGATCCCTGGGGTTCACTGGCTGCTGCCCAGTCTAGCTAAACGAGCAAGATATAGGCCAGTAAAAGACAATTAAGTTACTTAATAAGCCAAACTATATCTGAAAAATAAGTTGACATATATATATATACATTGTGTATATATATGCATATATATATATATGTACATATATATATACATAGTACACTATATATATATATATATATATATATATATATATATATATATATGGTGTTTCTGTAGAAAGATACCTGCAGTTGTCCTCTGGCCTCTATAAACACGCACACACACACGACCATATGCATTCATGCACACACATACACACATATAAGCGTATGTGCACCTGCATTAAAAATAAAATAAAATAAAAATAACTAATCAACAGAGCAAAATCTCTAGGGTTCTTTGTTTCCTTGGAAAAATATAGCTATAGTTTAAAATACGCTACATTTTGTTTGAGATAGAGACATCATAAACCAAGCCTTTCCGTTTTACCAACATGAAATCTTTGTTTATAAACTTGTATTATTGCTGAGTTATTGCTGACTATGAACGATATGGAATTTGGAGAAATGCGTTTTCATGCTTTTTTCTCTAAAAGTTGCAGAACATGATGGTAAAGATGGGGGGGGAATAATTTATAAATATCACATCCATAATGCTGTATCTTTCAGACAAGCAGTTGAGACATGAGATCACACAGAGAGAAATGAATGTTTTGGGGGTTTTTGTTTGTTTGTTTGTTTGAGAAGAGTCCATTGGGAAGTGCACTCAGCTGTCAGCCTCTTGACCTTAGCAAGGTTGTTCCTTCAGGGGCTCCACGGAGCAGGTACTCTGCCGAGGCACGCCTTCACATACTGAGTACTGACTTTCTGCTGGCTTGATGGGCAGGAATGCATTTGCAGTGAGTAGTGTCCTCTCCCCTCACCCACGCCTATCCTGCTAGCTCTTAAGAAAGCTCCCCGCCATGCAGGTAGACACAAAGCTGGGCTTCTGTTGGCCCACACAACCCATTTAACTCGGACTGGGTCTGAAGTGGTCATGACCCAGAGCAATGGCTGCTTCAGCTAGGAATGAGGCAAGGAGAGGGCAGCCAGGACAATTCCCCTTGTGCTGTCCAGCGCCTCATTGATCAAGGACTGATGAACTGAGGCTTACCTCTTTCTGCACATATTTAGTCTTTACTTGTGGGAAGCACTAGGGGCTTTCCTATGATCAGGGTCTTTCAGGAGAGCAAGGGGCTAAGAAAACATTGAGTAAGACCAGTATCTTTGTATTAGAAATACTGGAATATTTTGGTTTCAACTGACTACATTTTAATTACATGTGTTCACAAAACAGTAGCAATTAAGTTACTTAATAAGCCAAGCTATATCTGAAAAATAAGTTGACATTTCTATATCATAGTAATACAGAGGTCCTTGGGCAAAAAAATAAAGGTCTTTGACATGACTAGAGTGAATACCCATCTACCCAGGCTAAAAGCTTCTTAAGGGCTTCATCGAATTAGCTGCAAATTGGCCCCAGGCCTCTCTTGTCAGCTTGCCTGTGCTGTGGTTTCGTGATTACTATTGCCTGTATCACCAATTTGTATTTACTATATCCCACTCTTAAGTGAAAACAGAGTTTACTGCATAAACCACAAAAGCCTCTTGTTATTTTTCTCAGCCCAGCATTAACAGTGCAGGCCGGTGTGCCGTTCATGAATGCAAGTGCATTTACAAATTACACATTAACCATCAAGGCCTCTGGAGCCTCCGGAGGGCCTGGTGCCCTGGCAGCTATGGAAGCAATAGAGATGGAATAGGCAGGTCGTCAAACCAGTAGATTCCTACCACAGGCCAATAAAGGACCAGGCGGGGGCCAGCTCCTCTGACCCCGCCCCCAGCAGACACTTGGGCTCTAAGTCCAATCAGCTTATCTCCTTTTAGAAAGGAGACACTTTCAAATAGTTACTTCTTGGCTATGACTGATCACATTGCATATCATGGGACGCTGAAGCAGACAAATGAAACACCACAGGCATTTGCTGAAAGTTACAGTATACTCAGTGCAAATGTAATTTTTCCCATGAGCATTTGTTTGGCTAGTTCAAGAAACTCTTTAATACTTTTCCATTCCTTGTCCTCCAGTCACTGACTTGAAATAATATTCTTTTGTTTATATTCAACTTAGGTGATTTTGGGGATCTACACTGTTATGTGGCCAGAGGTCGACAAGACCCTTCCTTTACGTTAGTGACGTGAATTCCCGCCCCTTCCTGTCCTTCCAGTTCTTGTCATGAATACTACCCTTCATCCTGTGTATGTCCTGCCTTTCCCTCCCTCCCCTCTCCCTCATCCTCATTCTTCCTTTGTGTTTTTCAGAGGCAGCTCTGGGGCGGTGCCAGCTCTGTCATTTACAAGCCATATGTTCGGCAATAAGTTTATGTTGTCAGCAAACCTATCAGTAGACCTGGGGAGATTTCTGCCTTGCAGAATTTTTTGACAATCAGATCAAATGGAATGTGTGACAGCATCTAGCTTAGTCTAGAGCATTCCTAACTTCTGCCATCTGCTGACCTTTCTTCCCATGTCTCATTTCCCTACATGTAATTTGGTTTGAGACATTTAGCACCTATTCTAATTAACTTTTAACAGTGCAATGAATTCCTATCATTTCATGTTAATTCAGCATCCATTTTAGATCTGACATAAGTTACAAAGCCTAGTCATACCTCAGAATTTTTTGATCATCTAGTTAAGTTGGCCAGGGTGATCTGTGTGATGCCAAAAATAAAAATAAAATAAAATGCCAAGCACTTGGTTACCAGACAGACCTAAAAGGTAAGATGCTATTGCAAAAGATACCATAGTCTTCCATCTCAGAGCACCAAGAGACAACATGGGAACGAAGGTGAAAGCCTCACTCACCTGGCAGAACCTCATAGTGCTGGAAAGTGCTGTGGAAGCAACAATGGTCACCAACAGCAAGAAGAAGCAGGAGACCCTGCAGGGCAAGTAATCTACCAGCTAGACAAGAAGTGGCACTTGTGCAATAGTGGCACACAGCCTTTGTGGGTAACCAACGGCCCTCTGATTGCACTTGATGCCCGCTTAGTGGGAGAGGACTCATAACTGGTTCTGGGAACCCAGTCAGCACCCTGTGGTCAGGAAAATCACAATACCCACAGAGGAGCCTCCGTGCTCCCTGTGCAAATGGAATGGGTACCCACATCGAATGTCTCTCGAGCTCCTAGGCATAGCCCCTTTACTCAAAGCTGCTCTCACCCTTGGTTGGAGAATCTGTTTTATCTTACAAATGGCAGAAAACACTGAGGAGATCCAAGATCCATCAGTATCCAGAAAAGACAGCTGAAAGCTCGCAACACGATGTGCCACCTTTACCACATTTACTGGGTCCAGAAGACATTGCAAAGGAAGTAATGACACAAATATTGCTCTCAAAACTAGCCCCATATCCACATCCAGGAAAATAGCAACAAACACCGTGGTGAACCGAAACACATCGAAACAGAAATACAGAGGCTTGACAACCTGAGCCAGGGCCATAGAGCCAGATACTGAGGACACTCAAAATGCACCAAAGCAGAAATCCAGACGCCGCTGAGAGCTCAACACTAAAGTAGACTTCAAGCACACCCAGCAAGGCTCGGGGAAGTTTGTGGAAGAGGGAATGGACAGAATGTAAGAGCCACGGGGTAGGAGGGAATATCCAGAGGCATTGCCCTGCCCCGCAATGACCTCTCACAACTCATAACCCACAACCCCAGGGTGAATGCCAGCGATCCCACTATGGGAGACCTTCAGTGGAGTAGGGGCAGGGAGGAGGGGAATGATGGTACAAACACTTGATGTATCCACACGAAGTTTCAAGTTAATAAAATATTTATGAATAAAAAAAATGTAATTGAACAAAGAAATAAAGAGGCTACAGAGAAGCCAACACCACAGCTGCTCAGGGTCTGTTGTAGAAGAGGAGGAAGCGGGAAGACTGTAAGAGCCACAAGGCTTTTAGGAAACAACCTAAGACACAGCCCCCACAAAAACTCCTATAAGGAGGACAAAGCAGGAAGTTGTCCCTGGTCACCGTCCTGATGAGTCAGGTTTCAGTTCAGACTGGAGTTGCCTTTCAGTCTTATGGGGCACGTTGGCACTTACGTTCTTTTGGACCAGTGCCCCTGACTAACTACCTGCAAAAGAAGGCTTTCTTGCCGCCGATCCCTGTCACTGTCGGCCTGTGAGCCCCTCCTCTCCCTGTGACCTGTAAGTGAAACAGCCCTTCCGCCACTGTTCTGCTCTCTCCTGTTTTGCCACGTCCCCTTCGCAGCCTCCCACCTGACACTCAAGCCTTACCCTGACACCCATCCTTGTCCAGGGCTCTTTAAGAAAGTAGCTATCTTGTCTAAGTGCTCTGTAGACAGACCTCAAGACCAAGATAGAGGAAATAACTACAAACAACAACACCTCCACTAATTTGATTCATGTGAGAATTATTCTTTCCTACATGAATCCAGATATCAATATGGGAGAAGAGCAACAGAAAAAAAATGCATAATAAAAACAATTCACGTTTCATATCCTACCATTCACCTCACAGGCTGTCCTACCCTCACTGAACGCCAAACCTGCTGTGTTTATCCAGATGAATAGAAGGCTATATGGTCTCATACATCCACTTAAAGGTATTCGTAAGTTAAAGTACAATAAATCAATCACCCAGTCCAGCTGTGAAATCTCACAAACTCCGTGGGACTTGAAGAGTTAAACCCCACCCTGGCAATGATATTAGATAGTTAGTAGAATCATCTAGATGGACTCATCTTTCGGAAATGCTTTTTATGACCACTGAAATGAAATAAACAAAATGGGATGTGTGCTTAATAGCATAAGGAGAAACTTCTCTTTCGGTGGTCTTATTCATCTATCCATAAGCATGTATTTCCCCTACTAATAATTTATAGGATCTTAACATTGGGAAGAAATGTACTGGTCATCTGCCCATAGATCAATTCAAAGTGTCCAGACCATCCTGGATCCTTCCCAATACGCTAGTGGGGGGAAATCTCTAAAAAGAAGGTGGTATCGAGTCTCTTACTATCTGTTTCTTTAAATAATGAATGTCTAAGTGATGAAAAGTGAGTTCAAGATGTTTTCAATAAACTGTGAGTGGATATGAAAATGGCAAGTAACCTTCGTCATGGGCAAGTTCAGGTTGATGAGGAACATTATCTGAACACCATAAAGAAAACATTTATTTGGCTGCCTTTCACATTGAGCATATTTTAAACGATGTGAGAGAAATGAAATGAAACTTCAGAGTTTGCCCTTCAAGGAGATGATAATCTAGTCGATGCCACTACCACAAATTTTACAAAAATAGTTTGTAGGGGGCTGGAGAGATGGCTTAGAGGTTAAGTGCTTGTCTGTGAAGACTAAGGACCCCAGTTCAAGGCTTGAGTCCCCAGGACCCATGTTAGCCAGATGCACAAGGGGGCGCACACATCTGGAGTTTGTTTGCAGTGGCTGGAGGCCCTGGCACACCCATTCTCTCTATCTGCCTCTTTCTGTCTCTGTCACTCTCAAATAAATAAATAAAAATAAAAAAATAGTTTGTAGGCTGGACAGATGGATTTGTGGTTAAGACGTTTGCCTGAGAAGCCTAAGGACCCAGGTTCAATTTCCCAGAACCCACATAAGCCAGATGCACATAACATGGTGGTACATGCACCTGGAGTAGGTTTGCAGTGGCTAAAGGCCCTGACGTACCCCTTCTCTCTCTCTCTCTCTCTCTCCCCTTCTCTCCCCTTCTCTCTCCCCCCTCTCTCTCTCACAAACAAATAAATATAAATATAAGTATTTTAAAATAATTTGTAAGCTAAACCATAAATGCCCTCAGAAAGGTCCAGGTAAAAAGTCTGGGGTGTTTGGAGCAAAGAAAATGTGGTTTATACTGATGTGATGGGCTTAAATCGCTGATAAAACTTAAAAAGCATTAGATTTTTATCTCTTTCTTAAATACTTATGTAAGCACATCCATCACTGGAGCCAATTACAGACCTAATCAGAGTAGATGTGAATAAATCTCTGTTTCATCAACCAATAAAAAAATAGAAAATTCTAAAAAATGAAAGGCTGAAAAGATGGCTCAGCAGATAAAGGGGCTTGCTTGCAGGGCTCAATTCCCAAGCCACCTGAAAGCTAAAAATATCTGGCATTTGTTTGCTGCAGGAAGAGACCCTGACACACACACACACACACACACACACACACACACATCCCACACATCAAAATAAATTAATTTTCAAATAGGTATCATACCGAGTATAAATTTTTTTTATCTGAAATTCAGTATAACACTGGGATCCTGAAAAGGGGAACATGAAAAAAAAATCACAGATACAGTCGAATTTTCATATATTGATATTATATTAAAAATGACCACAGTCCTTTAGAGCTGATTCTACAGTGTTCTTACTCTTCTTACGCTCAGCTTTAATTCATGCAGAAGCACACAGGTCTCAAGATCATGTCATTGAAGCTTCTTAAAGGCTAAGAACGAGCACTTGGAGTGAACACAGACGCGCCACCACACTGGACGAAGTTCTAGTTGGCTATGACCGTGCTGAGAATACAGCACGCTGGACCATAGGCAGCATCAAGCCTGAGACAGAGCTCAAGTTTCAGAGTTTGTCACCAATGGCCCAGCGCAGATTTCCACTAAAGCTTATTTGACTCGCGCAATGGTTCCGTCTCTGTTCTCTCAGGACTTTGGACAGGGACTGGTGCATCTCACTACAGAAGTAGAAGCAGGAGGCATTAGGTTAATTTAAGGTGTTATCAAGCCAGTTACCAGCAGAGGCCTTGGCAATTTGGGGAAGGCCTGTTGAACCATACTGCAAGCTCAGGCTTCTCATCAACGTGAACTCCTAGCAATGACGGAGGACTACACTTCCGGGGGTATTTATTCCTTCCAAGTAGTTCCCTTACTGTTCTGTTACGTGAAGCAGCAAAGTGGGGCTTGGTGTTGAGAGGAAACCCTAAGGTAGGAGAACACGAGAGTTCTAGTGTTAGAACACTAGATTCTAGTGTAAGAATCAGGCTTTAGAGTAGCAAGCATGGGCTGGAGAGATGGCTCAGCAGTTAAAATCGATTGCTTATAAAGCCTGTCAGACCAGGTTTGATTCCCCAGTACCCATGTAAATCCAGATGCACAAAGTGGCACATGTGTCTGGAGTTTGTTTGCAGTGTCAAGAGGCCCTGAAGTGCCTATTCTCCTGCTCTCTCTCTCTCTCTCTCTCTCTCTCTCTCTCTCTCTCTCTCTCTCTTTCTCTCCATTCAAATAAATAAAAATTTTTAAAGTAGTTTAAAGTAGCAAGAGCAAGAAGACCCATCGAGGAACTAGAACATGTCCCACTCATGAATTACAAGTCCTGACCAGGGTAAGCCTATTAAAAATAGTGGTATCTCATGTCTGAGAGGCATGGAGAAGCCACCTTCAAAATGATCCTTTTGGCCTGGTCATCTCTCTTGGAAAGCACTAGTAATGAATCAACTCATCCAACTCTTCTGTTCTCTTCTTGTCACTCTTAGTAGAAGAACACACAAAGCTATTCTCGAGTCAAAACCAGGAGCAAACCCAAATCACTTTAAACCACCAGATACATGAGCTCTGACACGACATGATCCTCTCTCGCCACTTCCCAAACACTGAAGAAAGAAACCAGAAAGTCACCCTCACCACACTCTGCCAAGGTATGTGCAGACATCCTCATGTTAGAGTCAAGCAATTTCAGAAGGAAAAAAAAAAAAAATGTTTGCGCCAACCAAGCTGAAAGCATTACGCAAAGCAGTCCTTAAAACAAAATATCTGAAGCCCATGATGGCTTTCTGTGGACTTCCATCTAGAGATTGAAAGGGGACGCTTCCCCATTAGTGTCGAGCAGCTGTCGACAGACTGCCCACAGTCTGCTTCCTTCAGCAGCCAGCCCACGACAAATGCCTTTGTCACCCTTACAGCCACATTACTACAGCCAGCAGAGAGGAGAGCTACCCCTCTTGCACTTCTAGTACCTACAGTCAGAGTTATCCACACAGCGCTGTGTGATGGATCTTACGTTATTTCTGTCCCCTCTTCCTCAATATTCCCTGAGCCTTGGATGGTAAAAGAGAGAGATCTCATTAGGGCTGAGCTCTCAACAGACTTTTATTCCCAACACATTGATGAGTTTTGAATTCTCCCTAGCCATGGGCAAGAAGAGACTTTTCTGGTCAGCAGTGAGAACAGCATTAATATCCTTTCTGCCACCTCCTCCACAGTGTTCCCTGAGCCCTGGCAGGTATGACAGAGATGTCTCAGCCAGTGGTGAGGAGGACTTTGGAACCCTCTACTCTGCACGTGACGTGTTGGTGTATTAGTGACCTCATGGTGGCTGTCACCTACTGTTACCTCCATATGTCTTGTACAATATTGGACCCACCAACATTTTGACGTGGGTGATGGAGGAGGGCAGAGAAAAAGGAGACATCAAAGTAGAATGAATAGTCAGAAAGAAGAGGAAATTCAATAGTATGGGAGTGGGGAAGGGGAACAAAAGAAGGTGATGAGAGGGGATTATGTCCCAATTACAGGATTTTTTTAAATTAATGTTTAATGTATTACATAGTGGTCATATTCCCATCACATTATACTCTTGTGTTTCCTTTCCCCAACCTGAATTCCACTAAGGACCCGACTCAGTGGTGTTATTGGTAAACTGTGGGGTCATGAACACACCAGTCGGTCTCTGTGTGTGTCGGGGGTGGGGGGATGTCTCAGGATACTCCTTTCTATCCTGTGATTCTTACATTCTTTCAGCTCCCTCTTCTGCAATATTCCGTGAGCCTTGGTGGGCATGTTATAAGCCTCCGTCGATGTGTTTCTGGCGGAGGGTTTTGTCCCAGCAACATTCATGCCCGTAGTGTACACATAACCTCTCTTTGGCCAGCTCCACTCCAAGCCTATAGCATTTCTCTCCAGGCATCACCAACATCCTGGTTCTCCATTGCGACTTAGACTTGACCTTCAAAGAGTCACCCAGTGGCCACTCAGGGTCTCCTTGTGGTAACTCTTACTATGTTACACATTGTCTGGCCTCAGCTTCTCTCTGGAACCATGGAGCAAGTCTCTATGACTCTCTCATTTTTTTATGTTTTGTACCTACAAAACCAGTACCATGTGTACATTGCTACATCAGCTCTGGATGGACTTGACCCCCTTGTACCAGATCTATAATGGTGTCTGTGTGCCTTGGTTGCTGAACCAATGGGACTAGTTCCATAAGCAGTTGTTTTTACCTTCTTTCTTTCTTTCTTTTCTTCTTCTTCTTTTATTTATTTATTTATTTATTTATTTTTTTGAGGTAAGGTCTCACTCTAGCGCAGGCTGACCTAGAATTCACTATGTACTCTCAGACTTG
Organism: Dipus sagitta; assembly: GCA_036346955.1. Taxonomy (NCBI): domain Eukaryota; kingdom Metazoa; phylum Chordata; class Mammalia; order Rodentia; family Dipodidae; genus Dipus; species Dipus sagitta. Next base: position 31,311,274 of record CM070771.1, read on the forward strand.
CCTCAAATCTACAGTGATTCTCCTACTTCAGTCTCCTGAGTGCTGGAATTTAAGGCTCATACCACCATGCCTGTCTGCCAGCTGTGTTTTTTGTTTTTTGTTTGTTTGTTTGTTTTTTAACAAGGATTTCTTTCTGCAGCATTCTCTCATCAGACTTTCTCCTTTCAAAAGAATTAAATTCCCTCAAGTTACAGCCTCCAGTGTGTGGGCTCTTGTCCTCAGGGACACTTTTGATTATCCTGGTGAAGACAGGATTCTCTTGAATTGTGTTAATCTCTTTTCGATAATTGCAGGTGCTTTTTTGGCTGCAGTGTCCTTGTCCAGAACTTTAAACTTTATCACAAACTTATCCTCTCTAGATTTTATCTTTCTCACATCTTTTTGCTATTTCACTGTGTATCTGCATAAGAATAATAAGTAATGACCATGAGCAATGCTATCTCGCCTTGAAATTTCCTCTGCCTAATATATTAGCCCATTACACTCAATTTTTCAGGATGCAGGCAGAATACAGAGAGTCTCTTCTAGAACATAGCTTAAATGGCCTCTGGAAAGGTTCCTGATGGAAACCCTGTTCCTCTCTGAAACCTCATGAGCTCATCTCTACTGTCCACATATCTGGTCTTCTAAAATCCCACCAGAAGAGACCATTAAGCTCTGCTTCCAGAAGTCGAGAGATTTTTATAGACGAAACTTTCAAACCCTTCCAAATTCCTCTCACAGATCAGTATGCAACATACAGTCAGGTTTATCACAGCAACAGCCCAACTTCTTGGCATGAAATTTCTCTATTAGTTACTTTATTCATTATGGTGATTTGAATGTAAAATGGCCCCCTTGCTCTCATATGTTTGTGATTAAGCCCCAGATAATGGAGCCTTCAGGAGGCAGAGCCTTGCTAGAAGGAAGTGAGTCTTGGCCTTGGAACTCTATAGTCCAGCCCTTGGCCAGTGCTAGCTAGCTCACTCAGACAACTTGCCATCTGCTTTTATGACAAGATGTGACACCCCAGCTGCCTGTTCTACCATGGATTCCCTTTCATGATGAAACTTCCTCTTGAAACTATAAGCCCAAATAAAGCCTTTCCTCTCATAAGCTAATTCTTATGGAGGGTTTTGTCCCAGCAACAAGAGGATGGCTTTCACACTCATCAAGGAGGGGAAGGGTCAAAAGGCAAATGAAAATCAAGACAAGTAAATATCATTTGTGTCATTTAACTTTCTTGTTGCTAGGACAAAATTCCGGACAGAAGAAAATTAGGGAGGAAAGGATTCTTTTTAGCCCACATTTTCTCAGCACAGAAGGCATGACAGCATGCCTGGTGATGAGCGTGACTCCTGCTCATGGCCACAGGCGTGTAAAGGTCCCCATCTCAGGGGCCAGTGAGGAAGCAGAGGAATGCATTACCCATGAGGTCCGCCCCCTGCAACGCACTTTCTCCAGAGAGGGTTCAGCTCCTGCAAGCTCTACAACCTCCCAAAACAACACTACCAGCTGGGGACCACTGCATTTGTATTTGTGCTTTTAAATACACACACCTATGGGAGGCATTTCGCACTCAAGCCATAATGTCACTACACCCTTATTAGAATAGGTAATTTTTAAAAAACTGATAAGGCCAAATGTTAGCAAGGGTGTGAAACAACAGGATAGTTCATGCATTGCTTATGAGAATGCATAATTATACGACCACTTTGAACTATAATTTGAATTTGGCAATTTCTTACAGACCTAAATATAGTCTGACCCAATCCATCAATCATAGTCTTAGATATTTACCCACATTGAGTCACAAACATCTCCCCACCAAAAAAAAAAAAATAAAATAAAAACAGCACATGAATGCTAATAGCACATTTCCCTTTATTTGTTTGTTTTTTTGTTTTGTTTTGTTTTGGTACTTTAAAAAATAGAAGATCTTGGGCTGGAGAAATGGCTGTGGTTAAGGGGCTTGCATGGGAAGCCTAAGGACTCATGTTTGATCCTCTAGGTCCCACATAAGCCAGATACAAAGTGATACAAGCACACAAGGTCACATATGCACACAAGGGGGTGTATGTGTCTGGAGTTCAATTTCAGTGGCTGGAGGCCCCGGCATACCAATCTCTCTCTCTCTCTCTCTCTCTCTCTCCTCTCTCTCTCTCTCTCACACACACACACACACACACACACACACACACACACACTAAAAAGTTCTAGCCTATTGGGCTTGCCTCAAATATATATATATAGTTTCAGTATACGGAGCTCATACTGGCCTTGTAATTAATCATGGTCCTTTTGCCTTGACCTCTTGAGTGCTAAGATGGCAGGTGTGTCCTATGACATCTATTTTAGTACATCTGCTTATGATCCCCCCCAAACTGAAAGCAACTGTGACAAACTTCATTTAGGGAAGTAGCATGTAGTGCTGCTCAGAAATATTTAAACTTGAAATATCATCCACTCCACACAAAGACATGGCTGAATCCCAAACATACACTACAAAGTGAAAGTCACCAGTCTGAGAAAGCTGCGTGACGTAGGCTCCAGTTACACATTTTCCATCTCGAGAATGTTAATTATGGAAAATGAAGAATGGTAGTGATGATGAAAATACAGACCAGAAGCTACACGAAATTGAAGTATGACATGGGAAGCTAAAATAGATGGGGTTTGGGGTTTGTTTTGTTTTTTATTCATTCATTATTTCATTATACTCAGCCCTTAAATATGACCCAAAGATTTTCATTTTCAACCTCCATTTATTTAAAGAACTCAAAAACTTCTTCCCTATTATTTAGAGTCCTTTAGGAATTTTGAACTCCATTTCTTTTAACTTATTTGGCTTAGGAAAGTGGACTTTAAGAGTTCTAATGACTCACTGGATAGTGGATCACACCATGACAAGTGGTAAACTACTTCCAAGCAATTTGTAAATACCTCTCAGTATGTCTTTCATCCAAGTAACAAAACAAACATGACTATTTCACAGGAAAAATGGTCACAGTGATAAAAGTGCATTAGTTAGTCATCACAACATGTTATGAAGTAAAGCAATGTGAACAAGAGTGAGACAAGCTGGAAGAAAGTGATCTTTAACTCTCTCATCAGTTTCCACTGGGTGTTTTACAGATGCAAATTGTAAATTTCTGACACATGCTGATTTCGGCAGCTTGCCCAATAGGTGTGGGCTAAACCCATTAACCAGCCAGCTGAAAGCTGAATCCAGCTTTTATTTGATATTTCACATACAGCTTTCCAAATGGCAGTAAGATTTGGAACCTGGAAGCCCTTCTGGCTTTCTATGCTTTTAATTTTTCACTCTCTAGTCCCTTGAAATTTCCCAGGGGTCAGACACAGGGCTCATGTCTTATTGTAAGTCCTTAGCATTGGCACAAGGAACAGCATTGTGCTTCTTCAAAGCTCCTTGTGGTTTGCTGTGTCAACAGAGTGCTGTGGATGCTATATTTAATTAACTGACCAATTTGTTTCACTGTCTTTTTATGCTATTCCCTTGAGAAAAATCACACTGACAGAAGTGACACTTTGGCATAGATACACATGCTGTCCATCCCTCATGATGATACCATAAAGTACATTTAAGCTAATCCCTTGTCAATAAAAAAATTATATTAAGACAATAGAAATGTTGAACTGGAAGGACTCTAAGTGATTATCTAACTCAAACCATTATGATGAGGAAACCTGGGTACAGAGAGGTAAAGTAACTTGTTCTAAGTCCATAAAACCTAAGCAAATGTTGACACCTAAGCCATTCCTTTGACTACTTGGAGTTACTCCCTTTTACCTTCTTCTCATATTCACTTCTGTGCCTTCTTCTCAGTCTCCACAGAGAAACACTTCCATTTCTAGCAGCACCTTCCTAAGTGTTAGTTCTTCCCCAGCTCTATCCTCAAACCTCCAGACTGGCAGACAAGCTCTTTAAGTGGTCTTCATGCCAACTAGTCCACCATCTTGTCACATGGATGGACCTTAAATCATCTAGTTCAAGCTTGCTCACCTTCTCCATACTTGAGACATATTGGAGATTTCCTTCTGGACTATCTACCCTCAGTGATCCCAGGGTTCTTCCCATATTCCCTCCCTCAGCAAATGACTCCATGATTGTAGTCATGATCCCAAAACAAAATGGGTAATAATTCTTGAGTCATATTATACACACACACACACACACACCACTGAATCACTTGCCCATGCATCTCCATGACCACTTTCTTCAGACTGTTCTCTCTTAAATCTTAATGAGATTATCCCTCTCTCTCCAAAATGTTCCACTGGCAACTCCTTTTCCCTTATTCTCATAGTATATCATTTCATATTGTTGGGACAACATACCTAGCCAGAAGTACTTTAAAGAAAAAAGGGACTTATTTTCAGCTTATAGTATCAAGGAGAAGTGTACATTATAGGGGCAAAGCATGGCAGGCCTGAGCAGGAAACCTATGTCATACCTTCACATCAACATGGAGGAAATCGAGAGAGCAAGTAGGGCTGGGGCTAGGCTACAACATCCCAAGGTCCTCCCCTAGTGGCATACCTCATCCAGCAAGGCTCTACCTCCCGAAGATTCCACAACCTTCCCAAACAGTGCCATCAACTGTGGATCAAGTATCCAAACACATGAGTCAGTGGGGACATGTTACAAACCACCACATTTAGTTACTATTACAAATTCATTCAAAAGATTGTGTTAGCTCCTCTGAAAAACTCATCAAAAGAAATGGAGCTGCCATGAGAATTCTATTGTTGGCACCTCCAAAGACCTCAAACATTACAAGAAGAAAATGTCCCAATGCTCCATCCACTGAGATAAATATCCAGAACTATCGTGTGATCTGGTTGCCATCTTCTCTGAGAGAATGATCTCGCTAGGCTTCACAGTGCTTGTGAGCCAATAATGTAACAATGGTCCCATAGCCCATAATCATTCTTATTTGAGTAGTATAACCACTTTAAATCTATATAGCCAGGCCAAATGAGCCAATGGGTACGTTAGCAGCATGCCTATTATGGGGGAAACTGACTGCTCTCTAATGTGCCTCCAGGTCTGCTCCACAAGACGAAATACATATCTGGTACTGTAAACCTAGTCAAAAGCCTATGACAGGGGCCGTCATGAGCCCTAGGGGTATAATGCCTGCTGGTGTCTGGCTAAATGCATATATTATGGTCACTAAACTGCCCTTTAAGCATTTTTTTTAATGTTCATACCCATATGTTAATGCTACTTTCACTTTTTGTTAGAGAAGCTTCTCTTTTCAGATGGCAGTGACCTCTGGGATGACTCAAAAGGCACCATGGTGCTGAGAAGTAGTGACAGAAGAATGTTCAGCACTGGAACATTTCTATCATATCATCTAAGGCTCAGGGTCCATTGCGGAAGAGGTGGTAGGAAGAATGTAAGAGCCAAAGGAAGGATAGGACTGCTTACAATGCACTCTGCCAGACACAAAATGGCCTGGATATCCATGAACTCACAGTGCCTGGTCCTACCAACACAAGACCCTCATAATAGGAAGAAAAGATGATGACATCAAAATAAAAGAGAGACTAATTCAGAGGGGGAAGGGATATGATGGAGTTGTGAAGGGAAAAGTGTGGGAGGTGAGAGAATTATCATGGTTTATTATCAAATATTATGGAAAATGTCAGTAAAAAGGTTTAAACATCTATACAAAGAGTTGAATAGACAGATCAGTGGTTAAGGTGCTTGCCTGAAAAGCCTAACAACCCAGATTTGATTCACAGTACCTATATAAGGCCAGCTGCACAGTGGAGTATGAGTCGAGTCTTGAGTTCATTTACAGTGACTAAAGGCCCTGGCATGTCCATTCATTCTCTCTCTCTCCTTCTTCTCCTCTCTCTCTTTACACAAAATTCTGGAAATGCCACTCTAGATGCAACTCAATTTTTTTATATTTACTATGCTCATTATGGTAAACTTTTCTATCTTCCCTTATTTAAACAGCCTTGCTGAAGCCTGATAACTAAGTGTCTGGTTGGGGTAAATAAATTTTGTCATATAAATAAAACCATACTCAACATCTATCCATTGTCCCCACCAAGATATTCAACAAATGTATCATTGCCTCTACCAAGACATGTGATACATAGGCTTTTGCTGTTGTCCCTCCTTATCATCACTCCATCTCCACTGACACTCCAATTTTTGGCAAGCCGTGATCTACTTTTGATCACTAGAGTTATGCTTTTCTTATCATGGCACATTAGTGGAATCATTGAATGAGTCAGTTCAAAGTCACTATTCTAAACATGTACAAAGAACTCGGAGGACACTAATAAGTGCCAAATAAATCTAAGGGAACAAAAACAACTTAATGAATTCCAAGAGAACAAAAATAAAGCCAGGTGTAAGGGCAGATAGCTGTAGTCCCAGTTCCTTGGGAGGTTACAGGCAGGAAGATCACTTGAGTGCAGGAGCTCTGGACTATAGTGCACTATGCCCATCGAATGTCCACACTAAGGTTGGCAATAATATGGCGACCTTCAGAGAGAACATAAATACATAGCTAAATGAAATGAAATGAAGAAATTAAAACAGGTTATGAAAATAGAATTCAATAAAGAGAACTGCTGAAGAAAAATCAAACTTAAATGATATTGATAATGAAATAAAAGGCTCTGTGGAAGGCCTCATCGATAGAACAGACTATGTGCAGGGAAGAATATCTGTACATGAAGAGAAGGTAGAGAAAACAGATAATTAGCCAAACGCAATGATAATTTTCATAGACAAGCAGTATGAATGGAACACTGAGAGACATTTGTGATAACATGAAAAGATCAAAAAGTCTTTATTATGGGAATAGAAGAAGAATGGGGACTGGAGAGAGGGCTTAGCAGTTAAGTGCTTGCCTGTGAAGCCTAAGAACCCTGGTTTGAGGCCCAATTCCCTAGGACTCACGTAAGCCAGATGTACAAGGTGGCACATGCATCTGGAGTTCGTTTGCAATGGCTGGAGGCCCTGGTGTGGCCATTCTCTCTCTCTCTCTCTCTCTCTCTCTTTCTCTCTCTCTGCCTCTTTCTCTGTCTGTCAATCTCAAATAAATAAAATAAATAAAAAGAAACAATAGAAACAAAAGAAGAAAAAGAACTTCAAATCAAAGGAATAGAAAATATTTTTCATAAAATTATGGAAGAAAATTTCCCAAATCTAGGGAAAGAAGTGTGCATCCAGAAAGAAGAAGCATACAGAACACTAAGTAGACAGGAACAGAAAAGAAACTCCCCATATCATATTATACTCAAAAAACTAGGGGCTGGCCTGGAGAGATGGCTTAGCAGTTAAGGCATTTGCCTGCAAAGCCAAAGGATCCCAGTTGAATTCTCCAGGACCCACATAAGACAGATACACAAGGGGGTGCATGCATCTATAGTTCATTTGCAGTGGCTGGAGGCCGTGGCACGTCCATTCTCTCCCTCTCTGTCTCTCTCTCTCTCTCAAATAAATATATAAACAAAAAATATTTTTTAAAAAAAACTAGGGGCTGGAGAGATGGCTTGTCAGTTAAGGCGCTTGCCTGTGAAGCTTAAGGACCCATGTTTGACTCTCCAGATCCCACATAAGCCAGATGCACAAAAGATGAGGCAAAAGCACAAAGTCGCATTTGCCCACTAGATGGCGCAAGTGTCTGAAGTTCAATTTCAGTGGCTGAGTCCCTGGCATGCAAATTCTTTCTCTCTCTCCCTCTTAAAAAAAAAAAAAATACTAAGTGCTAAGTACTAAAGGATACTGAAAGCCACAAGAGTAAAACATCAAGTCAAATATAAAAACAGGTTCATCAAACAATAACAGGTGATTTTTCAATGGAAAATCTATATGATTTGAATGTAAAATGACCCCATAGTCTCATCCTTTATGATTCATATTTATGTATGAATTATGATTATGATATGATTATGTATGCTTAAGCCTCATACTTAATTCTTAGCTGGTGGAGCCTTTGGGAGGTGCAGCCATGTTGGAGAAGGTTGTGTCACTGGGTTCAGACCTTTAGATTTTTATACACCCAGTCCCTTTTGCCACTGCTAGCTAGCTCACTCTCTGTATGTATGCCCTACTACTATGGAGATATGATACTTAGCTTCTTGCCTTTGCCTTGCTTTCCCTACATGGCGAAATTCCCTCAAACAGTAAGCTAGAAATAAACCCTTCCCTTCCGTAAGCTGCTTGTGGCCAGGTGTTCAGTCCAAACAATGAGAAGGTAAATGCTCCGACTCTAAAATCTAGGTGGGCTTAGAGCGATGAACTTCAAGCATTAAAAGACCACAGCTCCAAATCCAAACTACTTTTCCCAACAAGATGATCTCCTGTAATAGCACCAAGAAAAAATGTCCAAGATAAAAACATGCTAAAGAGAGCTGGAGAGATTGCTTAATGGTTAAGGCACTTACTGCAAAGTCTAAGGACCCAGGTTTGATTCCCCAGTACTCACATAAGCCAGATGCACAAGGTGGCACATGCATCTGGAGTTCATATGTAATGGCTGGAGGCCCTGACATGCCCATTCTCTCTATCTCCCTTCCTCTCTCTCTCTCTCTCTCTCAAATAAATAAATAAATAAAACAGTTTTTAAAAAACATACTAAAGACATTCATGACCATTAAGGCAGCTGTACAGAGGTTACTAGAAGGAATACTTCAGGGAGAAAAGAAAGATAAACACATTCAAGAGATTACAGTGACAAATAATAATCAATGCTAGACCCATTTTAAGAAAATGAAGACCAATAAAACACCAAACATCACAAAATAATCAATACTATAGGAGTTAACCCATGACTTTCAATAATAACTCTAAATATAAATGGCCCCAATTCACCTATCAAAAGGCACAAACTAAGAGCCTAGATCAGAAAACAGAACCTTTTTATAGTCTTCAAGAAATCATCTCACTATCAAAGACAGGCACTGCCTTGAAGTGGAAGGATGAGAAAAGGTATTCCAAACAAATGGAAGAAAAAAAAAGAAGAAGAAGAATGGGTAGTTTTTATAATTCCTGACAAAACAGACCTCCAAGCAAAACTTGTCAAAAGACATAAAAAAGGCACTTACACTGACTAAGGGAACAATCCACCAAGAGGCTGTGACAAGCTGAAATATGGGCACCCAATTTCATAAAACAAATACTACTAGATATGAAGATATGAAGATTAACCACAACACAGCTTTTGTAGGTGGCTTATACAAACCACTCTCTCCAACAGACAAGCCATCCAAACAAAAGGAAAACAGAGACACACTGGAGTTAAATGACATCATAGATCAAAAAGACTTAATAGATATGTACAGAATAGTCCACCCAAAGACTATAGAATTCACACTCTTCTAAGTATATGGGATTTTCTCTAAAATAGATCACATATTAGGACACAAACCAAGTCTCAGCAAATATAGGAAAGTTGAAATAATTTATTATATTATATCCCATCATAATTTAATAGCTCTAGAAATTGACAATAAAAATAACTTTAGAAAACATACGAACTCTTGGAGATTAAGCAATACACTATTGAATAATGAATGGGTCTTTGAAGAAATCAAAAAGTTTCTAGAAGTAAATGAAAATATGGGAGGAAAGTGCTTATTTCAGGCTTACCATATCAGGAGAAACACCATCAATGGCAGAAAAAGCTCACTTACTTCTACAGATCACAGCAGAGAAATTACCAAACAGTCAGAAAACTAGAACAGCCAGAGATCAAAGTGTTCTTAACACACCTTAGGGCTTGTCTTAAGATCTTCCTCCAGTGACACCTCCTCCACTTGGCTGCTGGAGACTTACATAGGAAGCTTAAATAGAAAGCCCTAAAGTTTGGGGGGCATACATTCACATTCAAACTAATATACCTACCTATTTCTACCAATAACAGAAATGTGATAAATAACTTTTAATTTTTTTGTTTATTTTTATTATTTATTTGAGAGCGACAGACAGAGAGAGAAGTGGGAGAGAGAGAGAGAATGGGAGTGCCAGGGCCTCAAGCCACTAGAAATGAACTCCAGATGTGTGCACCCCCTTGTGCATCTGGCAGACTTGGGTCCTGGGAAATCAAGCCTTGAACCATGGTCCTTAGGCTTTGCAGGCAAGCTCTTAACCACTAAGCCATCTCTCCAGCCCTGATAAATAACTTTTAAAGATCTATTGTGCAAGAAATGAGATTAAAGTAGTAATAAAAAAAAATCTCCCAGCCAAACAAAAGGGAAGATCCAGACATATTCACTGTACAATTCTACCAGATATTTAAGGAAAACTGAATCCAATACTTCTCAAATAATACCTTAAAACTGAAAAGAAAGAAATGCTCCATAATCCATTTTATGTGGCCAGCATTACGCTAATAGCCAAAACAAAGATAAGCTATAGAAAAAACTATTTACCAGTATCCCTAATGGACCTAGATGCAAAAATTCTAAATAAAATACTTGCAAATCAAATTGAGGAATATCATTCAACTTGATCAAGTTGTCTTCATCCCGGAGACACAGGAATGGTTCAACACACTTACATCGATCTGGTCAGAACAGCCTTTTCTTTTTGTGGCAGTGGGAGGTGATTAATGCAGAGAATCATAACCAGCCAAGTGCTGAAAATAAGTGGCTGAAGAGTGGAACAGATACATAATTGCCTATAGAGCTCATAGAACATTCCAGAAGGGATGGAAATAATGTATAGCTGGAGGGTGGGTTACCTGAACAAGACCTACACATTGTAGGGCCAGTCAACATGCTGTTGTAGATGGGTGAGGGGCTTGGGAGGCCCCTCCCCTCTCTAATGAGTGAATGGCAGTTAACGGCTGACAGAGGAGGGGTAGTTACTCTTTTCTGTGGCATAACCACTGATAATTGATGAGAAGAATAAGTACAGTGAGACTGAGGGGGCAGGAGCAGGTAATCTGGGACACATTTGGACAAAATGTAATATAAAATGTATGAAAATGTCAAAAATAAATGATAAAAATGGGTTCTCACTATCTAGTATAGTTTCCTTTTTTTTTTTTTTTTTTTTTTTGGTTTTTTGAGGTAGAGTCTCAGTCTAGCCTGATTGAACCACCTATAGACTCATGAATTCTAAGCAAGTACTCTACCACTAAGCTATATCCCCCACACCTTTTCTTATACTTTTCTCAAATTTTGAGACAATGTCTCACTTAGTTTTCCAAGCTGGGCTTGAACTCACTCCACAGCCCAGATAGACATTAAATTTGCAATTCTACTATTCATCTATGACCTACTGATATGTCCTCACAGAAGGAGTTGGTGGGCAGGGTCATTACTTAGAACTACACTCCTACAGAACGAGGCCCTGATAATCTATCAGGGTTTGTGAAGGTATACAATGCAGTGGCAACTTAGTTGGGGTTCTGGCTTACAGTTTTTTCCTGAAGTAACAGTCAAGCTATTTACCATGGCTGTGGTCATGTGGTCATGGCTTGGTTATGGTGGCTAATGGGCCCATTTTCAATACTACAAGCATGGCTGCTATTTCCCACCATGTGGCCTCTAAATAAGGCTGCATAGCCACAATAGGCTTTCCTCAGAGTGAGCAGTCCAATCAAGAGTGACAGAATCAGGGGCTGGAGAAATGGTTTAGCAGTTAAGGTGCTTGCCTGCAAAGCCAAAGGACCCAGGTTCAATTCCCCAGGATCCACGTAAAGCCAGATGCACAAGGTGGTGCATGCATCTGGAGTTTGTCTGCAGTAGCTAGAGACCCTAGTTCAACTATTTTTCTCTTTCTCTCTCTTTCTCTCAAAATAAAAATAAATAATAAATATTTTTTTAAAAAAGAGTGACACAATTATACCTATTGGTTAGCCAGAGTGTATCAGTTACTGTGGGTTCCTGGGTCCTTGGGCCAGCAGCAGTCCCCCAAGGTGTCCCAGGCAACCGTGGTGGTAAGCGTGCAAGAATCACTCTCCAGAGACAGTTTCTGTGAACAGCTCTCCTTAATCAATAGGGAAATGGGTTTATAAGCAGCTGAGGGTGGGAAGAGGGTCCTAAGGGGACTGGATGTACAAGGTTGCTTGCTGATGCCTAATTAGCATATGAGGACATAGATTCCAGCACATAGGCAATGGCAGGGGGATGGGCTGTGCAAAGGTGCTGGCTGATACCGTGTAAGGAGTTTCCTAGGCAACTGGCCAAAGGCCACAGGGTTGTGGGCAAAGCCTAAGTCTTATCTGAATGTCCAGGTATCCGTGCTTGGAGAGGGAGTGGCCTTACTTCCTGCCGATCTCGGGGTCCAAGATTTTGTCCAGGGGTTCTGGGCTCACTGCAACCCCCAAGAATGGGGAGGGAGGAGCTCCCCTGACAGTTGGGTCCCCGAGATATCACCAGTGGTTCAGGCTGCTGTGACCTCTACATATCCTGGGGCCTTTGTGTCAGGCAGCTTAGGTTTGCTTTAACCTAGGGTCCTGCCTATGTCTGACAAGTTACTTTCTCATTGTTGGGACAAAATGCCCCAACAGCAAGAATGGCCTTTGCTTTTGGCTAGCCGTTTTGAAGCTTTAGTCTATCACAGCAGGAGCTGGACAGAGCTGGTCACGTTCAGACCCATGGAGAGGAAGCAGAGTGATAAGTGCTGTTGCCTAGCAAACTCGCTCCTTTTCACACAGCCAGGATGCTGCCCACGGTCAAGATGAGTCTTCCCACCTCAATGAACCTAGTCAATAAAATCTCTCACAGGTGATTCTGAGCCCTGTCAAGTTGGCAATCAATATAAACTATCACACAGACCATCCCAAACATAACACAGAAGATAATACAGGGCTGTATATACAAAATGTTAGGGATATATATGCAAAATGTTAGGGATTATTTGGGGGGCCAGCGGAAAGTGGCTTCCACAAAGACAAAGTTATGCTTTCCAAATACTGAGCCACTGTTTTCAGGTCATTTAAAGTCCATTTTTAGACCACATCACAAATTTATTGGCTGTGTCCCAAGAACAAAATCAATCCATGCCACATTTTTGTCAAAATTATAGTCTCTCTGTTACTTTGATGAATGCCACCATGAATTTGTCAGTTGAGTGGACTGGCCCAACCCTTTCTCTGTCATCTTCAAATCATCACCAAGCACACTGCAGCCACCTCTCTGTCAGCCATAGTGGTCCTCCAACATTAACCATATGAGGAGACCAACCTTGCTGTGAGTCTGTCAACTCTTCAGGGAGATTAATTTAAGGTTCATTAAGTGTATTCCCCTGCAACATATGCTTCTAGATAATTACCTCCCAACTGGAGTACTTTTCTGACATAATCCAATTGCCCATACAATATTTCAAATCTCAAATAGTTTGTGTCATTTAGTAATAGATAAAGCTTTAGAGATCAATAATGGGATAATAGTTTCTTCTCAAAAGGAGTTTATCTGGCATCCAGCTCAGACAATTTCCTAATATAAAATATTGAGAGGCCATCACTCATGGGCAATCAAGGGCATTTGCCAAACATCCAGTCAGCATAAGTACATGTTGCTAACATTTTAAAAATCATTTCACATTATTTTTGGAGATTTCTTTAGGGATCACAGTAGACATCTTTAATTTATCATAATGCACTTAAAGTTAATTGTAATTACTTCTGATGAAATGCTGACACTTCAACAAAAGTTATGAACAAAAGTTCATAAAATCATAAAGAAATAGATACATCTATACATGTATACATATAAAATCATGTACTTTCCATGTGTGATGTCTTTACAACACTCTGTTGTACCATGGAGTGCCATTTTACTTTAGTCCGAGAGACTTTCTTTAATACACATTGAAATAAAATCTAGCTATGCAGTTCTTTCTCTGCTTCCTCCCCTCTGATGTGATGACAGAGTTCCTGATCTGGCCTGCCATGCCTTCTCCACTATGAAACTCCCCCCTCAAAGTTATAAGCTGAATGAAACACCTTTCTTTACATAACTCGCTGCTTGTCAGGTATTTGCTCACAGCAATGAGAAAGTAAGAGACACAGAAAACTGGTGCCAGGAATTTGAGGCACCATTGGCCCATAAACCCTTGCAACTAGTTTGAGGGTTGAATGTGTTAGAGGCCACTGTGCAAAGCTATAAAGGTGAGCCCCAAGTTAAAATAGCAACACCAGGATGTTGGAGATACCAAGACCATGGGACATCTGCTGAGAAAAACTGTAGGCTCAAGGAAGATCCAGCCCACAAGAGAGGCTGTAAATGCAACAGGCAGCTGAGCTAGAGGAGCAGAGCCAACAAGGCCCTTTAGAGCCCAGAAAATTTTCATTGCCAGTCCCAGGTACTGGAGATGAAGCTGCAGGATTTGATGTTTGCACCACTGGGTTTCAGTCTATCTTTCCCTGATATGCCTGCATTCCTCTATTTGGGGATGAGGATACTTTCCATGTACCATGATAGTTTTTAAATATGTATCTTGTGTTTGATTTTACATAGTTAAGAGATTGCATTGATTTTCAGATGAGTCTTTGGATTTTGGACTTTTGATCAGTGTTGGAACTGATGAGACTATTGTTGGACTTACCTTTGCCTTTCTGGGGCAAAGCATTCAAAACAACTATCTGGCTCTTTCTCACTCTGTCTCAAGTAGATAGATTTAAAAAACATTTTTTAAAAATATTTTTATTTATTTGACAGAGAGAAAGAGGAAGAGAGGGAGAGAGAGAGAATGGGTGCACCAGGGCCTCCATCCACTGAGTACGAACTCCTGACGTGTGTGCCACCTTGTGCATCTGGCTAACATGGGTCCTGGGGAATCGAACGTGGGTCCTTTGGCTTTGCAGGCAAACACCTTAACTGCTAAGCCATCCATCCAGCCCTAAAAAATTGTTTTTTAAACCCTTTTCTTTCCATAAATTGCTTCTGGTTGGGTGTTTGTCACAACAATGAGAAAGTAACTGATACACAGAGGAAACTAGTAGGTCCATCCTAGTTGGAGGAAACAGGCCACTGGGTATGTACCCACATATGTTATAATGTGTCTCTTGTCCACACCCCCCTATTCCGCTGCTGTAAGGTGAGCAGCTCTGCTCCATTGTACCCTACCTGCATGATAATCTCCCTCACCACAGGTCCAGAGCAGTGTGGCCAAGCAGCATAGACCATGAAGCCATGAACCAAAATAAACCTTTATCCCCTTATGTCATTCTTCTCAGATATTTTGCTAGAGCAACAAAAAACTGTTTAACACAATGTTGAATCCTTTGGTATTATTCTATAAATAACAGAGGCTTTATCCATTTTTCTTCAATATTTGTTATGTTTTATTTTTCAAACTATATAGTTTCTATCTCCAGGTCATTGATTGGCCATTCTACTACCTAAAATGATTTTTTTTTTAGTCTAGCCAGCATGAAAATTACATTTACAAACGAAAAATTATACTTCCACATAAGTCAACCAAAGTAAAAATTTACTTGTTATCATTTTGTTTCTTTTTGGATAAAAAATTAAAGGTCTCCTTTTTTTATTGAAAAGTCATTACCAGAAGCAACATGAGTTGGTAATTTTTCTATTTCCTTACAGAACATTACTTCTAGTAGTAAATCAAAATATGTAGACAATGTGCATTTAGATATAGCCACATTGGTATCAACTTCTTTAGTCATTACTCATTCTATCTGAATTTCTCTTTCTTAGTTGAAGTTTTTCTGTCTTAAGCCCTTTAATACTCCTTTCAGTGAAGGTTTATGACTAGTCAATTATTCATTGCCTGAAAATGTCCTCCTTTCACGCATTATCTTGAAATATTAGTTAGATGTATCAAATTATATTTTGCAATTAACTTATCTAAAAACTAGATTTATTTCTGTTATATCTACATCCTACAAACGCTCATTTGTTGCATTTTATTAACTATAAAGTATGTCATAACTTTGCTCATGCTTTCATATTTGATCCAGGAGTCATTTAAAATAATGAATTTATTCATTTTGACAAATATTGAAGGATATTGCTAGGTTACTTGCCATGGTAATATCTGATTTCATTGTACTATCATCAGAGAATATGTTTTATAAAATTTTCACCTTATAAAATTTAGTGATCCTCATTTTTATGGTGTAGCACATTTTATCTTACTGGGCATTTTGTTATCCTTCCAATGGTATGCACTAGTACCCACTATATGGAATTTTTTTTTATCCTTCCAATGGTATGCACTAGGACCCACTATATGGAATTTTTAAGGATTTTTTTGCCCTATCCTTGATGTTCATTAGTTTTACTGTGCTGTGGTGGAGGTATGCTTGTAGTGGTTTTTCATTTATTGGGTTTGAAGTTCTCTGTTATTCCTGGATCTTTAAGGTAACATACAACTTTTAATACCAAATACGAAAAGTCTGAGGCTACTAGTTTTTTAGTTTTTCTCCTCCATTCTCTCTTCCCTCACCTCCTAGGAATTCAGTTGCACATATGCTAAGATATTTTGTATTGTCTGTTATTTTCCATCACTACATCATTAAAAGGTTTCTGCTCTTCAATATTTCTGTTCAATATTTCAATAATTTCTGTTGATTGTTCTTCAAGATGACTTTTTCTCTGTAATGTGCTATTTAGTACATTCTGTCATAAACTTAAACAATTTTTTTCCTTTACTTTGTGTGGACTTTCTCAGACTCCTAAGTTCTTTGCTGAAATACCACCAGTGATATCCATTCACTTACTGTACTGGTTTTTTGCCTTTGAACTCATGTTAACTTTTAAATTTTCATCTAAAATTTTTGCATTGAACTCATCATTAACTGTCAAAAGAACAATATAGTCTGTTTTTTAATGTATACTTTTTCCAGTGACTGTTATATTTTATCTGTTTTCTCATGAGTGGTAATTTTATGTTCTATAGTCAACACAGAACTTCTTAAAGATGTTGTTCTTAATTCTTAATACTGTTAACTTTGTTCTTGAGTATAATTTACTCTTTCTCTCATCATCATTTCATACAGAGGCTATTTTTCAGTTTGTTAGGATTCAAAATATTCAGGTTTCCTTTTAGTTAGAATTCATATTCACTGGCACAATGTGTTTGACAGCAAAAATGGACCTTCTGGGATTTTACTGGAAAGGCCAAATCCTTCTGCTTTGATGAGCTTCAAACTGCAAGCACCATCTCTCCTGTAGTATGAAGCAATAAAACTTCTGCTTGGATTTTCTTATGTGAGAACTCAGGAGTAAGCCGAGTATATGTGGGTAGTGTCTATGAGCTTTGTGAGTTCTTTTCTTTCATCTTCTTAGGATATTTCTTCTTAATTTTTGGCCTCTTAGATAATCATAATCTCCATATTTTGACTCATCATCCCAATAAAACAGTGATATATTCCTACTTAAATTCTTTCTGTCCCCACAACATATAACTTGAGATAATTTCAAACATAGTATAAATGTAGCATTTAACTAGGGGTGTTTTTTTTTTTTCTTTCAAAGGTCAGTCTTCCTCCATTCCACCAATTCTATCATGATGCTTTTTATTCTTTAGTAGCTTCTTAAATTTTTGGTTTATAGGGACATTTTATCTAGTGTTTGACAAAGAATATTCCATGATTTCTGGATCTGAGACTCTAAGATATTTGAATATTATTTGCTTTTTAGATCTCTGGTTTACCAATCAAGTAAGCAAAAGATGTGCAAACCACAGGCCACACGAGAATAAGTCTAAGCCTAAAGCGTCTCAGGCATAGCTCTTCATTTGTACCCAGAACTCTGGTTAAATTATACAAATTCATTCATCATTTTACGATGGGCCAAAATATGTTTGAATTCACCTTTTCACTAGTAGTACTACGTTGTTCCAAAGTCAAGATTTCATGTAAGGATCTCAAATCCAGCAATTAACCTTACTTCATGAGATAACCTAGACTCTTGTCCTTTTGTGGCAATTTAAACACTCCCCCCTCCCCGCTTTTGTTTTGTTTTAAGCTCATTAGTTGCTGCTAAGATAACCAGAAGTTTATCATATTTATTTTCACTTCTTACTATATCTTCAGGCCAAACAATTAGTTTAATATACCTTTCTGATGTCTGCAAATACCTTTAAGCCTTATGAGCCTAACACAGACCTTCTGAACATTGTCCTAGACCAACTCTTTCCCTCAGACTTGGCTTCTGTATTTCAGTAAAGAGCACATTATTGGTCAACTTTCTAAAGTCCTTTCTGCTTTCCTCCAAAACAAATCTTTAAAAGTATCCTCTTGTCTTTCCTCATTACCACCATCCTAGCACCAGCCTCTACCATCTAAATTGGATTACTGCAATTCCTTCAACTGGGATTCTGATTCTACCCTGAAAAGGAACTCAACTAAGCATTTAAATAAAGACCATATTGTTTCACCTCCATGCTCAATTCAGGTTGGTGGTACAACATTGCCTATACTAAAATATCCAACCTTTACCACACAGCATGATCAAAATCACACACAATCTCTCCCATTTCACACATCATTTTTGTCTGTCAAAACACACTGGCCCAAGACCCTTCCTTCCACCACCCTCAAATTGAAAAGTTATACTTTTGTATGCTTACCAATGAGAGGACCTTATGCCAAATCCTGGAACACATAGGCCTAGATGGAAATCACCTACAAGAACAACTGGGAACATGTGGCATGAACCTATGAGATTAGAATAACTGGCTCAGCCAGAGCTGGTTTTGAAGGCTGAAGTCCCATGGAAGTCTACATGCACACTACTAATATTTGAAGCAGTGCAAATATTTTGTTGAGTATTATCTGTCAACAGTTCAACATTTTTAGATTGTGAGATTGCTGAGAGAGGCTAACTTGCCATCTGATTAGAGGTATGAATCTCTATGCTATTCACCTAAAGGAGTACTCAGCAAACCTTGCTTCTAACATTCAGCACAGTAAATATTTTAGGCTTTCTAGGATGGGCAGTCTCTGTTACAATGACAACTCTGTGTGTATGCAGAAATAGTTCTGGACACTCTCTAATAAACAGACGTGACTATGTATTGTAAAGCAGCCACTCCAGACCAGCTCCAAGCTAGTTGACCCCAGCCCCTGCCTCCAGCCCTCTACCTCAGAAGTTAGCTGGGTGATGAAAGGACTGGCTTCCACTCATCTCCAGTTGTCATGATTTCAGTTGAAAATAGGTGGCAAGACTTCCCTAGACAACACTTTCAGGGATGCTATGGGCAGGGTTTCAGAGTCTCCCGTGTCCTCTCTCAAAGATTGTCTAGAATTTAGGGAATGCTGGAGGAATTATTTCACAGTGGAAACTGCACAAAGTTGGGCAATGTACAGACTAGGGTTTGAAGTTCCCAGAACTTCTCTCACTGGGTGACCAGGGTAAATTGTGTTGGCCTTGAACTTCCATTTCTTCCTGTTGAAGGTAATTATAGTGGTGAAGCTATAGTTCATATCTTAGATGTCCTCCAAAGGCCCATGTGTCAAAGTCTTGGTCCCTAGCCTCTGGTACTACTGGAAATTTATAGCACCTTTAGGAGGTGGGACCTAGTAGAAAGAATGTATATGATTAGGGCCATGTCCTTAATGAAGATAGTTGTGAAGAAGAAATAGGAGAGCTTCATTTAGGCAGTTTCAGATAGAATTGAAGCCTGGAAAGAACCAGGAGATGCCACCCCACATGCCAACCCTCCTTGGCATGAATAGAACTCTTAGTAGGAATGGAACTCATGTGTGACCAAGGCTCATCTACAAGACTCATCTGCATCAGGTAATAGTACACCCCACTGCCCATAGTCTAGCATACTACCTACATGGGCTGGCTCTGGGGTCCACCCTCCAAATCTACAAACCAATCAGGTCTTCTCCTTACATACCTGAATCTGATGAAACAATACATTTCAATCAACTATAAAGACAATTCCAGCACCTACTTTTCCCTCTCTCGATTCTCTCTCCATCTGCCTTTCCTAACTTTGACCACAGGAACACATATGAGACTGGTCCATCCTCCTACCCAGCCTATTTGGGTGGAGGGGAGAGCACAGTACTGTTTCTTGGTTGAGAGAAACTTTTCTGCTTGCCTCTGCTTCATTTATTTGTTTTTCTTTTTTTTTTATTTTAGAGAGAGAGAGAATTGGCACACCAGGCTTCAGCCACTGCAATCAAGCTCCAGACACTTGTGCCACCTACTGGGCATGTGTGACCTTGCACTTTCCTCACCTTTGTGTGTCTGGCTTACGTGGGATCTGGAGAGTCAAACATGGCAAGCTCCTTAGTGGTTAAACTAAGCCATCTCTCCAGCCCTGCCTCTGCTTTATAGTGGGGGTAAGTTCTCACTTTAATTACATGTATGGTTTTCCTCTAGTCTCTAAGTTTACCATTTGTTTGTTCCCCTTACACTCCAGATCTACCACGTTGCTTTCGTGAACTCTAGGCCTGTTACCTGTGTAACTTCTTTAAGCTCAGGGTAGCCATGGGTTTAATTCTCTTTACTATTCATTTCTCATCTGAATTTCTTGGACTCTGCTTTGATATTTTCCCTTTGCTATTCTTCCTTAAGTTCCCAACATCTGCCCTCTTAACTTCCTTCCATGGAGAGCTATAGGGTGAATGTTATGTGTGTTTCTTCTAACTCTCTGTACAAATGCACCTCAGTTCTGTCTTCCATGTGCTTATGGATCTACTCTAGTCTTTCCTTGGAAGCCTCACTTTCTCTTATATGAGCTTTATGAACTATCCTCATGTACTGATGGCTCTATTCCAGTCTTTCCTTAAAAACCTCAGTTTCTCTTAAATAAATTTTATAAACTATGCAGTGTTTTCCACATGCATGCATGTTTCCTACTTCTTAGGTGTTTTTGATTCTGTCCTACCCTTCTTTCTATATCCCACATTCCCTTATATAAACACCACAATTTGTGATTTCTCCCTAAATAAACTTAATAATTCATAATTTAACCTTCTTGAGTTCATTTTTATCAATTATTTCTTTAAAATAAAATAGGGCCCAAAATTGGGTTCATAAACTTGGAGGGACCCCTCCTGAACCCCAAAATCCTACATCAGTGGGACCTTGTTTCTTCCTGTCACTCTCCTGTGCTCCTTGGCTGATGTGAGGTGAACAGTTTCTTCTGTTATACGTCCACCTGTGATATACTTCTTCACCAAGTGCTGTAAAACTGACTAGCCCAGATGCTCATCCAGGCTCCAAAGGCATCAGACATAGTGGGATTCTGGTTAGGCATTCACTAAGCCCTACAATACACACATCAAATGAGGTGCCTTGCCCTGAGCCAAGCCAAAATGAAGTACCTTACTCTTGAACACAAGACAGATACAATGTCATTGCACATGAAGTTTATGGTGTAGCAAAGAAGGCAGGAAATTAAATAAGTGTTAACAGTACAATGGGAAGAAATGGTGTGAAAGAATAACCTACAAAGAAGGCCACTGCTCTTGGAGCTATAGGACTCCACCCAAGCAGATGCACCCAAGGGAAAGGCTTGAGAATGAAGAGTAACAAAGAGATAATTTATTCATGGCCCAGTGAGCTGAGAGACACATGCAGAGGTCTTGGAATATTCAGTATTCACATCCTCAGGCGACCTTCATCTAGGTTTTTTGCTTGTTTTGTTGTGGGGGTGTGTAGTGTAGTGTATGTGGTGTGTACATGTCTATGTGCCCTTGAAGCACCCCGTGTACTTGCCTGCAGCAGGGGTCCTTGCCTGCGGTGGTATCCCACTCCATTGCTTTTCTATCTGTTCCTATTTGAGCTGGAGTCTCTTAAATGATACGGGTGTGCACTGTTTTTCATGAGCCCAGGTAATTCCCTGGTATCTACTCCCTTTGGGGGCTGGGGTTACAGGTTCATGTGGGCACACCCAGCTGTTTATATGGGATCTAGAGATTTGAACCCAGCAGGTTTCAGGCCCCCCTCAAGCCCTCGTGCTTGTGCAGGAGGTGCACTTAACCACTGGGTCATCTCTCTAATCCCAGTTTATATGCTTCACTGAAGCTAAGGCTAACCAGTCATGGGCTCCTGGGAGATTACCTCTTCCTTTGACAGCAGAGCAAAGTTAAGCTGTAAGGCAAAAATGGCTTTCCTCTCCTGTAATGTTAGAGAAGGTTCACATTAGCTTGGCAAGGGTCCATTTCCTTTAGGCTTCTAAAAAGTTTGCGATTCAAGAATATTGATCACTCTAAAGTAGAACGCTGGCCCTTAGTAAGCAATAAAATGAAAGCATAAACAAACTACTGTCTGCCAGGGCATTTTGTTTTATTATCTGAGCACCCCATGCCTTCGTAAAAGCTCCAAGAGGGCCATTCATCCCTTTACTCAAGAAAAATAGGAAGCTTCTGGGGAAATAAAGCATCAATGAGATGTCTCTCTTACAAGGCACCCTGCAAGTTTCACTTTTGCATTGTAATTTTCAGTATAAATAAGAATTCTGATTTCCCTGTTTACCTAAATTTGAAACATTCAGAATTTGATGTTTTAAAACAGAATTATTGTCATTACTGCCACTAACATGTTTAGGTTTCACTTTTCTATCTCATGATCATAGCAAATGAATAACTTCTTGGAAGAAAAGACTTGAGGTAGGGCGCAAGCAATAGCTTAGCAGTTAAGGTGCCTGCCTGCAAAGCCTGACGATCCATGTTTGACTCTCCAAGCCCCATGTAAGCCAGATGTACAAGGTGGCGCAAACACACACGGTCACACATGTGCACAAGGTTGCGCACTCAAATGGAGTTTTATTACAGTGGCTGGAGGCCTTGATATGCCAATTTCTCTCTCTCTCTCTCTCTCTCTCTCTCTCTCATGAAAAAAAGGAGTCAGTCTGTTGGGCTTGCCTCAAAATAAATAAATAAATAAAGATTAGAGGTAAACTACATAAGCTAAACTGTACAATAGTATTGTGCTTAATTCAATGGGCTGTTTAAAAAGGCCAAAACAAATTAACAAATGCTGGTGAGAATATGAGAAATGGTGAGAAGAGGGGACTCTAATACATTGTGGGTGTGATTGTATATTAGTACCTCCATATGGGAAACAGTGTGGGGACCCCCTCAAAGAATTAAGTAGGTCTGCTATATGACCCTGTAATACCACTTCTGGCTGTATATCCAAAGAAAATGATATGTGTGCATTAGTGATCCTGAGGTGCTGGTATTCACTGCTGTGTTAGTCACAATAGCTAAAGTGTGGGATCAATCTAAATGGCCATAAACAGATGAATGGACAGAGAAAACAGAAATGTACACCATGAAATATTGTTCAGCCATAAAATGAGTGATACCCATCTTTTTGTATTGTTTTGTTTTGTTTTGTTTTAGAAGTAGGGTCTCACTCTAGCCCAGGCTGACCTGGAATTCACTCTTTAGTCTCAGTGTGGCCTCGAACTCACAGCGATCCTCCTACCTCTGCCTCCAGAGTGCTTGGATTAAAGGCATGAGTCACCACACCCAGCAATATCCTATCATTTACCACAAAATTGATGAAGGCACTAAATCACCTGGCCTACGGGACACTTTATACATCTTGAGGGCATGTCATAAATGAGCATTCTTTCCAGCCGAATTGAATAGTACAGCATTGCCAACTTTATAGATTAAACATACCTGGTGGGAGAGGTTTAATTCATTTTGCTCAGCTAGTGAATAAATACAGGTTTAAATTCAAGTAAAATTTCTTTTGCATAATTCCACCTCCCATTGTTTTCTGTAATTTGTGGCTAACTCAGGTTTCCTGGTGGTTTTGTTTGCTTGTTTTATTTTGCTTTGGCGGGGGGATGGGATGGGGACAGGTTGATGCAAGGTCTAAAAATATAGTCTAGGGCTAAGGAGATGGCTTAGTAGTTAAGGTCCTTGCCTGTAAAGCCAAAGGACCCAGGTTTGATTCTCTAGCAGCCACATAGAGCCAGATGCACAACGTGATGCATGTATCTGGAGTTTGCAGTGACTGGAGGCCTGAGCATACCCATTCTCTCTCTTTCTCTCTCCTTGCAAGTAAGCAATAAATAAAATAAAAATAATGTAGTCTAGGTGTCCCCTGAATTTACAATCTTCCTGCCTCAGCTTCCCAAGGACTAGGATTACAAGTCTGTACCACCATGTTGACCTAAAAAGTGTTCATTTGTTTGTTTGGGGTTTATTATTTATTTATTATTTAGAAACAATGCATAGCCCAGGTTGGCCTCCAACTCTCAGTCTGTGTGCCTCAGCCTCCTGGATGTTGTGATTACAGGTATGTGCCACCATACCTGGCAAGAAGAGACTTGTTAGGTTTCTTTAAGTCTGGGCCCGCTGGTGTTTCCAGCTTTCTTACTTCTTCCATTCTAAGACTGATGTGTAGGAAGCAAAAGAAAACCCAAGAAGCCCACCAGCATGCTGCTTCTTGGATTCCCAAGTCCCCTGGCCATTCTGCTTTCTCCTTTCAGCTCTAGATCCTGAATTTCTTTTATGGATAATAGAAAGTTCAATAATTAACTATGCAGGAAGTGTATCTTCCATTTATTTTTCTGAAGGATTTAAGAACACTTTAGATTTGCCGACAAACCTAAATGTAAAACCAGATGAACACGTAATTGAAGCACATGCTTCAGTGAGGAAATCAGTGAAGAAAACAAAGCATCCATACAGTATTAGCCCAGTGGGGAGGAAAGAGAACAGCCAAAGAAGATAAATAACAACAACAACAACAAAAAAAATGTCCTCTGGAGGAACAAACCAAGATGGAGTGAGTGGATAAGGATGAGTACATCTGTTCCACACATGTGAAAGTCCATCTAGACGGAAGCAAGTCTCCAAGATAAGGGATGCTGCAACAGCCAACCAACAACAGTGTTGGAGGAACTAGGAATATTTTAGATACACAATGAAAGTTTTATGAATAAAAACTAGTCCTTGAAGACCC
The DNA here is from genome assembly GCA_036346955.1 of Dipus sagitta. NCBI lineage: Eukaryota > Metazoa > Chordata > Mammalia > Rodentia > Dipodidae > Dipus > Dipus sagitta. The sequence goes on from CM070771.1 coordinate 31,336,117, forward strand.
TATTGCTAAAGGCATCACATGCTTTGACTGTAGGACACTGAGAAATCAAGCTGGAAGCTTACTTCCTCCTGGCTAGCCGCTGTAGTACTTGAAAGTGCTATGTAGGTCTGCTGGGGGAGGAAAGTTATTAGCAGTCTTACCCAGCAGTGGACTGTGAAAGCTACATAGTTGACTGGTCACGCAAGATGTGCCCACTGGTACAATAGTGACATGTCTGTTATGGGGGTAACCAGCTGCTCTCTGATTGGATCTGAAGTCAGCTCCCCAAGTTGGAATTCATGCCTGGTACTGAAAACCTGGTTAAAATGTTTTGTCTGGGGACATCATAGGCCCTAGGAGGAAAGCTACTACTACTGTTTGGCCAAATGGAAATGTAGTATGCATCAAATTACACTATATTTATGTCCATTTTATAGTTGGCAATGGCCACTAGGGAGACTCAAAACTTGATAAAGGGCTGCAATGATGGGTCAATGGCTAAGGTACTTGCTTGCAAAGCCTAATGACCTTGGTTTAATTCCCCAGTACCCACAAAAGCCAGATGCACATGCATCTGGAGTTCATTTGCAGTATCTAGAGGCCCTGGCACACCTATTCTCTCTCTCTCTCTCTCTCTCTCTTTGACTCTCTCTGCTTTAAAATAGATAAATAAAAATATTTAAATTTTAAAAATTTGGGGAGGTGCTGGAGAGATGGCATAGCAGTTAAGGCACTTGCCTGCAAAGCCTATAAACCCAGGTTCAATTCCCCAGTACCCATGCAAGCCAGATGCATAAAGTAGAACAGGCGACTAGAATTAGTTTGCAGTGGCTAGAGGCCCTGAAGTGCCCATTCTCTCTCTCTCTCCTCTCTCTCTCTTTCTCTATGTCTTTCAAATAAATAAACCTTATAAAGTACTGGGAATAAGTGGCTGTTGAGTGAGTGTTCAGTGCTAAGTGAGACATCTCTATCACCCCCTCCAAGACCAGGAAAGATTGCAGGAAGAATTTAAGGGCCAGAGGATGAGGAGGAGTGCTTCAGAACACTGTCTTCCAGACATGAATTGGCCATTGCAGTCACAGCTTCACAGTGACTCTGTCATTTCCTGCACAATATCTGGACCATCAACATTCCAGGATAGTCAATGGAGCAGGGGGAAAAAAGACGTCAACATAGGAGAGAGAGAGTAGCTCAGTGGGGAGGGGTTGAAGGAGGGAGGAACAAAGAAGGTCACAGGAGTGGTGGTGGAGGAGATTATGATCAAAATACAGCGCATACATGTATGAAAATTTTCAATTACAAGTGGTAAGAGAAAACAACAGTATCTGGGCAATTGTATTGTTAGTGACTGTGTGTTAGCCTTAATTGTTGTGAGTCAGAGAAGGCAGGAAAGAGGAGGAAAGAAAGGATAGATTTGCTCCCTACCAACTCTGGTCATAGACCATATAGCACCCCTGCCAGTGAGACCACCAGATATGAGGTGAAAATGAACACAGTGGTGATCTAAGCTCTGTTACAGATTCTCCTGCTGAGTGACTCTCTAAACATGTCTTTCCTGGCTTTCTTATCATCTTACTTCAGTGCTCACCACGAGGAGTGCTTAGTTTCAACTACAAGGGGACTTTTCCCACAACTTCCCGCCCTGCCCCAGGAAATTAGAAAATCTCTATGAGCTAAATCCTAAAACAAACAATCCAACTAATCAGAGTAGAACGATGCCAGTTTGCCATCAGGCAGTACCAAATACTCTGAACAGAATCAGCAAAATAGTAGTCCATGTCAAGTGGTATGGGACCAACAGTAAGAAGCCAGAGATAAGTGCTGATGTTCCATAGCACGCACAGTGTGGAGACCACAGCCAGAAGAGAGGCATTTGAAGGCTCCAAATATAATGAAATGATGAGGAGGTGGAATATATCACCATGCTTATTTGATGAGCATACATGTTTGAATATCACATTGTGTTGGGCACTGCCAGGCACAGGCTAGAGCCTTCAGAAGACGGGCCTGAGCTGCCAGGAACGGCTAAGGACACCCCCGCCAGCTACAGGAGGCCACTTCTTCTCCAAGCCTGGCACACCTGGACTTAGGCTTCGCTCACAGCCCTGTGACCTTTGGCCATTTGCCTAGGAAACTCCTTATATGGTATCAGCCAGCAGCCTTCACACAGCCCACGCCCCCCTGCGACCATCTTCCCACCACTGCAGATCACCTGACTCTCTCCCTACCTGCTGGAATGAACATTCCTAGGCAAGCAACCCTTGAACCCACCAATCCCCTTAGGACCCTGTTCCTGCTGTCTCCCAACTGCTTATAAACCCATTTCCCTATTGAATAAACCAAGCTACTCCCTGAAGTCGTCTCCTGGGTGGATTTCCCATGGCGCTCATGGCTGCTCAACATCCTGCTCTCTACGGTTGCCTGGACACCTTCGGGGAACTGCGGCCCTGAGGATCCAGGGACCCACAACACTGTAACCCATGAAAGTATAAGTAATGCATACCAGTATAAGCATCAAAACTAATAACAATAAAAAGAAATATTATTCCAAGAAGAAATGAAATGGTTTGTAATGCAGGCAAAGTAAACACCAGAATGAGGGGCAGATTGTGACTCTCTCCTGAAGCCCTACACCCAAACAACAGAAATCTATTCAGGGGCAAGAATATTTATGGGGGATGAAACATGAGGCTAACAGATCAGATTGTCCTCTGGCTAAGAGCAAGTTTCCGCTGAGCTGCTCCTGATTATAATTTGGCTCTACTGTAAATTTATCTACAGACAGAAAATAGGCATTCAGCAGATCTACTTGGCTTCAAGTTCTCATTCTGAGGTAATAAATTGGTATTTAGGTTTTTAATCATCAGTCCCTGGTGAATTGGATGTGGGTTGCTCCTACAGATAACTTCTTCTGAGAACACTAACCATCAGATTATGAGCCTAAAAAAATCCAGGCCAAGCTGACGACAGCCTGCCTTTCCCGGGGATCACCTTGGTCTCATTGTTTATTCCCTTCAACTGTAACATGTAACATCTGTGTCCTTTCAGGCCATACCACCTGATGCACCTGTCAACTCAGATACAACATCCAGATTGCCCAATGGGACTTTTGATCAACATCCACATCAGTTTATGTGCCCCATCTAAGTCAGAACCTTCATTTCCAGGTGAGTTACTTGACTATATGCCTCAAGACATCATGGTTACCTGGACCATGTTTGGTTGGGTCTCAAGATCCAGCACTGGCTAGGAGACAGCCAACACAATTATAATAGGTTGAATACTTTCAACTACATTTTACATCCTGTACAAATACTATAAATCATTATTGTTGCAGACTTTAGGTCTGAGACCCACTCAGAAAAACTTAAAAGCATTTAATGTTGTCTCAATATTTCAGTGCATAATGGAACTTCACAGGCAAGGAATGTTCATCTTTATCAATATAATTGCAAATATGACCCATGAATCTTGTAATACAGGCCATAAGTCATAGCCTGCCAGTAAGTATGGTCAAAGCACCAAAACACAACTCAAGATAAAAATCAGCTAATTCACTTTTACCCATGAAGTCAGCCTTTAAATGTGAATTGTTTTAAGCCCAGAGACTTGTTCAGTAAGTGGATAAGCTTTAGTGGCTGGAAAATGAACTATGTGACTAGAGGGGTTTCCCAAGGATAGGGGTACTACCTCTGGAAATCATCATCACCCCACTTTCTCTCTCTCACTTATGAGGTAAAGCTCAGTTCCTCAGGCCCACAGCAACTGGCTGTAATACCTGAGGTGTGGTGGTTTCAATGGAGAATGCACCACATAGCCTCAATCGTTTGTGATTAAGCCTCGTAGTCAATCCCCAGCTAGTGGAGCCTTTGGAGGTGGAGCCTTGCTGGCAGAGGCGTATCACTGCAGGGGTGGACGTTGAGGTTTATCAGTGCAGCCCACTGGATGTTCAGAGCTAACTCACTCTTGCTGCTCCCTCCCTGCCACTGATGTATGAAGACGTGAGCCAGTTGTCTGCTCTACCATGCTTCCTCTGGCATGATGAAAGGAAAGGGTTTCTGTCTGCTTACAGGTTTCAAAGGGAAGCTTCGTCATGGCAGGGAAAGTGAACACATGGTAGAGTGAACAGCTGCCTCACATCTTCAGACATCAGCACCAGGACTGAGCTGAGTTAGCCCTGAACACCCCGTGGGCTGGACTGATAAATCTCACGGTCTCTCCCTCAGCAACGTACCACCTCTAGCGAGGCTCCACATCCCAAAGCCTCCACCAGCTGGGGACTAAGTAGTAGGCTAAATCACAAACACTGTAAGACTCTGGTAGACATCCACCACAATAAATATAGTTAGTAATTATTATTATACTATAATAAAAATACACAACATTTCTGGGCTGGAGAGATGGCTTAGCAGTCAAGGGCCTTGCCTGACAAAGCCTAAGAATTCTTGTTTGAATCTCCAGGTCCCACGTAGCCAGACGCAAGCGTGCAATGTCGCACATGTGCACAATGGGACTCACGCGTCTGGAGTTCTTTTATAGCAGCAGCTGAAAGGCCCCGGAGTGCCCATTCTCCCTCCCTCTCTCTCTCTCTCTCTCTCTCTCTCTCTTTCTCTCTCTCTAATAAAATTTCCACCACTCCAAAATTTTGAATCAGCTGTCTCCCATAAACTCATGTATTCTAAATGCTGAATGCTTGTTGCCCTGCTTGTGGAAATTTTGGAAGTAAAGTCTTGCTAAAGGAGGTACAATGTTGGGGGTAGGTTTTGGGATTTATAGCCAGCTTCTCCTTTCCAGAGTTTGGCTCACTTTCTTGCCGTTGTTTTCTACTTGCTGTGGGGGATTGTGATGCCCAGCCTGTGCTTGTGCCATGCTTTCCCCTGCCATCATGAAGCTTCCCCTCAAGACTGTAAGCCAAATAAAACTTTTCCTCCCATCAGCTGCATTAGATCTGGTATGTTGTCCTAGCAACAAGAAGCTAACTACAACAAGGTCCCTTCCGCATTTGTTCCATAACCCTTTAACCCTAGTCTTGTGGTTAGTAAAACAGCTCATGAATCCCAGACTGAGCAGTATTTCACAAAATACCTTTGGTAGTTCCTCAAAATGATCAAGTCAAAGAAAACAAGGAAGAATGAGAAACTACCAGACTGCAGAGATGAAGACATATTGCAACTAATGTGTGATATGGGAGGAGTGAAGAATGGGAAGAGTGATGAGAAAATGACATGTGAATCAAGACTGAAGTTTACTTGTAATAGTCAAGAGAGGTAGGTTTTTTTCTGGTAAATGTGGGAACAAGAATTCCTTTCGGAGCCTTATATATATTTGAGGACAAGGGCAGGTTGCCCCATAGACATTATGTTCAAACCAGAACCCATCAGAGAGCGCAGTTTTCCAGAGTCTACTCCTTGCAATGTTTAAGAAATAGCAAGTAACCACTTTGTACTCTGACCTGGGCCTTCTTTCACTCCTTAGAGTGTATGGCCATACTGGTTTGCACCAGACTTGAGTCTATCTTGCTTATCCCTCACACCAAAAGATGTTGAGCTGAACATACCTTTTCTTGTGCTAAAAAGTCCAGACCCACCTTACCTTGATAGAACACTAATTCTATCTAACTGAGTCTTTGATATTTCACTTGCAAGTCCATTCTGCATGTGAATAAAACTGCCTATGCATGTCTTTTAACCATGTGTGTGATGTCTTGGTGTCTCTTCCTCGAGGACTCTCTCACTCTCTCAGAGGCTCTGCCTGTTTCTCCAAGACCAGCAGAGAATCTCCTTCCAGCCAGCTAAGACAGAGTTGAACACAGTGGGAAGTATTTCTGGAAGTGATGCCCCTCACTAGCCTTGATTAGAGGCAAATCAGAGACCTTCTCACATGCCAAGTGAGGCATTAGTAGAGAGCTGAGCCTGGATGATGATCATCTTAGTTCTGTTTCAACATGATTTGTATGGATCCCACTGTGAGATTTGAGGTAAGATTATAAAGACAAAGACAGAAGAATGAATCTAGTCCCAACATTCAGGTACATAGATAACCACTAAAAAAGCAAAGACTAGAACTGCAGATCTCTAACATTACAAACTTTTTAAATTAGCTTTTAAAAGTAACTTGAGAGCTGGAGAGATTGCTCAGTAGTTAATGCCCTAGTCTGCTAAATCTAATTACCTGGACTCTATTCTCCAGTACTCATATAAAACCAGATGCACAAAGTGGCACATGCATCTAGAGTTTGTTTGCTGAGGCTAGGGACCCTGGTGTGCCCCCCCCCTCGCTCTCTCTCCTTGCAGATAAATAAAAAATTAATTTTCAAAAATAAATGAACAGGGCTGGAGAGATTGCCTAGTGGTTAAAGCACTTGCCTACAAAGCCTAAGGACCCATGTTTAATTCTTCAGATCCCACATAAGCCAGATGCACAAGGTAATGCAAACATGCAAGGTCACACATACACACAAGGTGGTGCATGTGTCTAGAGTTCAATTACAGTGGCTGAAGAACCTGGTGTGCTTGGTGTGCCAATTCTCTCTCTCTCTCCCTCCCTCTCTCTCTCTCTCTCTCTCTCTCTCTCTCTCATAAAAAGGTCAGTCTGTTGGGCTTGCCTCAAATAAATAAACAAACAAACAGGTCTGGAGAGATGGCTGAGCAGTTAAAGCACCTGCCTGCAAAGCCAAAGGACCCAGATTCAAGTCCCTGGTACTTACATAGATGGATGCACAAAGTGGCTCATGTGTCTGGAGTTCATTTACAGTGTCTAAAGGCCCTGGCATGTCCATTCTCTGTGTGTGTGTGTGTCTTTCTCTCTCCCTCTCTCTCCTTCCTCTCTCTCTCTCTCTCTCTCTCTCTTAAATAATAAATAAACTAGAATAAATAAATAAATGTTACTTGATGCATTTTTGAACTTTGAAATTTTGAACTTATTGAAACTTTTGGACTCTCAAACTATTTCTTCTGTTTTGTCTTCCAGTTCTGAGTTTCTATCCTCCACATAGCTAACTCCATTTTGGGGAGTTTCTATAGAGTTTTGGGCTTGTTCAATTTGGTTTGCATTTTCTACTACTTTTCTATGTATAGTTTCCACCCCTCTGTCAAGTTCCCTTTTCACATCATTTCCTGATTTTCTTGATGCTTCTTGGAATTCATCCTTGCATTTCTTTATGTCTTCATTGAGCTTAGTCAGCTGGTTTTTGAGATCCTCTTTTTGTTCACTCTCCTTCATATCCTTTAACTGTCTTTGGATCCCTTCCATTTTCTTATATATTAGGCCTAGTCTAGCGTGGCTTTCACATGGGAGGGTGGGGGGGAATGGAGTGAATGCCTGTGTGCAGTGGTGCAGGTGGAGCTATGCTGGCCTGTGTCCCCTTGTCTGCAGTTAGTGCAGGAGGATCCTGCAGCTATGACTATGGCTAGGATGGCTGCTTGAGGGGATTGGGGGACTGGTGGGCTACCCGAGAGTGTAGGAATCAGCCAATTCTCTTTTTTACTGCTCTGTGCCCTCCCACTGGAGGTCTATTAGAGTCTGCTCCCTTCTAGAAGCCCCAATGAACTCTTAATGTCTTCTCTTTCCTTCCCCAGGAGGTGCGAAATGGTTAGGCAGATGCCATCTTGCCATTTGGATGAATTTTTTCAATGCCTAATATTAAGCAATCTTTTGGGTAGTCATAAATTAGAAATCTTAATGAAGCAAGTTTTTCAGTTCCTTTTTTGTTGCTAGGTCAAAATGCCTGACCAGAGGACTGGTGGAATAGCTTAGCTCTTAAGGTGTTTGACTACAAAGCCTAAGACCCCAGTTCGATTTCCCAGGACCCACATAAGCCAGATGCACAAGGGGGCACATGCATCTGGAGTTAGTTTGAAGTGGCTAAAGGCACTGGCATACCCATTCTCTCTTTCTGTCTATCTGCCTCTCTCGCTCTCAAATAAATAAATAAAATATTTTTTTAAATGCCTGACCAGAAGCAGCATAGAGAAGAAAAGGTTTTATTTTGGCTTATAGTTTTCAGAAGGTAGAGCCTAGAATGATGGTTTTGGAAAGGATGGTAGGAATAGGAAGCTGGTGTCATATCTTCACATTACCCAAGAGGAAGTAGAACAAGTGAGAACAGAAAGAAGTACTGGGCTGTACCACTGCGAAGTCCTCCCCCAGTGATAGCTGGCCTCACTCCACCTCCTGAGGTTTCCATGGTCTTCCAGAACAGTGCTGCCAGCTAGGGATTAAGTATTCAAGCACCATGAATCTACGGGGGATACTTTGCATGCAAATCACCACAAATATATTATTCATAAGTCAGTAAACACAATAAAACAAAATTTAGTAATGAATCTTTAGCAATTCTTGAAAGGCATGAAGAACTTCACTGGAGGGCTGGAGAGATGGCTTAGCTTAATGGATAAGGTGCTTGCCTGCAATGCATAAGAACCCAGGTTAGATTGTCCAGTACCCACATAAGCCAGATGCACATGGTGGTCTATGGGTCTGGAGTTTGTTTGCAGTTACTGGAGGCCATGGCATGCCCATTTTCCTTTCTCTACCTGCTTCTCTCTCTCTCAAATAAATAAAATAAAAATAATAAAATTAGAACTTCACTGGAAACCCATATTACATCTTATGATAAACATGTTTTCATCACCTCTCATGTAAACTTTACACACAAACCTTCTCACAGTCGTATTATTTTGTAAATAATAAAAATAATAAATATTTAATAATAGTAACATATATAATATTATATAGAATACATCATTTTAAAAATAAGTACTAGGGCTAGAGAGATGGCCCAGCACTTAAAGGTGATCTCTTCCAGGGCCTGACAGCCTGGGTTTGATTTCCCAGTACCCACATAAAGCCAGATACACAAAGTGGTGCATGTGTCTGGAGTTGGTTTGCAGTGGCAGGAGGCCTAAGCATAGCTATATTCTCTCTCTCTCTCTTAGATAAATGAAATTATTTTTAATAGTAATAAGTAATGAAGTATTTTTTCAGTTTCAAGTGAGAAAATGGATATGGACAATTAAAAATAACACTGACTCACAGTTTTGACAGTTGTTTACTTAAAGTGTATATATATGTGATGTGTGTGTGTGTGTGTGTGTGTGATAGGGCTAAACTGTAGCCATGTTCTTCCCAAATGTTGTAGCATGATGGATGGCAAAGTATTTGGTTTGTTTTCTTCATTGAGAACTTTAACAAATGAACATATTCCAAATTGGTCATTGTTGCAGTTAGGTTTGCATTGCTGGCAGAAACCACCTGACCAAGAGCAGCTTGTTTGGTGGGGGGAGGTTTATTTTGGCTTACAGGCTCAAGGGGAAGCTCCATTATGGCAGGGGAAAACAATGGCATGAGCAGAGGGTGGACATCACCCCCCTGGCCAACATCAAGTGGACAACAGCAACAGGAGAGTGTGCCAAACACTAACAAGGGGAAACTGGCTATAATACCCATAAGCCTGCTCCCAACAAAACACTGCCTACAGGAAGCGTTAATTCCCAAATCTCCATCAGCTGGGAACCTAGCCTTCAGAACACCTAAGTTTATGGGGGACACCTGAATCAACCCACCACAGTCATATTCCCATCAGGTTATACTCTTGTGTCCTATCTCCCCCACTCCACTGAGGCCCTCCAACAGAATGCCTTACATGTTTGTGTCTGAAATCCTTGGGTCCCATTATACAAGGAAACAAGATGGGCTAAACCAATTTTAATAACAGTTGTTTTATCTAATGTAAAATCCACATACTGTAACATGAAGCAACAGGGCAAGCATTTCTAAGTGACAATTAAAATGACCTATATGTACAAAAAAATCCATCTTGGGCTGGAGAGATGGTTTAGCAGTTAAGGCACTTGCCTTAGGAAGCCTAAGGACCCAGGATCAATTCCCCAGTACCCAAGTAAGCTAGATGCCCAATATGGCTCATGTGTCTGGAGTTCATTTGCAGTGGCTAGAGGCCCTGGCACATACATCCATTCTCTCTCTCTCTCTCTCTCTCTCTCTCTCTTTCTCTCTCTCTCTCGCTGTGTGTGTGTGTGTGTGTGTGTGTGTGTGTGTGTGCTTCACTCTTCAAATAAATAAGATATTTTTTAAAGCCAGCTTGATTTTTTATGTGGCTAGTCAAAAACAAGATTTGAGGGAAATTATGAAAATTTGCAAATTAGAAAATGTCATAAATGGCAACACCTTAAATGACAAATTAAATTATTTAAATGAAGTTCTCGTGTGTGTGCATTGTGCTGTGTGTCTGTGTGTTTGTGCATGTTAGTGTATTTAGACCACACTGGTACATGTCATGTGCACCATGTGTACAAGCATATGTGGAACACCATCCACCTCCTTTAGAAGTGTGGTCTCTCATTAGCCTGGAGCTCACTAATTAGACTAGACTTCCTAGCCAGGATACTCCAGAGATCTTCTATCTCTGGTTGCCCAGCACTGACTGGAATTATAGGCACATGCTGCCATGGCCAGCATTTTACAGGCGTACTGAGGATCAAACTCAGGTGCTCATGTTTGCAAAGCAAGCACTTTACCCACTGATCTATCTCTCAAAGCAACTAAGTAAAATACTTGAAATAATGGCTTATTTTAAACATACCTTCAGATTTGGAGATTTGAGTTTTAAAAGTATTCTTTCATGCTTCTCAGAAAGTGTAGAACTGAGCCGGGCGTGGTGGCACACGCCTCTAATCCCAGCACTCGGGAGGCAGAGGTAGGAGGATTGCCGAGAGTTCGAGGCCACCCTGAGACTACATAGTGAATTCCAGGTCAGCCTGAGCTACAGCAAGACCCTACATCGAAAAACAAACAAAAGAGAGAGAGAGAGAGAAGAAAATGTAGAAATGGAAAAGTCAAACACATAATTTTGGAAGCATTTTCGCCTGGTTATCTGTAATGAATGAACAGGAAGCATTGGACAGACTTGGGAAATCACCACACTAGTCTGTGGGTGCAGGAGCAGAGCAGCTGGGATACTCAGGTCTCATAGGTTCTTACTCTTACTGTGAACCCCAAAGGAAACTTGTGTGACTGATTTGTGACATGAGTACTGAGAGAAGCCATATGGAGTCACCCTGGTGCTCCTAGAACCTACTACGATCACAGACTGCAAGGCCAACTCACGTTCACCATCAGTCAAATGCTGCAGAAAGAAACATGCATTGAAGGATGACACAAGGAGCATGATGCAGGCCAAGAAGCCTTGGAAAGTGTGTGTCATGTGACCTTTGGAGTGTATCAAATAAATGCATTTATATTTAACCTTGATTGGAAATGGCATCTATACTAGGTAGTACCATTTAACTGTAGTTTCCATGCTCTTAGTTTATTTACAGTAATGATATAATTTTAGCTTTTGGGGTTTTGTTTTGTTTTTGCTGTGGTTTTTTTTTTTTTTTTTTTTCAAGTCATGGTCTAACTCTAGCCCAGGCTGACCTGGAACTCACTCTGTAGTCCCAAGCTGGCCTCAAATTCACAACAATCCTCCTTCCTCTGCCTCCTGAGTGCTGAGATTAAATAACGGTGTGTTCCACCATGCCTGGCTTGCAGTAACTGTATATTAAACTATATCCCAATGATAAGTTTATATTTCCTATCTTTATCCATTTCAACTAGTTAAAACAGGCATTGCTACATTTCAGCGTCTCCCTACAGCCTTTCCCTTCTTAGATGAGCTGCTCTTGCTGCATAGCTGCAATCAAGCAATGACTAGCAAGATAGAGGAATGCTGTTTTAAAAACATAAATCTTCTCTGGATCAAATTATTTGCAAGTGCTCCCAGCACCCTCAGGGAAAGGAAAACTGCTGACTTCCTGAGGTAGAGGTGGCCAAGTGCCCCTCACTGAGCTCAGGTTCCCAGGTTCTCCTTGCTAAGCACGTTCCTTCGGAAAATGAAAATTCCTTTAGCAAATTTTGCACGGTGCAAGGTATGTAGCATCCAAAAGCAAAACAAAACAAAAATCCTCATTGTGTCTCTTCCCAGAACTTGTCAAGAAAAACAACAGGACCAATAGAAAACTACACACCCACAGCAAAAGCAGAGATCTCAGGTGTGGTGATTTGAATCAGATGTCCCCCATAAACTCCTGTGTTCCGAATGTTTGGTCCCCTATTGATGCAGTTCTGGAGGTGGAGTCTTGCTGAAGGAGGTGTGTTGCTGGGGACAGGTTTAGGGGTGTCCTAGTCAGCTCCCCCTTGCCAGAACTTGGCTCACTGTCCTGCTACTGTTTTTCACCTGCTGTGGCAGAGGTGATGTCCAGCCTCTGCTCATGCCATGCTTTCCTCTGCCATCAGGAAGCTTCCCCTTGATACCATAAGCCAAAAGAAACAACTTTCCTCCCATGAGCTGCTTTTGGTCAGGTGCCTCATCCTAGCAACAAGAAAGTCACCACAACGTCAGGCCTCCGGAAAGCTATCCAAACCCAAAGGAATCGTTAAATAAGCCACTCTCTCAAGAATTTCATATACTTAACTTACTCATCTAAGGAGTAGTCATTCCAGATGTAGCACTGTTCAACATAAGTCACTCTTGTCTGAAATGTTATCTCAAAAACACGAGATCATGTCTCATCACCTCATTTTCCCAAAAGGAAAATTAATGACTACTCATCCTGAAATGCAAATTGTCTCTGTATTACAAATCATTTTCTTGAGGATATGTGGCTGATTTTTCTTATATTCCAACCACCCCTTGGATAAGCTGGCAGCAAAGAGCTAGAGTGAGAGGCATTAAGTCTTTAGCACTCCAGTAGCCGATGAAACATTCTTAAGATCTGCTTTGGCCTGACAGTGATAAATGCTAAAGAGAAATGAACTGGATAATTAATTACTCTGAGGACAAAACTGATCACACACTTTCTTTTTTGTTTTCTTTTGCTGCACCAGGAATGGAACCCAGGACCTTGTGCATATGAGGCAAGCACTTGAGCCACATTCTTAACCTTCCCCTTCCCATTTTGATGCATATCCATGCATTCCCTGGGGAAAGGAAACTGCTATGTTCCCTAGACAGACATTTCTGGGAGCTTGAGACTTATTCAGTGCCCCACAACACTGAAAAAATAATAATATTAGTGATAAGGGGCACCTTATGTCTTGATATACACTATACTACAGGTGCCATATGCATATATATATATATATATATATATATATATATATATATATATATATGATATGTGTGTGTACATATACATAAAGGAGACAGCATTAATCAGGGGGAAAAAAGCATGCCTTAACTGCACAAGTTGTACACTGACCCCACTGCACTCTTGTGAGGCACCATTCATATAATACTTGAGAGAATGATGGGTGACAGGTCAATTATGATTATTCAGACAATTTGTTGCTTGAAAATGTGCAAATCAAGCATTGACCTGAAGAAAAAAACAACTGAGAATATGTTTCCAGTGGAGGAAAACAGAGCAAGCCAAAATTAGAAAAAAACAGAAAAATATTTATCACAGTGATCTTGATATCTTTCCAATACCAACAGTTTTTCATGAGATCGGTAAAAATTAAAAATACATGGAATTGTAGTCTCAGTTACTAAAACGGCAACATTTAGAAGCTCTGCTAGCATAGACTTCTCTAGTGATACAGTTTTGGAGTTATTATTTTCTCTTTTAACATCAGCATCTTTGTGAACCAATTTAAAGATGACCATAAAAAAATACATCCTACTACACAGTCTATAAATCGTTCCTTTTTGAACCTCAGCCACAGATGTGGGTAATCATTGTAATTGCAACTTATGAGTGGCATTCAAGAAGATAATGAAGTCTCTGGACACACACGAGCGTTCCCTCACCAATCGCATGCTATCATCAAAGTCAGAATTTTTCATCACAGATCTGGACCAAATATCACCTGACAAGTTCCAAAGAATTTGGGATCAGTTTTCTTCAGATTAGAAGAAAATTGTCTAACATCTCATACAGTTGTTCTGAAAAGAGTATAATAACTTTTCTTCCTACAACACACACAGTTTGTCATGTGCAAATGAATATAGTATTTCACACTCAGACTTGTAGAGTACAACTTACATTAAATCTTCAAATATGTTGGGACCTAAAAAGCTGAGTACAGGGCCATTATAGCATCCAGAAGCCCAGGCCTGGGTTTAAATACAACAGTAAGGTGAAGTGAGCTGAGGCTGTAGAGGGATGTTGGAAGATAGTCATGAAAACTGATGAAGTCATTTCGTCAGATCTGCTGCTCAGCAAGTTACCAGGAAGAAACCTTTGTTAGTTTCTTTCCTTCCTGATCCAACACCGTCCCTTTTCTCATGCTTACATCAGCAGCTGAACACACAACCTTTTAATGCCCTGCTTGTAATCCATTATTTAAGAATCTTATGCATAATCCATCACACCGTTACCTTCTCACTCACATCACTGCTGCACATGCAAGCAGAATTCAGCAAGGAAGTACATTAAGGGACAATGAGAAGAAAACATTACTCATCTAAAGCAGAAACAAAAGACTATGTATCTACTGTTTAGCCACCTGGGGTTATAAAGAAGCATTATTTAAAATGTAATCTTATATCATCAAGGGTGTGGTGGGCAGACAGACTTGCATTCACTTTGACTTAGGGAAAGTACTTAGTTTCCATGAGCCTCAATTTCCTCATTGGAGAAATAGGTAGTTTCATATTTTCCTGATTGGAATGTGAGGGTGTAAGAATGAATATATGAGGGGCTGGAGAGATGGCTTAGTGGTTAAGGCACTTGCCTGCAAAGCCAAAGGACCTTGGTTCAATTTCCCAGGACCCATATAAGCAAGATGTACAAGGTGGTGCATGCATCTGGAATTCATTTGTAGAAGCTAGAAGCCCTGGTGTGCCCATTCTCTCTCTCTGTCCCTCTCTCTCTCATTCTCTCTCTTTCTCTCTCTCTCTCTCTCCCTCTTTCCCTCTCTCAAATAAATAAGTAAAAATAAAATATTTTTCAATTTTTATTTTAAAAAAAAAGAATGAATATATGGGCTAGGGAGATGACTCAACAAGTAAAGATGCCTGCCTGGGTTTGATTCCCTAGTATCCACATAAAGCCAGATGCACCAAGTGGCACATGCATCTGGAGTTCGTTTGCAGAGCTAAGAAAGAAGTCTTAATGCACCCATACGTGTGCATGCATTTTATCTCTCTCTCTCTCTCTCTCTACCTCACACACACACACACACACACACACATAAATAAAGTATGACTAAAATAAAATTAAATTAATATAAAACAGAGAATAAATATATGTAATGACCTGGCCCATCACCTAATCCATCCATAGTAGGGACTTAATAAATGATGACAGCAACAGCAACCATGGCCACAGGAAGACCAGCAATGCCATAGGAATTCTTCTACTCAAAAAGTCAAAGGTCCTCAACTTGCTTTTAAAACAGTCAAGACCTGGGTTGTAGCTCAGTGTAGAATATATGCTTATTGTGTGAGACCTTGGTTCAATTCCCAGCACCAGCAAATAAAGTGGGCAATTAACTGTCTTCTCTACTACAGTCTCCCCAAGAGTGTGATGAATCTCTTAGTTCATCCAAATGTTAATGGTTTGTTGGGAAAGAAAAATAATGTGGTTGGAGAATCCCTCTGGTTATGTACAATTTAGACATTGTAAGTTAGCAAAGAAAAAGGTTTTCTTACTAAATATTTTTTTGGAATCTAATATGCTGCTGAGCACTGAAAATCTCCAAGAGCAGGAAATGCAATGGAGTTTTCCAAAAACTTATTCCATAGCTGAATTGTTTTTGAGAGAGTGTTACACATTACTGAAAAAGCAATGGGTAATCTGTGCTCTAAAGATACAAATAATTGAGCTGGGGAAATGGCTCAGCTATCTAAGGCACTTGCTTGCAAAGCCTGAAGACCCAGATTTGATTCTTAATTACCCACTTAAAGCCAGACACAATGAAGTGGCACATGCATCTAGCTATCATTTGCAGTGGCAAGAAACCCTGGTGCACCTACACATACATGCACACACACACACACACATGTACCTACACATACATGCACACACACACACACACACACACACACGGGGGGGGGGGAGACTTGCTAATAAATAAATAAAATTTAGGAAGAGGATACAAATGATCATAAAAGATTAATTTTGGGCTGGAGGGATGGCTTAGCGGTTAAGGCATTAGCCTGCAAAGCCAAAGGATCCCAGTTCAATTCCCCAGGATCCACATTAGCCAGATGCACAAGGGGGCTCACACATCTGAAAGCCATTTGCAGTGGCTGGAGGCCCTGGCATGCCCATTCTCTCTCCTCCCCCTTTCTCTGTCAAATAAATAAATAAATAATTTTTTTTAAAAAAAGATTAATTTGGCTATGTAAGTGGGAATACCACAGTAAATGCTAGTACAAGCTATGATTTCATCTTTAATGAACTTATGAATGCTCTTAACTCTGATCACCTTCTGATGTTTTCTTTTTATAATCTGAAACTACTTGTTTAAGATCTAGGACATTAGACATACATCATCCTTAGGATGAGTCTGTGCCCATTTTCATCCAGAACTGTTGCCAATAAAATTCTGGAATTTAGCATGGCCACAAAGCAGGACTCTGATCTTCCAGGAGGAACTCTGAGGGTGGGTCAGAACTGGGTTGGATCTGGACTTTTCCTTTTCCTCAGTTATACAAGGGATTTTGTTAACCATACTTCAGTTAATTTCACATTGTCAAAGTTAATTCCATATGTTCAGAACCTTGCACGTCACATGAAAATATGGTTTTCTACTTCTACTTCTAACCCAGCTGAAAGTCAAAGGGACCAAGTGGGAATGAAAACTAGGTAACCCTGGAGGGCAAAAACCGTAATTGCTCAGAAAAGCACCAGACTGTGTCATCATGAAAGTGGGTCACTAGTCCTCAAACTTCATTAACTGTCAAATTCTGAGTCCCACCTCCTCCTGCTGGCCTTTTTTGTTTGTTTTTGTTTTTGATTTTTGAGGTACTCTACTCCAGGCTGACCTGGAATTCACTATGTAGTCTCAGGCTGTTCTCTAATCCACAGCGATCCTCCTACTTTGGACTCCTGGGATTGAAGGTGTGCCACCACGCCCCAGCCTGCTGGTCTTGCATCAACAGTAAACCAAGAATATGAATGGAGAAAGGATGACTTATATGGACCAAGGCAGGGACTAAGGAAAGAAAATAACACCCTAACTATTACTTAAGGGATATGGAGGGCATTTAAGGGATGCTGACACCCAGAAACATATCTAACTTAAAGTTTATGATTACTAATGTACTATCATTTTCTTAAGCTCTCAAGCACTGAGCACAAAAATTCAAATATTTCTTGTGAAGTAAGGATTGTTAAACTGTACGTACACTCTACATCAAGCTACTGCTCATTCAACTTCCTCTGTATGCTAGGGCTATTGTAGTTGCAACACACGAGACAAAATTCCCTGCCCTTGTAGAGCTTATTTTCTACCATAAATATCAACAATAGAATGTCCATCACATTAGTTCACAGCCTACTTAACACTGGGTTGGAATAACAGTTGAAGTGAGTCCAAGAAATGGTAAAACATTTTCTACATACAGCTGGCCAAAGACCCTGGACCCATGGAGGTAAGGGGCATACCTACACACATGTATACTTACCATATTAAGAATGGATATTGAAAGTGAGGCACATTTGCCAACCTCAAGATTTGTTCTAGTCCAGCTTCAAATAAGTTTAAGGACAAAAATAAATGGATACTCATAAAGTGCTTAGCTAAAGCAATATTGCTGCCTTTATTGTAAGTCTGATGAGTTTCATTAACTATTTATTTACATGAGCTATGGTAATTGCGAAGGGCACCTGGGGAATTCTCAATGGATGCACTCAGTGCAGGAATAAAAACTGAGTCTGACAATGAAGGCCTTAAGACAAGTTGGGGAAGTAAGCTAGTAGAAGAAATCTGATAAGCTGTTTTTCCTGTGTTACCTGGTCTGAAGAGGATCCCTAGGTTCCTACCCAAGTTACTACCCTGATCTCACTCAGCACAACCAAGGGCCGAGGGCCTAGGTCAATGTCTGAAGGTTCAGGGTCCATTGCAGGACAAGTGGCAGAAAGAATGTAAGAGCCAAAGGAAGGGGAGGAGTGCTTACAATACTATCTTTCAGACACAAAATGACCTTGATATTCATCACCTCACAGTGGCTGATGCTACCTACACAGACCTGCATGACAGCCAGCAGGGAAAAATGATGACATAAAAGTAGAAAAGAGACTAGTTGGAAAGAAGAATGGATCTAATAAAGGGGGAGAAAGGGAAAGTAGTGGAAGGGATTATTATTATCATGGTACATTGATTATATTTATGGAATTTATCAATAAAAATCCTTTTTGAAAAAAGAAAGCCGGGCGTGGTGGCGCACGCCTTTAATCCCAGCACTCAGGAGGCAGAGGTAGGAGGATCGCTGTGAGTTCGAGGCCACCCTGAGACTCCATAGTGAATTCCAGGTCAGCCTGGGCTACAGTGAGACCCTACCTCGAAAAACCAAAAAAAAAAAAAAGAAAGAAAGAAAAAAGAAACAATTAGCTAGGCATGGTGGCACACGCCTTTAATCCAAGCACTCAGGAGGCAGAAGAAGGAGAACTGTGAGTTTGATGTTGCCCTAGGACTATATAGTGAATTCCAGATCAGCCCGAGCTAGAGTGAAACCCAACCTCGGAAAAAAAGAAAAAGCAAAGGAAAGACTTAGATGATCGTTTTTGGTAGTTTGGAGCTATTCAACTCAGTTTCATGCATACTATTCTCCTTTGTCTAGAGCATCATTGATTATCAAAAAAATTAAAAACTTTGTGAAACATTGCTGTCCCTACTTTAAAGATGTAGTTCAAAAGGCTTAAACTAACATCTTCATCAGCTCTGTTTCACAGGTAAGAAGCAGAGTTGTAATGGAAAAAAAAAAAGAAAGTGTGAGGTGGACACAAAGAAAGAAATTGTCCGGCTACCACATGGCTTTGTAATAACATGTTTCCACATTGTTTAGAAGTAGCAGATACTGTTTTCTAAAAATGGCCAGGACAGGGGGCTTTTCATGGCTTTGTTTTCCCATACCGTGGAACAGAATTCCACAATATTTAGGTACCACATTTTCATTGTCCATTCAGCTGTTACTGGGTATCTAGGCTGATTCTAAATTCTTAGCTCTTGTAAATAGAGCTACAATAAACCTAGAAAGGTTGAGTAACTCTGTAGCTGCATGTGAAGTCCTCAGAGGATATGCTCAGGAGTGATATAGCTCACAGTAAGTTGTTTTTTTAAATGTTTTTGTTTACTTATTTGCCAGTAGAGAGAGAGAGAGAGAGAGAGAGAGAATGGTATGTTAGGGCCTCTAGCCACTGTAAATGAACTGCAGATGCATGCACCACTTTGTGCATCTGGCTTTACGTGGTTACTGGGGAATTGAACTTGGGTCACTAGGATTTACAGACAAGCGCCTTAACCACTGAGCAATCTCTCCAGTCCTGCAGTAAATTCTTTAAGGTCCTCATGACATGTCAAAAGATGGCCAGCATGGCTCAAAGGTGTTTCCTTTATGTATAAGATGCATGTTACACGTGGTGCATCAACTTTTGGCTTTTATTTGGGTGTTTGGTTTGGTTTTGCATTTTGAGGTGGGATATCACTGTATTGGCCAGGCTGTCATTAAACTGATGGGCATATGAGATCCCCCTTCTTCAACCCACAGGCGTGTGTGTCACTGTTCTGGGCTTGGTGGAACAACTTTTGAAAGCTCCCATAGTGCACACTCATTTCCATATGAATTTTTTAAAGCTTAAATACCCTATTCAAACTAAATCTACTATTTCTTCCATCATATCCAGAGTCAGCTTAAATGGCTATATGTGTAATTATCTCACTGGCACTGTAGAGTGCAAAGTGCCTATAACTTCCTTTCTCCCTATTAGTTCCCTAGAGGCACAATTCTTATAGCGCCTATTCTTTCAGAAGTCAGTGTGTTGTTAGTACTGAACCTATGACATCTTTGCTTCAAACTTAGTCCCCCCATTCCAATATTCTTTAAATTAAGTCCAAAATGTAACAATGTAGGCTAAGTGGTTTTGATAGACCCACTAAAAGTCATCAGCAAATATTAAATGACTGTCCATTAAGACAATCTCATCAATGAACTGTCTCCAACATCTTTGCAATACCCGGCGATCTCGCTAGTGGATCCTATGAGACACAGGAACAGAGGAGAATTGAGACTTACTTCTATCCGTGAGCATTATCTAATATTCCCTAAAGGCTTTATGAAACTAGGGAATTGCCTCTGCCAATTTCTGTTAATCCCTGAGAACACGGCCCTTGGTGTTCCAGAGAAACCATGATTTCACAGAGCTGGCCCGAGAGCTAGGCATGACCTCATCACTCTGAGGGATAGCAACTGGCCTCCCACGTGCACACAGAGTGAAAAGGTGAGTCAGAAGACAAAATGCTACCATTTTAGAAAAATCAGCACTTCCAATGATATTATGTCTAATTAGCTTAATAGAGAAGACAAAATCTCTGCAACTGTAAATGACCTAGAGGGAGAGAGGCCTAGAACATACTTTCAAGTTAGATATAAACAGACATTGAGTCACCTCCACTACTGTATGAAACTGGCAGTTGAGTGGATACAGTTTTATTTCTCATGCCCTTTTGAAAAACACGTGTATTGACAATTTTCAAACATGTATATCTTTTGATCATAATCCCCTCCCATAAATCTGTTGTCTCCCCACCGCTGTTCACGAAACCCCTTCTTATTTCCAACTAGTCCTTCTTCTATTTTGGTGGGAGTTGTAGTTGGCCCTCCTCTATCATCCAGGTGAGATAGTGGGGTCCTGAGTATAGTGCAGTTTTGGTGCAGATGGCAACAGCTGCTGAGGACTCATGTGTGCAATAGCCATGTCATGCTCATAAGGTAGCATTCCAAAGCATTCCTCTCCATCCTCTGGCTCTTATATTCTTTCCACCCCTCTTCTGTGATATTCCTGTGCCTTAGAGCATGTGGGAGAGATGTTTCGCTCAGCACACAACACTCAACAACCAGTTATTCTTGGCACTTGACTAATTTTGAGTCTCCCAAGAAGTCACCACCATCTGCAAATTTAAGCTTCTCTATGCAAAGGTGAGAGCAGCACTAATTTATGGGCAATTTGGTGGATACAACATATACATTTGAACAGACAAGAATAGTGTTTTCCCTCATGGGGTTTATGACCTTCCTAGCCATAGACTTGTGACTAAGTTTTCAGTACCAGTCATGAATTCCTTCCTTTGCAGAGAGACTCAAATTCCATCAGAAAGCAGTTTTTACCTCCATAACAGCCATGCCAGTATTGCATCAGTGGGCACATCTTTCCTGTTTGGCTGTATAGAATATATCTAATGTCCTTTTGCTGCCATAGGTCAAAATACACACTACCAGTACATTAAAGGACTCCAGGATTATATACCAAACTGAAGTTTTAGAGATGCAAACACTGCACCTCAGATAGGCAATCAGACCTGCTAAAAGTTGATTACTCATAGTTAAAGGAGGCCCAAAGATTCATGCCCAGGGCTTCTAATGATGGCTTTCTTCACACTGGAGACTGCTTCTATTTCTACAGAAAGCTACAGATCTTTTAAAGACTAACTCATATGGCATATCTTTGTCCAATCAGCCAAGAAAGAAGGCAGTATTTATCTGTGACTTAGAGTTGGTACTTTAAAAGCATTGCTGTGTTTTCCTACACTAGGATTTTACTTTAACTTCTGGAGTTAAGTTAATCTTCCTGGGGTTACCGAGACTTTCCATGTTGTCAAGTCCAGGGAAATGTGTTCATCCTCCTCTCCGCTGACCATGTGTAGCACTTGGCACATTGACTATTATTCTCTTTGAAATACCACCTTTCTTTGGTTTCCAGGAAAGAATCTTCTCCAGGTTTTCCTCCTACATTTCCCTTTCCATGTCCTTTGCTGTATCCTCCTTCTCCACCCAGTCATGAAATGTTACAATTACTCAAAGTTTATTTATGGTTCATTCAGTTCATACTATCAATACTCTTCGTACAATGAGTTCTAGATTCTTTGATGCAATCTCAGTTACTCTACTGAAATCCACAATGCAAGTAGCCCACTGCCTTCTCAGCTGTGTCCATTAGGGTAACAGAAAGGCACGCTTCACCATTACACACTCCAAAATGTATAGTACCATCTCTCACCCCTGTGACTTAGTCCCCTTCAAAGAACTGGGAAAAACCTAAAACTTCCATCAAGCCATTTGGAGAAGCTCAGAACCTGAGAGTCAATATATAGTGAGTCTCTCTCTCTCTCTCTCTCTCTCTCTCTCTCTCTCTCTCCCTCTCTCTCTCTCTCTCTCTCTCTCTCTCTCTCTCTCTCTCTCTGTGTGTGCATGTGTGTGTGTGTGTGTGTGTGTGTGTGTGTGTGTGTTATCTCTGACTCAAAGGGGATACACAAAGTATCTCTCAGTCTCCATCCTTACCATTGACCTCACCCACCTAACATCCATGCCAACCTGGGCCACAGCTCCCCAGCTCTCTCAATGACTCTCCCATCCACCTGTAGATATTCACATGCAAAACTACAAAACTCTTCATGAAATACAAATCCAGTTCTATTTACCCTGTATTAGTAGCTACCCCACCTGCGCTTAGAAAGCCCATGAGGCTTCTCCCACGGAAGCCATTGTCATCATCATCTACACCATGGTCCCCGAGGATGTCCAAACACCTAACTACAGTCATGATTTGACATGCACTTCTGTGACTATTCGACAGCAGTTGTACAATGAGTCAACACTGAGAACACCCAAGAAATGCTTCGTTAAGTGAGCTATCCTGCAAAGTATCACAGAGTTGTACTTACACATTTCTGGATGAAATAGCCTGCTCTAAGCTATACAGCACATACATAAAGTGTGTATGTACACACACATACACACACACACACACACACACACACATTCCTTACAGCCATCACAAACAAAATACCATAATAATAAATCAAGACAAGAGGAAATGCTGTAATCAAGAGACAGTAGCACAAATGTACAACACAGTACATATGGAGGTTTGGTTGTGAAATGTACTCTGTAAGCTTATGTGTTTTGAATACTTGATCCCCATCTGGTGGCAGTTTGGGAAAGTTGTTAGAGCCTTTCAGAGGTGGGGCCTTGCTGAAGGAGGTGTGTCACTGGGGTGAGGTTTATTAGCCCAGCCCACTAGGTGGGTGTTCAGAGTTAGCTCACTCAATTTTATTCCTGCTACTATGACAAGTTATGATGCCCCAGCTGCCTGTGATGCCACGCCCTCCCTGCCAAGAAGAAACTTCTGCTGAAACCTTCAAGCTGAAATGAACACTTTCCTCCCATAAGCAATGAGAGAGTAAATGCTACAGTATATGTTATTCTTAAAGTAGGAGTACACTCTGACATAATGATAATATAGCATAGTAAATATTTAAATCAGTAACACAGTCGTTTTCAATGATTATCCACTGCTATGTTATGCAGCTAACTGTGTTATACTTTGGGCAGCAGAACCACAAACCTGAGGAATAGGTTGCTCTAGGCATGATGATGATGTCACAGGTCATGGGAATTATGCAGCTCTGTTGTAAACTCATGGGACCACCATTGTACATGCAGCAGTGACAAACACGTCATTATGCGGCACATGACTGAATGTCTACCTAAATTCTCTGCTCCAGGGGACTCTACTGATTCCATAGCATATGTCAGAAGGCCTGGTATATGGTAGACACTTGGTAAATACTTACTAAATAAATATCAGTCGATGTTGCAAACTCTTAGGACAGACGGGATCATATTCCTGAGTTAATCAGTCTAATAGTCACTCCCCTCCTCTGTTTCCTCTTCCTTCTTAATTTGGACATTCCTGACTCAATTTCCCTAACATTTCTAGAAGAAATTCTGCAGACAGACAAAAAGAGCCATTGAGTCTGCCTACTTACAGGTCATGCTAGGGACATTTTCTAGGGAGGATATTGAAGCCCAACAGCAAACTTCACCCCATAGACTGAATCGCCCGCCATCATTCAAATGCCTCAGGAGAATGGGTCAGTGAAAGTTAGTTACCCAAACGGCTCACAGAATATACAGGTCACAGCTGCATCTAAGACAGTCCTACCCAAAGCTACTTGCTTATGATCGCATGAGTCACCTATGATGGTGGAAAGAACAAAGTTGCTACAGGGATTCAAATTCTTGGGCCAAATAACTAATAAAAGGTCACACTGTCGTATTTAGACTTAGCAACAGGCAATAAATTTAACAAGTCTAGTTCCTGCTGTTAGGTTTAAGGGATAGATTAATCACTTGAAGATTTTCATTTTAAAAACAAATAACTCTCTGGAAGGAAAAGACGTCAGGATGCTAGACTCCTGTCAAGTGACTCTGTCAGAGTAGCAAATAGAGGCCTGTGGGCATTCAGGTGTTTTCCAAAGAGGAGCAGGTCATAAGTTCCCTGTGACAAACGGATGAATGATTTGCTGTTGGTAAGCAGACTCTGTGTTTAAACAGGGAAGCCTTTAAGTATTTGATCACCTCGAGAACAGAACATTTCTTCATCTTTTTTGTTGTTGTTGTTGTTGTTTTGTTTTGTTTTTCGAGGTAGGGTCTCACTCTAGCCCAGGCTGACCTGGAATTCACTCTGTAGTCTCTGGGTGGCCTCGAACTCTCAGTGATCTCTCTACGTCTGCCTCCTGAGTGCTGGGATTAAAGGCATGCGCCGCCACGCCCTGCTCAGAACATTTCTTTAAGCTAAATATTTTAAAGGTGAAAATAATTTTTTATGAAAAAAAAAAAGATAGACATTTTCAAAGACTGGAATGGACCTAGCTTTTCTATCCACAATAAAATCCCTCAGAATAGAAGACATCTAAGAAAGCATGTACCCAAAGTACAAAAGAAAAGAAAACTGCGTCATGACCACTGTCATTTTCTTACGGGAAGTTTGGCCATGGTTGCAAACAGCAGCACAGGAGCACTGCTTCCGTGTATGTGTCCTTCACAGCCTTGGAAGGAAGGGCTGCGGGGCTTCCTTCCATTCTCAGGATTTAGCACCACAGACTCAGAGCTTTAGGAAATGACAGAGAAGCTGTTTTGTTGTGGTTTTCAAAGTATTAAGGATATAAAAAGCTTACTATTGCAGCATAAATTCTAGTCCATAGCCTATGTTCCCATGCCCACTTAATCGGCACTACCATGGTGAGCTTCATGAAGCCTTGCTTGCTTTGACTGTGACATTGGCTAACGGCACAGAGCTCAGCGTCATCTATATTCCGGTTGAGATGACGTATGTGCCGCAACAACAGCTGACATGTGGTGAGCTCTCAGAAGGCATAGTAAGGTTTATCAGTCACCTGGGGGACTTGCTAAGAAGTAGACTAGCTAGGACTGCCCTCCACAGAGCCTCACTCATCACGTCTGCTCGAGAACCTGGGAGTCTAAGTTAGAGAATCATTATTTGGGGAGCCAAACACACCAAATTCCAAAGTCTATGTTGTCTCACTCAGGAGTGTATGCTTAGGGGCTTTTTGTTGTTGTTGTTGTTACTGGTGTCCTTACAATTTTCCATGAGTGCCAAATGTCACTTCAACCCAATACCTTCCAAAATGTCATCTTAGGGCTGGAGAGATGGCTTAGCTGTTAAGGAGCTTGCCTATAAAACCTAAGGACCCAGGTTTGATTCTCCAGGTCCCACGTTAGCCAGATGCACATCTTGGCACATGCATCTGGAGTTCATTTGCACTGGCTAGAGGCCCTGGTGTGCCCACTCTCAATTTCTCTCTCCTTCTGTATCTAATAAATAAAACAATAAAAAAATTTTCAAAATGTCATCTTATCTACATCAACTTAATAAATTCACAGGGCTGGAAATATTTCCCAGTGGTTAAGGCACTTGCCTGCAAAGCCTGAGGACCTGGGTTTGATTCCCCAGTGCCCATATAAAGCCAGATGCACAAAGTGACTCATGGGTCTCGAGTATGTTTGCAGCAGCTAGAGGCCCTGATGTGCCCATTCTCTCTACCTGCCTCTTTCTCTCTCTCTCTCTCTAATAAATAAATTTTAAAAAATTTAGATTATAACCTTTTGAGGTACACATTTTGAAAGAAAACTTTCTTTTTTCCATTGCAGTGCCAGCAATGGAACTCAGGGCCTCACACATACTAGGGAGGTCCTCTGCTGCAGGGGGCTACCCCAGCAAGCGAGTGAGTGTTGAGCTGCAGTATTTCTGTCTTTAAAGTCCTAATGAACCAACATCCAGTAGCTTTCTGAAGAGTAGGATGGAACATCTATCAATGCCATTTATGTATTCATATATTTATTAACAGAGCTCGTCTGAGGAAGACTTACTGACAAGCACAATGTTTGGGTTAAAGCGGGTGGCTCATTTCAGGCGCCCAGGTGTCCATGACAGCTCTACCACCTGCTAGCACCTTTGCGCTCAGAAAAATCTCCCTGAGCCTCAGTTTCCCATTCTTGGACTGGCACATAAAAGACACTGTTGCTGAGTCTCTACTCTAGATGAGACATATTAGTAAGCCTAGATTTCATTTTTTTTTTTTTATTGTTTCATCTTGCTATGTAACCCAGCCTAGCCTAGGATTATAGGCATACACCATCTTGCCCAATTTCAGCCTAGATTGCTAACGTTCACAATAGCAGCATGGTCTCACAATAGGACTAGGTAAATGTCCATCGTGTGCTAATCTGCACAGACCTCACCAGGAGTCTGTGAAAGCAATGGCTAGAGTGAGTCAGAGCTAAAGCCTTCAGTGGTCAGCCCTTCCCAGGTTATGGCTGGAAAATCAGCTACCCACACAGCCTGAACTCCAGCCTTCACCTGCAGATGTGCCTTTGAGTTTTACTGGCATTATTGCTTTTTTTTTTACTTCTGGTAATTGCTTTAAAAGAACAAAGCTCTGTGTTTAAGGGAGCCCGGGGACCTTGTAATTGCCATGAGGCACATGAACGGTTCCTATACTTTCAGAACAGTTTCTCTTTTAACATTAAATATTAAATTCCTAATGTTTAGCCAAAATGTAGCTGCTCCCTGGAGAGGGGTTTGGTGGCAATGCTCTCAGGAAGACCATGTAGACTGGTAAGAGAGACCTCCTGGAGTGCTTACTTCAGAACCATAAGACAGAGAGCCCCCTGAGAGGGCCAACACGCCAACCTGTGCCAACATCTCCAATACAAACAAATTCCTGGAGATATGACATGTTCTGGCCCTGGCCACATCTGAGGCTTCTGGCCATGACCATTCCTACTTGAACAAACTGATTCAACTGTCTACCCAGGATGGATCACGTGGAATCTGGAAGGAGCACTTCTGGAATGTTTAAGACACCGCAGGCAGCTGCTCACATATCCTTCGTCCCTGCCCCCCCCCCCTTGTCTCCTCGATCATTGGAACAGCTTTTTCTTCCCCAGAATGTTCAAGTTGTAAACCCTGAGAATAAGGGCCAAACACCTCTCCCTCAACAATCTTCTCTACCAACTGGGTTAATCTCTAACTCTTGGAGGCCTCATCTACCTAAGGCTTGATGCACGCATGCAAGAGAGGAGACTTGGGGAAAGCCTCAATGTGTTCCTTCCAGACAAAGCCAATTTCAGAATACTAATGCCCTCCTTTTTGTGGAATGGTTGTACTGTGGTGAGAAGTTATCTGCCTAGGATTTCATGAAACAAACCTCAAACCCATAAGAACAAGAACTATCTGCCTCCGGTTCACATGGATACCCATCACTCTGGAAACAATGCACACAGTTCCGGAAGTGAGGTTTCTAAGCTATTTGGAAATGGCATAAAGAGAAACTAACAAAACAATACAAAAGAGCAAATGAAACCCACTCCCTGCTAACTAGTGCTACAGCCAGTCACGTGATTCTATTTTATATTTGCAGAATGGTTTACACACAGTATGTGATCTTCATGCGGGAATCACGTTAGTAGGCTAAGAAAAAAAAAAGATGTGAAAATGAAACCTTAGAAAGATAAAGTTAACTTCCTGTGATCACAGACATGTGGTCACATGGGAGCCAAGACTTGATCTAAAGCTCACATTTGACATATCAGAGAAATGATTGCACTTCCCTGTCACAGGCTGGTCCTGGTTTATCTAGAGGAATAATCTGGACAAAGCCCTTTGGATTGCCCTTATTCCAATATGTTATTCTAGTAATGGCTCATTTAATCCCCTGTGTTATTCATGACTCACAATCAGCTAGCTGCTCAAAGTATCAACAAAACATTACAATGCCAAAAACCAAATTTGTATCAGCCAAGATTAGTCAGCCCCCAAACCAGCAAGTAAGGACCATGATAAGAAAAAGAAGAAAAGAAATTGAGACAAAGCAGAAACTTACTCTCTCACATCAAATGCCCTGCTTCACCCTTGGTAACTCCATGGCAACCAGAGACGCCAAGTGTTTCTGCAATTAGCACTCTGCCATCCCTGGCATGCCACTGTGGATGGACCAAGATGGCTCATTAAACTCTGTCCTGGTTTGTGTGTACTGTGTACTGTCCTCCAAAAGGTTCATGGGCTGAAAGTTTCGTCCTCAGCTGGTGAATCCATCACTGACTAGATCACAAGGCTCTTGCCCACTCAGTGGATTGGTCCATAACTTCTTTATTTATTTAGTTAGTTAGCTTTTCAATTATTTATTTGAGAGAGATACAGAGAAAGAAAGAGGCAGAGAAAGAGAGAGAGAAAAATGGGTGCTCCAGGGCCTTCAGCCACTGCAAACGAACTCCAAACACATGTGCCACCTGTGCATCTAGCTTATGTGGGTCCTGGAGACTGAAACCTTGGTCCTTTGGTGTTGCAAGCAAGCACCTTAATTATTAAGCCATCTCTCCAGCCCCTACCACTTCTTTTTTGATTCAGAATCTCAGTTCCAGGCTGACCTCAAGTCCATAGTCTTCCTCGCTGTGCCTCCAGATTGCTGGGATTGCAGGTGTGTGCCTGGTTCAGTGGATTCATAGTTGGATGGCAGCACTGGGCAGTATTGGCAGCTTGTGGAGCTGGGGCTGAGCAAGGAATGAGCCACTAAGAGCATTCTCCTGGGGACCACATCTTGTTCCAAGCCTATCTCTTCTCTTTTCTCTGTTCCTCTACTCTTTCCTCCCTTCCCCTCCTCTCTTCTTCCTCTCTCTTTCTCTCTCCCCCCATTCTCTTCCTGTCTCCTCTGGCTGCTGTGAGGTGAGCTGCTCTGTCCCACCTCATCCTTCTGCTATGACATTCTGCCTCACCACAGGCCCAGATACATAAGCCAAGCAACCGTGGACAAAAAATAAATAAAACCCTCTGAAACCAGGATCTGAAGTAAAACTTCCCACTTTAAGTGGTTATCCTGGGCATTAGTCGCAGTAATGAAAATGAGTAATGAAATAAGGTCTAGATAGCACATTAGCAGAGGAGGAAGGGAGGGCAGGATGGAGAAAGAGTAGAATCCTCTTTTCAGGAATATTTCCTGACGCTACATAATCTCTCTAATTTGTCACAACTTAGTCACATGGGCACATCTAGCTCTGTGGGAGGCTGGCAGATAGAACTGGCTGTCAGATGCCTGGGTAAAGGTTCTGCTCCTCAGGGAAAGGGGAAGAATAGACCTCTGTCATGCTTTAATACAGAAAAAAAAAAAAGAGGCAGTTTTATAATCACTAAAAAAGTCTCCTGTGACTCTGACAGACACGGAAAATGATACCCCTTCAGACAAAAACTAACCGGCAATTTTGTTGACATGACTTACTACAAATGAAATAATAGTCTCGTGGTGACCCTAGAGGTGAATCTATTCTCTAAGTAACCTTTGTGCCCAAATCTGCAAAGAGATATGAAAAATAAATGCTATATTTTTTTCCCCTTAAATTCTTTTTTTTGTTTTGTTTTGGTTTTTGTTTTTCGAGGTAGGGTCTCACTCTAGCCCAGGCTGACCTGGAATTCACTCTGTCGTCTCAGGGTGGCCTCAAAATCTCGGCAATCCTACTACCTCTGCCTCCCGAGTGCTGGGATTAAAGGTGTGCGCCACCATGCCTGGCCTCCCTTAAATTATATTTGCATTTCTTGTTATAAAAGAATCTTCTGATAAATAAAATGTATAGATACATACAATAATGAGAAGCAAATATACAGCCTGTTCATCAAAGTAAATCCTGATTTAACATGATGCTCTGCTGACCTCCCACAGACAAGCCTATGACTGCCAACGGACTCCTAGAGACTGCTGCCATGACTGCTTCTTTCTGAGGTCCCCTGTCTCCGTTACAAATATAAATGACCTGATTCCAGAGTGGTTCATATCAGCCACTTCCAGTGAGTTGATGCTACATCAAAGTTTGGCTTAAAAATGCAAAATTTCAGTATGCACATTTTTTTCTACAATGATTATTAGTGATAAAACTTTTGCAGTTAGGAGATCAATGTCTTTACCATTTCTTTTGATTAGCTGTGTACAAAATTAATAAATAACTAGAGTCTCTGTATATATATATGCATATATATATACATATAAACATATATATGCACATATATATTATGAAGAATATGTATATATATATATATACATACACATATACACATATATATTATGAAGAATTTACTAGAACATTCATTTAATTTTTTATTTATTTATTTGCAAGTTGAGAGAGAGAATGGGCATGCCAGGCCCTCTAGCTGCTGCAAATGCACTCCGGACACATGCACTACTATGTGCCTCTGGATTTACATGGGTACTGAGGAATCAAATCCAGGGCATTAGGCTCTCCAAGCAAGCACCTTAACCACTTAGCCATCTGTCTAGTCCCCTAGCACATTTTTAAACTTGAGCTGTTTGACACACTTAATACATCTAGTTGTTGCTATGCTGTCCATAGTCATTGCTATAGTTTGGGTCTGAAAAATCCCCCCAAAGTCCTATGTGTTAAAGGCTTAGTCTCAGCTTAGTATTGTTGGGGCATGGATCAGGCCCATGAGAGAGGCTGCAGTTAAGGCAACTGAAGGGTCAGAGCTACCCAAGCCTTTGGTAGCCCAGAGGGTTTCATCATGAGGAGCAAACGCTAGACATGGAGCTATTGGTTTGGGTACTTTCCCTGCTTGGTTTCAGTCTTCCTTTCATCTAAGCTTTCCTTGCTGTGGCCTCATTCCTCCCTTTTGGAATGGAAATGTTTATTCTGTGTCATTATATGTTAGAAGTATATAATTTATGTTTTGTTTTTATAAGGCTTACAGTTGAGATTGACATTTAGATAAGAGACTGCTTTGAGCCTCAGATGAGACTTTGGCCTTCCAAAAAACATTGGGACTGATAACAAAAAAAAAAAAAAAACCCTAAGGGGATTTTAAAATTGAACTGAATGTATTTTGCATCATGAGAGGTCCATGGAGACTATGAGGGCTAGGGACAGGATGTCGTGTTTTGAATATAAAATGCCCCCCATAGGCTAATGTGTTTGAACACTTGGTCCTTGGCTATTGGGCAAGGTTGTGGAAACTTTAGGAGGTATAGCCTTGTTGGATAAGGCATATCACTGGGCATAGCCTGACCCCGCTTGCTGTTTGACCATTTATTCTCTTTCTCTTTCTCTCTCTCCTTTTCTCCTGCTAAAGAAGTAGCTTTCTATTCCTACCCCAGAAATGAGAATGTAACTGATAACACCAGCTTAACCCAGAGAGTCTAAACATTAGCCAAAAGAGTGAAGTTATTACTGAAGCTTACACAGCAAGTCTAGACCAGTGGTCACTCGCCCTTCTATGCCCCTCGCTATCCCAAGGATCCAGGGACAAATTCAGTTCTGAGGAGAAAGGTGAAAGTTTGTC
Source organism: Dipus sagitta (assembly GCA_036346955.1). Lineage (NCBI taxonomy): Eukaryota > Metazoa > Chordata > Mammalia > Rodentia > Dipodidae > Dipus > Dipus sagitta. Next base: position 31,367,964 of record CM070771.1, read on the forward strand.
TCACACAAATGCTGCAGTGACAGAAGATCTCCCTATGGCCTCGGGAATGCGCTTTTACTGTTTCTCAACATGATAGCTTCCCATCAATTGGATAGAACATTTAAAGATTTATTTTTGGATTATGATTTCAGGGATTTCAATCAATGATTATTTACTTGGCTATGTTGCTTTGGGCTTGAGACAAGGTAGCCCATTGCATTAGAGAGCGCATGGTGGAGCAAAGCTACTCACCTCATGATACAATGAAAAAAGTGAAAAAGAGTCTGCAACTTTCCTAGGTGTTGTCCCATGGTCCTGGAATCTCCAAAATTCTGGAGTCTCCACAACAACTGACAATTCATTTTCACAGCTTCATGTGATGGCTTCAGAGGTCTCTTTGCAGGGACCTCGATCTTCCCTCACACTACTTAGCCTTAGTGCATCCCAGAACCTTTGTGGACTTCATGATCACTATTTCCTGCATCTTAATGCTTCCACAACTAATACCAGGTAGGCAACACTGCCAAATTTGTTTATCTAGTGGACATGAAGCCCATCCTTGAAGAGCAGGAACCTCCTTCATCTTTCTTTCCTTCAGACCTTCTCCTTTCAAAAGAACCAGAACTTCTCCTGTTGTCCCACTGCAGAGCAGCCGACCCATTCTCAGTGAGTAATCTCTTCATTGCAAACCAAAGTGGCCACATTTCTCAAGACATGGGTAGAATGTAGGCAGCCCCTCTCTGCCAAATCATCACATGAACTACCTCTAGGCCCTTTCTTAACAAAGTCCCCTTTCCCCACTGAAGCCTCATAAACTGAATCCCCACAATTCATACATCTTTCATTTTCCCTCAAACTCTCACCAGAATGGCCCACTAAGATCCACTTTGTAAAGCTTCCCTAGTCCAAAGTTTAAACCTTTCCATATTACTCCCACAAACCAGTTCCAAAAGTCTAAACACCACTTGGTCTGGCTTATCCCAGCAACCACTTCTTGGTACCAGTTTTCTATAAGCAACCACCTTCTTGTTGCTGGGATCAAAACAGCCAAACAGGGATGGCTTGTGAAAGGAAAGGGTTTATTTTTGGCTTACTGGTTACTTATTGCTTGGTGAATTTATCTCTACCTTTCAGGTGAGCATTGGGTAAGTAAAGAGTTACCTGTACTGTTGTATTAACAGTAGATATTGAAAAGTTACTTGATAAATAGGTAAGTAAATTCGTTTTGGAGTATCTAGAGGCCTTTAGAAAATGTCTAAGTATTAACTAGGCATATGGGTAGATAAGAGGAAAGATAGAGGGATTAGTAGATGGGTTAAGCAAGTGAGTAGGTGGGTGGTTGGTGGGTGAACTGGCAGATGGATGGGTGGGTAGATCAAGAAATGGATGAATAAGTAGACTGGTGGGCATGTGGGTGGATGAAAAGGCAGTGTACAGGTGGATGGGTAGGCAGAAGAAAGGCTCAAATCTTCAAGAAGACATACTGCTCTTAAATAGTGTGCCCAGTTTCAGTTTTACAGTTTTAACTTACAAAAAGCAAAAACTGAGTTTGTGAAAGGAAATAGAAAACATTTACAAATAAAGCCTGAGATTTGAGCATCGCTTCTCAACAGATGACTTGAAAAGTAAAAACATAACTTGAAGTCAAGTTCAACAATACCTGCAACAGTATTCTTTTCACTCAAGAGTGCTTTGGCTTTCTGGAATCTTTTGTGATTCCACATAAATTTTGGATTTCTTTTTCTATTTCTATGAGGAAAGATGCTGTGATCTTGATTGGGCTTCTTTGTCTCTGTAGATTGCTTTGGGTAGGATGGCCATTTTCACTATGTTAATTTTTCTGGTACATGAGAGGTCTTTCCGTCTTGGGGAGGGAGGGGGAAGTGGAGGGGAACAGAAGGAAGAGAAGGAGGAGGAGGGGAAGAGATACAGGGAGGAGAAGAAGGAAGAAGAGGGAGGAGGAGGCGAAGAAGAAGGAATGAAAAAGAAGGAGACGAGGAGGAAGAAGAGAAAGGGAAAGGGGAATTCTGGATAAGATGGTGGATAAGAAGCTGCCTCACTGTGAAAGAGAAGAGTCAAGATAAGAAAGAACAGACACTACCAAAAAAAGAGAACAACATAGGGAATCCACAGAGGGAGTAATAAGACAGTTAAAAAGTGTGGAGGAGCAGAAGCGTGACAAGTCAGAAAGAAGTGAGGCACACCAAACACAGCACCAGGCACACGTGTCCCCACTGGGTAGGGGAAATGGTAGTCTTTTCCAAAGGGCTAGCCAGGTGGTCCTGCCAAAGAAAGACCTGCAGTTCTACCCAAAGCACATGGCTCTCTCTCACAACCCTCAAATCCTCTGGCAGGATGGGTCAGCAGTGGACAAGGATTCCATTTTGTTGCTTTATATGACTCACAGTGCACTATCTCAAGAAGCAACCTATGATTTAAATCCGAGCCCCCTTGGAGCCTGAGAGCAGAGAACAGTCGCAAGTCAGAGAGCCTGAAGTCAACCCCAAAGTAAGAGACAGCTGCAAGAGGCAGCCACAGACAGCAGAAGCGTCTGACACTTACTAGCAGAAAAGTACAGGCAGCTCAAACAGCCATGTGACAAAGGGGACGTAGTCCTGTACTTGGTGGCAAGGAGCTGACCTCATCACTACAAGATACCTTTGGAGTCTGACCATCTTGAGCCTGATATCAGTGACTACTGAATTCAGAGATGAGTAAAAGACTGGATAAAAAAGCTCAGAGCTTTACTTGTAAAAATGGTTAATGACCCCAAAGCACATTTAAAAAAAAAAAAAGCAGATAAATGAAGTAAGAAAACTAATATGAGACCTGGAGAGGAATGCCAGCAACATACAGGAGAGACGATGAGAAAATCAGCAATATGGATGAAAAAGTCAGCAGCAGAGAATGATCTCAGTAAGGAACTGAAATGTTGAAAAATATTTCTAGGGGACCCTACCAAGTGAAAGACCAAAAAAAAAAAAAAAGAACCTACTCAATGAAAAATAAATAAATAAATAAATGTCTCCAAATCTAGGGAAATAAATAGTTCCAAGTATAGGAAGTATGTAGGATACCAAACACCTATGACCATAGAATAAGTAATCTTTTCTCAACATTTACAGTGAAAATGAGGAAAATACAAAAAAAATAAACAATATTAAAAGCTGTATAAGTAAAACACACTGAAAAAAGCAAACACATCAGAACCCATCAGAAACTCAGAAGAAACCCTAAAACCCGGGAAAGCATGTAATGTTATATTTTAAGACTGGAAAGTATATAACCACCAGCCAAGATTGCTATATCCAACAGTCATCTTTTAAAATTGGTGGAGAAGTCAACAAGGGCATTCAATGAAAACACAGGCTAAAACAATTCATGGTCACCAAGCCTTTAGGTCTTAAGTATAGAGGGAAGTGGTCTCATTTTCACACTTTCATCTTTTTGTGTCTTTTCTATCTGCATAACATTGAAGGAGGATAAGAGAAAGCTAGCCTCTTTTAGGCAGTTTCAGTTAGCAACTGAGGCCCAGGAGGAACCAGAAGATGCCACCTCGCCCTGGCACAGGAATGGAACTCTTGGCAGGAATGGAATTTGTGTCTGATCGAGACTGACCTACAGTGACCCCCTGCTGCCCACAGTCTAGTGAGCTACCTAGATAGCTGGCCCAGGTGTGCTGGCCCCGAGGTCCACCCTCCAAATCTACAAACCACTGGGGTCTTCCCTTTTACATACCTGAATCTGACAAAAGAATACATGTTCCATACTATTAAGGCTGCGGCCTTCTTCTTGGATTCCCTCTCATCTCTGCTTGGACACGCATGAGTGGCTTTCCCTCTCATCCAGCCTGGGAGAGGGGGCCAGAATACTACTGCTTCTTGGTCTGGATGGTTTTTCTGCTTCCTATGTTTACATAGTTTGGGGTCACTTCTCGCTTTAATTGCATGTATGATTTTCCTCTGGTCTCTCAATCTACCATGTGTGTATTTTCCTAGATCCACCACGTGGGTGCTTTCTCTCACTCTAGGCCTGTTACCTGTGTAGCTACTCTAAACTCGGGGCAACCACGGGTATAACACTCTTTCCTATTCATTTCCTCATCTGAATATTTTCTCTCTGCTCTTCTTCCTTAAGTCGCCACCATTTGCCCTCCTAACTTTCTTCTATGGAGAATCTCAGGGAGGATGCTATGGGTGTTCCTTCTAAATCTCCCTACATAAGCATCTCAATTCTCTTTTCAATGTGTTTAGTCCCTAAAAGACCTCAATTTCTCTTAAATGAATCTCACAGACTCTGCTGTGTTTTCCACATGAATGTGTGTTTCTTGCCTTCCACATGCTTATGACTCTACTCTAGCCTTCTTCCTAGATCCCAATTTCCCTTAAGTAAACTCCCAAAATTGTGACTTCTCCCTAAATAAACTTAGTAATTCTTAATTTATCATTCTTGACTTCACTTTTATCAATTCTTTGTTAAAAACAGAACGGGACCCAAAATTTGTGTTCCTAAAATTGGGAAACCTGAACCCAAAAATCCTGCATCAATATAATTTTAAAATTGTTTTCAGGGCTGGAGAGATGGCTTAGCATTTAAGGAGCTTGCCTGAGAAGTCTTAGGACCCAGGTTCCATTCGCCAGGACCCACGTAAGCCAGATGTACAAGGTAGAGCATGCATCTGGAGTTCGTTTGCAGTGGCTGGAGGTCCTGGCGTGACCATTCTCTCTCCGTCTCCCTCTTTCTCTCTCTCAAATAAAATATTAAAACGTGTTTTTAGCGGAGCTCTTGTTCTTATTTATGGATCTCTACTTCTGCTAGGAAAGCCTCTCTGACTTGGGCTGCATAAGGCAGGATTCTTTTCATTGTTTTTCCAGGGCTATGTATCACACTGAAACTAACACAGAGTAAGGACAACACAGAGCAATGGAATAACCAAGGCTTGAGGCAGTCCTCTCTAGATGATGGGAGCTGAGACATTCCAGATGCATGCTGGGCAAGTCCAAGGCAAAGGTAAAAATAGTTTTCCTTTATCAGCTTTCCCCTCTCGGGAAAGTAATCAGGATTGCAAAACTCGGAATATCGCATCACCTTCCAAGGGCTGGCATAGAAATACATTCTCCTAACACATTGTTAAACCAGGACACCCTCCCAGTCCTCGGTACAGTCTAGGCTTCAGCTGGGCTGACTTCGCTTCACAGAGAAAGGATAGGTTTTGGAAAGAACTAGGTCCAAGTGTTTCAGTTGCATTTGGTTTCACTTAGATAATTTTTGGCATAGCACATCCACCTTTTCTAGCTATTTTTCTAAAGGGAATGAGGAGACAATATATTATACTCCTAGAATTCCAGGCAGGCCCACTGTAAAAAAGTTAGCATAACAAAATCCCTTTACAATATAATAGGATTATTCTAAACCAACGTACAGGACTGTCAGATAAGCATCTAAATGCAGAGGGCACTTCCCTCCTGTCCTTTGATGATATTCTTTTCTTACCTGTTCCCATTGCTGCAGCCACCACAGGTATAAGCAGAGAGTAAGATTAGAAGATACCAGCTCAAAAAGTCTGCTCTATACCTCCAGTCTACAGCAAACTCAGGGCTGAACTGCATTGAATACGTTCCCTAAAGTGTCCTTACTCATCTCCACATGAAACAAGTTTCTTCAACCTACAGAAAAGATGTAAGTTCTGAACTTCAGTGGATAAGATTGTTTTTTATTGAGAACTTCATTGTATGAACATATTATATATTCGCCATGTTCTCATGTTATGTCCCCTCTCCCCCTTCCCATTCCATTGAGGGCCCTCCCCAGTGTGGCTAGTGTATTCACTGTGGGATCATGAATACACCAGTCAGTCTCAGGGTGGGGGAAGAGTACCTCAAAATACTCCTTCCCGCCCTTACAATCCTTCCACCCTCTCTTCTGCAATGTTCCCTGAGCCTTGGAGGGCATATTATGACTCTCCTTTAGTGTTGAGCTTTCAGCAGCCTCTGATTTCCTGCCTTGATGAGTTTTGAGTCTCCTCGGTGTCTAGCATCGTCTCCCCAGAGGAGGTTCCCAGGCTAGCACTCATATCCAATCTGCTACTTCTGCAATCTCTACTGGGCCCTGGCAGGTGAGAGTAGGAAGGAGACAAGAGGGAAGACTTTGCTCGGCAGCAGAGACAAGCTTTATGTGGGAATGCCTGAGGAGGGCTCTAAACAGGCAAGGTTAGAAACCCCTTCCCTTACAGAATGGGGAGATACTTACGGGGCTGTGGAGGTCACTGGAATTCCTTGGCTGCCGAGCATTCCACCTTGTCTCAGGGCTTGGACCACTACAGGAAAGCAATAATGGGGGTAGGTAATCCAGATCACTCCAGGAATGTGACAATTGGGAGGGGTTGTTGGGTCACTCTTGGGAAACAGAGTTACAATGAAATGTCAGTCAGAGCCCAAATGTATAGTCATTGAGGTTCTAACAATCCCAACTCTGTTGTGTAGAAAGCCAGGGTAGGGATGCTACAGGAGCTGGTTCCAGTCACACAGTTCTGACCTTGGGGGTTGAGGTAGATGTGTGGCCCAGTGGGACTACAGCAGAAGTATGGATTCAGTCTCATCAACCAACAGGTGGTTCTGAAAGTACAAACATACTGGGAGGCAGTCTCCAAATCCCAAGTAGCAACGGGTACTTACGGAACAATTTGGAACTGGAGCTGCTGAAACAAACTCTATGAGTAGGGCAAATAAAGATTGACTCATGACAGCAGAAAGAGAAAAAAGTCTCAGTAAATGTGAGGAAGGCCTGGAAGACAAGAGAATGATTTTCACCTCAGAGGAAATAAGCAAGATCTATAGTAGAGGTGGCATGTCTCATGGTGGGCTGTCAGCTTTATTTTCTTGTCATCTTGATGGGCCTTGAGTCTCTCTGGTATTCACTGTCATCTTTAAAAAGCAGATTCTCTAAATAAGAGAGAGAGCAGCATTGATCAAAAGGGAGAAACATAGACCTTTAGAGGACTTTTTGACAGAAGTAACCTCTGCTTAGCCAAAGAACAGTGGAAGCTTTCCTCTAGGGCCTATGACCTTCCAAGCCATAGAATTCTTACTTAATTCTTAGAGAATTTTTTTTAAACAGAAAGAACATCACTAAAAAAGAGAAGAATGGATAAGGTCCCAGTCTGTCATCTGGAGGGCAAGGACTTATCATCAGTGTTATTCAACATCTACCAGGGACTAACTAGATAGCATCATGTTGTTACTCACCCCCCCCCAAAAAAAACAACAATTATAAAGAGGCTTTTTTGTTGTTAGTATACAATGAGTTTCTCTTTTTATTAATTCCCTACAGTGGAACACTGCAGTTTCTAAAACGGTGGGCGAATTAGCATGGACGCAATAAGCTTTACCTTCTTTAAAAAATATTTGATATATTTATTGCAAGCAGAGAGAGAGAGAGAGAATGGGCACACCAGGGCCTTGGCTCTATGTGGGCCATGGTGTGTCCTGTTGTCATATGTTTGCTTATCCCAGCTGGCTCTAGTGAGGTCTGCCTAGACTGAAACCCAAATGTCTGAGGGAGCAACTGAGGCTTTTAGCATTTGCTGTGCGACTGTTCTTGGCACTCTGCCGACTCGCTCTGTTGCTAGCCATAAGCTGAGTCCTTCCAGAATCCTTCACCCGGACGGAGGACCACGTTCAAGGACAGTGCTTGCAGCTCACGACTCCGTTGACTGGCCAGGCATCCTCTGTGACAGGCGAGCTGTCACGTGCTGGAGACCAAACACTAAGCATTTCTTGGTAGTCCTTCAGTTACTGTTTGAAAGTTCTGCCTCTGGAGATAATCTTGTGTCACATTTTTCTTCAGAGGTTTTCAGTCGCTGGGAAACAAAATCCTAAGAGGCAGTTGCTTAGCCAAGAGGTAAAGAGGTGCTACCTCCTAGGTGAGTTTTCTGCGTGTTGAAGCATTTGTGTTCATTTTGAAGTGATGAAAGGAGTGTCTGCCGCTGCCCAGTGATATCATTCAGCTTTCAAAGGGCAAACTCCCAAACAAACAAAAGGTTTACTACTGTAACTGAAATGCTGGCCCATGTGCTGGCTGTCACTACAAAATCTAGTAAGTAGAGACAGGAATTAAACCTTGATTCTTTTTGAAATTAAAATTAAAAAATCATTTTAAGGGCTGGAGAGATGGCTTAGTGGTTAAGCGCTTGCCTGTGAAGCCTAAGGACCCCGGTTCGAGGCTTGATTCCCCAGGACCCACGTTAGCCAGATGCACAAGGGGGCGCATGCGTCTGGAGTTCGTATGCAGTGGCTGGAGGCCCTAGCATGCCCATTCTCTCTCTCTCTCTCTCTCTCTCTCTCTCTCTGTGTGTGTGTGTGTGTGTGTGTGTGTGTCTTTCTCTCTCTGTCACACTCAAATAAATAAATAAAAATGAACAAAAAATTTAAAAAAATTAAAAATAAATAAATAAATAAATAATTAAATCATTTTAAAAATTTAAAATAATCCCTTCCCACCTCCCTCCTTTTTCCACCTCTTCCACCCCATTCTGCTGAATCCCCTTCCTTTCTACTCTTCCCCCTTTTATTTTAATGTCTTTCTTTTTGGCCTTCTCCATTATCCATGACAACCTGCTGATGGGTCCAAAATTACCCAGGACTTGTGCAGGTAACAGGCTCTGTGAGGTCATGACCACACTGGCCATCTCGTATGTGGAAAACACTGTTCCAGAGCCCTGTCCTCCTATCCCTTGGCTCTTACGTTCTTTCAGCCACCTCTCCCACTACAGGCCGTGCGCCATCCGAGGGTGTAATAGAGATTTAGTCATGGAAACTCAACTGTCAGTCCTCGGCACTTTGATGAATTTTGCGTCTCCCCAGCAGTCGCCACTATTTGAGAAAAGAAGCTTCTTCAGCTAAAAGTGAGAGCAGCACTAATGTGTGGGCATAAACATAAGGGGCAACTTGGAGGACACAGTATATCCATGTAGCCAAGCAATAGAAGTAGCTTCCACCCTAGGCTAATGACCTTCCCAGCCATAAGCTATTGACTAGGTTTTCAGGATCAAATATAAATTTCCTTGTAGGGTCCACTGTTGATAACTTTTCTCCCCCAGCAAGCTGCATAGCACGTTTCGGCACTATTATAGGTTCTTACTGTCTAGTTCTGGAGGGCAACCAAAAGCCTTGGTGATTGTCTGTACTGCTTTGGGGACCTCAGAGCCTCCTGACCAACAACTAACTAGGAAGTATCCCACTGTTGACACTGAAATCTTTGGGGTAACAACCTATTGCTTTTGTGTACAGCATTAGATGATGCTACCCCTGCATGGTACTGTGCTGCCCAGCCCTTTTCCTTTTTCTTTAATTAAACCTTTAAACTACCCTTATTTTATATTTTAAATTTTTATTGAGAAATTTAATACACAAACATACTACAAATTGGTTGTGGTCCCATTGGGTTACATTCTTATGCCCCCTTTCTGCTGCCCCATAAATTGTACCTTATTCAGAGAGCTAGTAATCTGGGAAATCAGAGGAGTATTTACCTTTCTGGATTCATCCCATTCTAGTGCGTTTTGCAGAAAGCTAGAACCAAGGCAATACAGGATTCCGAAGTTTAGTTTTGTTCCTCTGGTTAGGTGATCAGCCTTGGTTCCGAGATTCACAGTGTTGGCGACCGTATCAGTTGCTTTCCTGTTCCTAGGATACAATGCCCAATCAGCATCAGCTTGTTGGAAGGAAAAGGTTTATTTCAGCTTATGGTTTTGAGGGGAAGTTGCATCACTGTGGGAAAAATTTGGCAGGAGCAGACAGCTGGGGATCATATCTTCACATCAGCATAGAGGAGGGAGAGATAGATAGATAGATAGATAGATAGATAGATAGATAGGGAGCCAGAAAGAGCCAATGCCAGTTGGAGCTAAACAATAAAAGCCCAAGGCCTGCCTCTAGTGACATACTTCTTTCATCCAGGCTCGACAACCTTTCTGAATGGTACCACTAATTATGGACCAAGCATTCAAACACACAAGGCCATGGGGGACATTTTACTTTAAACGTTCATAGCCACTCTCTCTAGCCTCTCATACTTTCTCCTCATTGTTGTTTCTCCTTATGTAGGTGTGTTTGCATACACCAAAGCCTTTGAGCCTAACCTTTCTCCCAAGTTGCCATTTGGATTACATTAAGGTTTAAAGGTTACTTAGCTCTGAACCTGATAGACCTGTGAGCATTGTGCGTGCGCTGGGCTACTTACAATGTATACGTTGCAGAAGTCCTTTCTACATTATGAAGCACAAATGTGTCCCAATAACGTAAAGTGTAAAGCTGCCCCATCCCTCTTGTCTCTGTCACTATAAGATGCCTATATGGGCATAAGTCCCAAGACACAAATTGCAGTACCACAATATTCTTAGCTGCTAGGCACCAACTTTTACTAGCAAACATCTGTGCTTACAGGGAAAGTAGTTGTTGCTCTGTTCAAATGACTGTTACTTTTTGACAACTTCATACTCAGATATAGTATGTTTTGTTCATATTCACCCCCTCTTATTTTCCTGTCTCCCCCTCTCACTCCTGCTGAATCCAACTCTCATGTCTTTTTTTTTTTTTTTTTTTGTGACCCACTGAATTTAATTAAGCATGAGCATGGTTGGGAGGTTATTTACTGGAGCATGGGCAACTTACCAGTGGCTACACTATGAAGAAAATGACTTATAATCTAGCATTCATGAACTGCTAATAGTTCCTCAGGGAGGGGTGGGAGCCTCATTAACCCCTTTCCCATCCATTATTAGAGAAAGAAAGGGGACTAGCAAGAGGGGCACAAGGGGACTTGGGAGGTTATGGAGGAAGGAGGATGAATTAAAAGATATAATGACACATATGTATGAAAATGTCACAATGAAATAGATTACTTTGAGCAGAGCTCCAGGCAGACTATCTCCAAAACTGGAGACCTAGCTAAGAAACCAGTGGGCCACTTGATAAAGTGTTAGCTGGAGAACTTTCCACTGAGTATGACCTGATGGACAAAGAAGCCCACTGCCCACAGGCCACTCAAGTGACAAATCCTGGGACTCGACAGACATATGTGAGCAGCAAGCTCTTCAAACAGTGGCTTTGTCCTCCTGCCCTGGGGAGAGGGCTGTCTACGTAGTGCCTCCCATCTACTGTCGACGAGGCCCTCAGAGGCCTCAAAGCTAACAAGACCCCAAGGAACAACGTAAGAGTCTCATAGCAGCTGCCTCTTCCCTTCCAGTTGGTCTTGTCAGAAATTTCATTTGTTGGCCATTTTCCTGAGGTAGGTAAGAGAGGAAACAGTGAGCTACATCCACAGGTCTACTGTCTGTTTGGATGAATAAAGTTTTATTGGAATGCTGACACTATGCTCCGTTCACATATAGTTTGTGGCTGCTTTCATGAGCAGGGAGAGTTGAGCCATATGACAGGGACTGTGTGAAGTTTGGGATGCTGAGGAAGGCTCATAAACCTCTGGTTGAGAGACTAAGAGCCACGTAGATGGGCTTTCACCTCATCAAACCTTTACCACCTATCTTAACACATAGCCCCTGCTCAAATTTCAAAGTGTCCAAAGGCCCTGGGTGCAGTGTTTTAGGAAAAAGCCCAACTTAAGGTCGCAGCTGTTGGGAGATGGCTGTTTTCCTCACACCATTCACCGCATGAACAAAACTACACTTCACTTTTGCTGTCAGTGAGCTAATCAGCTTTCTGAGACTGTAACAGATACCTAAGATAGATCAACTTATAAACAGAAAAGGTTCAAGTTGGGATGTCTCAACCCATATTTGGTTAACCCCATTGCTTACAGACTCATGCCAGGGTATCAGCGTACAAATGACTGAGGAAAGGCAAGGGAGTGTCAATATTCCCTTCAGAGTAGATCCCCAATGACCTATGACCTCCCACTGAATCCCACCTTCTAAGAGTTCCACCACCTCCTAATAGTAGCATGAGTGGGACCCAGCCTTCAACAGATAGGCTTCACAGAGCTCTTACCTAAAAGTTAGTGGCCTGCTCAGCTTTTTATAAAATGAGAATGTGGCAGAGGGTGCTATATGTAGGCTTTGGTGCTATAGATATGAAAGTTCTGGAAGAGCTAGTTCACATAGCTACCTGTCCGTGAGCCAACACAGTAAAACTATAGGATGTTCTAGCTTCAAGGAGGAAAGCAGAGAGAAAAGGGCCTCCATCTATCAGGGGCAGGAGCAGCATCCTCAGTGGGCAATAATAGGCTTGCCTTAAGAGAGGAACTGGGGTGGAGGACAATAATTTTGAGTGAGAGCTTAGGGGGAGCTTTGTTCTGACTGTCCCAGGGCCAGGGCATCAGTGTTCAGGCCTGAAGAATTTTCACTGGCCAGGAGCTGACAAAGAGAGCAGCCCTTGTGAGTGTCTTGGGCATGACCTGGGACACTGGATTTTTCTGACCCAGAGAAGAACCTTCTCCAGGAATAATGAACTTGACCATCTCAGAGAGGGACCCAGAGACCAGGATGAGGCTCCTCTGGCACACTGCCTCACTCTCTGCCTCATATTGATGCCACATCTCTCAATGTTTGGTATTAAAAGAAATGCCTTCATATATTCTAACTCCATGGAGGTCCCACTGACATCGGGCAACTTGGGGGTTGTTTTTCTGGAACAAGATACAAGGCTGATAATTAATCATTGATCAAACTATCAATGCCTGAATGAGATGGTTTGACACTCACTCTTAGAAAAGGAGCTCGTCCCCCCCCACCCCCCAAAGGCTCTTAACTGAATTTTCAGACCAGTAAGAGGTGCTTGGCCACATCTTCAGTGCTTAACAGCTGACAGTGACCCACTTGATTTCCTACCATAGTATAACTTTCACGGGAACAAAAAATAATCGGAGATTTGCAAAGCTGGATTGTTTTTTTCTTTTTAGTAAAGTGCCATGTTTAATCTTTAAAATTATCACAGTTCAACTGTGTTTTTCTTGAACTGGGGAAGGTGATCTTAAGCAACTAGACAGGAACTCATAGTTTAGACTGCTACATGGTTTGAGTAAAAAACCCTCTGCAGTCTTCATTATTAGTCTGGAAAAAATTTAAACACCCTATGTTGCAAAAGGTATTCTGCTTTCTGTCGTACATTTAATTGCATTGGATATAGGAAGTTGGATGACAATATCTTGGTTCACAATAAAAAGAAAATTCCAAAGCTTTTCAGAACAATAAATGTCTCATCATATTCATGGGTCATCCTCCTAGTGAGAAGCTGGAATTCTTTATTTTTTTCACTCTTTTTAATATTTAATTGGCCCAGTAACTGTACATATTTATAGAGTGCAGTATGACATTTCAAAAACATGCGTGTAGGGCCTGGTAGGAAGCAGAGGTAGGGGGATCGCTGTGAGTTCAAGGCCACCCTGACACTACACAGTGAATTTCAGGTCAGCCTGGGATGGAGGGAGACTCTACCTTGAAAACAAAAAAATGCATGTACACTGATGAGATCAGGCACATCCGTTTCCTCAGACACTTGTCATTTCTTTCAAACTTTTTTCTCTGCTAGCTTCTTTGAAATATGAAAATTAATTGTCATAACAATAGTTATCCCACTGTGCTATGCAACATTAGGAAGTATTTCTCTGGTTATTATCCTTTCTCTTCTCCTCTGCCCCCTCCCACAACACACTTCCTAGGCTTTAGTATTCTCTACTTTTATGAGATCAGCATCTTATCTCCACTTATAAGTAAGAACATGTGGTATTTATCTTCCCATCCTGGATTGTGACGTTTAACATAAGGTCTTCAGTTCTATAAGGAGTACAAAGAGGCCAGGCATGGTGGTGCACGCCTTTAATCCCAGCACTTGGGAGGCAGAGGTAGGAGGATTGCCATGATTTCAAGGCCAGCCTGAGACTATACAGTGAATTCCAAGGTCAGCCTGGGCTAGAATGAGACCCTACCTCAAAAAAAAAAAAAAAAAAAGGAAAAGAAGAAGAACAAAGAGATCCCATATTTAAGGCATGGCATTCTCCGCTTAAGAAGTCTGAGCACACAGTCCACTCAAGAGAGCAGGTACAGACGTCCTATGGTCATAAGGCAGGAAGTGTGTGGTTCCACAGGAAGCATAGAGATGAGAGAGGCACTGCCAATGTTGTGGGAAGGGGACAAGAAGATCAGCATGTTTTGATGGGAGACCAAACAGTGTTCCAGAACTGAGAACCACCCAGGCCAAGCTGCACAGCTGATTGTGTGTTCCCAGTGAATGGGTTTGCCAGCTTCGCCATTTTCCTATGCAGGCCATGGGGACCTATATCCCTTTTTAAAATATATTTATTTTATTTTATTTATTTGCAAGAGAAAGAGTAGGGATGGTCCAGGGGTTCTTGCCACTGCAAATAAACCTCAGATGCATATGCCATGCTGTGCATCTGGCTTTAAGTGGGTACTGGGGAATCGAACCTGAACTGGCAGGCTTTGCAAGCAAGTGCCTTTAACCACTGATCTGTCTCCCTAACCCCTCTAACACAAGGATAATGATTTCAAAACACTGACCTTTTAGGAAGGTCACTCTAACAACACTGTGGAGAGTGCTGTAAAGCCAAAAGAGACCTGGGCAGGGAAAGTAAAGAAAAGGAGAGTATGAGCCCAAGTAAGCGGTGGAAGAAAAAAATGGGAAGATAAAAAACAGAAACAAAATATATTTAATAGGTCAAATTAATGGGACCAAACTTACTCATTCCAGCATTACTGATTAAAAAAAAACAAAACACTGAGGCTGGGAAGATGACTATGACTTAGCGGTTAAGGCATTTGCCTGCAAAGCGAAAGGATCCCAGTTCAATTCTTCAGGGCCCACGTAAGCCAGATGCACATGGTGGTGCATGCATCTGGACTTCGTTTGCAATGGCTGGAGGCCCTAGCACGCCCATTCTCTCTCCCTCTCTTTCTCTCTCTCTCTCTCTCTCTCGCTCTCTCTCTCTCTCTCCCTCTGCCTCTTTCTCTCAAATAAATAAATAAATAATAAAAATTAAAAAATCACTGAATGTCTAACATTAAAGGAATACTTGTTACTTTTTTTAATTTTTATTTTTTATGGAAAACTTCCATAATTGTAAACAATATCCCATGTAAACAATATTCCCTCCCTCCCTTGTTACATTTTTTAATAAAATTAGCATAGGCGTATGCAAGTAGTGACCCCCTTTTTTATTAAATATAATTGTAACAATCAGAATGCCAAGAAACTTCATTAAAACATGACCGAAAATCTAGAAAGTGGAAATATGACTAATTGTTGTTTTTGTCTTTCTAATGTTTGCCGTATTATTAACTGGAAGAAAGAATACAAGTGCATTTAAATGTTTAATTGTCTTGTGTGCATCACCTCTCAATTTTCTTCATGTTTTGATGTTATAAAAATCAAAATAGAGATTTTTCCAGAAGTACAGAGACTGCAAGCAGTAAATAAAAATAAACTGACATTGTTACAAATTAGTTAACAGGTTGAAACACTCTACGTGAAAAGCCGCAGAAGAACCAAAGGCTTTTGTATAAACTGTATCTATTTAAATTTCTTAAAGGGCCTATCTGAGGTCTTGGCCTTAACTTTGGGCTGCTGCTGTGGCTGGCGGGATGGAATGACCCATTCTTGCTACTCCTCTGGCTCATCGTCGCCCTCTAGTGGAACTCTCTGGCAACGAGTGATGTCATATTGTTCCTTTATGAAAGCTGTGGTTTTCTATCCCCAGAAACTGCCCTCCTGGGAAAAAAAAAATAAAAACAGCGCAGTATCATTGACAATGTGTGTGCAAGACCCATGTGAGGACGGACAACTTCACTGCCAACTCTATGAAACATACAGTGTGACTACAAACCCTTGCATTCCCTGAGAGAGACAGGCAACACTGAACTCACAGTTGCATACAAGCTTCAGTGCAGAAACAGTGACATCAAATGTTATGGGACCTCAAATCTGGTAGCAACAGAGCACATTTTCAGCAGTAGCAAAATGCCTATAATGCTGGGCCAGCTTATTTCTTTCTACAAATGCTAAACTACATTGTGATCAAAAAGGGGTAAAAAGCACTCTAGGGGCTGGAGAGAATGCTCAGTGGTTAAAGGTGCTTACTTGTAAAGCATGCTGGCCCAGGATCCACTCCCCAGTACCCATGTACAGCCAGATACACAAAGTAGTGCATGCATCTGGAGTTCCTTGGCAGTGTGGGAGGCCCTGGTGTGCCCATTCTCTCTCTCTCTCTAAAAAAAAAAAAAAAATAGGGCTAGAGAGATGGCTTAGAGGTTAAGGCTTTTGCCTGTGAAGCCTAAAGACCCAAGTTTGATTCCCCAGTACCTACCTAAGCCAGATGCACAAGGGGACACATGCATCTGGAGTTCATTTGAAGTGGCTGGAGGCCCTGGCACACCCATTCTCTCTCTCTCTCTCTCTTAAAAAAAAAATCTGCTGGCCATTTGTGTTTCTTCTGTGAACTGCCTGATTCATTTCATTAGCCTATTTATTTTTTAATATTTTTATTTATTTGCAGAAGAAAAAGAGAGAGATCCAAGGCCATCCGTCACTGCAAACAAACTCCAGATGTGCCACTTGGTGTATCTGGCTTTACATGTGTGGATCAAGCTCAAGCTTTCAGGCTTTGCAAGCAAGCCCCATTTAGTCAATGCACCATCTCTCCGTTTATTGATTGGCAGGATTTGTGTGTGTGTGTGTGTGTGTGTGTGTGTGTGTGTGTTTTGCTGTTTTTGCAGTTCTTTATATATTCTAGATATCAGCCTAAATATCTGGCAGAGGAATATCTGGAAAAGATTTTTCTCCCATTCCACAGGCTTCCCATCCACTCTGCCCTTAGTTTCTTTTGCTGTAAAGAAACCTTTTTAATTTCATACAGCCCTATTTGTTAATTCATGGGACTATTTCCTGTGCTATTGGAGTCTACCTATAGTTTCCTATGATTTCCTCTCATATTTTCAGCATTTCTAGTTTTACAAAAAAAAAAAAAAGATCTTTGATCCATTTTGAATTGATTTTTGTGCAGGGCAAGAAATGTGGATCTAATTCCATTCATCCACAGGTAGATATCCAGTTGTGCAAGCACCACATTTTTGTCTTTTTTTTTTCAGTATATGCTTTTAATGCCTTTGTCAAAAATTAAGTGACCATAGCTGTCTAGGTTTATTCCTGTACCCTCTATTCTATTCCATTGGGCTACTGTGTCTATTTCATGTCAATACCATGCTGTCCTGGTCACTATGGCTCTGTTTTATAATCTTTAGTCAGGATCTGTGATGCCTGCAGCAATGTTCTTTCTACTTAGGTTTGCTTTGGCTATGCATGGAATTTTGTGTTGCCATATGAAATTTTAGATTGCTAATTTTTTTTCTAGTCTGAGAAGAATTTCACTGGAACTTTTGTGGGAATTATATTGTCTGTTGGTTACTTTCAGTACTATAACCATTTTCACAACATTTGTTCTGCTAACCCAAGAACATCTTGTATCTTCTTTGATCCAGCTATGCCACTTCTAGGTATCTATCTACCACAGAGATACTTTCACACCCATGTTCACTGCTGCTCTATTCAAAATAGCTGGGAAATGGAATCAACCTAAAGGTCCATCAACTGATGACTGGATAAAGAAAGTGTGGCACATGTACACAGCTGGAAAGAAAAAGGAAGTTAGGAAATTTGCAGTAAAATGGGTAGAATTGGAAAAAATTATCCTAAGTGAGATAACCCAAGCCCATAAAGACAAAAATCACATGTTCATCATATGTTGATCCTAACTTTTAATGTCTATACATATATATATGTATACCTATACATATATATGTCTATATATATATATATATATATACACACACACACACACAAGGGGACTGAGACACTGTATGAGACAATGAGAGGGAAATAAGAGACAATGGAAAAAGACAAAAGGACTAAAGGAGGTTGAGGAGATAGCTCCATGGTTTAAGGTGCTTGCTTGCAAGGCCTGCCAATCCTGATTTAAATAAAGCAAATGCACCAAGTGGCAGATGATCTGGAGTTGCAATGACAGGAAGTCCTGGCACACCTACATACCCTTTCTCTCTCTCCTTCTCTCTTTCTCTCTCAAATAAATTTAGTTTTTTTTAAAGGAAAAACAAAGGAAACATGTAGTAGAAACAGAAAAGAGCCTAAGTTCAGCAGAAGGCACAAAAGGGGGAGAGGGAAGGGAAAGGGGGAGGAGGGAACAAAAAAGTTATTTGAAAGGACAATAATGAAACTTAATTGTTTGTATAATAATAAAAATAAGCTCTAAAAATAGCAATGGCAGGACTGGAAAGATGGCTTAGCAGTTAAGCACTTGCCTGTGAAGCCTAAGGACCCCGGTTCAAGGCTTGATTCCCCAGACCCACGTAAGGCACACACACAAGGTGCTGCATGTATCTGGAGTTCCTTTGCAGTGGCTAGAGAGCCTGATGCGCCCATTCTCTCTCTCTCTCTCTCTCTCTCTCTCTCTCTCTCTCTCTCTCTCTCCCTCTTTCTCTCTGTCACTCTCAAATAAATAAATAAAAATAAACAAAAAATTTTTAAAAAACAGTTTATAAAAATGGCAATGGTTAGCCAGGCATAGTGGCACACGCCTTTAATCCCAGCTCTTGGGAGACAGAGGTAGGAGGATCGCTGTGAGTTCAAAGCCACCCTGAGACTACATAGTGAATTCCAGGTCAGCCTGGGCTAGATTGAGACCCTACCTCAAAAAAAAAAAAAGGCAATGGAAGCAATGCATTTTTTTCTCTTTGAAATGACTTTTAATATTCATTCACTAGTCATCCAATGTTTCAAAATGTGCCAACAGCTCCACACAATACTCAACATGTACCCTAAATGTTAACAGACTAAGAGAAAATGGGAGATGAAACAGGAAAAAAATGACTTTAATGGGTCTGTAATCTTCAGAAAAACAGAAACACTGTAGGTTAGATAGAGGATAAATCACCTTTATTTCCTGCAGACCTCTCCCACACAAACATGAGGTCCAAAGCCATGTTATGTAGGTGAAGCAGGATTAGCCTAACAGGAAACACAACTCCAACTCATCCTCTTGGATGCTTAGGAGACCCCCAGCTCCCCACGCGCCCAGGGCAGATGTGAAACCAGTGTCATCTTTATGAATGAAGCAGAGCAGGGACAATCCAGGAAAGATCTGGAAGGTGACTGAAAGAATTTCTGCTCCAATATGGGAGCTGCTGCTCTCATTGCCAGCCAGAGAAGCTTCTCTGCGGATCTGGAAGGGAACACTGAGGAGACTCAAAATTCACCAAAGCTGAAAACAGACTGTTGAGCTCTCTTTTAATGGATCTCCTGCTACTCAAATGTGTCCAATCCTCTCTTTCCTCCTCCTCCTTCTCTCTCTCTCTCTTTCTCTCTCTCTCTCTCAATCACAAACCCCCTTTCTCTCTCTCTCCTTCTCTCTCTCTCTCTTCTCTCTTTTCCTCCCTTTTTCCCTCTCCCCATTGCAATAAAATTGTAGACAAAATAATAAAATAATAATAATAATAATAATAATAATAATAAAGAGGCTGTTGTGAGCCCAAAACTAAACAAGACATCTCTAGCACACCCTCCAGAGCTCAGGGAACATTGCAGAAGAGGAGGTTGAAAGAATGTAAGAGCCACAGGATGGGAAGAAGTATTTTGGGGCACTACCCTCCCGATATGAACTGCCTGGTGCATTCATGACCCCACAGTGGTTAACAATACCCCCACGAAACCTGCACTGTTCTGAGTCCATCAACATTGTGAGATGGAGGACAG
This sequence comes from Dipus sagitta, assembly GCA_036346955.1. NCBI lineage: Eukaryota > Metazoa > Chordata > Mammalia > Rodentia > Dipodidae > Dipus > Dipus sagitta. The sequence continues at coordinate 31,387,733 of CM070771.1, forward strand.
AGAAGGACAAAAGGAATGGGACAACAAAGAAGAGGAAGGACTACTTAGAAAGTGGAGGGTCCTCAGTGGAATGAGAGTGTGGGAGAGGGGATGGGAATATGATCAAATCACAGTATGTTTATGTATTAAAGTTCTCAATTTTAAAATCTCTACTTTAAAAATAATAATTTCTTCTCAATTTCCCTCATGCTAAAACATTTTTAAAAATTAACTGGGAGCCGGGTATGGTGGTGTGCACCTTTAATCCCAGTAGTTGGGAGGCAGAGGCAGGAGGATCGCCATGAGTTCGAGGCCACCCTATGATTACATAGTGAATTCCAAGTCAGCCTGGGCTACAGTGAGACCCTACCTCAAAAAAAAAAAAAATTAATTGGGGCTGGAGAGATGGCTTAGCAGTTAAGGCACTTGCCTGAGAAGCCTAAGAACTCATGTTGGAATCTCCAGGTCCCACATAGCCAGATGCAGTGACTCAAGCACACAATGTCACACATGTGCACAGGGGGGCACATGTGTCTGAAGTTCATTTGCAGGGGCTGAAGGCCCTGGCAAGCCCATTCTCTCTCACTCTCTCTCTCTCTCTCCCTCAAAATAATAATAAAAAATTTAAATCAACTGACTATAAACAAGTCACTCCTGTTGTCACACAAGAAATGAGATGTTGGTCTCCAATTGTCACTTATCCCTTTATTTTAAAAAAGCATTTTGCTGTTTCTAAAAGGAAATGTATAGTACAATAACTATGTAATATCATTTGACGTTCTCAGCAGAAAAAAAAGTATGTGGAGAAATGCTAATTTTAATAGACCTCTACTGCTCAGTTACTGCCTTAAGTAATCCTTTACCTATTGTCTGGACTCTGTACAATTTACAACCTTCTTTCAGCCATCTAACACTGGTTCTTGTTCAGTTCTTTTCGAGTTACAATGCTAAACAAAATTTCCTTTTATTATTCTGTGTAAGAACCTAAAATAACTTCTGTGTGTTCCTGTTCATGTCCCCCTAGTATGCCAGGCTTTCCTCAGACTTCCAATGAAGCAAGAGCTATAGTAAAATGAGTCCCATGAATGTTTTTGGTACCCAGTATATGTTAAAGTTATGATCATAACTCATGCAGGAACAAATTCTAGTTTATTAAGTCTGCAGTAGCATTATGCCTAAAAGGTGGGCATATCTTAACTAAGAAATCACTTTATTGCTACATATATATATATATTGCTAAGGATCTAGGCCTTCTGTGAGTCTTATCTTTTTGTTGGTTGATATCCCTGCCCGATGCTGCTGGCTGCTGGCTGATCAAGGTGGTGACTGCTATAGGCTTGGATGGTTGTAACTTCCCAAAGTAAGATGGCAATGATGCTTGCTGCAACAACTGAGTCTCCATTTCTTTTTCTTATTTGCATGGAGGGTGAGGGGACACACCAGGATTACAGGTCATAAAATCCAGATGAGCTAAGGTTTAATTTATCTATTGCTAAATTCTTACAGAACACTTCCACTTGCATCTCTTGAAAGGACAAGTAAATAAATGGATAAATGGGAAAATCAATGACCAGAAGCAAGGGCAAAGAAAATATTTGTAAATCTGGTATCCTCAAAAGGAAAGGGGAGGGCTGGAGAGATGGCTTAGCGGTTAAGCGCTTGCCTGTGAAGCCTAAGGATCCCGGTTCAAGGCTCAATTCTCCAGGACCCACGTTAGCCAGATGCACAAGGGGGCGCATGTGTCTGGAGTTCGTTCATAGTGGCTGGAAGCCCTGGCACGGCCATTCTCTCTCTATCTATCTGCCTCTTTCTCTGTCACTCTCAAATAAATAAATAAATAAAAATGAACAATCAAAAAAAAAAAAAAAGGAAAGGAGAGCCGGACATGGTGTCACACACCTTTAATCCCAGCACTCGGGCACTCGGGAGGCAGAGGTAGGAGGATCACTGTGAGTTTGAGGCCACCCTGAGACTGCATAGTGAATTCCAGGTCAGCCTGGGCTAGAGTGAGACCCTACCTCAAAAAAAAAAAAAAAAAAAAAGGAAAGGCGGGCGGGCATGGTGGCATACACCTTTAATCTCAGCACTTGGGAGGCAGAGGTAGGAGGATTGTCATGAGTTTGAGGCCACCCTAAGACTACATAGTAAATTCCAGGTCAGTCTGGGCTGGAGCTAGACTCTACCTCAGAAAAAGAACAGCTGACTCTTCAATGTCAAAAGGCAGACTTGGAATTTCTAAAAGATTTCCACTGCCACCCTTTGGCTCTACTTTGCAGGAAGGTCCTGCCACTTTACTGGCTGTCATTCATTCAGTCTTTCAACCCTTAGCTGATCATTATGCATGAGTCAGAGTAATTTGGAAGAAACATTCAGATGGGCTTGGTTGCCATATGTCATTGGTCAGCTTAACTCGCCTCTGGGAGCCTTGCTTTTCTGGTTTGAGAAAATCATGAGATAGGTTGTGAATGCAAAACACCTAAGCCTAATAACCACTGTGTACTGAGTAAAGCGGATGGACGCTTCTCATTCTTAAGACCCCGCCCTCTGGTGAGAGTGAGAACTTCACAATGTGCAATGCAGCCCCCAGAGGGACAGTGGAAGTAGCAAGCAGCGAAATGCTAAGGAAGTGGAGGGAGGGCTCCCTCAGGGACAGCCGTCAGCAGGTTGTGACGCTGGCCTCGGCAGGGCAGGCAGAGAGATCAGACTGGGGCGGGCACAGATTATGCCCCAGGAACTAAAGAGAGTCCTGGTGTTGCCAAGGTCAAGTTCCAGACCTTAACCAATCTCTCCACTTCTATAACCCTTAGTTCCCCATCTATAAGATGGGATAGTGTGAGAACCTTCCCAGGGGGTTGTATGAGAATTAAATGCAATAGCATATGGAAAGATTTTGAACACTCTTATGAGGCTCTAGATAAGTTTCCATTTCCATTTTAAATAACTTGGAGAGGGCTGGAAAGATGGCTCAGTGGTTAAGGCACTTGCCTGCAAAGCCTAAGGACTGGGATTTGATTCCCCAGTGCCCACATAAAGCCAGACGCACAAGGTGGTATATGTGTCTGGAGTTTGTTTGCAGTGGTTGGAGGCCCTGGTGTGCCCATTCTCTCTCTCTCTCTCTCTCTCTCTCTCTCTCTCTCTCTCATAAATAACTTGGAGACATGAATCAACAAAAACAGGTAGTAAATTGCTGCACAGGACTATTTTTCTAAAAATCTTTAAATCAACCTAGCTGTGAAATTGCTGGAGGGGGTGGAGAGACGGCTCACCGGCAATTTCCCAGTACCCACGTAAAGCAAGATGCATAGGGTGGCGCATGCGTTGACTGGAGTTTGTTTTCAGTGGCAGGAGACCCTGGCACACCCATTTTCACCTCTCTCTCTCTCTCTCTCTCTCTCTCTCTCTCTCTCTTTCTGTCTCCTTGCAAGTAAATAATAAAATATTTTAATTGACTTCCAAACCACTGGAGTCTAATTTCCTCTGTATTTCCCTGTGTAGACCTTTATAGAGCAAAACTATGGTTTCAAAAGCAGAGCCTTCCATTTCTGTACACTTGTTGCTGGTCTGTTTGATGATGTGAGGGTTTGTCAGGTGTTGGGCTTTTCAGCAAAAAAGCATGACATGAGCACACTTACATCTTCAACATCTTCAACAACACACACTCAGAGTTTAAGTGTGTTTTCATGGTGACAGGAAATCCTCCTCAGAAGTTAAAACATTGACAATTGCCGGTCTAAAAATGTTTGTGAATTTTTTAAATATTTGACTGCACATTCACACACATGTGCACACAAGCGCATGCATGCATGCACACATGCATCAAGCCCTCATGCCACTGTAAATGAATGCCAGACAATAGTGCCTCCTTTTTTGCGCCTCGCTGACATGGGTGGCTTGGGAATTGACTCAAGGGGTGGCAAGCTATATCAGTAAGTGCCTTTAATCAGTGACTCATTGTCCCATCCCAATTTTGGCAATTTTTCCACTGATCTACTTCTGTCCCAGGGTATAGTAAAAACCTAAATAAAACAACAACTCATTGATGCAGTCTTAATCCAGAAATCAGTTTCCAACTCCTTACATACCCAAGTGACTTTTAAAACTGTAAGAAAATGTTTAGAGTGCACCAGGTGCCCTCAGGTATCTATAGCTATGTAACAAGCACCCCCAAGCCCAACACGTATAAAACTTTAACAGGAAACCATCAGGAGTGGGCTCTGCAGGGTGACTCATGTCAGCAGCTCCTGCGGATGACATACTCTGAAGGCCCACATTCAGAACAAGTTCACCTACCTGGAGGTAGGACACAGCTGTCATTTGGAACACCTATTCTTGAATTCACCTCCAGGGAGCTGCTTGGACTTCACGTACAATCATGGCCAAGTTCCAGGATTAAGCATCCCAAGAAAGAGGGAGAAAGAAGCTATTGTTTTTTTAGTCTAGTCTCATAATTCTCGGGGCATCTAATGCTGCGAGCTGAAGATGTAACAAAGAACCACTGAGAGTCAGGGACACCAGCTGACCCCACCCTGTAACCAGGAGTGATAAGTGACAAGGTGTGCTGGCTGAGCAAGTAGGTTATGAGGCAGCTTTGTACTCAGTGTTTGGAAAACACTCTGTGCCACTCCTAGAGTTCATCGAGTCACTGTAACATTTATCTACCAGGACATTTTGCCAATGCCTTATACTCAAATTAGAAATTAAATCACGTGCTCAAAACACATGTACTGAGCTCCTAATATGATTGTGCATGTTACAGGGAGATGGCTATGTAAACATGAATATGACGAGATGAGACACGTTGAAAATTGACAAGGCCTCTGTTTAAAATAAGCAGTAAGCCACATCACTTACCAATAATTTGATTGACAATTACAGCCTCTTTGGGCCCAGGGCTCTGGACCCAGGCTGCCTGGGTGCAAATCCTGGGTCTGTGACCAAGTACTGTCCATGGCTCTGCAAGTTCCCAAAACTTCCCTGTGCTCTTGTGTTATCATCTGTACCAAAGAACTAGTAAGGGGTTTATCTGGTAGGATTGCTGTGAGCTATAAACATATGGAGTCATCAACTGCTCAGATAAGAGCCTGATACACAGTATTCCCACAATGAGCATTAGCTGTTATTGGAATTATTAATATTAAAATGAGTTCCAATGATCAAATAAAAAGAAAACAATTTGAAAATAAATACTACATACAATATCACCATAACAATAACAGGAAAGCTTTGTATGTGAAAGAAATTATGTTTTAAAAAAAATGCAGCAGGCTGGGGAGACGGCTGAGGAAGGAAGAGTACTTGCCACACAAGCATGAGGGCCTGGCTCACCCTGAGTTCATTCCTAAGCATCCACAGAAATAGCAGGGTGTGGCCACTTGTGCCTGTAACCCCAACCCTGGGGGTGGGGACGTGGAGCCTGGAAAATTGCTGGTGCTCACTAGTCAGACTGTCTGACCGAAAAGAGCAGCTCGGGGTTCCATGAGAGACTCCGTCTCAAGGCAATAGGCAGACGCACAATAGAGGAGCACCTGACGTTCTCCTCGGGCCTCCTCATGTGCACGCACGGGGCACAAGCACCTGCACATATACGCACATACACCATGCCACTAGTGCTACACTACAACACACGAGCACACGCATAAAATGCACCAGAATATCTTAAATGACATGTTGGATGGAAAAGCCAAGCTTCTCCTCCACTTCTCTCCCAACGATTTTTTTTTTCCCCATAAAAAAGTAATCACTTGTATAATATTTTAAAGTGTTCTTAAAAGCTAGAAAGTCTATCTGCCGGCATAGCTCTAGAGTAGTCACGCTGCTTCCCGTTAAAAGAAAACTCCGCTTTTGCAGGTCTACCTCCTCTGTACTTTCAGTTCTCTGCAAAGCCGATCACATCGACATGCACCCTGCTTTGCCCTCATCAATAGAGTGCACCTAGTGGTGCAGCGTATCCAGAAGGGAGGCTGCTGGAGAGTGAATGACATGTAACAGTCAGAATCGCTAATGCACTCCTGGTCAGTACCCAGGACCCTGAAGGCCATCACCTCCCTTTTATGTCTCAGATAACCATCTATACATTTCAGATTCATCACTCTGGCCCCTAATGCATTTGCCAAATGCATGAATATTTAAATACCTAAAGCCTTGGCATCAACAACAAAAAAAGTGACAGATTTATAGTCAGGGTTTTTCCTTTGGTTACTCATTGCTAAACTTCTGTATTATAGACTTCTGAGAAGCTCAATTCCACTGGGAGCCTGTGGTAGTCAGCTTTTTCGTTACTATAACAAAACACCCGAGATAATCAACTTGTTAATATGGGAGGGGTTATTTAGCCTCACACTTTCAAACTTTTCAATCCATGGTCATGTGATTACATTGCAATGGTGTGGGCATATGATGGCACTAGTACAAGGAGCCTGGGGTAGAGGCCTATTTACCTCATAGCAGCTGGAAAAGGGAGAGACAAACAGGAGAAGATAGGATCCAAATATCCCTGTCTAGGGCATTCCCCCAGTGACCTAGCTTCCCCTCTAAGTCTCTCCTCTTAAAGGTTCCACCACCATCTTCCAGGGTGCTGTAGTGGTTTGATTCAGGAGTCTCCCATAAACTTATGTGTTCTGAGTGCTAGGTCCCCAGAAGGTGGAAATTTGGGAATTGGAGCCTCCTGTAGGTGATTGTTTGAGGAGGCAAGCTTATGGGCTTTAGAGCCAGTTTCCCCTTGCCAGTATTTGGCACAGTCTCCTGTTGCTGTTGTCTACCTGATGTTGTCCAAGAGGTGATGTCCAGCCTCTGGTCATGCCATCATTTTCCCCTGCCCTCCCCTGCCATGGAGCTTCCCCTCAACTCCATAAGCCAACATAAACCCTTTCCTCCTGCAAGCTGCTCTTGGTCAGGTGTTTCCTACCACCAACATGAAGCTGACTGCAACAGTAAAATTAGTACCAAAAGTGGGCTTGTTGCTGCTAGAAACCTGACTGTGTGGCTTTTGGCCTTCTGGGACTGATTTGAGGGAGGAATGTGGAAGGATTCAAAACCATGACCTAATAGACTCTTGCAAGTATAGTTTTATAGACTATTCATGTCAGAGTTGAAAGACATGAATGCAGAAGGAACTATGGATTGTGAGGTTTGCCTTATGAGGATGAGAAAGAGCTTGGCCTGGACTAGGCTAGAAGCAGTTTGTATGAGAGGCTTGCTGTTATGCCTGCGTTCTGAGAACTTGTGTAGGGTTGCATTGAGTAGAAACGGACTGGTGTGAACAGAGGGATATGGCACAGAAAAAAAAAAAAAAGAAAAGAAAATCTTTGGACCAAAACTGCTGCCCATTCAGCTGCAATTGTTTGCAAGATTACAACCATTGAGATTGGGTCAGCTGACCTGCGTTGGCACAGCATGAAGAGTGCAGACTCTTTTAAAGGGGCCTGAATGCTGAAGGAGAATCCTGTTCTTCAAAGTCGGCTTTGTCCCCCCCTCCCCCACACACACATACCCTATTAACAAGTTGGTATCCCACCTGGTACTATGGAGTATAACAAATGCAGGAAAGAGAGGGTCATTGAATTTGCAACATGGTCTTGTTTTTGGAAATGGCCATGGGCAGTGTGAAGCAGGATTGCCTGCATGGAGACCTGATGGAGCCATGAGGATGGACCATGGGTTGCAGTGGAGATGCCAGGACTATGGGATGGCTGGTAAGGAGAGCTGCCAGCACTGGATGAAGTTTTCTGGAACTGTGAGTGCCTAAGCTGGAGGTCTGTAATTGGAACTCCAGAGACTAGTCACTGGTTAGATTTATCAGACATGGAGACTTGTCATTGGTTAGAGTTGTCAGACTTGAAACTACAGAGTTTGATATTTGCCTTATTTGTTTAAAATCTTGTATTGTTTGAATATTTCTTCGCTATTCCCAATGACATCTTTTGCTGTGTGAATGTTTATCCTATGCCATTATAGGGTTTGTTTTTGGTGGGTTTTTGGCTTTTTTGTTTGTTTGTTTGTTTGTTTTTGGTATTTTGGCTCAGCTGATAGACTTTGGACTATAGGAATATTTGAACAGCATTGAGATCGATAAAAGCTATGGGGACTTTTAAAGTTGCATTTTACATCAGGGATGGTTATCAGTTTGTGGAGGCTAGGGGAGGAATGTGGTGGTTTGATTCAGGTGTCCCCCATACACCTATGCGCTCTGAGTGCTAGGTCCCCAGCAGGTGGCAATTTGGCAATTGGAGCCTCCTGGAGGCAGTGTATGGCTGGAGTGGGCTTACGTGTGTTATAGCCAGCTTCCCCTTGCCAGTGTTTGGCACACTCTCCTGCTGCTGCTCTCCGCCTGATGTTAGCTAGGAGGTGATGTGCAGCCTCTGCTCATGCCATCGTTTTCCTCTGCCATCATGGAGCCAAAATAAACTCTTTCCTCCCGCAAGCTGCTCTTGGTCAGGTGTTTCCTGCCAACAACATGAAGCTCACTAAAACAGGTGCCAAGTTGGCAATGGGGACCAAGGCTTTAACATACAGGCCTTTGTGGAACACCCCAAAACTAGAGCAGAACCCCATGAAGAAGTTCAGTAACAACAAAACTAGCTTGTCAGTGTTTGCTAGAACTTGCATCGTGTCACGTGTTTAACATAATAAATCTCATCTCATCTTCAGAACAGCGCCATGAGGTGTGACATAATACTTATTCCATTTACAGTGGACAAAAGCAAATACCATTTAAAAAATCAAACCGCTTTTTGGAGGTCCCATTGCCAGAGTGGCAGAACCAGGACAGAAAAATCTCTCTTCCCAGAGTTAAGCTTGTGCTGTGACCATAGGCTCCTGCAGCAGGAAGTCAAGCAGAGGGGTCTTTGCTACATCACCATGGTGCTCTTGTGGTGGGGTCTCAGGCTGAGGTCCCCTGGAGTGGCAGCAGGTCAACAGCATTGCAAGCCTTAGGACATCCCATAGAGAAGTGTGACCGGAATGTCCGCCAGCCTCTCTGTGCATAGGAGCCCGTGGCCTGGATCATGTTGCGTTAAATTTTTCCTGGGACACATGAACAAACATATTTTTTTTTTGCGGTTGTTATTCGAGGTAGTGTCTCGCTCTAGCCCAGGCTAACCTGGAATTCACTATGTAGTCCCAGGCTGGCTGGCTTCAAACTCACAGTGATCTTCCTACCTCAGCTCCCACGTGCCACCACACCTGGCAGACATCTATTCACCCCCAACATATGAATCACCTACAACCAAAGTAATGATTATACCAAGACCACCTTGGGCAGCCAATAAGTTTATTGATGTTTCTTATGGAGTATGAGTGAGGGAGTTACTTACATGGATGCCTCAAAGGTGGCTACAGCATCAAAATGCCAACTCCAGCCAGCATAGGTGACGATTCACAGAAGCTGCATTTCTGGAGCTCCCCACACAACTTGCAGGCAGTTTGACAACCACCTTTGTTGTGTCGTCTTACCTCATAGTAGGACACCAACACCTTTCTTAAATATGGTTGAAGGTAAGGTGTGTGATTAAGGAGAATGAAATTATTCTTAAATTAGTATTTCTTCCAGAATAGCTTTTCTTTTCAGATGGTAGTGACCACTGGGGTGACTCAAATCTCACCATAGTGCTGCGAAGATGGGACAGTGGAGTGTTCAGCACTGAGACACCCCTATCACATCTGTCACGGTTCAGGAACCCATTATAGAAGAGGCGGAGGAAAGAATGTAAGAGCCAAAGGAAGGGGAGGAGTGCTTACAATAGTCTTCCAGACACAAAGTGGCTGTTATATTCATGATTTCACACTGGCCTACACAAGACCTGCATAATAGGAAGAAAAACAGACTGGCCCAGGTGCAGGTCCAAGGGAAATAGATAAGAAACTGTAGTTATTTGTGTCCTTGCTCAGAATAAGCTTTTTCAGCAAGATTGCCCCAGATGGTTTCTGTTCCTTCAAGGCCTTCTGAGCTAAGGGAAGTACATCAATCAGAGGCGTTGTCAGGGTTTTCAGGGAAAGTCATTAACTCTTCAGTTGATATTAAGGATTCTTCTAGTCTGACTTTAATAAATCCCACTCCAATGACAATATAAACACTCTCTGAAAGGGAATTGTTTGACTTTTACTGGAGCTTTGCTTTTTCTGAGATTGAAAAAAAAATGAAAGAATTGGTTGTTCAAGAACCAAAACTAAAAGAATAGACCTATTCTAATTTCTTCCTGTCCAGAACTGTCTGCTTGAGCCAAAGGTGCCATTTCCTAAGAAGCCACTATGTCCCAGGTTAGAGCTAAACAATGTCATGTTGGGGCTAAAAGTTACCTTCTAGGTGTCTGTTTTCCAAATGAGGAAAGCTGGGAGCACTTCTGCAAATTCACTGAGGTAATTAATAAAAAGCCTTTCCCACAAAATGAATCCAATGTGTTCTAAATCACACCCTTCCTCACCAGGGATTCCCTGAGAAGAACTACAACAATCCATTGTTCCTTTACTAAGTAAGTTGTTTGTAAGGTTTTACTGAGGGGTGAAGTTCACCCGAGAGAGCTGTCAGCTTTCTTCTGGAAGTCCAGCCCACACTGAAAAGAAGCTCACATACTGTGCTGGAATGAGACCATCAAGTTTGAAGAATTCAGAGCCCGGCGTGAACATTTGAGCTCCTGCCTTTGCCACAGCTTCTGACAGTGCTATGAACAGGACAGACTGCTTTGCTTCTAACATTGTTGCATAAATTCTCTGGAAAGATCACTTCAACGCCAGTACGAGGGAAAGTAGAGGAGTTTATTTGCCTGGGGGCCAAAGAGCTTGAGATAGCTTTCCAGAGAAGCTCTGGTCCTAAGCTGAGATTTTATTTTCACTTTATAATTTTCATAGCTGAGGAGAGGGGTAAGTGAGAAAACAAGATGTGACAATTTGCATCTCAATCATTTCTGTAGTCAGGCCACCCTAACAATGAACTCCACTTTGTTTTAGCCTAAACTGTCTTTCCTTCGAATGGTCCCTCTGGGCCCTTTCTGGACAGTTCTGTCTTTTGGGACTTTTCCATCTGCTGAAAAAGATAAGTTGAGCTCCTCAGCAATTAACTCTTACTGTAACTCAGTGAATCAGTTCAACTTCTAGCTTTTTATTTTTTTTCTATCACGACATGCTGAGGGAATTGGAGAGCAAGGTAGACCTCAATTTAAACTACAGGCAAAACCTGACTACGCCCTGTGACCTAAACATGGTTAATCCTGGAGGCCATGCATCTGAGCTCTGTTGCTGTAGCCTCCCACCAGCTCGCCTGTATTCAACACCTCTGAGCTGTGGGCCAAGGGGACAGTTGTTGTCTAGGTTACTGAGTCTTGAAGGATACTTTTCTGGAAACCACTGACTCTCACTTAGACCTGAGCCAGCGTCCAGAGGTTGATCTTTTGAACCAGATCTCCTTCACAACATGTCACTCCCACCACCAGTTCAACTCAAGTTCTGCCTGATCCATCCTAGTGGTACTGGTTTTTAAGACCAAAAGGACGGCATACACAACTTGACGGTAACTGCCATGGGGCACTTTCAGCACACACGTGGTGGCCTCATTTTAGTTTTCCTCAAACTACTTTTATAAAATATTTTTGTTTATTTACTTCAGAGCAAAGAGTTAGAGAGAGAGAGACAGAGAGACGGTGAGGAAGAGGGAGTCACCACGGGGATGCCAGGACTTCTTGCCATTGCTAACAAACTTGAGATACATACGTCACTTTGTGCATTTACGTGGGTACTGGAATTGTGAAAGAGGGAAGCGAACAGCCCAAAGCACAGAGAATCAGAAAGGCTACACACACAACCATGCACAAACACAGAGAGAGAGAGAAAGAGAAAGAGTGAGTGAGTTGCAAAGTAACACAGCTCCAGTCCTGGTTCCTGGTGAACCTAAGCCAGGTGACCCTGGTGATAACACACCCATTCTCTATCTATCTATCTATCTATCTATCTATCTATCTATCTATCTATCTATCATCTGTCATCTATCTCTATCTGTTTCTCTCTCTAAAATAAATAAATAAATAAAATTTTAAAGTATATAAATAAATAAATATTAAAAAATCAGGGGCTGGAGAGATGTCTTAGTGGTTAAGGTACTTGCCTATAAAGCTTAACTACCCAGGTTAGATTCCCCAGGACCCACATAAAGCCAGATTCACATGGTGGTGCATGTATCTGGAGTTCGTCTGCAGTGGCTAGCGGTCCTGGTACACCCATTCTCTCCCCCCCCCCAGCATCTCTACTTCTCTGCTTGCAAATAAATTATATATATATATATATATATATATATATATATATATATATATATATATATATATATATATATCAGAATTCTATTTCAAATAATAACCTAATGCACCTCAATATTCTGATTTAAAAAAAAAAAGGAAAGGGCTGGGGAGATGGCTTAGCGGTTAAGCGCTTGCCTGTGAAGCCTGAGGACTCTGGTTCGAGGCTCAATTCCCCAGGACCCACATTAGCCAGATTAGAGTTCTGAAGTTCATTTGCAGTGGCTGGAGGCCCTGGCGTGCCCATTCTCTCTCTCTATCTGCCTCTTTCTCTCTCTGTCTGTCGCTCTCAAATAAATACATGAAAATAAACAAAAAATTATTTTAAAAAAGAAGGAAAAAATAAGAACAATCTAAACCTCAAAGCTGTAATCATTGTAAAATTGCACTTGTAAAGATTGGGGCAGAAATTACAGAGTCCAAAATGAAGAAATACAAATGCTCGATTTGACAAACTGTTCAACATCCTTCATCAACAGAGGAAGACAAATTAAAACTACTATGAGATTTCATTTGCTCCAGTCAGAATGGCAGTTATCAAGAGTACAAATGACAGAAAGCAAATGCTGGTGATGACTGGGAACAAGAGAACCCTTCCTCGGCGCTGGTGGGAGTGTTACACTGACACAGCCACTACAGAAATCAGCATGGAGGCCCCTCAGGAAGCCGAAACTAGAGCTACCGCTTGAACCAGATACACAAGTCCTGGGTTTCTACCAAAAAACTGTGTAACCAACCACAGGGATACCTGCACAGCCATGTCCATTGCTGCTGTATGCACGATAGCTAGGAAATGTAGCCACCCTAGTGGTCTTTTGACATGGGCTGTCCTGCTTAGCTTTCCCTCTTAATCGTAACTCTCCCTAAAATAAAGCTTATAAACTGATAGCCAGCGTTATACTAAACAAGGAAAAACTGAGAACATTTCCTCTAAACTCTGAGGCGAGGACAATCGCTCTCTCCACTCATATAATACAGTGTTCAACATCTTGGCTAGAGCAATGACGCCAAAGGAAGAAATTAAAAAGGGACAGAAATAAGAAGAAAGCCAAATTATCCCTGTTTGCTCATGACACGATCCTATACTTAAAAGACCCTAAAGATGCCAACAGAAAACTCTTAAGACATGATAAACACTTTTAGCAAAGTAGCAGGCTACAAAACCAATGCACATATGTCAGTAACTTTTCCATATGCCAATAATGAACTCACCAAGAAACAAAAAGGAAAAAAAAATTCCACTCACAATAGCTTCACAAGAAGAATACCTAGGAATAAAGCTGATCAAGGAAATGAAAGACCTCTACAATGCAAACTTTAAGACACTGAAGAAGACATGAGAATATGGAAACATCTCTCTTGTTTGTGGACTGACAGAATAAATATTATGAAAGTGACTATATTACTGAAGGCAATATACAGATTCAGTGCAATTCCCACCAAAATTCAATGACATCCCTTGTTGGGCACTGCCAGGCACAGGCTGGAGCCTTTAGTAGAAGGGCCTGAGCTGCCAGGCACGGGTGAGGACCCCCGGGATACAGAGGGCCACACCCTCTCCAAGCCCAGCACACCTGAACTCAGGATCTACCCATAGCCCTGTGACCTTTGGCCAGTTGCCTAGGAAACTCCTTATCAGCCAGCAGCCTTCACACAGCCCATCCCCCTGAGACCCTCTTCCCGCCACTATGTCGATCACCTGACTCTCCCTATGTGCTGGAATGAACATCCCTAGGCATCAGCTAGCAACCTTTGAACCTACCAATCCCCTTAGGTCCCTCTTCCCACTCTCAACTGCTTATAAACCCATTTCCCTAACAAATGAAACGGCTGTTCACTGACACTGCCCCCAGAAAGTGGTTCTTTCATCGCACTCATGACTGCTCAAGACCCTGTTCTCCGCAGTTGCCTGGATGCCTTTGGGGAACCACGGCCCTGAGGATCTAGGGACCCACAGCCTGACCAGGGACCCTCTGAGACATGCCAGAATAGGTGAGTGCTCTCCCAGAGGGACTGGGAGGTATATGCCCATGTGCCCTTGCCTCCATATTTTTGGGGTCTGGCAGGTTTCTCTTTTTCCTCCTTTACTTTTGGTTCATGCCATCGCAAGGGACCGGACATAACAAACTGGCAACTAATATCTCTTGGCCAAGGCCACTCTTTGCTACTTACTAAAGGCCAGTCTTGTCCTCTGCCTGGACCCTGACAGCCTGTTGGGTATTGGAAAAGACCTATCTATTTCTGTCCAACACAAAAAGCCGGTAATGCATCAACCTCTTAAAAGCCTACAGGGCAGGTCTCTGGTCTCTTAAACTTGTAGACAGGCTTGTGTCCAGACCATTGAGGAATCTCCCACAGTGCTATTCAGCCCTCAGGAACATTGCCCTCTGGTCTTGGCATTTCCACTCTTTTTCTATCACGAACAATATTGTCTCCCACCAAAAGGAATCACAGATTCGTAGATTAAGGGCTCTACTGAAAGTTAGGGGAATTTAGCTCTCCCAGAGGGAAGCCAGCTCCTTACGGGAGGAAGTCCTCCAGGTCGCCCCTGGATGATTTCTGGGGATCCATGTGACCCAGACAGGAGGACCCGCATAGCTTATCTGGCTAGGAAATGAAAAGTTCAGGAAGGAAATTTCCCCTCACTGCTTTTCATCTTTCAAGCTTCTCTGCTAGGGCAGCGGTGACACTGCAAGCCCGCCATACAGGTGCTCCAAAGCGGCTGGGGTCCAGCGGTGGGCCCACGCACGCTGAGACAATGGCACCTTCGCCCACGCAGATGCCATGTCTCTGCTTCCCTTCCCAGTGGCTCCCCGCAGTCCCAGGGACCCCCTCTCTTCTTTCCCCTTCTTGAAGCCGAACTCAGGAGGCATCCTAGGCTGATGGGCAGCTCCAGCAGCTCAACATCTTGGCCTCTGCCTCTGTGCCTACCAGACCCAACCCTGGGTGAGAACCTGGGAGCAGGGCAGGGCTAATCTGAAAGTGTGAGCTCCCGCCCTGCCCAGCTGCTGCCTGCTTCACCTTCACTGGCATCATGAAGTGGCAAAAAAAAAAAAGGTCATATTTAACTAAGGCTATGGTGAAATGAGGTTTTACATAAACAATGCCATACTTTGGTACATGATATCATAAATATAATTACTGAGTTTATGTTCTAGGTCAACTTCAACTTACATAGAGGATTATTGAAAACAACAGAATTCTCTCTGAGGTGGTGACTTATAATATGCCAGATGTTTTTAAAAGATTGTAACTAGGAAATGAAATCAGCTTAGACAACCATCGTTTTGTTTTCCCTCCTATTGTGCAGGTCTTGTGTAGGTAGCATCAGGCACTGTGAGGTCATGAATATGAAGGCTACCTCGTGTCTGGAAGACTGCAGCGTAAGCAGTTCTACCCTTCCTTTGGCTTGTACATTCTTTCCGCCACCTCTTCCACAGTGGTCTGTGAGCCTGGGAGGTGTGATAGAGATGTGTCCCTTAGTACTGAATATTCTACTGTCACTTTTTTTTGGCACTGTGGTGACATTCAGATCACCTCAGTGGTCACCACCACCTGAAAAGAGAAGCTTCTCTAACTAAAAAGAGAGAATAGTATTAATATATGGGTATAAATATAATTGTTTAAAGGGCAGTATAATGGGCATAATATCTCCATTTATCCAGACAACAGTCGTAGTTTCCTCCTAAAGCTTATGACTGCCCCAGCCATAGGCTTCTGATTAGATTTTCAGTACCAGGCATGTATTCCCTTCCTGTAGAGCAGGGCTCAAATCCAATCAGAGATCAGTTGGTTTCCCCCATAGCAGACATGCTACCAATGTACCAGTTGGTACATTTGGCCTGCCTGACCAGCCATAATGCTTGCAGTGCCCACTGCTGGTTAAGACCATTGATGACTTCTCTGCTCCCAAAGGCTGCATTCTGCATAGCTCTTTCCAGCATGCTGACAGCTAGTCAACAAGAAGGAGGCATCCAGCTCAGCTCCAGCTTGATTTCTTAGTAACCTGCAGCCCAAGCATGTGAAGTCTTCAGCAATAGGGTCTTACCGTCTAATTCTGGTGGGCAATCAGAGCCTTGGAAATGGCTTGTAATGTTTTGGGGGTATCATGGTCCTCCCTGACCAACAATTCACTGGAGAGTATCCTACCTCTGGCACTGAAATTTTTCTAATAACTATCTGTGGCTTCTGGGCACAATATTATCCACTCCATGGGATAATTCTGCAACAAACTCTCTCTTTAAAAAATTTATTTCTTTATTTGAGAAAGAGAGAGAGAATGGGTACACCAGGGCCTCTTGCCAATGCAAATGAACTCCAGACACATGCACCCACCACTTTGTGAATCTGGCTTTATTGTGGGTACTATGAAATCTAACCTGGATCATTAAGGTTTTTGCAAGCAAGCATCTTTAACTTGAAGGGGGTAGAGTTAAGGTTAGGAACCCTGAAGGTAAAAAGGACAGGAAAATTTTTCTTATCTCTTGCCTAGTTCCAAAGAACTGTTTTTCCACAAACAGTCAGGACTTCTCCTGGGAGGGAGCTCTTTCATAGGATTTAAATATTGTGGTTGGTAAAGTTCAGCCCCCAGAGCTAATCTCTTCCTGAGACAGCCCCTAGCCCTAACCAAAAGATAACCCAGGACCCTAAGGTTAAATACCTTTGCAAGGGGAGGGCAGGCTCTCTTGCTCTCTGATCACTTGGGAACTTCCAGCTGTGGGTGAGGTTCCCCCCACCCACCCACCCCCACACACACACAGCTGGTCCTGAGCTAGCTTGGCTCAGGTCCAGGCCCAGGCCCAGCCAGGAGGGTCCCCCAGCCCTTACTCTGTCCATGGGTTCTTTATCTCCTGCAGCTCCCCACATGGCAGGAGCTCCCTGAGTTTTCTTTTCTCTTTTCTTTCCACATTTTTTTCCCAGATTCCTATCTGGTCACATGGACTCCTAAGCTACATGTGGCCCACATGGGCTTTTGGGCTCCACCTGGTGTACTTCTCTTCTCCCCACTTTGTTCCCCTTACCTCTCAGCCTTCCCCTTTCCGCATGCCTTTGTAAAATCTGAATAAAATGTGGTATTTTAAAAATCATTCTCTTAAATCTGGAAGTACCAATTGTTTGGTTAGTTTGCAGATATAAACTCAGGGATTGGGGTTCCAGAAAACACCCCAGAATCCTAATTTCCCTGTTACAATCTACTGAGCCATCTTCTCAGCCCAAACTCTCTTTTTAGCATATATATTATTAGCTAGCAAAGAAGTGGGTTTCCATGTGGTTTATTCATAACATCTTAGATTTTGATTAACCCTCCTCCCACCCCCTTCTCCTCCATCCCCTCCCCTGACCCCATTTAGACCACTCCACCCCCCAGTATTCTTCCCCTCTACCTACATATCTAGTATACCCACCCCTAAAGCCTTCCCCGGTCCTCCCTCCCTCCTACCCTTGCTAGCTTCCTGGCTTTTGTTACAGATTCCAACTCACCCACAAATCTAAATATTTAAAGCTAGGTTCTGCATATAAGAGAGAACACCAGGTGGTTCACTTCTGGGCCTGGGTTACCTCACTTAGTATAATCCTTTGCAGAACCATTCATTTCCTTGAAAATGAACTCATTATTTTAAAAGTGAGTGTTTCACCACCCCCTGATCATTAGTTAGCTGTGGTTCATACCTTTTTGTGTTTAAAAAAAATAAAATGAAACTAGTTTGAAAAAATACTTGTTAGGAGTCATTTGCCATGGGTTTGATTGGAAATTCTTTAAAGAAAAACCAAAACTATTGTTCAAAAAAGATACCTATGGTTAGAATTTTCCAAAGATTTAGCAATGGATAATACAGTATAGTTATCTTTACGTAAAGATGGCAGACTGTAACTAGGAACATGAAGTCCTAGAAAAGGTCAGTGCTACTGACAATGTAAGCTTGGAGGATATCAGCTTGGAAAAGTGTTTTACTAGTCTTTGCACTCTAGAGGGCATATATACCTAAGGAACATACATACATTTCACATACAAAGGGAATAGGAACGATTAGTATACAGTTAAAGAATTCCTTTATATTAAATTTTGCTTTTGAAGCAAATTTTAGAATCTTTGCCTTGGGATATAATATAAGCCTACAGCACTAGCAAAATGTAAAGGTTTAGACTTTTGAGAATTTTAGGAGGGCTCAGAAACGGCTCTAAGGTCAAAACACAAGTTACATACTTCCAACATATAATGGCACAGAATAAACGTTTCCATTGGCCCCATAATAGTCATGCCACTATTGCACCAGTAGGTATATCTTTTGGTGGCTGGTTGGTTGTATATCTCTCAGTGTCCACTACTGGTTAGGACTATTGACTTTCTGCCCCTAGCAGCCTGCAGAGCACTGTCCAGCACTATCACAGCTAGCCAGCAGTGAGGAGACTTTTTGCTCAGTGGTTAAGCCCTCACCCATCCCCTTCTGTCCCGCTTCTACTCCCTTGACTCCAAATAAATTTTCCACCCCCAGTATTCTACCCTTCTACCTATACTTCTACAATTCCCTCCCCCAAATCCTTTACCAATCACCTTCCTTTCTAACTTCCTGGCTATATAAATACACAATTTAGAAGTTAAGCTTACATATGAAAATGAACTTGTGATATTTATCTTTCCAGATCTGGGACACCTCAGTATAATCTTTTCCAGATCCATCCATTAGCCTATAAATTCCATAATTTAATTTTTCTTTGCAGCCTAATGAAACTCCACTCATCATTTGATGGTCATCTAAGCTGATTTCATTTCTTAGCTACTGTGAATAGAACAGCAATAAGCATAGATGAGCAACAATCTCTATAGTACAGTACAAAATTCTTAGTGTGTATGCCCAATGATGGTATAACTGAGTCATATACACCTATTTTTAGCTTTTTGAGAAGACACTACACTCCTTTCTATAACAGCTTAACGAGTTTACACTCCCATCAACAGTAAATAAGGGTTCCTCTTTCCCCACACACTTGCCTACATTTGATATTGATTCTTGATGATAGCCATTCTGACTAGGGTAAGATGGAATCTCAAAGTAGTTTGAATTTGCATTTCCCTGGTGTCTAAGAATGTTAAACACTTTTTTTAAACGTACCTATTGACAATTTGTATTTCTTCTTTTGAGAACTCAAATTCTATAACCCATTTTTGGTTGGGTTATTTATTTCCCTGATGCATAATTTTTTGAGTTCTATGTATGTTTTTTTTTTAAACATAACTTTTTTGTTTGTCTTTTGAGGTAGAGTTTCAGTCTAGCCCAGGCTGACCTGTAATTTACTATGTAGTCTCAGGCTAGCCTCGAACTCATGGCAATCCTCCTACCTCTGCTTCCCGAGTGTGCCACTGTACCTATCCAAAACATAACTTTTAAAAATTTTTTGGTTTATTGTTACTTATTTGAGAGAAACAAACAGAGAGAGAAAGAGGCAGAGGGAGAGAGAGAATGGGTACATCAGGGCCTCCAGCCATTGCAAACAAATTCCAGATGCATGTGCCACCTTGTGCATCTGGCTTACATGGGTACTGGGGAATCGAGCCTCAAACTGGGGTCCTTAGGCTTCACAGGCAAGCACTTAATCAATAAGCCATCTCTCCAATCCCCCAAAACATAACTTTTAAAAAAGATATGTTTATTTATTTATTTGCAAGCAGAGAAAGATAGAGAGAAGAGAGTTAGACAGAATGAGCACACCAGGGCCTCCAGCTTGTGCAAACAAACTCCAAATGCATTTGGCATTAAGTATGTGGGTACTGGGAAATTGAACCTAGGTCATTAGGCTTTGCACGCATGTCACTAAACTACTGAGCCATCTCTCCAGCCCTTTTGTGTGTTTTTTTTAAATATTATTTTTTATTTATTTGTCAGAGAGAAAGAGGCAGATAGAGGGAGAGAATGGGTGTGCCAGGGCTTCCAGCCACTGTAAACCTCCAGATGTATGCACCACCTTGTGCATCTGACTTACGTGGGTCCTAGAGAATCGAACCTGGGTCCCTTGGCTTTGCAGGCAAGTGCCTTAATCACTAAGCCATTTCTCCAGCCTTCATTGTGTGTTTTTGATGTTAATCCTCTGTCACATGTCTACCTAGTGTGGTAGTTTGATTCAGATGTCCCCCATAAACTCTAGTGTTTTGAATGTTTGGTCCCCAGCTGGTGGAAAATGGGGAGGTGGAGTCTTGCTGGAAGAGATATGCTGTTTGGGGCGGTCTTTGGGGTGTCATAGCCAGCTCCCCCTTGCCAGAGCTAAGCTCACTCTCCTGCTTCTGTTTTCTACCTGCTGTAGCAGAGGTGATGTCTAGCCTCTGCTAATGCCAAGCTTTCCTCTGCTACCATGTAGCTTCCCCTTGAGACTCTAAGCCAAAATAAACTCTTTCCTCCCATCAGCTGCTTCGGTTGGGTGTTTTTTCCCAGAAACAATAAAGTAACTGCAGCAGAAAATTGGTACCAAAAGAGTGGGGTGGGATTGTTGATCCAAGAAACCTGAAAGTGTGGCTGTTGATCTTTGAGAACTGATTTGTGGAAGGAATGTAAAAGAATTTGAAATCTTGAATAAAGAGATGTCATGGAATACTGTAAGTAGAACTATATGGACCATTCTGGTGAGAGTTCAAAGACCTAAATACAGAAAAAAATATATATATAAACTATAGAAACTTGGCTTAGGGGAAGAAAAGCTTTGTCCAAACTGAGCTAGAGGCAGTTATTGTGAGAGGCGAGCTGTGTTTTGCTTGTGTTCTAAGAACTTGAACAGCATTCAGTTTAGAAAAAATGGACTGATGTGAGAAAAAGGATATGGAATAGAAAGAATTGCTTTTTCAGGCCAGAGACTACAGCCCAGTTCAGCTAATATTGTTTGGAGAAATTAACACATTTGAGGACTGGTCCAGCCATTTTGCATTGGGACAGTAGGAAAAATTCTGACACTTTTAAAACAAGGGAGTCTAAAGGGAGAATGCTGAAGTAGTTTTGCTGCTCTTCAAAGTCAGCTTTATTCCTTCTTGGAATAATAAATTTGGTAGCCCATCCAATACTATAGAGGTATAACAAATGCAGGGAAGGAAGGGTCAACAGATTTGCTATGCATTATGTCTTAGAATGGCCATTAGGCAATGCGAGGCAGGGTTGTTGAAGTCCCTTTGGAGGCCCTGTAAGGTCATGGCAATGAACCTTGGGTTGCAGTGGAAACCCTGGAATTTTGGAGATGTCAGGACTATAGAATGCCTATCAAGGAGACGTGGAGGGGCAGAATTGGAACCCTGGAGACTTAATCACAGGTTCCACATGTCCCGACAGACATAGACCTAGAGGATTTGATATTTACCCTGCTTGTTTCAGGTCTTATGTTGGTTCAATCTTTCCTTGCTTTGCCCAGTGTAATCTTTTTCAGCATGAATGTTTACTCGGCACTATTATATGTATGTAACTTGTACTTTGATGTTACAGGCTTATGGTTAAGAGAGTGTTTCAGATAAGACTGAACTTTTTAACAATGTTGGGATTAGTAAAAACTAGGGGGACTTTTTATGTTGGACTGAATGCATTTTTACATCTTGAGATGGTCATGAGTTTATGGAGGCCAGGAGCAGAATGTGGTACTTTGAATCACCTATTCTTCATAAACTCATATGTTTTGAATGCTTGGTCCTAAGCTGGTAGCAACTGGGGAGGTGGAGCCTTGCTGGAGGAGGTGTGTTTCTGAGGGTGGACTTTGGGGTGTTAGAACCATCTTCCTCCTTGCCAGAGCTCAGCTCACTCTCATGCTTCTGTTTTCCACCTGCTACGGAAGAAGTGAGGTCCAGCCTCTGCTCTGGGACCACCTTTTCCCTGCTTCATGAAGTCTTGAGTCTCAAAACTCTTTCCTCCCACCAGCTGCCTTTGTCAGCTGTTATGTACCAGCAATGAAAGGGTAAAATAGCTGGAAAAGGTTTTCTCCCATTCTCAACAAATAATACTTTAAAAAACTGAAGAAATTGAGAAAGACACTAGAAGATGGAGAGATCCACTCATGTTAATGGATCAGAAGAATATTGTGAAATGGACAGCCTACCAAAAGCAGAGCCATAGTAATAAAAAAAATAGCAGGTTGCTGCCACAAAAACCAACACATAGATAAATGCAATAGAAGACCCTAGTATAAGTCGATGGACCGACAGCCACCTGATTTTTGACAAAGATGTCAAAAATATACATGAGAAAAAGAAAGCATTTTAAACAAATGCTTCTGGGAAAACTTGATACCTGCATGTTTTAGAATACTATAGTTTTTGGCTGGAGAAATGGCTTAGTAGTTTGGCATTTGCCTACGAAGCCAAAGGACCCAGGTTCAGTTCCCAAGACCCATGTAAGCCAGTTGCACAAGAAGCACATTCATCTGGAGTTTGTTTGCAGTGGCTAGAGGCCCTGACATGCCCGTTCTCTATCTGTCTCTCTTCTTTCTCTCTCTGCTCACAAATAACTTTTTAAAAAATAATATAGCTATCATACCCCTGTAGCTGAGAATGTCATAGAGCCTAGGGAGGAACCTACTAATGTCGCTTGACTAAATGGACATGCTGTGCCCATCAAGTTGTCCTCTTCAATATACTATGTTTACACCCATGGGTTAATGCGGCTCTCACCTTTGGTTACAGAAACTTCTTTTTTTGCAGATGGTGGAGGATACTGGGGGAGACTCATCGAGGTGCTGAGAGTAAGTGCGTGCTGAGTAACATCTCTAGCATGCCTTCTGTCATAGTCACCTTCACTAGGATGAACCCCCAAACCAGATACAGTTTATGGGAGGAATGGATTTATTGAAGCTTACAGACCCAGGGGACGTCTCACAATGGTGAAAACCCACCACCAAAAGCAAGAGCAAAACCCAGCAGCCAAACAGCAGAGAACACAGGCAGAACTCAAACTGCTTTCTGCACACCTTAGGCTGGAATTCCAGATCCACCCCCAGTAACATCTTAAGGCTGGACCCTAGCATCAGCCCACAGTGACACCTCTTCCAGCCAAGCAAATTGGAAAGCCAAGAAGCTGTAATAAAAACTGAATCTATTGGGGTCCATCCATTCAAGCTACCACATCTTCCAATCCTCAGGGAACATGGTGGAAGAGGGAACGGGAAGGATGTAAGAGTCAGAGGGTGGGGAAGAATACTTTGGACATTATCTTCCAGACGTGAAATGATGTTTACATTTATGACGTCATAGCAGCTCTCAGTTTTTGTTACATTCGTAAGATCTCCACAAGATTGAGCCCATAAACATTTTGACATAAATGGAGGAGGACTGAGAGAGAAACATCAAACTAGAAGAGTAACTACTTGAAAGGAAGGGATGCAGTGGAATGGGTACAGGGAGGGGGACAAAAAAAAAGTAATGGGAGGGGATTATGATCAAATTAAAGTATGTTTAAAGTATGAAAATTCCCAAAATGTTATCAAAAAGGGTCTGAAGAGATTTCTGAGCACTTAAGGTACTTGCCTGCAAAGCCTAAGGACCAGGATTCAATTCCCCAGTACCCACGTAAAGGCAGATGCACAAGGTGGCTCATGAATTTGGAGCTTGTTTACAGTAGCTGGAGGCCCTGGCATGCCCATTCTCTTTCTCTCTCTCTCTCATAAATAAAATATTTTTAAATTTAAAATAAAACTTCTAAGAAAAGTTTAAAAATTCAGACCCAAATGATAACAGCTAATGGACTTGATATGGTCCAGGAATTTCTTCTTTAATGGCTTAATCAGCTATGTCACTCTCCTGAAGACAGTCTTCTTGCCTATTCAGCCTCATCTTTATCAGATTCTAAGAATGAGACTTCATAGCAATGTGGGATATGAAATAATGTTTAGAATAAACAGTTGACCTCCTGTGGTAGTTTGAATGAAACATCCCCATAACCTCATGTGTTTTTGAATACTTGGTCCCCAGCTGGTGACAGTTTGGGAAGTGGACCCTTGCTGGAGGACGTGTGTTGCTAGGGGCAGGTTTAGTGGTGTTATAACCACTTCCTCTTCGCCAGTAGGAGTTCAGCTTACTCTTTGCTTCCTGCCAGCTGCTGTGGTAACATGTGATGACCAGTCCCTGCTCTACCACCCTTTCCCTGCCATGATGAAACCTCCCCTGGGACTGTAAGCTGAAATAAACTCTTCCCATCAGCTGCTTTTGTTCTGGTGGTTTGTCCCAGCCATGCAAAGACTTCCATATTCACAGAACGTGATACTTGACCAACAGGGAGAACTGTGAAGTGAGTTCAAGGAAAAAAAAAAGCCATGCCTGTACTGAAGATTCCACAAAGGCTGGTTGTAAAATCATAAAACTTTGAGAAGAAACAGAAAGACAGTTAGGCCTCTACTCTCAGCACTCTGAAAGCTAAGCCAAGAGGATCACCATGAGTTTGAGGTCAGCCTGGGTACAGAGTGAGCTCTATAGGAGGAGTTGAGCTACAGAATGACCTTTGTCTCAAAACCAACAAAAGAAGAAAAAGGAGGAGGAGGAATGCCTACTGACTTGTTTAGCATAAGTTGTTAAACACAGGAAAAAAAAAAGTCATAAAATATCCAGGAGTGGTGGCTCACTCCTGCAATCCCAATGCTCAGGAGACTGATACAGGAAGACTGCTATGAGTTCAATGCCAACCTGGGCTACAGAGTGAGACCATGTTATAAAACAGACTTCACTAAAATTAAAGGTTTTTTTGACCCCTAAAAAAATAAAGACTAGCCAACCACTGGCAGAAAATACTTCAAGACATTTTCAACAAAGAATATATACTCTTTAAGCTCAATGATAAGTGTCCAAGTGTTTGCAAAAATAAGCAAATGTTTTAATTTTATTTTATTTATTTATTTGTTTTTATTTATTTATTTTTGGTTTTTCAAGGTAGGGTCTCACTCTAGCCCAGGCTGACCTGGAATTCACTCTGTATTCTCAAGGTGGCCTCTGACTCACGGCGATCCTCCTACCTCTGCCTCCCAAGTGCTGGGATTAAAGGTGTGTGCCACCACGCCCAGCTAAGCAAATGTTTTGACAGTCGATTTACTAAAGTAGTGTATGAATTATATAACAGCACATGAAATACTTTCAACAGCATTCATCATTAAGGAAATGCAAACTTAAAATCTCAGAGCTAAACTCTAAAAGACTCTACTAAATATGAGCAAGAATATAGAGCAAGGGGCTGGAGAGATAGCTGAGTGGTTAAGGCACTTCCCTGCAAAGCCTAAGCACCCAGGTTCAACTCCCTAGTACCCATGTAAGCCAGATGCACTAGGTGGCATATGATTCTGGAGTTTGCTTGGAATGGCTAGAGGTCCTGGTGTGGCCATTCTCTCTCTCTCTCTCTCCCTCTCCCTCTCTCTCCCCTCCCCACCTTTCTCTCAAAATATTTTAGTAAAAAAGAATGCTGAGCAATTGGTGCTCTTTTGATGCATGTGGTATGTGTAAGAGCTGTGGGTGCATATGCACATGTGTGTGTATGCATGTGGTATGTGCATGTGCTGTGTTTCTGGGTGCACATGCACACATGTACGCATACATATGGTACTCAGCAACCTTAGGTTCCATCCTCAGAAATGTCATATACCTTTTTTTTTTTTACATTTATTTTTGGAAGCAAGCCCAACAGACTGCCCCATTTTTTATGAAAGGGAGTGAGAGCGAGAGGGCTCATTGTGGGGTGGGGGGTTAGAACTGGCATGCCAGGGCCTCCAGACACTGTAATCGAACTCCACATGGATGCACCCCCTAGTGTGCATGTGTGACCTTGCACACTTGAGTCACCTTGTGCATCTGGCTTATGTGGGGCCTGGAGAGTTGAACATGGGTCCTCAGCCCTTGCAAGCATGTGCCTTAACTGCTAAACCATCTCTCCAGCCCTATTTTTTATTTTTTTGAAAACAGTGTCTCTCACTGGCCTGGAGCTAACTAAACCAGACTGTCCAGTGAGCCACAATCCTCTTATCTGCCTCCCCAGTGCTAGGATTACAGATGCATACCACCATGACGATATGGGTACTGGGAATCAAACTAGGGTCCCTTTGCTTGCAAGGGAAACGTTTTACCGACTTCGGCTCTCCCCTGTGGTAGTTGGAATGTGATAGTTTAAATATAATGGCCCCATAAACTCAGGTGTTTCATTAACATGAAGCTTGCAACTTGAGCCCCTAGGAGGCAGATTCATGCTAGGGGTGGTGGCGGGGGAGGGGAGGGGAGGAGAGCTGCACTGTGGGCAGATCCTGGAGTCCAGCCCTAAGGTGTGTTTGGGGACAGATTTTCATTCCAGCCCAAAGGTTCTCCTAGAGAACAGTTTGAGCTCTGGTGGTTTGTGCTTGCTGGTGGTGCTAGCTATTTGGTGGTGTCTCTGCTTGGATATACAAAAGGTAGCCAGTTTCTTCCACCATCGATGGTGTTGCTCTGGATGCTGTAACTCGGAAATAACCCCTTTCCTCCCATAAACTGTCTGGTTTGATGTTTGTCCCAGCGACGAAGAGCTGACTGCAACACCCACTGACCCCCACACCTAGAATACATGTAGACTGTTTATAGAAATGCAAATGGCACAACCATTTTGGAAAACAACTGAGTAGTTTTTTAAAAATATTTTTATTCATTTGCAGGCAGAGAGAGTAGAGAAAATGGGAGCACCAGGGCCTCTAGCCACTACAAACGAACTGCAGACGCACATACCACTTTGTGCATCTGGCTTTACACGGGTACTGGGTCATCGAATCCAGGTCATTAGGCTCTGCAGGCAAGCACCTTAATCATGCCTTAACTACTAAGCCATCTCTCCAGCCTGAATAGTTTTCTTTTTTTAAACAAACAGAAACTAACTATTCCATTCCTGAGCATTTAACCAAGAGAAATGAAAGCCTGTGCACAAACCAATGCTGTGACGTAAACATCTTTGGAAACGTTATTTGTAATAACGTGGATGAGTAAGTTGTGGGATTTCAGCAATAAGACTAACAGTCAGTAACAGTACAGAACAAGCTGACTACTTGTACAGTAATGAGGTGCCAAAGATTTATGCTGAGTTAAAGAAATCAGGAATAGAATTCTACTCCAAGATCCAATTTAAATAAAGTTCTTGAGCTGGGGAGACGACTCAGTGGTTAAAGGCACTTGCTTGCAAAGCCTGTCATCAGGGTTCAATCTCTCTCCCTCTTAAATAAAAAATATTTTTAGAGAAGAATAATGTGCCCTCAGCTTTGCCTTGGGCCTACAATTTCCTGTGCATCTGAGGGCCTGTTACTGAACTTGCTGAGAACTTGCAAGACTTCTCTGGGCTGTTGCAAGACCCAGTGAGGACCGCTCACCCTGTCTGGGGGAAGATGCTTAGGTTCTACAGTGGAGTTCCTTTCAAGGAGTGCAAAATGCTGAACCCGGAAGGATGCCGTGTGGAACATAAAAACACTATGCTCAGAACACGAGGTCAGTTCACAGAATTGCACCCAGTGCCAAGCTCTGCATCCCTCTGCTCAGCCCTTACCCACAGTCACAAATCAGACTACCCACGTTGGGCGTAACCTCTTGGAATAAACTCGTGATTGTTCACCCATAATATGCTCACCAGATATTCACACAGTGACTAAGTTGTAAGCGCAGGACACAGAGTATGGGGAGTAGAACTACTACAACATGGGCACCCTGAGGAATGCCTCTTTGAAGTGCAGGACAATGTCCAGAAAGAAGGGAGATGAACAGGACAGAACAAATCATTCCTTGAAGTCATTAAATTTGAAAGATAATTATCCATGCCAATAAAATATGCATAGGCTTAGAGGTAGAGGAGGGGAAGGAGAAGAGCCAACATGATGGAAAAATAGAGAAAATGGTTGAACTGACAGTTGAAAAGAAGTGAGTGACTAAAAGCCAAATACGTAAAAATGATCACTCTTGCTAAAAATCAAAAAATGGAAATTCAAGAACACATAAGATGCCACATTACATCTACTAGGGGAAAATATTTAACTTTACATTATGAAGATGTTGAGCAATGAAAACTATTTTAAATAAAGGATATTAATTCCCATGTCTAGCTTGGAAAATAATTTGCATTACCTTATAAAACTGAACACATATTTAATCTAAGATTCAAGGATTTCTCTGCTAGGTGGGTACTGGCAAATTCTTGCACAATGTACCAAAAAAATGCAAGCATTATTTCCTGCCAATCCTTTTATTTTATTTTATTTTTATGGTTTTTTTTGTTTTTTTAGGTAGGATCTCACTCTAGCCAAGGCTGACATGGAACTCTGTAGCTCCAAGGCAGGGGGTGGGGGCTCAAAAGATGGCTCAACAATTAAAGGCACTTACTAGAAAAGCCTGCCAGCCCAGGTTCAATTCTCAAGCCACCCACATAAGCCAGATACAAAAAGTGCCACAAGTATCTGATGTTCATTTGCAATGATAAGAGGCCTGAACACACTCATACACACAAGTATGTGTATGTACATGTGCAAATAAATATTAGAAAGGTTACCCTGACCATAATCAATTTATAAATTGTCAGAGTCAAATAGTCTAAATTAATTGTAATTGTAAGCTTCAGCATGAATAAGTCTCAAAATATAGTAGGAAAAATTTTAAATCTTCAAGATGAAATTGTTTAGAGCAAAAAACACAGATGATGAGTTCCCTGGTCCTGATACCCTGTGCTGGAGGGTGTGTGGGCCCGGCACCATGGAGTGAGTAGGCCAGATCCCTGATCCATGGCTCCTCCCAGTTCCCTGGTCCCAGTAGGCCCCTCTGTGTAGCTTGCTACGGAAGCAGACCCTTTGCTCAGCCTTCCTGATTGAAGTGCCCCTGGGTCCCCAATTCCCAGATACCCTGCACCAGAGGGTGTGCATGGCGCTGAGTAAGTAGGCCAGATCCCTGTTCTCTGGCTCCTCCTCTCAGTTCCCTGGTCCTGGTAGATCCCACTGGGCCTGGCTTTGGGAGGCCTGGTCCCTGTATGGGGGCTGTGGAAGCAGACATTTTGCTCTGGTATCCTGACTGACCACTGGGTACGGACACCCCTATTCACCTGAGTCAGAGGGTGCACCAGCCACTGTAGAAGCTGGCCTCATGCCTCTGGTTCTCCAATTTCCTGGCACCAGGTTCCCCAACCTGTGATCCCCATATGCTGAAGAGTACATGCCATTGAAGTGAGTAGGCCAGAGCTCCCAGTTTCCCAGGTACCTTAGATGTACCTGCAATCTCCACAATCTGCGCATCTGTGGTTATAACCCCATCATGCACCACTACAACAATGTGGTTTCCAACACCCTCTGAAGATCCTACAAGGACAAAAACTTGCTTCCTCTCAATAGAATAAAGCATCTCCCGAAGATGGGTAAACCACAATGCAAAAACAGCCAATGAAAGTCAGAAAACTGAGAAATCTCCACCAAGGATGTCTAGTCCCACAATGGAAGCCTCTAATGAAATCATAGAGAAATCAACAGAAATTCAATCACAAAATGAAAACACAACAAGCAATGAGACCCTGACCAAAGGAATTTCTGAACTGGAAACAAACCATCAAAAAAACCAACAATAGTATCAATGAAGTTGAATAGAATCATCTCTTAGGCATTCAGCTTTTGAGAGTAGGCTTAACTTGATTTAAGAAAATGTTAGAACCCTCAAAAGAGATATGAATTAATTGAAGATGAGTCAAGAAATGGAAGCTCTCAACAATCAATGGATTAAGCTTAATGAAGACTTGATCAAATGTGAAAATGAAATCCAAGAAGCATCAAGAAAATCAGAAGTCTAAATGAAATCATACCTCAAAAGAGATGGACATGGGACTTCTGTTAAGATGGCAGCGTAGGAACCTCGCCAAAACAGCATAGGGGAGAAAAAGCCAACAACAACAACAAAAAAAGCCAGCAAAAATACACTCTTCTACTAAAAAGTGAGGTTTATAGAAATTACTAACTGCAGCAGGGAAGTAGGAGAGATTCAGAGCATCTGGAGCCCACATAGGCAGGCAGAAGTGGCTCCAGCAGTGGCGGCAAAAGGTCCGCGGGGCCACAGCTGCAAGGCTCAGCCTCAGCCGCAGGAAAAAGCCTGCTGAGGGGATTCTCCAATCACACCGGAGCTCCTCGCAAACTCAAGAAATGTGAAGGGGAACAGCAGGGAAGAATGGAGGAGCAGTTCATGAGGAATATGATTGTGAAGACCATTGGGAAAACATCAGCCACCATCCACAGTTTCCCCTCCCCCACTGCCAGCACAAGCACCAGAGACCTGGGGAAGGGAGATCATAGCACACAGCACCAGCCACCAGAGAAGTGATCCAGCAACCCAGCCAGCCTACTTGAACCCACAATGCATCAAAGAGGGACACAAGCAGGAGCACAACATAACTGAGGCCAAAATCATACCAAAAGGTAACTGGAATTACACCAGGTCAGTACCAACCAAATAAGCCTGGTATAGAGGCTTGAATCAGAAATGGTAATTGCACCTTCCATATCAGGATAAATTATATGTTAAATCTGATGGATGGTCAGATTAGCCATTCTTAAATAAGCTATATGTTGTGTTTGTCATTTGTTGGTTCCTGATTGGTAGTGCCTTTGTTTCCTCTTCATTAGGGAAGGGTCTCACTTGGTCACAAGCTGACTTAGAACTCTCAACAGACCAGAAATCTTAGTCTCCTAGTTAACAGGATTAAGGGTGTGGGGCAACACACATCCTAAGGCACTGTGACTTTGTTAGAGGATCTGGGTGTCATAATATCTACTCTTGCATAAATACTCTGTGCTGGTTTTCATTGAATGTGTACATTGTTTAGTTAAATTTTAAAATCTGCCTGTATTTTGTTCTACTCAGCCTACCTGAATACTCTCATAGCAGGCAAACCCAACATCTAGGGTCACTTTTGTAGACACTCTGAGAGTCTTAAGAGCCACACCTAGCACCTTAAGCCCCTGTCCTGAAGATATATAACATCAGATTGATTGATACATCTAATAATACTGCAGCTAATTAGAAAATTCAAGCATTAAGTTAATCCAAGATGCAAAGATATATATATTATAAAACAAGAAACACCAAAATCAAGACAATATAAATCCACCAAAAAGTATTAATGCATCAGAAATGACCTCCAGTGAGAAGAATTTAGAAGAACTGCCTGAGAAAGATTTCAAAAGAATGATTATAAATATGCTCAAAGAAGTCAAAGAGGAAATCAAAGTAATGAAAGAGGAAATCAAAGGAATCAAAGAAGACACAGGAAACCAATTTAATGAAATAAAGAGGTCAATACAAGACATAAATAAGGAAATAGCAATAATAAAGAAAAACAAGTAAGTCAGAATTACTTGCAATAAAGAATGCAGTCAATGAAATAAAAAGCTCTGTAGAAAATCTCACCAGTAGAATGGATGAAGGAGAGGACAGAATATCTAAACTAGAAGACCAGGTGACAGAGCTAATACAGTCCAACAAAGAGAAAGACAAACTAATAGGAAAGTATGAATGGGAATTTCAAGATATTCAGTAAACTATGAAAAGATCAAACATAAGAATTCAGGGTATAGTAGAGGGAGAAGAATTTCACTCCAAAGGCATAGTAGGCATTTTCAACAAAAACATAGAAGAAAACTTCCCCCAAATTGGGAAAGAGATGCCAATGCAGATACAGGAATCCTTTAGAACACCAACCAGACAAAATCTGAAAAGAACCTCTCCTCACCACATTATAATTAAACTACCAAACATACAAACCAAATATATATATATATATATTGAAAGCAGTTAGAGAGAAAAATCAAGTTACATACAAAGGCAAGCCCATCAGGATGACAGCAGATTATGCAACACAAACTTTAAAAGCCAGAAGGGCTTGGAATGATATATTCCAAGTTCTGAAAGATAACTGTCAACCAAGGTTACTTTATCCTGCAAAGCTATCCATTCAAATAGATGGAGAAATAAGGGCATTACACAACAAAAGCAGGCTAAAGGAATATTTGATGACAAAACCAGCTCTACAGAAAATACTTGAAAGAATCCTCCATGCTGAAGAGAAAGAAAGCCCAAATATAAGGAACCTGGAAAAAACAAACCACACTCAAATACTAGTTAATACAAGAGAGCAAAAGTAAAACCAGAAGAACTACAAAAAAATGGCAAAAAATACACTCCTTTCAATAATATCTCTTAATATCAATGGCCTCAATGCCCCAACCAAAACACATAGGTTTGCAGACTGAGGTAAACAGCAGGATCCTTCAAAGTGTTGCCTCCAAGAAACTCTCCTTCTTCTACAAAGGATGGACACTATCTTAGGATGAAAGGTTGGAAAACGATGTTTCAAGCAAATGGACCTAGAAAACAAGCAGGGGCTGCTATCGTAATATCTGACAGGGTAGGCTTCAGTCCAAAATTAGTTAGGAAAGATAAGGTCACTTT
This sequence comes from Dipus sagitta, assembly GCA_036346955.1. Taxonomy (NCBI): domain Eukaryota; kingdom Metazoa; phylum Chordata; class Mammalia; order Rodentia; family Dipodidae; genus Dipus; species Dipus sagitta. The sequence goes on from CM070771.1 coordinate 31,420,403, forward strand.
TTATTGATAAAAGGCACACTCCAACAGGAGGACATTACAATCCTAAACATATATGCATCTACCATGGGGGCTCCCAACTTCATCAAACAAACACTATTGGAACTAAGGTCACAGATAACACCAAACACAATTGTAGTGGGTGACTTCAACACCTCACTCTCATCAATTGACAGGTCATCCCACCAAAAATAAACAGAGAGGCATCTGGATTAAATTAGGTCATAGAACAAATGGACCTAACAGATATATACAGGACATTTCATCCAAATGCTGCAGAATACACATTCTTTTGAGCAGCATATCAAACATTCTCTGAAATAGACCACATATTAGGACACAAAGAAAATCTTAACAAATACAGGATAATTGAAATAATTCCTTGCATTCTATCTGATCACAATGGAATCAAACTATAAATCAATAGCAAGAAAAGCTATAGAGCATACACAAAGTCATGGAAACTAAACAATACACTACTAAATGATGAATGGGTCAATGAAGAAATTATGAAATCAATAAATCATGAAAGAAATCAAAAAATCTCATAAGTCAAATGACAATGAGAACATAACATACCAAAACCTTTGGGACATGCAGTCCTAAGAGGGAAATTTATACCTTTAAGTGCCTATATTAAGAAATTAGGAAGGGGGCTGGAGAGATGGCTTAGTGGTTAAGTGCTTGCCTGTGAAGCCTAAGGACCCCAGTTCGAGGCTCAATTCCCCAGGACCCACGTAAGCCAGATGCACAAAGTGATGCACGCATCTGGAGTTCATTTGCAGTGGATGGAGACCCTGGTGTGCCCATTCTCTCTCTGTCTCTCTCTCTCTCTCTTTTTCTCTCTGTCTGTTGCTCTCAAATAAATAAATAAAAATAAACAAAAAAAAACTTTTTAAAAAAAGAAACTAGAAAGGTCTCAAGTAAACAACTTAATACTTCACCTTAAAGTCTTAGAAAAAGAAAAAAAAAAAAGCAAACCAAAAATCAGTAGACAGGAAGAAATAATAAAGATTGGGGCAGAAATTAATGAAATATAAGCCAGAAAAACAATCTAAAGAATCAATGAAACACAGAGTTGGTTCTTTGAAAGGATAAACAAGATTGATAATCCCTTAGAAAATCTGTCCAAAAGAAAGAGAGAAGAGACACAAATTAATAAAATTAGAGATGAAAAAGGCAGCATCACAACAGATACCAGAGGAATTCAAAAAATCATAGGAGCATAGTATAAGAACTTATACTCCACTGAGTTTGAAAATCTGAAAGAAATGGATGATTTCCTTGATTTATATGACCTACCTAAATTAAATCAAGATGAGATTAATCACTTAAATAGACCTATAACAAGTATGGAGATCCAAGCAGTTATCAAAAATCTCCCAACTAAAAAAAGCCCAGGCCCAGATGTATTCACTGCTGAATTTTACCAGACATTCAGGGAAGAACTAACACCATTGCTTCTTAAACTTTTCCATAAAATAGAAAAAGAAGAAATCATACCAAACTCCTTCTACAAAGCCAGCATCACCCTGATACCAAAACCAGGCAAAGATAGAACAAAAAAAGAAAATTACAGACCAATCTCCCTCATTAACATAAATGCAAAAATTCTCAACAAAATATTGGCAAACAGAATACAAGAATATAAGAAAGATTATTCACCCCAACCAAATAGGCTTTATCCCAGAGATGCAGGGATGGTTCGACATATGCAAATTGATAAATGTAATACATTATGTAAATGGACTGAAGGACAAAAATCACATGATCATCTCATTATATGCAGAGAAAGCATTTAACAAAATCCAACATCCCTTCATGATAAAAGTCCTACAGAGACTGGGAATAGAAGGAACATATCTCAACATAGTAAAGGCTATTTATGACAAGCCTACAGCCAACATATTACTAAATGGGGAAAAGCCTGAAGCTTTTCCACTAAAATCAGGAACAAGACAAGGGTGTCCACTGTCCCCACTTTTATTTAATATAGTACTGGAAGTCTTAGCCATAGCAATAAGGCAAGAGAAATACATAAAAGGGATATAAATTGGAAAGGAAGAGATCAAGTTATCATTATTTGCAGATGACATGATTCTACATAAAGGACCCTAAAGACTCTTCCAGCAAACTGTTAGAGCTGATAAACACCTATAGCCATATAGCAGGATACAAAATAAACACACAGAAATCAGTAGCCTTCCTATATGCTAACAACAAACACACAGAGGATGAAATCAGAGAAGCACTCCCATTCACAATGGCATCAAAAAATAAATAAATAAATAAAGTATGGTGTAATAAACATAACTAAGGAAGTGAAGGGTCTCTGCAATGAAAACTTTAAAACACTCAAGTGAGAAATTGCAGAAGACACTAGGAAATGGAAAAACATCCTTTGTTCCTGGATCAGAAGAATCAATATTGTGAAAATGTCAATCTTACCAAAAGCAATCTAAACATCTAATGCATTCCCCATCAAAATTCCAATGGCATTCGTCACAGAAATAGAAAAACAATCAAAAAATTCATTTGGAAGCACAAAAAGTCTTGAATATCTAAAATAATATTGAGCAACAAAAATAAGGCTGGTGGTATCACCATACCTGATTTTAACCTATACTACAGAGCCATAGTAACAAAAACAGCATGGTACTGGCACAAAAGCAGACATGTAGATCAATGGAACAGAATAGAGGACCCAGATGTAAGTATGATTAGCTATAGCCACCTGATATCTAACAAAAATGGCAAAAATACTCATTGGAGAAAAGACAGCCTCTTCAGCAAATGGTGCTGGGAAAAACTGGATATGTATCTGTAGAAGGATGAAAATAGATTCTTCTCTCTCTCCATGCACAAGAATTAAGTCCAAATGGATTAAAGACCTTAACATCAGACCTGAAACTCTGAAACTGCTGGAGGAAAAAGTAGAGGAAACCCTTCAACATATTGGTCTTGGCAAAGACTTTCTGAATATAACCCCAATTGCTCAGGCAATAAAACCACAAATTAACCACTGGGACCTCATGAAATTACAAAGATTTTGTACTGCAAAGGACACTGAATAAAGCAAAGAAGCAACCTACAGAATGGGAAAAAAATCTTTGCCACCTATACTCTGATAGAGGATTAGTATCTAGGATATTCAAATAACTCAAAAAATTAAATAATAAGAAATCAAACAACCCAATAAACACCCTCCAAAAAATTACAGGCTATTGTCAAGGTTTTTGAGAAACAGAGAAACAGATGGTAAAACCCTATTGATGAAGACTTCACATGCCTGGGTGGCAAGGTCACTGAGAAATCAAGCTGGTGCTGAGCGGAAAACCTTCTCCCTTTAGACCAGCCAACTGAAAGCTAGAAAAAGCTTCACTGCATACAACCTTATGGGAGACAGAAGTCATCAGCAGTGAAAACAGTGGGCACTGGAAACCTCAAGTTTGGCCAGATAGGCCAAATAACCGGACAGGTGCAACAGTGGCAGGTATGCTCTGGGGGAAACCATATGCTCTCTACTTGGACTGGAGGCCCTTTCTATGGGAGGTAATACATGCCTGGTATTGAAAACCTAATCAAAAGCCTATGGCAGGGGAGGTTATGAGCCTTAGGGTCTAAAGCATGCTGTTGTCTGACTAAATACATATATTATTTTCACCAACCTGCCCTGAAAGTACTACATTTAATGTTCATATTCATATATTAATGCTACTCTCACTTTTGATTAGAGAAGCTTCTCTTTTCAGATGTTGGTGACCACTGGGATGATGCAAAAGGCAACATAGTGCTGAGAAGCAGTGACAGAGGAGTGTCCAGCACCAAAACATCTCTATCACACCCTCCAAGACTCAGAGTCCATTGTGGAAGAGGTGACAGAAAGAATGTAAGAGCCAAAGGAAGGGTACCACTCCTTACAGTGCAACTGTCCAGACAGAAATTAGCCTTGATACCCATGACCTTGCAGTGCCTAACAATACCTTCACAAGACCCTCATAATAGGAAAAAAAGATGATGAAATCAAAATAAAAGAGAGACTAATGGAGAGAGGGAAAGTATATAATGGAGAGTGGAGTTGTGAAGGGGAAAGTGGGGGAGGGGAGGGAATTATTAAGGTTTATTGTGTTAAAGTGCCTACGTTGTAAGAAATTGAAAGAAAGAAAGAAAGAAAGAAAGAAAGAAAGAAAGAAAGAAAGAAAGAGAGAGAGAAATTGAGGAGAACTTGAGCAGATGGAAAGACCTCCCATGCTCCTGGATATACAATTTACAGATTTAATGCCAGCATCATTCTTCACAGAGATGAAAAAAATGATCTCAAAATCCATGTGGAATGGCAGCAGGCCTCAGATATCCAAACACATCCCCATTGGGGGGGAGGTGCGGGAACCCACAGGAGGTATCACCATACTCAATCTAAAGCTGTATTACAAAGCCATAGTAACAAAAATGGCATGGTACTGGCATAAGAACAGAAACATAGACCAATGGAACAGAATTGAAGACCCAGTCCTTAGGTCAAGTAACTAAAACTTGATCTTTAACAAAGGTACCAGTAATGTAGACTGGAGAAAAGTCAGCATCTTCAACAAATGGTGTTGGGCAAATTAGATCACCATTTGTAGAAAAATGAAACTAGACCCACTCATCTCTCCATACATAAAAATCAAGTCCAAATATATTAAATACCTAAATATAAGATACTCTTCTCCTACTGGAAGAAAAAATAGGTACTTTCCACAATATAGGAGTGGGGAAAGACTTTCTGAACAAAACCTCAGTATCCCAGGAAATTAAACAGTCACTCAATCAATGGGATCTCGTGAAGCTAGAAAGCTTTTATACAAACACACCATAAGCAGAGCCAACAGAATACCCACTGAATGGAAGAAAACCTTCACCAGCTTTACCACTGACAGGAGTCTAACATCTAGAATCTACAAGAACTCAAAAAACTAAACAATAAAAACATCAAATAACCCACTCCAAAAATGAGGTAGAGAACTAAATAGGGAGTTCTCAGAGGAAAAATTACAAATGGCTAACACACACTTAAGAAAATGTTCAACATCCCTAACCATTAGGGAAATGCAAATTAAAGCAACTATGAGATTCCACCTTACCCCAGTAAGGACAACAAACATTAAAAAGTCAAGTGAAGCCAGGCATGGTGGCACATGCCTTTAATCCCAGCACTCGGGAGGCAGAGGTAGGAGGATCATAAGAGGATTGCTGTGAGTTTGAGGCCACTCCGAGGCTACATAGTGAATTCCAGGTCAGTCTGGGCTAGAGTGAGACCCTACCTCAAAAATACAAAAAATCAAATGAAAACAAATGTTGGCGAAGATGTGGAGAAATAGGAAACCATCATTCACTGTTGGTGGGAATATAAGCTAGTGCAATCACTATGGAAATCAATATGGTGACTCCTGAAAATGATGAATATAGAGTTACCAACAGTCCCAGTTATTACCTTACTGGGCATTTACATAAAAGCTCCATACCTCAGTTCAGAGATATTTCCTTAACCATGTTTATGGTTGCTCACTTCATAATAGCTAAGAACTGGAATAAACCCATGTGCCCATCACTGGACAAATGGATAACCAAGATGTATCTACACCATGGAATTCTACTCAACAGTAAGAAAAAAAAAAATGACACAATAAAATTTGTAGAAAAATGGTCAAACTTGGAACAGATCATACTCAGTGAACTCACACAATCACAGAAATACAATCATCACATGGTCTCACTCATCTGCAGTTCCTAACCTAGATGAACCCAAGTTATTGACATACCTGATAGGCATCTTGGGGCCTGGATAATAAGAAGGTACGGTTTGGGGGGAAGGTAAGGGTGGGGGGAAACTGAAACTGGAAACTGAACCCAAATTAAACTGGTGCCATAGAAACCTATATACTGGAAGATAGACTAAAAGGTTGAACCCTCAACAGGACCATAGGGGGAGCACCTGAATCAAAGGGCCCTGGAGAGAGTGAGATGAAGCCTAACCTTAAATTTCTCCTAACATCACATCACTGAAGTACACTTAAAACTCACCCAACATGACTCAGGGAATTTCATGGAAGAGGGGGGCAGAAAGATTGTTGGAAGCCACAAGTTAGCACATTATGCACAGAGACATTGTCTCTCCCCCATAACTGACTGCTGCCCCCACCATTCATGACCCACAATCCCCATGGGGATGATCTGCATCCCCAATGAGGAGGGCCCCTTCAGGAAAGGGGCAGGATGAGGGAAAGGACGGTACCAACATGTGTAGTTTACATACTAAGTATTTCTAAATTTAAAAAAAACACAGGAGGTAAAACCAACTGTGATGTTAACCAGTACTAATGTCCTTGTCCCAACTACTTGTTCAGTGACTATATCATTAATAGGTTTTAAACATTTTAACATTACTCCTCAAAAGAATCATAAAAGCAGCTGAGGAAATATAACCATACAATTCAATTCCTACTCAGTTCAGGAATGAATGTGGAAATCCCAGACTTTAAAGGTGAAATTACTGGTAGTGTTCTTATTGCTCATATTTGTTTGAGACTACATGGTGTTTTGTTGTTGTCGTTTCATTCTTTTCTCTACATGCCCCTCTGTGTGCTCCCCAGTTTTCAGTTTGCTGGCTGTGCATTTTCTAAGAGCATGTACAGATATGAAGGGACATTCTCTTGCTCACATAGCTCCATAGTAACCAGCCTCCAAGACAACCCCCATTGGTCCCATGGGGCAGGCTGTCATAGCAGAAATGACAATGTGTAGTTTCCCAGTGGAATAAAGATCCTAAAAAACCAGTTTTCACCCATTCTGAGAAAGACTAGCTGCCACGTGGTGAGGAGCTTTGAGGACCCCATGGAGAGCTCCACATGTCAGGGAAGGAAGGCTGCATGCCAGGAGCCAACACCATGGGAGTGGGCATGCGGACAGTGAGTCTACGTGTCCCGGGCAGGTATTCCCATCACTTGTAAGTGCAGCTTTCAGCTGATCCCCTAAACTTCCGGTTCACGAGACACCCCAAATGCAGGAAGGACTACACAGCCAAGAAGGTCTCCAAGTCCTGACTGACAGAGAATGGGTAAGATAATGGCTATCCTAATGTTAAGCAATTAAATTTTAGGTACTTTTGCCACAAATTTCAGAAATAGGGTGCTGCTATGACAAAAATCTGAAATGTGTGTTATGATTTGGACCTTAGGTCCCCAAAAAGGTGCCTCTGCTATCTTTCCTGGCTGTTCTTGTTCAATGGAATGGGGCACAGATAAGCTGAAAGAACTATTAATATTAAGCAGGAAGAAGCTTTAAAATTCTGCTTCTACACCAGATTTGCAAAGAAGGCTAAAATTAGGACATGGCTTCTGTGCAAAAAATCACTCCCAGACCCCTTTCTAGAAAGCCTATTCTAAAGATGAAATTCAGAATGTGTCTGCCAAACTCGTTCACCGAGAACTGTGCCAAGAATAAGGCGACATCTGTGGATTTCAAAGGTGCTACTTCCAACCGCCTTTGCTAGCAGCCAGAGGTCGTCCTGGGACAGAAGGCTCAACCAGAAGCAGCTTATGGGAGGAAAGGGTTCATTTCTAGCTCACAGTCTTGAGGAGCAATTTCATCATGGCATGGAAAAACCTAGCAGAAGCAGACAGCTGGGAGTCACATCTCCAAGCCAGCAGGAAGGAAGAAGAAAGAGTGAGCTAAGTGCAACAAACAGGTCTGGGCTATTAAACCCTAAGGGCCACTTCCAGCAATGTACCTCCTCCAGCAAGACTCCACTCCACCTCCCAAAGGCTCCATCAGTTGGTATTTAAAGATGAGGCTTAATCACAAACATATGAGAGGATGGGGGGGCCATTTTACATTCAACCTGCTACAGCTTGTGTCTCCCACTTACAAATCCTCAGATCAGAGAAACTGGACCTCATAAAGAGATGAAATCCTAGCTTCCTAAGATACAGATGATGTGGCTCCAGCAAAATGCCCACATCATTTCCCACCATCATGTGAAGTAAGGAACTTTTCATTTAGACCTGAAATCCAGAAATTGAGATAATGGCTTATCTCTGCTTTCTGCTTCCTTGAAGAATTGACATTCTTAAGTAAATAGTATATTTGCCTACAGAGGTTTACAGATTAGCCATAAAAAATGTTTTAGGACTGGAGAGATGGCTTATCAGTTAAGGCACTTGCCTGCACAACCTAACAACTAGGGTTCAATTTCCCAGTACCCACATAAGCCAGATGCACAAGGTGACACTTGCATCTAGAGTTTGTTTAGAGCAGGTGGAGGTCCTGGCACACCCATTTTGTCTCTCTTCTCTCTGTCTGTGCTTGCAAATAAATAAGCTTTTTAAAAATGTTTTAAAACAGAAATACCAAGATGTTATCTTGTTTTGGTTGCCTTTGATAACAGTTTTTTTTTTTTTTAATCAAAGTAATACTGACAAGGAAAAAGTCACACCCTCTTATCCAGAGACCTGGTCTTAGAGATATAAAGAAAATGTTAAGTAAAATGTCAAAATCAAAAGTCATTAAGTTCCTGAATAAGATATGCTTAAAGAAATAATGGTTATTAAATGTTACAATCCAAAATTCAAATTTTGCTGAAATGATTTTGCTGTTACTAATGTTTTCAAAATGTCCAATTCTGTTTCCAACAATAAATTTCTTAGGTATTACCATGCTTTTACTAATGCATACCAAATGGTTTACAAAGAAAAGTTTTAACTTTATATGTTTTCTACTAAGTAGGCCTTTATTTTCTTTGCTAAATAACATCTACTTGTACATTTACAAGGCTTCTTAAGTATTCTGTTTTTTACCAGTGTTTATAAAAGTAGCTTACGCGGATTTGATGTTTCATCCTTTTACTAACTGAAGCCTCCTAATAACCTATGGTTAAATTACATCTAAATGCTAAGTCCATATGCTTTCCCATTTAGACAATCCTTCATTTATTAGATTAAAAACTTATTTTAATAAATAGAAGTTTAAATTTGTTTATAAAAGTTGAACTATTATTACATTTATTATGCTTTTTTATTTTAATCCTCAAGAATACTGGTTAAGGAGAGAGCTGTTCAACTATCTCCCGGAAGTGTTTCTCTCGTCACGCGCTCACCCACCCCCAGTTGCCTGGGTGCCTTTGGGGGTACCACAGCTGGCCCCCGGAGCAAGGACACAGGAACCCACAGCTGTCACCTCAACAGGGACATTATGAGATGGACAGGCTGGACTTGGTCTCCGGCAGTCATCTCGGCCAGTCTCGGCCATTACCTCCACATGTACTAGACCAGACCCTGGGTGAGTGCCCCGGGAGCTGGGCAGGGCTGATCTAAGGCGTATGTAAGCCCCACCCAGCCACTGCAGTGCACCAGGAAGCAGCAAGAAAGAAGAAAAAAGGACTGTGGAGATGGCTTAGCGGTGAAGCGCTTGCCTGTGAAGCCTAAGGACCCTGGTTCGAGGCTTGCTTCCCCAGGACCCACGTTAGCCAGATGCACAAGGGGGTGCACGCATCTGGAGTTCGTTTGCAGTGGCTGGAAGCCCTGGCACACCCATTCTCTATCTATCTGCCTCTCTCTCTCTGTCTCTCTCTGTTGCTCTGAAATAAATAAATAAAAATAAACATTTTTTAAAAAAAGAAAGAAGAGAAAAGATCACGTTTAACTAAAGCCTATAGTAAACTGAAGTTTTACGTAAAGAATGTCATACTTTGTTACATAATATCATAAATATAACTACTGGGTTTATGTTCTAGGTCAACTTCAACTTACATAGAGGATTATTGACAACAACAGCATTCTCTCTGAAATGGTAACTTATAATTTGTCAGGCATTTTAAAATTAAAAGGATGGTAATGTCCTGTTACTTAAAAGGAGGCGGCACCTGACCTGACTTCTAGGCCAGCCTGCCTCAAGATAGCAACAAAATTTTCTTGGGTTACTCCTAATAAAATCATTTCCAAGTGTGTTATTTGTATTGATGACATAAAATTGTCTTTAGACTACTTGCTTGTCAATGAGTAATAGGATTAATCAATTTGGTATAGTTTTTCTTAATAGCCTTATAAGAAATATATTTAATAATGGGGCGAGACGAGTTGATTGAAGGAACTGGGAAGGAATTTTTCAATGTTGGGACATAAAATGCTCATTAAAAATGCTTTTTGAGTGGTCCTTAGATCAAAGTGCTAAAGTATGTGGATAAAGATGTGCGTGTGTAGGAAAGAATTTTGGGCTAAACCCAAACACCGTGCCTAAAGTTAGAGATTTTTCAACTGTTTACAAACTCTTAAGGAACAAAAAGCTAATTTTCAGGCTAAAATGTGTTGGGATAGCTTGCATAAGCTTTATCAAATTTAAGTCATGGATAAAATATAAAATTGTTTTGTGTTAATAAAAATTTCTATGGTACATCTGGCCGGACGTGATGGCACACGCCTTTAATCCCAGCACTTGGGAGGCAGAGGTAGGAGTTTGAGGCCACCCTGAGACTCCATAGTGAGTACCAGGTCAGCCTGGGCTAGAGTGAGACCCTACCTCGAAAAACCAAAAAAAAAAAAATTCTATGGTACATAAAATCAATAGCTATCAAGATTAAGCCAAAATCATTGGTGTCAAATGGTGTCTTTTCTCTCAAAAAAGATTTATCAAGGGCTATATTAGAATTTGGCTAGCTGTTTTGGCTCAAAAAGACCAGATTCTGCTCTACTGTATATTAAGTAACTGGCTCAATTAAGTCCAGTGCTTATAACAAAATTAACTCTTAAGACATATTCTCTACTTTAGGATATAGCCTTATGCTCAAACAATGGTCCTCATCTGAGAAAAAATAATATTCAAGCTCTCTGGTTCTGTTTCCAATGTTCTCTGGGTAATTGGTACCCACACAGGTATCTGAACTAATCAAAGATGTTTTCAAACACAGGTGCTAAGACTTTATACTGTTTTACTTGTCCTTTTCTGACAATTTCTAGGTTAAATTAGTTAGTTTGTAAATCAATTGGTACTGTTTTCAAGACTGATAACAGGTTCTGCCTATATTTATAAATGTTAGATATTTAAAGTGTGAAATGTGCCTATTTACTATACCTCAGATATATGGCTTATGCTGCCACAGGACAACAAAAATTTAAAAGATTGGGCAAAATGATTTTAGAAGCTCTTGTGCCATCCTTTAACTAAATCTACTTCAGTAATCAAATGTGCTCGATATGGACATACATCCTGGTTGGTGCAACTTCCTTTCCAAGTATATTAACCATCTATGTAGAAGCCAAAGCCAGTTAGAAACATTGGAGCAAAAAGGCCAATATTTTGTCCTGTGCTCCCAGGTCATGAGGCCACTAGAGCTGATGGGACACTTCTACACTGGACCCCTGGTAAGTCACCTGTCTTCATGAGCAGGGAGGATATTGAGACCCAAACATAATTGGTGTACAGTCTGAAACAGGAGAGTCACAATTGAGGAGCAATCAGTCCTCTTGACTTCCCAAAGAAGGGAAAACTACTGGGCCAGCATGGCCCTGACTCATCCCAACAGACAAAAGACACCAGTAAGCTAGAGGGCTACTCCTGGGTCCCTAAAGTCTCTTTGGAGAGCCATTAGTGACCTCCAAAATTAATCCTTAATTAAATTTTAGCTATCTGCATGGTCTTAAACTCTCAGAGAGAAATGTATGACCAAAGATTAAAAATGCCTTAAATATATGAATGGCCTATTAAGTAATACAACAAGAGCTTTCCAAGAGGGGAAACAAATAAACATTAAGACATCTTTTTGCCATAGTTCTAATTCTATAACAATAAACTATAGACATCAAAGGGTTATTTTCAAATCCAGAATATATAAATAAGTTCTGAGACCAAAAAATATATTTATACAGCCTTCAATGGCACACAATAGCTCTCCATTATCAAAGTTAAATGTTGTGTATATGTTTCTGATAACTCTGCTAATATCTCATCTGCTTTATAAGCCATGTTGAATACCACTGTGCGATTTAATGAACAGTTCTGGAAGAAAATCTCAGCCACCTCATCCTCAGATGGTCCTGAGACAATACAAGCCTGTCTACCTGAATTCCCTCGACCTCAGAAAGGACCAGTTTGCTTTGTGCTGACTTCTCATTAACTCCTTACTTTTATTCTTTCTCCCCAATGCTCTCTTCCAAGACTATCTTCCTAAACTCTGGGGTCCATTAGAATAGTTCCCTCTCTGGGAGAGACTCTCTAACTGCAACAAGTCACCACTTCACGTCCCATTCAGCAGGAAATAGTAAATGACCTGATGTCTTCATCCAAGTCCCCTTAAAGCAGTTACAGTGTCTTCTCATGAGAGGGAGAAATAAAGGGGGATAGAATTAGGCTGACTGGACCCCTGAAGGTAAAAAGGACAAGAAAAACTTTCTTATCTCTTGCCCATTTCCAAAGAACTGTTTTTCCATGTGTGCTCTGAGTCCCTGGCTCTACAAAAGACAGGCCTCACCCTCTTTGATGCAGGTCAAGTTATGTCTCTCTGCCTGTCCAGCTCTAAGCCAACCAGACCTGAATGCCTGCTCACTATTTCCATAATCAGGACCAGTTGTGTCAAGACACCCACTCTCCTTTGGTACAAAAGGAGTAATCACCCCATGCATAAATATTTCCCCTCCCACTTATGGTTCCCCAGTCTTGATTGCTTCACAAGTGTATCTCTACAAAAAATCTACAAACTCCACCTGCACCAACTGCCTGCACCAACTGAAAGAGATCTTCATCCCTCTGCTGGTGGGCCTTGGCTGGTGGGCCTCCACATGAAGCTGTCTCTGGGTGCCTCTGGTGACCAACAGCCTTGAATCTCTCCAGAGACAATTGAACTTTCTCATAGGTGTGGTACTTCAAAACCATCTAACCTTAGACTTCACTACTGCTGAAATTGGGGTCATGTATGGCCTTGGGACAAAAATATTTTCTTTGTTAATGAATCAAATGTTTTAAGCTACTTGAATGCTACAAGCCTGAGGAGCCCACCACCTGGTGCTCTAACCCTTTAGTTACTTGGCTTCTCCTTAACCTCTTCCTTACTATAGGAACCCTATTGCTTGTAGCCCCCTGTCTCATCAAATTTCTCAAATAACAAACAACTAATATTGCTAAGGTTGCTATTAATCAGATCCTCATACACCACCTAACTGTATCTGGACCTATGGTAACTTATAAAGAACTCATTTGGGATGACACTGCTCCATTATGAAAACAAAGGGGGAGTTGTTGGGCACTTCCAAGCACAGGCTGGAGCCTTCAGGAGAGGGGCCTGAGCTTCCAGGCATGGCTAAGGACCCCCAGGATACAGGAGGCCACTCCCTCTCCAAGCCCAGCACACCTGAACTTAGTTCTGCTTTGGCCAGTTGCCTAGGAAACTCCTCTCAGCCTTCACACAGCCATCCCCCTGAGACCCTAGATCACCTGCCCCCTCAACTCCATCATTGCCTACGTCCTGGAATGTCCTCATATGCTAATTAGGCATCAGAAATGAACTTGGAATGTCCAATCCTCTTAGGACCCTTCCCCCCATCCTCAGATGCTTATAAACCCATTTCACTGACAAACTGAGAGAGCTGTTCAACTATCAAAAAAGAAAAGAAAAGAAAAAGAATACTGGTTTAAAAAAATGATGGTGATAGCTTGTTAAAACTTACCAAACTAGCAGCTGGAGAGATGGCTTAGCAGTTAAGGTGTTTGCCTGCAAAGCCAAAGGATCCTGGTTCAACTCTCCAGGACCCACATAAGCCAGATGCACAAGGGGACACATGCATCTGGAGTTTGTTTGCAGTGGCTAGAGGCCCTAGCGCACCCATTCTGCCTCTCTCTCTCCCTCCCTCCCGCTTTCTCAAATAAATAAATAAATAAAATATATTTTTAAAAATTACCAAAATATTTGGCTTCCTTAAGACACTACTATTTACTTCTTCTAAATTGATCTTATAAATTATGTCCTCTCTAATAAGAGAGTTTTAAAACAATTTTAAATTAATAACTAAAATTCAAAATTATACTTTTTCCACAATGAGCTCCTGGGAAGTGAAGATGACATCAAAGACTTCTGCCTATAGGGTAAGGACTCCATCAAGTACTTCTCACCAACTCCTGTACTATGGAATTTTAAGGGATGGACCCTCAGATCCATATTTTTCCTCTTCAAACATCTGAGTACACATCTATATGGAATATAGAAATGCTGGGTGACACTGAGCTTCACTTCCATCAACAATTAAGTACTCCAAGTAACTAAACATCTCTAATTCTTATTTTGTTGTTTTATAGATCCTTTTACATTTAAACATTTATTAAATTGTCTAAGATATTTAAATTTTTCTTTGGTATATTTTAGGTGATGAAGATAAAGCTAATGTTGGTTTTAGTGCAGTTACAAATAAGGATGGTATCATGTTCCTTCATTAATTGTTTTTGTTATGACTGTTTGCTTATCCAGACTGCTACCGCTACCTTACTTGAATCAAGATTTTTATATTTAAAAGCATTCAAGTTTCTCTCATTATCCAGTATAATTTGGATAAAAAACAAGCTCCTACCTTCAAATTAGCAAGGTTTTACTTTAGCCATCTAAAAGAACCCTGTTCTGGGATACCACTGTTTTAAAATCCAAATTCTTAGAACAAAAATAGACATTTTTTCTATACATATTCCAAATATATATTGTTGGCATCTAGCCAATTAGATTAACCCTGCTTACAAATGTTAAGAGAAAACTAATAAAAGGCTCTCAGAAGCCCTATGGTGTATTCAAACTCTGACGATTTTAATGTTATTTTAATTTTTAACTTTTTACTTTATTTTATTTTATTTTGGTTTTTTGAGGTAGGGTCTCACTCTAGCCCAGGCTGACCTGGAATTCACTATGTAGTCTCAGGGTGGCCTTGAACTCACGGTGATCCTCCTACCTCTGAGTCCTGAGTGCTGGGATTAAAGGCATGCACCACCATGTCTGGCTTCTAATGTAATTTTAATTTTGTTTACTATTAGAGGTACCCAAAGATTTGGGTTAACTCTTCATATCCAAATTATACAAAAGACATCAATCTCTAATAATAACAATATTAATGGTGTTTTATAACTTGAGAGCTGATATTTCTTAAGTCAATATTTAAGGTATCCTATAATACAGTTGAGATTAATAGTGACCACTATGAGAGTCCCATTTCCCTTTCTGGCTCTAAAATAACAACATTTAGTTATTCCTAAAAAACCTACAAATCCTAATTTTTAACATAACTGATTTTTTACTTCTATTCCAGTCACTAAAATATTTGGTCCAAAACAAATAAGACAATTGTTGTAAGATATTGTATTGTTATCTGATTTCTTCTGTGATTTGACTGTCCATTTATTGAGGACACATGGGGTCCTGGAACAATACTAAGATAATAGTACAGATCAAGTTATTATCTAGCAGTAAGAGTTGTAATAATTTGTATGTTAAAAACTATTTTCTACTAGAATTAGAGCTAGCCACTTCACAAAAGTTCACAGACATAAAAACAAGCTGGCCAAAAGAAAAATTAAAATTAAAAGATAATAAACTATTTCAAGCATTTTAAACTTCAAATCAAACAAAGTATTTCATAAAATACAAACAATTGTAAACATAGGGAGAACATATGGTCAATCTATTTTAAATATATACTGTCTAGTTCATTAAAAATATCTACTCCCTTCATCTGCTGCCTTAAGTTTGTTAGGAAAGATTACATTTAAATATAATATTTAAATATTAATAATAATAATATTTAAACATAACATTCCCACCTCTGTGTCTGAACGAACATCCTGGTGACTATCAGTTGATCAGGGGTAATCCTTTTAGGAATGCAAGAACAGACCCCAAGGGCTAAGAATCTCACCAGATAGCATCTGAGGACCGTGGTAGAAATTTTCCAGCTTTGCTATAACCTGCCTACCCGATGGTCAACCAGTGTATTTGAAAAGTGCCCTTGATTTATGACCTTCTTTTGCTCTGTAACTATAAAACCTTCATGAAATTGTTAACACGTTGAAACATGAAACTTGGTCAACCCTAAATCTGTGTTCCTGAGGCCCATGGTCATGCATATTGGCTCCAGAATAAACTCCCTTTTATCCCCTTTGAGGTAAGAGCTGTGTCTTTTGCATTGACATTCCTTAACCACTGAGCAATCTCTCTAGTCCAGGTTTTTTTGTGAGAATTTTATGAACATATTGCATAATTGTCACATTCCTATCAAGTTATACTCTTATGTTCCCTCTCCTCCAACCCCATTCCGCTGAGGGATATCTTAAGTGGAGTTATCAGTAGTCACTGTAGGGTCATGAATGTACCATTTTTTTGTGAGTGGAGGGAAATGCCTCAAAATACTCCTGCCCATTCTGTGACTCTTACATTCTTTCCATCTGCTCTTGAGCTTTGGAGGCTGAGTTATAATGAACACTCAGCAAGCTCTGATTTCTCTGCTTTGGGGAGTTTTGAGTCTCCTCAGTGTCTACTGCCATCTCCCTGGAGAGTTCTCAGGCTAGGAGTGAGAGCAGCATGGATACTTAATCCACCATTTCCTCTGTAATGTTTCCTGTGACTCATCTCATACTAGGCAGTCAGCTTTCTGTTCTTATTGTACTGATAGATGTAAGTTTCCCAGATATTCACTGCTATCTGTAAAAGACAGGTAGATTCTCTAACCAAGAGCGAGAGTAGCATGGAGGGAAGGGGATAAGCCTGGGACATTTAGAAGATTATTTTACATACATAACCTCTCCTTTTAGCCTGAGAACTGTGGAAACTTCCCTCTAGAGTCTATGACCTTCCAAGCCATAGGTTTCTGAACTGGTTCTCAGTAACATAAATGAATGCCTTCCCACTGAGTGGGTCTCATATCTAATCATAGAGCAGTTGATTACTACCATAGCCTATATGCCATTATTGCACTGGCAGATACATCTTGCTTGGTTTGGGTTGATTTTGTAGCTTACAGGATGCATTGCTTGTTCACACTATTAGTGACCTTTATCCCCAAGCTGTTACAGTAGCACTTTCTAGCACTATGAGAGCTAGCCAGCAGAGAGCTAGCTTTCATCTCAGTTCTAGCATGATCTCTCAGTGTCCTGTGACTACAGCCTGTGGTGTCTTCGGCAATGAGATCTTGTGGGCAACCAAGTCCTTTGGCAATGGCCTGAGTTATTTTGGTGGCCTCACAGGCCTCCCGGACCAACAGCTCATTGTGAGGAGTAACCCAATTATAGCATTGGGATTTATCATCAATAGCTTATGGCTTTAAGGCAAAGCATTCTCTTATCTCTACACGGTGCTTCTATGCAACCTATCCCCACATCTTCTCCCTTCCTTATTGTTGCAGTCAGGTTCACATTGCTGGCAGAAATCACATGACAAACAGCAGATTTGGGGGGGAGGAGGTTTATTTTGGCTTATAGACTTGAGGAAATGCTCCACAATGGGAGGAAAAATGATTGCATAAGCAGAGGGTGGACAGCAGCCCCTGGCCAACATAAGATAGACAATGGCAACACAAGAGTGTGTCAAACACTATCAAGGGGGATCTGGCTTTAATACCCATAAGCCTTCCACCAACAGGAGGCTTTAATTTCCAATTGCCATAAGCTGGGAACCTAGCATTCAGGACACCTAAGTTTATGGAGGACACGTTAATCAAACCACCACATTCCACCCCTGATCCCCATAAACTGATAACCATATGTGATATAAAATGCAATTCATTCATCCAACTGTATAAATCCCCATAGTTTTTAATCAATTCCAATGATGTTCCTACATCCCCATAGTCTAAGATCTTTTAACTGAGCTATAATACCAAAAATCCCCCCCAAAAAAATACCCATAATGACACAGAATAAACACTCATACTGCAAAAGACGGCATTGGGTATAGCAAAAAAAGTATTCAACCAATACAAGGTTCAAATAGGGCAAACATCAAACTCTAGCTCCAAGTCCAACAACTCTAGTCAGTGTCAAATCTCCAAGTCCAATAATACTAATCAGCAACAAGTCTCTGGAGTTTCAGTACTGCCCCTCCAGCTAGGCTACTCACAGTCCTGGAAAACTTATCAGGGCTAGGGTACTCACAGTCCTAGAAAACTTCATCCTGGGACGGCAGCTTTCCTTAGCAGCCATCTCGTGGTCCTGGCACTGCCACAGGGTCTCCACTGCAATCCACAGTTCATCCTCATGGCTCCATCGGGACTCCATGCAGGCAAACCTGCTTCACACTGCCCATGGCCATTTCCAAAACACAAGATCATGTTGCAAAATCAATGACCCTCTCTTTCCTGCATTTCTTATACTCTACAATACCAGGTAGGGTGCCGATTTGTTAATCCGGGGGGTGGGGGTGGGGGAATAAAGCAGTCTTTGAAGAACAGGACACTCCTTGAGCACTCAGTCCCCTTCAAAAGAGTCTACATCCTTCCTTTTGCCCCAATGCAGGCCAGCTGAGCCAATCTCAAAGGTTGTAATCTCTCAATTTCAGCTGAACAGACAGAAGTTTTGGCCTAAACATTTCTTTCTGCGCCATATCCCTCTGCACACATGGGTCTGTTCCTATGCAAAGCAACCCTGCACAAGTTCTTAGAACACAGACATAACAGCAAGCCTCTCACACAAACTGCTTCAAGCCCAGTCCAGGCAAAGTTCTTTCTCACCCTCATAAGCCAAACCTCACAGTCCATAGTTCTTAATGCATTCAGGTCTTTCAACTCTGTCCAGAATAGTCCATCAAGCTGTGCTTACAGCACTGCAAGGCATCTCTGAGGCCAAAGTTTCACATCCTTCCACATTTCTCTTGAAAATCAGCTCCAAAAAGCCAAAGCCACACAGTCAGGTGTCTAGCAGCAAATGACACCACTCCCCAGTACCAACATTACTGTTGTAGTCAGGTCCGCATTGATGGCAGAAATTACACAACCAAGAGCAGCTTTTGGGACAAAGGGATTTATTTTGGCTTACAGACTCAAGGGGACGCCCCACGATGGCAGAAAAAATGATGGCATGAGCAGAGGGCGGACATCACCCCCTGGCCAATAAAAGGTCGACAATATCAACATGAGAGTGTGCCAAACACTACCAAGGGAGAGCTGGCTTTAACACCCATAAGCCCACCCCCAACAATACACTGACTCCAGGAGGCATTAATTCCCAAATCTCCATCAGCTGGGAACCTAGCATTCAAAACAGCTAAGTTTACGGGGGACACCTGAATCTAACCACCACACTTATGAAGAGAGTTCTATCTTTGAAGTAGCTAACCAAGAGGAAAGTTTGTATGATACTGATTCATGCATGCCATCTTCAGTTCTGTGTATCTTCCCCTTCCCCCTTCCTGACCTTTCCAGCCCCTGTAATCTGTCCTTGTACTTTCCTGCCAAGAATTCTCTCCTCTCATCCCTCCCTAATTCACCTTTCTCCAAGCCCCACTCTAGCTTCCTTGCCAATACTACTGGCTTCCTACAACTTATAGACAAATCACACTACTCCGTGTTAGGATCCACAGATGACAGAAAACATGCATCATTTGTCTGAGCATTATGGAACCTAATTTAGTTAATGATTTTTTTTCCCCAAGCTCATCTATTTTCTTGAAGAAGTCATTTCATTTTTTCTTACTGCTCAGTAGAATTCCATTGCATATTAACATCTTCATTAGCCATTTATCAGTTGATGGGCATCTGAGCTGATTCCAACTTCTAGCTATTGTGAATAGAGCAACAACAGACATGGCTGAGAAAGCACCTCTATAGTAAAGAGTAGTCTTTGGGGTGTTATGTCCAGGAGTGGTATAGTTGGATCAGATAATAGATCTGTTTTTAGACTTTTGAGGAACCCCCACACCACTTTCCATAGTGGGGTTCAAGTTTGCACTCCCACCAGCAGTGGATGAGGGCTCCTCTTTCCCCACACCCTCCCAGCATTTGTTGTCTTGATGATAGCCATTCTGACTGGAGTGAGATGAAATCTCAAAGCAGTTTAAATTTGCAGTTCCCTGATTGCTTATGCTTTTGATCTTTTTAGGTGTTTATTGGTCATTAGTATTTCTTCCTTTGAGAATGCTCTGTTAAGTTACTGACCCAGTTTTTGAGTAGGTTGATTGAGTTTTTTAACATTTTTTTTGTTCATTCTTATTTATTTGAGAGTGACAGAGGGAGAGAGAGAGAGAGAAAGAGAGAGAGAGAATGGGCACTCCAGGGCTTCCAGCCACTGCAAACGAACTCCAGACGCATGCACCCCCTTGTGCATCTGGCTAACGTGGGTCCTGGGGAACAGAGCCTCAAACCAGGGTCTTTAGGCTTCACAGACAAGCGCTTAACCGCTAAGCCATCTCTCCAGCCCTGATTGAGCTTTTGTTGCATAGTTTTTGAGTTATTTGTATATTCTAGACATAAGCCTCTGCCAGCTATATAGCTGGTGAAGATTTTCCTACATTCTGTAGGCTGTCTGTTGACTCTGTTGATGGTTTGCTTAGCTGTACAATAGCTTTTTCATGAGATCTCAGTGGTTGAGTGGTGCCTAATTCGTTGGGCTACTGGGGTCTTACTCAGGAAAATTTTCTATGTCTTGGAGTGTTCTATTTTACCTTCCAGTTATTTTAGAGTTTCAGGTCTTCTATTGAGGTCCTTTATCCATTTGGAGCTTATTTTTGTGCTGGGTAAAAGAAGAGAGTTTAAAGAGGCCCCAGTAGTCCCAATCAGGTGATGTTATCCTGAAGTTTCCAAGGTGATGTTTTTATGGGGTAAGCCTCGGAGAAGGGGAAAACAAGAAAACATGACTATATTTTGCCCATGGGAAGCGCATGCGTCATTGAGGGCCAGAGAGGGGTACTTGACTCTGATGCTCCTAGCCTCCTGGTACTTTATAAGCTCTCCTTCCACAGTGAGAGGGCTAGTCTGTGCTGCAGCAGGGCACTACGGAGGTCAGAGTGTATAACTTCCAAGGCAAGTTAATAAAAAAAATTTTTCAGCTGCCCTCAGCCTGCCTCCAATCAGCCATTCGTAGGGAAACAAGAAGGTCATACCAGTAACCTTCAATATATCCATGTTGGCTCCTGACAATGGCTAAATGACCCCAATCTTCAGTCATGTGAGTGAGACATTTAAAAATTGTTTTCAACACTTAATTTGTGGGGTGATTTGTCATGTTATATGTAGATTTTAGCATGTGGAACTAGGGCTAGGTCTTCCAAAACCAACATGCTAATGGAAGATGCTATGCATTTGACAGTGGGCATAAGCCAGGTATCCAGATCATCTGGCTCGATGACAAGGAAAAGGCAAGACAAACAGCTCAGGGGTAATATAAGTCGATATTTTCTCCCTTGACTTGGATTACTCAAAGGCATTGACTCATCTGGAAACTCAAGTTCTATTATTCTTTGCTAGAATATAATTCCTACATTTTTGTTACAAGAATGAAATGGGTACGAGCTCTTTAAAGTACAAAAGACAACCACTTGACTCACCTAAGGCTTATACCAGCCTGAAACAAGTAATTCTTTTTTTAACTTTTATTTATTTATTTGAGAGAAAGGCAGAGAGAGAGAACGGAAGGGAGAGAATGGACACACCGAGGCCTTCAGCCACTGCAAAAGAACTCCAGATGCATGTGCCACCTTGTGCATCTGCCTTACATGGGTCCTGGGGAATCAAACCTGGGTCCTTTGGCCTTGCAGGCAAGTGTCTTAACTGCTAAGCCATTCCAGCCTTTAAACAGGTAATTCTAACTTGTTATGCAGGATGCCATGTCATTCAGGTAAAAAATTTGCATCACCATGCCTTAAGATGTTTGTCAAAGTCAGAACTTCAGCTCACTGATGCCAGTTTACTTATGATAGCAGTTTTAAAAATTGGCTTTAATCAAGCTAGCGATGTTTCTCTATTGTCAAGCTTATTTTATTATATTTCTAAATGTTTTTATTCATTTATTTGCAAGGAGAGAGAGAACATTGACATGCCAGGGCCTCCAGGTGTTGAAAACAAACTCACTACTTTGTGTATCTAGCTTTATGTGGGTACTGGGGAATCAAACCTCAGTCATTAGCCTTTGCAGGCAAGCACCTTAACCACAGAGCAATCTCTCTAGCCCTGTCAAGCTTTTAACTACTGGAGAAACTGGATCTTAAGATTAAAGTTTCTGATTTTTCTATTAGAAGTTTACACTGTAACTTCAAAGATAATTAACCTCCTGCCTTGTTCAGGCTAATTCTTCCAAGTGGTCATCACTGGGTTTATCATTTCAGTTTTTCGTTTTGTTTTGTTTTGTTTTTGGTGGTAGGGTCTCACTCTAGCTCAGGCTGACCTGGATCTCACTATGTAGTCTCAGGCTGGCCTCAAACTCACGGCGATCCTCCTACACTGCCTCCCTCCTGTGTGCTGGGATTAAAGGCATGCGCCACCACGCCAGGCTTCATTTCAGTTTTATAAAAGAAATAACTTAGCCTCAGTCATTGTGACTTTTATTCCTAGAAGAGCTAAAGAGTATCCACCATCAATTCCTGAGTCAAAATGAGTTAACATCAATCGATTTGTGACACTAGAACCTGTTATGTACAAACAATGGTACCATTTAGATGCAAGCTGTTAGATATCTCGTACAAGCTTCCTCTGTTTTAACAGTCATGAGTGAAACATAAAATTGTCTTATGACAATCAAAGTGTCTCTAGTGCACATCAGGTTAATTGCTATAGATAAAGCATCACTTGTCCAGCTGGGTTTTTTTTCTCCTCATTTAGAGCAAATTTATCAAAGTTGTATTAAAACAAAACTGTTTTAGTTCATCGATGATCAGTTTCTGCTTTACTCTAAGTTATGTATAATCAAACAGTTCTAGTTAAGAGTTTACTTAAGTGTTTACCTCAGTGATGACATCTCAACTCGTTGCTTGAAAGTAAATTAATTCTCAAGACATATCCCTTGCTCCAGGATATAGCCACATGCTCAGATAATGGCCTTTTACCTGAGAAAAAATGGTCTCAAGCTCTACTGTTTTGCTTCCAGCCTTCCCTAGGTGCCTGCTACCCACCCAGGTATACAGACTAACCAAAGATTATTTTCAAAAAGAGATACCAAGATTTTATGCTGTCCAATTGCCTGTTTTCTGGCATGCACAATTTCTAGACATTTGCTTGATCTTTATCAAATCGATTAACTTAGATTTGTTTAAAAAATGGGCTCCAAGACCATTCACATGTTCTTCCGGTAATTACATTTGCTGCATATTTAAAGATAAGACATGTCTGCTTTCTCTGTTCTAGATGTGGCTTGCTTTTTAACTCTAAATGCTTAACAGAATGACTTTCAACCCCCATGCCATTCATCAACTAGACCTCTTTTTGCTAATCAAATGTGCTATATAGGGACACTCTTCTTCAAGACTAGTATAAATAACTGCCCTTGGGAGTACTTAACAGCCATATGAGAAAAGCCAAACCCAACTGGAGACACTGGAGTGGAAAGGGCTACCAATATTTTGGTTTCTGCTCCCAGATTAAAAAAGGAAAGAAAAAAAATAAGCCACACTCCTAGAGTGACCTACAACTCTGGTAAGCCACTTGTCTTCTTGGTCAGAAAGGACACAGAGAATGGACTCCAAACTCCAAATCACTGTGCCTACAGTGTGCAAGAGGAGAGTCACAACGTAAGACTGCTTCCAAGAAAGGCACATTGTCAGCACAGCCTTGACTCATCCGTGAAGATGACACAATGCTGAGCGTCACTGAGATCCTCCAAGGTCCCTAACAGTCACTCCTACAGAGCCACTACTGACCTTCAAAAATACAAGACATAGTTAAGTTCTAACTTCCTACATGGCCTTAAATACCCAGAGAGTGTAACCGAAATTATTATAACATAAGCAAAGATTCCGGTTGACAGGCTTCCCTATTTGATGCTAAATATAGACTCTATTTCACTTCATTATATGTCTAAGGCTTATAATACTAAGTTCTTACATTGACTTATGCCTCCTTCCAACTACACAAGATCCTCTTTCACCATCTTGGTGATGATCATAAGATTCATTAGTGTTTTTCCTTTATAAATGTTACCCCAGGTTCAAAGTAAAGGGCCTACATACAGATGGTGATGAGACATCAGACTGGTTCATAAGAAATTTTTTAAAAGGCCTCTCCAAATCTGTTTTGTTTTATAGAAGGTAGAGAGAAAGGAAGAAAACCAAGATCCATTGACAAGACCAGAAGATAGCCAACTGCCCACCACTCAATGTGCCTCCTCTACCAGATCTGCTGGGAACCCGGAGAAATTGCAGAGGAAGCGGTGACATGAATACTGCTCTTACTGCTAGCCTGACAGCCAGCCCCAGGATGATGATGACAGACACTGTGATCAATCAAAACCCATCAAAGCAGAAATCCAGAGGCTACAGAGAACTCAACACTAAATCAGATGACCAGCAGGCCTGCCATGGCTCAGGGAACATTGCTGAAGAAGGTGCAGAAAGATTGTAAGAGCCACAGAGTGGGTAGGAATACCCTGAGTCGTGCCCCCCCCCACTACCTCACAGGGACTAACTGAGACCTTCATGACTCCACAATGAATACCATAACACCACTGAGGAGGGCCCCAGGAAAATGGGAGCAGAGGCAAGGGGATAAAAGAGTATAACCTGTTATGATATATATGAAATAATTTTTAAAGCCTTTCCATTGTGGGCTGTTAGATAAACTTCCCCTGAGTAGTTCTAACCACGATGCTCTACTGCCCTATTCCACTTGAAGAAGTTAGAAGTGATTGTTGCCCTATTTCCCTAACAGCAGCTAGAGTTTCATCCCAGAAGGGAGGACTGATACAGATTAGGAGGAAGGTCGCCCTTTCCTGGTAGGTATCTGAAGGGTTAATGACTCCCCCGAAAACCAGAGGGAACTAAAGAGTTAATAACTGTCCTTAAGACTAAAAGGTCTTGAAGAATCATTAGAGACATCCAGTCCCAGGCAAGCCTGACAACTCCCCTGTCTGATGAACTCCCCTTAGCTCAGAAGATCTTAAAGGAATGGAAACTATCTGGGACATTCTCCCTTACACAATTCTTGCTGAAAAGGCCTATTCTGAGCAAGGACACAAACAGTTAGTTACAAGTTCCTTATCTACTTCCCCTGGACCTGCACCCAGTCTGTTTTTCTTAGGATCCTCCCTGTAAGCTTGAACCCCAGCCTAGCTGGGTGCTTCAGCCTCCATCCCATAGGAAGGCTTTGGCCACCACAGCCTCATGATGAGGCTTACTCTAATGTTATATGAATAAGTGGGCCGGAAGCACGTGTGTGAGCATCTTGACTCTTGGCCCTCCTTGCTGTTTCCCTGCGTGAGGGAGACTTTTCTCCATCTCCCCTCCTGCTGCCCACTGGCAAGGGGAGACTCTCTTCCGGCTTGGCCTTGGCCTGCTTTGGTTTCCCTCCTCACTGTCCCCAAAATAAATCTCATAATTCATAACTTGCCCTTCTCTGAATCCATGTTTTCCATTCTTTTCTCTTAAATTTGTTTTATTTATTCATTTGCAAACGAGAGTGAGAGTGAAAGAGGGGGGGGCAGGGGGCCTCCAGGGCCTCCTGCCACTGCAATCAAACTCGAGATCTATGTGCCACCTTGTGCAGCTGGCTTTACATTAGGTGCTAGAGAACTGAATCTGGGCCTTCAGGCTTTGCAAGCAAGCGCCTAAACTGTTGCAGCCACCAGTCCAACCTGTCAATTCTTTGATAACCCCAACAAGGACCCAAAGTTGGGGTTCACGCGCCTGGATGTCGCCTGCATTTGTAGGGACATCTGATCCCTCCCCAGGACTCCAGCCCCACATCAAGCCCAGAGGAGAAGCCACGTCGGTGGGGTCTTAGTGGGGAGAGTAAGCAAGTCAAAGGCAGAGCCGGGCGGGCGCCAGGAGCGCGGTCACGGAGGGGGTGGGGAGGGGGCTCAAGAGGAGAAGGCCAGGGCTGCCAAGTGTCCACCGGCCTTGACCACAGACAGGTTGCGGGTGGCCTCGGGCTAGGGTGGTTTTCCAGCCCCCGGCGAGTACGTGAGGAAGAAAGCTAGGCTGCCCTGGGTCAGAGCGGAGCGCAGCTGGCTCTTCCTTGTTGAATGGGGCAGGCGTGGGTGGTCTCGGGGTGATGAGAAGCGACCTGCATCATCTGAGGCACCTCCCCAGGGCTGGGGGGTGGGGGTTCCATCTTCCTCCTTCCAGTCAGAGAGAAGCCGGGCCTCCCTCTCCTCTCCAGCCTGTGCTGCTGTAGAGCAAGCCAAGAAGGTCATGGGAGGTTTCTGCACCGCACGGCAGGGTCGCAGAACGCAATGCACCGCCGCTGCTAAATCCCGCTGGATGCCTGGCTGACTTCAGCCAAGGCAAACCTCAGCTTGTACTCAATGGTAGATCTCCTGCGCTGAGCCTGGGCAACCCCTACCTCCACCGCCCCCCCCCCCGCCTGCCCCCCAACCACCGCCACCCCACCCCGGAGCTTCATTAAGCCCCTACAGAAGATGAAATTGTAAAACAGGAAGCAGAAAAAGATCATGAAGATTTTTAAAACAACACTCACAAAGTTGATACTAAGCTACTTACTGACAGAATCTAGACCTGGAGAAGGGCCTTTGATTCCCCAGAAGCCAGATTTCTAGGTTTGGGCAAAGTCATTTCTACTTTTAAGACAAAAGCTGCTAAGGCTTTTCGGAATTCTAAACATAGCCAGCAGAGGGCGCTCTGCACCACTGTTTATTTTCTCAACTCAACCTGAGTTTAAAATGAGAATCATGTTCACTTGTGAAAAATGTTTTGAGTCTCTTCCCTATTAATATGCCATCAGTTTTTCAAATGGTTTATATTCTTATCTCCCTTCTTTCTAATTCAGGAGGAGCCTGGAGCTGGGTCTGAGGGTTAAACTAAATAGGAAAACACACAGAAAGAGACCTTCTTGATGTCGATTAGAAAAGACAATTTACTGATTCCAGAACAAGAGAACAAAAGACCTCAATTTTAAGAATTTCAGTAGCAACTCTTTAAAATCGACAAGGAATCGAGTACATCACCGTGTGATGGACAGTGAAACTGGGAATATAAACAAGCCAGGGACATGTAATGGTCCTGTCTTTTTGGAACTGAGCTCGCAGAAGGGATGCTAAGTCAAGAGTGCTTCCAGGACGACTCAGCAATGACGTTGATAGCTATAGTGGAAAATTTCTGGTGAGAAGCCAGACTGTGGAACATTGGAACACAAGAGAGGGACTGTGGCAGTCTTTAAACATATGGATGGCATCTGACTTCCTAGCACTTAATCCTGATTTCAGAATGCAAGACTACACTCCCCATAAAAGAATTCCCCAAGTTCTACATCACTGGGATACAACTTCCTGATCAACACTTCTCTTTTCTCCTTGTCCCTCTGTGAGGCACTCATCTCAACACAAACCCAAATCAAAGTGGGGGTAGGCAGATTTTCCAAGTGATTCTAGAATCCCTTAAGCCTCTGTAGCATTCCCAGAAAGGGTAATGTCCTTGAACTAAGTTTCTCGCACACTGGGTCTGGTGAGCGCGTGGCTCTGTAAAGCTGACCATTGCATCCACAACTAAGGATAGCAAAGGTCAGATAAAAGGGGCAGGTGCTGTTGCCACTTTTTCCCTCAGACACTTGGGGCCATCTTGTAGTGATAAATTTACCTCTACCTACCACTCACCCCACCAATTTGAGCGGAAACCACCAAAAATTTGCTTTCATCTGAAGGGTGTGGGGCACCATTGTTTCAACTATGGGGGGAGGGTTCACAGGCAACCCCCACCACACCGTGACAATTTCATGTCCTCCAACCTCTGGCTTCTCCTGCTGATACATGGGCAAATGCCCTCATCTAAAACATTTCAAAAAAAATTAAAAAAAAAAAACAAATGGAAAGCCTCAGGGGCAGAGACTGTTCCTTCCCAGCATTATTCTATCAGAAAGGCAGCCAATAACCATTCTCTCCAACTTCTGCCCTGTTGAAGCGGGAATCTATTCTCTTCCAGCCAAGATGCTTATCATCCCAGATCCACCCTTGCCCTAGGCACTCGCCTCATTTCCTGCTTTCTCTGTAATCCCAGCTTTGCCATGCAAGACTCCTTCCCTTTGACATTCACACACACTCTTAATCCCCCCAGGTCCTTGACCACCTAAATATCTCTCCTCTCCCAATATGATACAGGAATCGGGGTGCCTTTGAGAGCATCAGAGCCTTATCTCGGCTCTTAGGTGAGCAGTAATGCAGGAGGCTGAGGTCCCAGAAATTAATGGCTACACAAAGCTTTCACTTTCCAGCTTCTTGTCTTATGAATTTCAACAAATGAAATCCACAAACCAGAGGATAAATTATATGAAGATGTTTTTATTATGGACCTTAGGGCTTATACAGATAGAATTTAAGAGAAAGCTTAAGAGAAGGAAGGAATACAGAGCTCTTGCCCACCTGGGCCAGAAGCAGATGTTCTAAGAAAACTGGGAAAACCCACTCAAGAGACCCAGGTTGAGGGTCTTTTAAGGGAACCTACTGGCTGCGGACTAAACTGACCAGTTTGGTCCTGACTCCAGGTGTTTGGAGTCAGGTTTTCTGATAAAGGTCAATCTTCCTAGGAATCTTAATCCTCAAAAGGGGGTAATTATCTCTCCTAGGATAGGAAAACTCCTTTAGGGGAGAAGATATTTTCAAGAAAAGGCCAGGTCACCTGATATTTCTGACCTCTAGCAAAGTGTAATGACCCAGATTCTCCCCCCTACAGGCTGAAAACATTGCTCACTTTTACTTTCAGGGGTCTCGTTACCCCTCAACTATCTCATGTCCCAGAAGTCTTCCTTTGTCCCATCTGTCCATTGGTCCATTTTTCTCAGCTCTGCTCATTTTTCAACCCCTACAATCTGACATGGTGCCCCTAAGGGGATCCTTCATTGGGTCCACAGCAACCTGCCCAGTCAGCCACATGCCTGCTTCGCTCATTACTTTCAGAATCCTGGAGTACGTGTAGTAGTGCATTTCCTCTTCAGGCTCCTGTCCCTCATCTTCCTGGGTAAGAGCTCTCTGTTCACCTCGTGATCCCTGTGATCACCTTTCCTGAGGTCTCCCTATACAGTTCCTACTCTATCACCCATCTTTAAAACATGAGACTTAATCCAAATTCCACCTTCAACTCACTTCAATTGTCATGCCAGAAACTCCCTTCAAGGATCCTCCTCCCTCCCACTTCCCCACCCCACCCCCACCCCATTACTGCGGCAGTAGTTTCCACCTCAGGGCCCGAGATCTGCCCTGAGTTTCTATAGAGGAAGGACTGGCAGCATATACCTGGGAGTGAGTTACAGGATAGCGATAAAAAAAAAAAAAAACACCATCTCAGACAGAGTTTGTACTGAGCAACCTCACAGGGTGAATGCCAACTGGAGAAGTGCACAAGTTGGAAGGGAGCTTGTCTTATTAGGGGAAGCACAGCTGTTTACCAGCAAGGTTATAGGTAAAAAGTTCAAATAGCGGGTAACAAGGAACCTAAAGAGAGCACATCTGGGGATTGTTGCTAAAGGGTAATCATCAAAGGAGTCTAAACACAGAAGAAATTATCGAATGTATCCAATCTAGGGAAAGAACATAGAGGAGTCAAGAGTTGCAAACACCACATGTGGTCTTGACAAAATGGTACCCATTGATAAGGTGGCTGGCATGTCAGCTTCAAAAGAAAACATGACAGCAGAGAATACACAAAGGCAGCATATATAAGATCAATGCATCTGCTGCTGGGGATGAGCAACATGCCAGTAAGCCAGGTGCAGAGTGGGTTAAATTTCAGTTTTGAATCCCAACAAGTTCCATCCTTTAAATCAACTCCCCACTCCACATCACCATGTAGAGTGCCAATGCCTGAGCAGGCCCAAGAACCGACCACAGCCTCCTTCTTCTCAGCTTGCAGACAGGCCCTCCCCTCCTCGTGGTCTCCTCTTGCAAAGTAGAACCTCTGACAAGAAGCCATTGACGCCAAAGACAGGAATTTATCTTTTACCCCTTCCCTTAATTCTTGCCCACCACCCAACCCAACAGGTGCTGAATTCTGCCAATTCTGCTCCTAAATAGACTTCAAATCCACCTCCATCTCCACCCCTTCCATCATAAGCCAAACCAACTATGACTTCTATAACATGATGCTCCTCAAAGTACCCCACTGGCTCCAGCCAGCAGCTGGTCATAAGAACATTCCTGAAAATTCTCGGGTCACTACACAATGTGATTTTTTTGGCATAGTCCCAGCCTCTGTATAAGGTTTCATCTCCCTTGAGCCATGGAGTAGTCACCTTCTCATTGCTGAGACAAAACACCAGCCCAAAGGAAACATATGGAAGGAAAGGGTTTACTTTGGTTTGCACGTTCAAGGGGAAGTTTCATCATGGCATGGCATTGCTGGGAAGAGGCGAGGCAGCACATCTTGTCACAGCAGCTGGGAAGTGGCAGCAACAGTGGGCTGGCTCGGGCAAGAGAGGCTTGGGTTATATCACCACAAGGTCCACCCCAACCCAAGAAACACCCACCCCCACCGCATCCAGCAAGGCTCCACCTCCCAAATTGCCACCAGCTGTGGATTGAGTGTGAGGTTTAATCACAAACACATGAGGCTATGGGGACGTTTCACAACCAAACTACTACAAGCCATCTTCTCATGCCAGGAAGCTGGCCCACCAGACTTATGGATGCTGGGAGTGGGTTGCCTTGCCGCAGGCGAGCTGGGACAGCACAAGCACAACTTTGGAAGGTGTAGATGGTGGCACAGCTGTTTATAGAAAGAAACTGCGGGGAGAAGAGGAATCCCAGTGCTCAGCACTGAAGCTGGTGTTTTTCAGGGCAGGATTCTGGTGCCAACAGAGGCTTGGGATGCTAGGCGAGGAACTTGAGGCAAGAAGCCCCACTCAGGCAAACTGGACCAACCAACTTCTGCAAAGAAGGGTGAACCTCCTTTCAGCAGGTCCTTGCCACACAAAGTGAAAAAAATAAAAAATAAAAATCACAAGACTTCCGTCTTTCTGAGGCTACTTCATTCCTGGGCCCTGACACCAACTGGACAGGGAAGAGTGTTGAATGCCATACACATGGAAACCAGCAAAA
Organism: Dipus sagitta; assembly: GCA_036346955.1. Classification (NCBI taxonomy): domain Eukaryota; kingdom Metazoa; phylum Chordata; class Mammalia; order Rodentia; family Dipodidae; genus Dipus; species Dipus sagitta. Next base: position 31,451,570 of record CM070771.1, read on the forward strand.
GAGGCCATCAGAATTCTCTGACAGTGACACAGCCAGACACTCTTTTCCTCAAGGTGCAACGCAGCTGGCGAGCGCTTTATTCATGTGCCCACTTGCCATTCACGCAAACAGACGGCTCGTGGATCCGCTCAGGAAGCCCCCAATCCCCAAGGCCCCAGAGACCACCCTTCTCCCCAGCACAGGTTCATGTCCGGGGTCAGCTGGCGCCGAGAACCATTTCAACGTCACCAAGCAGCTTCTCGCCCTCTGTGCAGCTAGCTGTGTGGAAAGCGCGTGGATGCTTGCAGAGATTTGGCTTGCAGTGCACTGCCCTCCCGACCTCTATCACCATGTGTCCCTCTCAGACCTCCTCCCCCACACGGGCACCATGCAATCACGTAATTATTTCTGTGCATGACGAGCCCCAATGCAGTCAGCCAGGCACAGAACAGCCTAGCACCGGACTCTCCTGCTGCAGCCTTTCTCTTTCCTAAATCTGTGTGGTTCTCACCAAGGCTGCCTGCCTCTTTGTTAAGCTTTACGCCCCACCTCCCCTCGTAAAATGCATGATACTCTTCACGGCATCACACTGAGCTTACACTGCTAACATCCGATACACCCCGAATCCAAGGATCAAAGCAGAAGCAATATGATGGGGCAGCACTGCTGCCTGGCCCCAGAAGGACCCAGATCTGGCCTCTAGAAGTAGGGGAGCTTCTCCAACTAGCCTCGGTCTAATTTTTGTACCTGTAAATGTGAGAAATAGAGTTCTAGGAGTTAAATGACATGTTCCTTTGGGGAATGCATGAAAGGCTGGCCCAGGGACTCACAGCTAGTCAGCAGCTACAGTGGAAGAGAAATCCAAAACAAAGCTTCCCGGCCTTACATACCCCCCGCCCCAGTTCTTGCGTAGCATAGACGAGCGTACCCACCCACTCGACACCGCTTATGAAGAGCTCGTCATTCAGGATGTCTTCCCTCTCAACTGCATTCAACAACCTAGAAATGGGCATCCTCCCCGCCCCCTCACATTTTTCTGTGTGCCAAGCATTTTGGAGAAGGAAGAAAAATAAGACTTGGCTATTCATTCGGGTGCTTGAGAATATACAATCCAAACAGAGAAGCAGGCCACTGGCCCGGGGCTTTGTGAAGCAAGTACATGCCGTGCGTCACTGTGGGTGCCCGTGAGGCAGGAAGGTGTGCTGTGCGGACCAGCCCTCCCCTGGTTGAACGTCCATCCCGGATGACAAACAGCATCAACGCAGGCAAATAAACAAAGAAGAAGAGTGCAGACGGAGACCACCAGAAGTATGCGGACAGAGAAAGTTAGAAAGGCTAGTCTCTCTGTGTCTTCTCGGGTGTATCACCGCTGACCTCTCTCTCCACAGAAAGAAGAGAGTCTGCAAAGACCTGAGAGGGAAGCTTTCGGTGGGGGGGAGGGGGAAGGGGGTCAGACGGTGGGGAGGAACTGAACACATCCCCTGTGCAGAACCAGGGCCAAAGGATCCCGCCACCAGAGAGAGAGAGAGAGAGAGAGAGAGAAGCGGTGTGCCATGGAGCCCCAGAGAGGCACAAACCAGAACATATACAGCATTCTGAGGCCAGATGAGCCATTTGCATTTTCTTCTAAGAGGGCGGAGATCTTTAGCAAAGGGAACTTCATACAGGCTGAGGGGCATGATTGGACTGCAGCCACAAGGTTAACAAAAAAATAAATAAATAAAATAAAAGTCAATCTCTGGTACAGTGGCAAATGAGTGGGTGATATCCGTGGAAGTTGTAAGGATGGGAAAGAGGGCCGGAAGGCAAAGCTGTCAGGGACAGGGCCTGCTGGACTACTGTGTCTGCACTGACCGGCGACTGAGGGGTAGATAACAAGAGTGCAGGGTGGGGTGCGGTGGGGGGGGGGCACCGCAAGGGAAATGGCTACTGATGCAGCTGGCCAGTTCACCTCTGAATGTTTCTGATCGCATATTCATTTAGGACTGGTCTTGGAAGAAAGTCAGTTTTATGATTCCAAAGTCACTTTCTTGTTTCCCTCGGTGGTAAAGATAGCTACATGTCCCAGTCGAGAAGTCACTGTTGCAGGAAGCCAGCAACAGGAGGCCTGTCCTGACACAGAGACAAGAGCTTGAGCTGTCGGGGGGCGTGGGGGGGGGAGGCTGGAGAGGCCAGGGGCACTGGCGATAGACTCCCAGCAATGATGTTTGACCCAGTTTTCACTGTCTCCTGTGGATGAAAGAGGTGGGTTAAACAGGTATGTCTGTTTCACCATCATTCCAGAAACATGAGATTGAACATGAGACAGGAAAATGGATGAGGCTGTTTGGGGATATAGCCATGACTCCTGTTTAAAAAAAAAAAAAAAACAATCAGAGTATTGCATCTTCTCATCATCTCTCTTGATGGTTCTGACTGTCCTATGTATGAGGTGTGCAGAGGCTGTCACTACTCTCAATTCAGCAACATTAGGAACAGGACAAGCAAGCAAGCCCATCTGGAACAGAGCGCCCTGCATGGTCACCCTCCTCACCTCCCCTCTCACCCCCCCCCAGGGCTGGAAAATTTTGCCAAAAGTTGGGGTGTATTCACACTTCTCACCAAAGTGAGGAGTGCGTGACCCTCTTTAAGCTAAGGGGGAAGATGCCTTTAAAAGAAAACACAAGTATTGCCACCAGATCTGGATTTCAGGAAGCTCTGGGCAGAGCCTCCCCCACTCGCACTGCTTCGCTTTTGACCTGCTTCTGCGCTAACAATCTCTCTCCCCAGAGTTCCTATGTCTGCGACCACTGAGATCAGTGGCAGCTGTGAGAGTCACGAATGGAAATCTGGCTCTTGCCCTCTGCAGAGCCCTGCCCAGCTGGGCTCTGAAGCCTGGACCACACAGAAGTATCTTGAACCCTGTCACTTACCTGCGGTTACCCCACCAGCTGGGGGGGGGGGGAACCCAGACTATCCTGGCATTTCTGTGGATGCCCGAGAACACTTCATGACCAGTTCTACCCCGGGGCCTCCCATCCCGCCATAGTCACCCCTTGCGCCCTTGAAGTCATGAAACCTGTTCTTCAGATTTCCTCCAAAGAGCTAACGTGTGCAGATGCCCTGAGTGAAACAGGTGGGACCCTGACTAGGACGCCATCTCCACCACAAGCAGAAAACCTCAACATCGCATTGGACGTTCCCTTTGCTCAAAGTCCCTTCTCAATGTTTGCTTTTTAGGAGAACACCACGTTCCCTGTTGGCACCTCTGCCTGTCCCTGACACCCCAGCTGGTGGCTTCAAGGTCCTCTCCTCCCTCAAATGCAGAATAACTGGGCCTTCCCATTGTCACGCTGTGTCATCTATTCAAGCCCTATAATCCTGCACGGACAGGACCCCCTCATTCCACCCTACCATAGAAAAATGGGCTCATGCCATGTATGAATTGAGGCTCTTGGTCTTGGAAGAAAGTCAGTTTTATGATTCCAAAGTCACTTTCTTGTTTCCCTCAGTGGTAAAGATACCTAGATGTCCCAGACTAGAAGTCAAAGTCCTTTTTTGTTTCTGATTAGAGAAAGCCATGTCTGAGCTTCATTCTCATCCAAAAGAAACAGCTCTCACTGGGGTCATTGCCTCAAGAAGAACATTGAAAGATCACAATCAAATCCTCACTTCAGTAGCAGCCGCTGGGCCCCAACTCCCTCCAGAAACCATTCGAAGCTCTTGGAAACTAGGGCTGATGGTCATCAACAGTTGGCAAGAATCTCCATCATTTACCCCATAAGAATACAAACATGAGGAGATTTTCAGAAATGAGAGGGGAAAAAAGTCAGTTTTTTTTGTTTTGTTTTGTTTTGTTTTTTTTGCTTTTGTTTTTTTTTAACCTAGGGGAGAGAGAAGTGACATAGATTTAGGCAAAAGGAGAGAGGATTGAGTCTTTCCCCCTCATTTCCACTCAGAATCTCAGTGTGGACTGAGTTATACATCCTATCAGAAGCATTTTTTGATGCATGCAATTGTTTGTTGGTGGCAAGAACACACCAGATCTACCTGGAGAAAGGGTGGTCGTGTGGCAGGCAGGTGGAATAGATGTTGTGACCAAGGAGAGCCCCGGTGCCTTTTCTGGCAGGAATTTTCCCGTGCGATGGAGAGATAAAGCAGAAAGCAAGGGCAGCCTGCCCCTATGGCAGAACTGCAGTGTAGAATGCCCACGACCTGCCTCGCCAGGGCTGGACCCGAACTCCACTCTAACAACCCATAATGCCATCTCAGGGCTCCTCTTGAATAAGAGTGCACCCAGAACAGATCAAAGGTGAATTTTCAAACCACCTTGTCAATTCCTTGCCTTCTATAAGGCACTTTCTCCTCGGGGTGCTCTTAGTGATATGCCCTCGTCAGCTTCAGTCTCAGAAAATAAAGAGAAACCTCAGATTCCCATGTGCCAATGACCAAGGAGGCCAGGCACAGCACTGACTAGCCACTGGACCCTCCCTGGGAGGCCTGTGCCTGCAGCCTCTGTCCACCTGAGCCCCCCTATTGCTCTGAGTGGCTCCAATCATGTGACTGGGCATGGGAAAGCGCCTGAGCCAAGTTTACGAAGCATAGGTCTCCAGCCCCTCTCCCCTTGCCCGCCAGGGTTTGTAAACTGCTTCCCGACACCTGGAATCTTGTCTGCATTGCCCAAGAGAGTTCAGCTTGTAAATCTTTCTTTAAAATATTTGTATTTCTTTTCAAGGCACAAAGACAGAGAGAGAGAGAAAGAGAGAGAGAGAATAGGTGTGCCAGGGCCTCTAGCCCCTGCAAACAAACCCCAGACGAGTGTACTACTTTGTGCATCTGGCTTTACATGGGTACTGGGGAATTGAACCCAGGCCGTTAGGCTTTGCAGGGCAAGAATTTTAACTGGTGAGCCGTCTCTCCAACCTAGCTTGTAAATCTTTATAAAGAGTTCCTCCCTTCATTCCCCCCTTCTTTACACAAAGGGTCGAAGTGTCTGTATTGGTTGGCTTAGATCAAGATATTAATGACCTATGGCCTGGGACACAACTGTCCAGTTGTTTAGAATGGCTGGTTCACTTGCACTCCAGGCCCTGAGGGGAGCGATGCCATTGCTGGGCTCAGATACATCTCTGTATTTTTCATCCTGGAATCCAGGAATCACCGCAGATCAGTGTTCGGGCCACTGAATGGATTTTCCAAAATTATCGATGTGATTATCGTATTTCATTTTTATTTATTTTATTTGAGATAGAATCAGCATACCAGGGCACTCTGCTGTTGCAAACTCCAGACGCATGCACCACTTTGTGCGTCTGGCTTATGTGGGTCCTGGGGAATCAAACCTGGAACCTTTGGCTCTGTAGACAAGTGCCTTAACCTCTAAGCCACCTCTCCAGCCCTCATATTTCATTTGATGGTTTCTTTAGAAAGGCTTTTCCCCTTTGCCTTTTCAGAAGGTGGGCAAAGAAGTAGATATGCTTCATTTCTTAATTATCATTCAAATGTGAAGAGCCTGACAACTACATCCTTTGAGGTTAAGTTCTCACCGAAGTCCCTTAGCTCTGCTTTACCCAGCTCAGGCCCGAGGCCCCATCCCCACCTCCCCGGGCCAGACTTCTAGACACGTAGGAAACTATCCTGGACCTGCTGTGCTTCTAGAGCACAGCTTTTTCAAATGGTCCCTTAAAATGAAGATAATGACTAAGGTCACTGAGCCCGACATCTGTCTTGGAGAACGCCAGCATCCCCTCCAGGCCACTGAGGGAACCTGAGGACCAAAATCCACAAGTGTGGCACCCCTCCACCTGCAGATTTTGCCTCTTATGGGGGCCTAGAACCATGCTATCTTCTACCACCAGATCCCACAAGAGGGTATGTGCCCGTATGATAGAATTAGCTCTCTCTCGCACCTGAGCCACTTGGTACCTAGCAAAGAATCATGATGCTACAAATTTCTGGCAGCAAAATATATATATAAATCTTTCTTTACTGAACACAAATAAGAAATTTAGTAAGTCCACAACATATTTCAAACTTGCTCAAGCAAATATGTGAAGGTATAGTGTCCACATTATTAGTTTAACTTACACAACATATGACCTTTATTGTAGGAACTACTTGTATTTTACAGAAACATGTTCCATCTCATTCAAGCCTCCCCAAGCCCCCCAAGAAAGCCATTTGCAGTCACATAGAAGAAAGCTGATGGTGTTTTGTCAGTAAGGGAAGTGAAGTGAAATGGCTAAGCTTCTGTCAGGCAGTCACTAACAGGGAGGTTGGAATTTGAACCCGGGGACCTCTGACTTAGGAACCAAGACTTGAGCCTGGATATCTTCGGGTACAAGATGTGACACCAGAGCTATTCTTAAAACATGTACGAGAAAAGCAATAACTCCAGTTGCAAAGATTTCCTTGTTATTTGGGCCATTACATTTCAGCAAAAACACTTTAGAAAGTGACTGAACCAAGCCAGCCCTTTGAGGAAGCCATGTAGAAGACCGTGGTATTGAATATTCAAGCACATAGCACTGACTTTTTCAAATAAACATCATCAGGGCCACTGGGGTTGTCATGGGAACGTGAGCTTGGGAAGAGGCAGCATCCCAGTCATTATGAATGGACTGCTTGGTCTTCTTAGTGTCTCTGTGGGACCTCCCCCCCCTCCATCACACACACATACACTCATGGGCCTTGCATTTCATGGGAAGGACTCATCGCTCTCCCCAGCCCTGGCGTTGACGCATACCTCCGGCCCAGTCCTTTGAGTTACTCTCTCCACAGCACTAGAATGACAAGTGCGGAAGACAGTTTGTGACCCATGTTGGCCCAGACAGACCGCTGCCCAGAACTTCCATGAGAATTCTCAGAAAAAAAAAAAGGCATCTTTGGGGATCTTGGGAAACCAGCTGTGACATGATGGAAGCTATATCCGTCACCGTGCAGGGGGACCTTACCCAAAAACAAGGCCACCGCAGAAAGACAGTGGAGCTAAGGGTTACACTAAGAGCCTTGATGACATTCAAATCTTGTTAAGCTTAAAGCCATGACATACCAAGACTTCTGAGTTATCTGATCCAACAAAATCCTGGTTTTGCTTAAACATGTTTGAGTTGGGTCTCTGTTATTTACAACTAAAAATCTTGGCTTACAGCTAGCATTGATCAAAGTCAGTATAAACTGCCAACTAGTGAGTGTATTAAGTAATTATGTGGGCATAGTAAGTTTGAGAATATATTCTGTAGTCATTATTAATGATACTGGTCATTATCAGCCACGAAACACAGAAAGAAAGACCATATTGATGAAAGTTATGGGGAATGATTCACCATGCCTTCAGCGGCAAGGTGATTGGTCATCCAAACAAAAATGCCACTCCGTTGCAGCTGTCTTGCAATTTGTGAGAGAAAAGAAACGAGCAAGGTACAAGTGGAGTCATCCATTTAGTGGAAATGACAGTTGCTACGTAGCAGAAAGTTTCAGGTGTCAATAAAAGGAGACTTAAGGAACCGGAAAAGCTCTTTGCCTCAAATCTGCTGGCGTATCACACTAATAACCTGCTGCTGCAAATATATGAGGTTTTCTCTTGGAACCTAACAGCTTTGACAGAGGAAGCTATAACCGGAGAAATGACAGAACTCATTTGCAAAGCATTTCTTAGGAGTGGGTATGGGGTTCAACAATTGTGGCCTCAGGCCATCCCAGCATCAGAGAATAAACATTAAGTCAGTAAGCCAAAGAGGGGAAGATCAGACTATAAAGTTGTCTCTCATCTATTAGTTAAGGGATGTACAATTCAATTAGACCTGAAGGGGAATCGGGGGGTCATTGATTTCAACTCTAATATTTTTGAGGAAATGAGGTCAGGAAATATCCTATTGAAGTATCCTTCTTAAGTAACTGTCCAGTACCATATATTAAGGATGAAATTGGGGCACACTTTAATCTTCCTCATATGCCTGTTGTCTGCTTTTGCTTTTAACTATAGGCCAATCTGCATATACATTATCTCCTCAGAATCCTTGGAGGCCAGATCTTTCTACAGGTGAAAGGTCTAAGATTCACCTTCAGTTTTGAGATAGCAAAATGCTAACATATATTTTACCTGTGAAAGATACCTGTAAGTCTCTGAGGTTAAATTCAAGTTCCCAACATGTCTAACTGTCCCTTAAGGTTAGTAGCAAAAGTCATTTCCCCAGATTGTTTCACACTTCATCATAGTGTCAGCCATCAGAGGCAGCTTAAGATCAGGAAATAAAACTAGAGGGACCCTAACATAATCCCCTGGCATTTACAGATGAGACAAGCAAGGGCTATGAAGTTCCTGGTGCAAAGTAATACTGCTGGCTTGTGAAGAGGGAAGAGAGAGGGGGGCATCCAGTGCAGGAAAAAGAAGGCAAATAGGACAGTCCGGAAAGAACTGGATGTTTCCAGAAACTACCTGACCAGCAGGTAAGAACTTCCTAAAGCCCTAGAAAGCCTGACTTTCTGAGTCTATGACTTTCTGAGACTCTACGCCTTTTGGAAATATCAAAGCTGCTGACACTTGTCAGCAGGACACTGACACTCAGGTAGGGGTCTTGCTCCTGACAGAGGACAGCCTAGGCTGTAAAGGAGAAAAACTCAGAATGCCTCATTCACCACACAGACACCCAGGTGTGCATGCGACCTGCAGTGCCTAAAAAGGCTGCTACAGACGGGCCCACAAGCTGGATACACACTAAACCAGAGAAATACTTATCCTTATGATAAAGACTGTAAGTGATGGGATGGGATGCAGGGATCTAGGATAAACAAGAAGCATACTGTATTCTAAGATCTGAGAAAACCTCCAAGGGAGGTGGGGAAGCCCCCCTCCCCTCAAGAGGAGGGGGCTGACTGAGGTCTGGCAGCATCCCATAGCTGACAGCAAGGGTTGAGGAAAGAACTGCCCAGGAGATTAGAGGAGTCTCGGGAGAGCGCTCGCCCCTGCTGCTTTGTGAAAAGTACCTTGCAATAAGACAACCAAACAAGAAAAGCAGTAGAGCTGTGAGCCCCTTTGAGAATCCCAAGAGGTAGGAAGGAATGGTCCCTGAACTGTCTACTATTTTCAGACAGGCCACTAGGAAACAAGGGACCCAACCAATGTCAAGTTCAACCCATTTGCCCAGACACGACTCCCCTGCCAAGAACGGCTCTAGAAATGACTAGCCTTCCCCACTTGCTCTTCTAGCTTGTTGATAATGGCAGGCTGGGTCTAGCGACAACGTGGCCGACAAACATCTGATTCATGCTCTGAGGACACAGAGCTGGCTGGCCGTGGGAGGCAACAGAAAAATGCAACTTTGTCTTCTGAGACCAGGTCCCTTCATCCCACCCCACCCCACTGCTGAGCCTTTGGCAGGACAGAACTGGTCTCTCCAGCCCTCCATGTTCTTCACGACTTGATTCCGAGCTGGTGAATGGACAATTTTAAAGCATAAAGTGAGAAGTTTTATCCTTAACACCTGGTAGCTGGTGTGATCTTCCCTGAGCCCCAGCCTGTGGCCTGCGGCACCTGCTAAGTCGTCAGAGCCTGGCAGGCTGGAGTGCAGTAGAACCACGCTTGTCCAACTGCCTCTCATTCTAACTGCTGCCCATCAACTGCCCACAAGCAACTGCCACCAGTGAGACCACTGTCCGCACAGCATCGTAACAACACCTCTCCTCCTCTCTGCAATGTTTCCTGTGGTAACTTCAGGGCTCACTCTAGAGCCAGACTCTCCCATTTTTTTTTTAAGTTGGTCTAGGAGATGGCTATTATCCTAAGGTGTCCTATGTTTTCTCAACACATGAGCCTTTTGAATTCCCCACCATCGCCGCCAAGGACATTTGTCCAAAGAAGCTCAGGTTTACAATACCTAGTACAAAACAAAGGCAGGCAGGCAGGCAGGAAGGAAGGAAGGAAGGAAGGAAGGAAGGAAGGAAGGAAGGAAGAATTCCTTGCTTCACAGGACTGCTCCAGCTCATGCGATCACCCATCAGATGTGTCAGAGTCTAATCCTGAGTCGGCCCGCCCCTTCCACCTCAACACCAAAGTAGTGACATTCAGAATCAAGGTCCAGAAATCTGTCATTTCAAACTTTTCATAGTCAGAACTGGGCTTCTATAGACAGTGTCCCTGTCCCCACCAAGCACACACAGTCTTCTGGCCTGGGTCCTCCTGTCAGATTACAGGTGATTTCACCTGGACACTATACTCTCTCCTCTCCACAGACAGCTTACTTAAATACGTTGCCCGCTTTGTCCTCTTTCCTGATCTTCCTCCAACCACTCTTTGCATCTAGGTCGTCCTAGGTTCCCCTATCATGGTTAGTCTCAGATTCATTGCTAAACAAGACGCCAGTGAGTGCCTGTTGTCGGAAGTCCTGTATATTTCAGCTTCATCTGAGGATGTGTCTCTGGGGCTACCCAGTCCCTCAAGCCCTCTGTTTTAGCTCCTGACATGTTCAACGTCTATCGTACACAATGGGACTACACAGACAAATTTCAACGCTGCCCCATCCAGAAATCCACACTCTGCAGGAGACTGCTAACACTTCTCTGGGACAGACAACAGGAGTCTCAGACTAGAAATAGCCAAGGAGTAGGAAGGGTGAGGAGAAAGCTCTGAAATTAAAAAAAAAAAAAAAAAAAAAAAGTAGAAAAGACTAAAAGAATAGCCTTCACTACAAAAAAAAAAAAAAAAAAAAAAAAAAAAAAAACCAGTGGTCTTGGGGGGGGGGGGTCTTGACTCCCAGACCTTAAGGCCAAGATCACAACTACAAAGCCCTTCACACTCTTCACTTCTTGTCTGTACTCCTCTGAGCAGCCATTTTATTCTTTTCTCTCTGCAAAGGAACCTCCCTCCCATTGCCTGGCTGCCCCTACCTTCAGCATTTGCATGACGTATATCCAAAGCCAGCTCAGCAGGGCTGGCACAATGGTCAGAACCTCACAGAAATGTCAGCCAGAGCTTCCCGCTGTGAGAGAGGCAACTTCTGAAACAGCCAGCCAGTGCACCGGGCCCGACGACAGAGCTGGCGTAGACTGTGCAATCTTGTGACGGTTTTAAACAGCCTCCTTGCTCATACTAGACTCTCTCTCTTTCCTGTCTCTGAACTGTTGGGCTCAAGCCCTGACCTCTTCCCACCTCTCTTCTTCCTTCAATTTGGCCTGAAGGGGACCACGATTCCAAAAGTCCTCAGAGTGTCTGTGCTGGTCTGGGAAATCAGCTCCCCCTGGCCTCCTCCCTGGTGTCTAGCTTGATGCCTGGGACTGGATAGTTGATCGCACGGCGGAGCCGAGCTGTGGCTCCCAGCCCTGGAACCCTCCCAAGCTCTGCTTCATCCTGTTTCCCCGACAGCACGTTCCTGCTGGGCTCCTGAACAGTGGCTCCCATGCTGTCTACAGCCGCACCCAAGCTTCCACACCGAGTACTGCCAAGAACTTTCTTCAGCCATTCCCAACACGCGATGGCAGAAGCTGGAAAGCTGCCGGGGTTCTGTCAAAGCACACTGGGCTCACTGCGTTTCTGATATGGGTGGCCTGGTCTCTGATCTACAGTTAGCCTGGGCCAAGGTGGCAGATTCGGCATTTCTTGTATCTGTGAGAAGTACAGGATGTCCCCTACTTCCCCGCTTCAGGCCCAGGAAGGCACGCATTTCTAAAACTGCAGCCCGCTTGAGATACTGTAATGATGTCAGCTTTGCTCATGCCCACGAGTACTGATCTTAACCTGAGGACACACTCCAGTGGAGACGAGACAATAAAACGCCCTGTCTGGAAAAATCAACTAACTTTCTGTTTGGAGACCTCATCTTCCCCAGACTCGGCAAATTGTTTAACCAGATCTATCCCCAGATTACGCTGGTAAACCAAGATGTCATGAGAAACTTTTTCCCTGGGGAGATGCAAACACATGTCTGTTCACCCCCAGAGAGGGGCACAGACAACAGACCAAAGCACAATGGCGCCAAAGCCAGTTTGGTGAACCCGGTGCATATTTTTGGATTATGCACAGGGCAAGGTGAGGAGTCGCTTGCAGGAGCATCAACTCGGGGAAGCTACTTCTGCGGAGCTCACAGCACAACCTGCAGGCGGCTCAGCTGGTTGGATGGAGTCTCTCCCCCCACCCCAAACACTTGTTTACCCTTTGTATATGTTTTGGGAACGGTCTTGCAACTTTCTGCGCTTGGAAAAGTGCTATACAGTGCTGGCCAGGGTCTGCCCCTCAACAGTTATTTGCTTGTCTTATAACCCTGGAGAGTGGCCTGAGTGACCTTTTAAGTTTCAGTTATCCCAGGCGTCTTGACCTCCTGACTCTACTATCCTCTCTTCAGAAGAGGGAATTCAAAAAAGAATGTGCTGTATTACACACGACCTCCAGCAGGTATAGAGATAAAAAGAAAAGGCCCTGCTGGCTAGCATTTGCTAATTTCCCTGATATAAATTCTCCCATTATGAGTCGAGTATTCAAATACTTACCAATATAATGTCACTAAACAGTGTGTGTGACTAGGAAAACGTGGTGCCTTTTATAAGCACTCACAACCTCTAGGATGCTTGTTCCATTCTCAGCCCTCTTCCTTTGGGTTGTGTCCTTACTACTTAGAAGATACAAGTAAGCAGCTTTGAGCGTAGGAGCTACTTAACCCTGAGTTCCCCCATCCAAGGGGGTTTTTCTCATGCACAGATGTGAGGCTGCCCAAGTCTGATGAAGTTGTTGGTGTTTCTGTAACACAGGCTGTCGGTGGGCCTACCTTGACCTCCTCCTCTCTCCCTCCAGTCCTGCTTCACTGTTGGTATCCTACTCTGGAAGCAACTATTTGGGCATTCGAGTCTCTCTGGGGAAGGGAGGTGAGCATGGGGTATGGTGGGTCTCTGAATCCTCCTCTGCTTCGTTAGCATTTTATTTGTGGAGTCTGCTCTTCCTTGGGGAGCAGTGTGACTAAAAGATTTCCTGATTAACTCATTCACTTGGCGAGACACTGGGCGGCCCAGAGACTGTGAGGAGGTAACCACGCTTCTCCTTCCACAGAGCTTCCGCTGGATCCCACTTCCTTACTGCTAGCCATTGAGCTGTGTCTGAGGACACTCTTTAGGAAAAGGGTTCCCAAGCAAGGGAAGGACACTTGCAAAGGCCCAGGGGGGCAGAAGGGAGCCCAGTGTCTAAGGAACAGAGGGAAACCCCTATGAGTAACCAACACCTGGGACAAAGGGAAGTAGCAGGAGTCAGAGTTGAAGGCAGAAGCCAAGTAACACGGGACGTGTAGACAAGACAAGGAGAGATGGCATCTACTTCAATTATAAAGGGAAAACACTGCAACATAAACAAGTTGATATAACTGAGAGAGAAAGAGAGAATGGGCATGCCAGGGCCTCTAGCCACTGCATATGAACTCCAGACACATGTGCCCCCTTGTGCATCTGGCTTATGTGGGTCCTGGGGAATCAAACCCGGGTCCTTAGACTATGTGAGCAAATGCTGTAACCACTAAGCGATTTCCCCAGTCCCCTGTATTTCTTTTATTATTATTATTATTACTGAAGCCACTTTGTAGTGGAAGTAGGGAGATTATTTAGGCTTCGTACAAAAACAAAAGTGCAAGAAAGTAACAAGTCCAGTGATTTCTAAGGCAATAGAGATGAAAGTACTTAAACACCACATGTAGAAGTGGCAGGCAATGGATGCGGATCTCATATGGAGCATGAAAAAGAGAAGTAAAGGGGGTTGAAGTGTTGGACTCGAGGCATGGACCACCGACTCCTCATTTGAGCTGGGGAAAAGAGCGGAAAAGAAACCAACTGTGTGGGGCTAGGGGGCCGGGGGAGGGTATATTTAAATGAAATAACCAGTAGACATCTAATGAAGATGCCCAGTCATTAATCATAAAATTGTGGAACCTCAGAGGAATGGTCAAGGGCCAGATGGAAACCTGAGAGTTATGAACACAGAGGTAGGATTTCCATCAAGAACTAAACTGTAAAGCATGGCTTTAAACCACAGAATAGAAGAGAAGAAGGTTCAGGAGAACACAGTCCCAAGGACATGACACGAACAAGTTCCAAGGACGGGATCAGATGTAGCAGCTGAGCTCAAGAAAGCTACAGAAATGCCTGCCGGCCTTGATCCATGGTGTTCCGTGTTGATCATGACACAAGCTGCTCAGAGATGGCTGGCGGAAGGAAGATGAAGAGGGAAGAGTGGGACCAGAATTCCTTCTAGGGAAGATTCAGTAGAAATCAAGGACTGTGTGTTACAAGCAAAGGGAGAATGAGGAGGGGGGTAGCCTAAGCAGACGGGAAGAGACTGGCCTTTAATTGAGATGAGAATAGACTGCTGTATTTGTTTATTGTTCCTTATTTCCTGGCAAGGAACCGAACAAGATCGTAGACTTAATACAAAGGCTCTTATGTAAGAAAGGATTTCTAGGCATGGTAAGTTCTTACAGAATTGAGACCCCAATTCCAACAAGGACAAACATGCTGCAGAAATGTGCAGGTGACTGGAAGCTGTCCAAACTCCTGGAGAGGCCGCAGTCATGCACTGCCAGCAGAAGGGCTGGAGAGATGGCTCAGCGGTCAAGGCGCTTGCCCGCAATACCTAATGACCCAGGTTCGAATCCCCAGGACCCACGTAAAACCAAATGCACAAAGTGGTGCATATATCTGGAGTCTGTTTGTGGCAGCTGGAGGCACTGGCATGCCTATTATTTCTGTCTGTCTCTCTTCTCTTCTCCCTACACCATATCATGTGAGCTTTATCAACTCCTGGCTGGGATGGATGGTTCCTCCTGGGTGGCACAATGGCTCTCACTCTTTGGTGGATTCAGACTGCATAGGGGGAGGGGTACCTGCAATCTAGGAAGGCTCACAGGGAGCAAATCCCAGAAGGCCACCTGAGTCATGGGGTTCGTACCTGAAGGGAAGCTTCTTCTTGTGATAAAGGAGGTCTGAGGAACACTAGAGAACGTGTCTTTGTGACCCCCAGTGCAAAAAAGCCTTAAATGAGGCCGGGTGTGGTGGCGCACGCCTTTAATCCCAGCACTCAGTAGGCAGAGGCAGGAGGATTGCCATGAGTTAGAGGCTACCCTGAGACTACTTAGTGAATTCCAGGTTAGCCTGGGGTAGAGTGAGTCCCTACCTCAAAGCCAAAAAATAAAATAAAATAGCCTTAAATGCAGTGCCCTGGGATAGCAGAGCTATTGGACAGGAATTCAGTCAAGTCAGGGATGTAGTCCTAGAAAACTGGTAAAGTGCTTGCCCATGCAAGCACGAAGACCTGAGTTTGGATGCCCAGTATCTGTGTAAACACTGGGCATGGTAGCGTGGGCCTGTAATCCCAGTGCTGTGGAGGAAGAGAGAAAAGGATCCCTGGGAACTAATGACTTGCTAATCTAACCAAATCAGTTACCTGAATCAGAAGCTCAGTGAGAGAACCTGTCTCAAAAAATAAGGTGGATGCCAATCGTGGTGGTGCATGCCTTTAATCACAGCACCAAGGAGGCTGAGATAGGAGGATAGTTGTGAGTTCAAGGCCAGCCTGGGACTACAAAGTGAGTTCCAAGTCAGCCTGGGCTAGAGCGAGACCCTACCTTGAAAAAACAAAAATAAATAACTAAGGTGGGCAGCAACTGTAGAAGATATCCAGTGTCAATCTGTGACCATACAGCCACTGAGCACACACACACACACACGTGTGTGCCCACATGCATATGAATATGCATACACACATGTACACAAAGTTGTTCAAAGACTTTTAACCTCTGCTGTCTTCCCCAAGCCCCGTCAGAATGAAATATACCTAAAAAGAGAAAAAAAAAAAAGTGGCAGAGAAAGAAATTTTTGCAAGTGAAAAAGCACAATTGATTTGAATAAAACAAGTATGCGAGGCCTGGGAAAACCAGGGACACGTTCAGTTTCACATCTTCAGACTCCCAAAGACTCGCAAAGATGTAAGACACCGTGAAAAAAATTAAAACTTATTGAAGAAAACCGAGTTTTTAAACAAGGATTTTATCTCCTCTCTCTGTTGGCATAATTCTACTGACACGGGATTGTGGCTAGTTATAGCCACCCATTGCGTGGTCCCTCCAACCTTTAAGAGGCGCTTCCCCTCTTCATATGTCTCAGACTTGGACTTTTACATTGTTTTTCTCTGTTCCAAAAGAAACCCATTTTTTTTTATAAAACGTTCTGGGTTTAGGCCCAATCAGTATGCTCTCTTTGCTGAAATTCACAACCCAAAGTATAAAATTGTAAGAACTTCCTCAGTTCAGGGTTCAGAATTTGGACTTGTGTCCTCTGCACCAGGCTGCGTCCTAAATCAAACGTGCTTTCTGAACATTCCCAGTGGCTTGCCTTATCTTTCCTGCAACAGTAACATAGCAGATTTGATAGTAGATCTAGAAATGCACATCGAGGGCTTAAAGGAAAAAAACTTTGGGGCTAGAGAGATGGCTTCGCAGTTAAAGCATGTACCTCCAAAGCAAAAGGACCCAGGTTCGATTCTAAGGACCCTCATAAACCAGATACACAAGGTGGCACATGCATCTGGAGTTCGTTTGCAGTGGCTAGAGGCCCTAGCGCACCCATCCTCTCTCTCTCTCTCTCTCTCTCTCTCTCTCTCTCTCTCTCTCTCCTTCTCTCTAATAAATATTAAAAAAAAAAAAAACTTGACTTGGAGGGCTGGAGATATGACTCAGCAGTTAAGGTGCTTTCCTACAAAGCCTAATGACCCAAATTCAATTCCCCAGTACCCACTTAAAGGCAGGTGCACAAAGGGGTGCGTGCAATCTAAAGTTTGTTTGCAATGAGTAGCCCAAGGCCCTGGTGCGCCCATTCTTTCTGTCTCTCTTCTCTCTCTCTCTCTCTGCTTCTAAACAAATAAAGTTTTTTTAAAAAAAAAAAACTTAGAAACATGATGTAGACATCTGCTATCCCCTTTCCCCCTGCACACAGCTGCATATCTGCCCCTCACCCTTGAAGGTGGGACACTGTAGTCACAGACTCAGAGGGTAAATACGGACGCCTGAACTGAGAGACAGGGGCAGCACGGAGGAGGAGGCTGGGGTGTGTGGTCGGAGGAGCATAAAGGTTTTTAGGGCAGTGAACTAAGTCCTCTGCGTGCCTCTACAATGGAGAATACAGACCATATGTTTGTCCCAGCTTATGGAATGTACAATGTCCACAGTGAACCCTGATGTAAAATCTTTACTCTGAGGCTGTGGTACCTAAAATAGGGAGGTTAACTAGAGGTTACATGCACTGAATGATGGGACCCTCCACCTTAGTCCCTGGCCAGCCATCAGACTTGCTGGAACCAACCTCAAACTCTGATTCTGATAACAAAAATATGGACAAGGGCTGGAGAGATGGCTTAGCGGTTAAGCGCTTGTCTGTGAAGCCTAAGGACCCTGGCTCAAGGCTCGATTCCCCAGGACTCACGTAAGCCAGATGCACAAGGGGGCACACGCGTCTGGAGTTCGTTTGCAGTGACTGGAAGCCCTGGCTCACCCATTCTCTCTCTCTCTCTCTCTCTCTCTCTCTCTGCCTCTTTCTCTCTGTGTCTGTCACTCTCAAATAAATAAATAAAAATAGTAAACAAAAAATTAAAAAAATATATGGACAAAAATTTTTTGAGGAAATTTGGTATGCTAGAAGAACAATCCCCATACTGCTTAGCTAGAGAGGCCCTTCTCCCCAGGGAAGCATTCCTGCCCCTAGAAGGAAGATGTTACAGCTGAGCAGTATCGCCCGTGTGTTCAGAGCTTCAATAAGCTTAGCCATCTTGGATCATTTGAGTGCCAAGACACAGACTGAAAGATCCATAAAAAGAAACTAGGAACAAATTCAAAACTAAGAAAATTTCAAAAGACTCTAATAGTCTCGCAGAGCCAAGGAAAAGCATAAACTCACTGGCTGTGAGAATGATTTTATAAATGAAAATAAGTTGTAGTAAATTAATGGTTTGACAAAAGATTTATTTCAACCTCACTAGTCATTAAAAGGATGCAACGAGATACCATGTCACATCCACTAGAATGGCAATAATCAAAATGACGAGTATCATTGAGAAAACAGAGAAATTGGAACTGGTAGGAATGTAAAATGGTAAGAATAGTTTTTTTATTTTATTTTATTTTTTTCGAGGTAGGGGTCTGGCTCTCACCCAGACTGACCTGGAATTCACTATGTAGTCTCAGCGTGGCCCCGAACTCACGGCGATCCTCCTATCTCTGCCTAATTAAAGGCATGCGCCACCATGCCAGGCACAAGTTAAAAGAAAATTAACATGAAAAAATGTCCAAGAGAAATAGAAACATATCCACTCAAAAGTTTGCACATAAACATCCCTGTAGCATTATTCACAATAGCCAGAAAGTGAAAACAATGGTAATGTCCATCAGCTGCTGAAGAGATGAAATACAGCTCTGTATAACCAGTTACTCCCTCATTACTGGGACAAAATACCCAAGCAGAAGCAGCTTAAGGAAGGGGTTTATGTTCAGCTGACAGTTTGAGGGGAAGTCTATCATGGCCAGGAGAGCATGACAGGACCTGACAGCTGGTGTCACTTCCCCACGTCAGCAGGACAGAAACAGCAAGACTCAGAACACCCAGTGGTGCTCCGACTATAAGGCCTCAAATCCCCACCCCAGTGACACACTTCCTCCAGCATGGCTCCACCTCCTGAAGGTTCCACAGCTTTCCCAAACAGTGCCAGTAATTGGTGATCAAGTATTCAAACACGTGAGGCTATGGGGACATTCGACATTGAAACCACTGCAGTCTCTAAGCAGTGAGACCTTATTTTGCTATCCAGAGGGATAGCACACTACTGCATGCTCCAACACAGATGAACCTTAAAAACTTTCTAAGTGTGGGGCTGGGGAGATGGCTTAGCCAAAGGACCCAGGTTTGATTCCCCAGGACCCACATAAGCCAGATGCACGAGAGGCACATGCGTCTGGAGTTTGCAGTGGCTACAGGCCCTGGCCTGCCCATTCTCTGTGTGCCTGTGTCTCTTCTCTCTCTCTCTCTCTGCTTACAAATAAATAAATAAAAAGAAACTTGCTAAGTGAAGGAAAGTGGATCCTGAAAGACCACATAATCTATGATTCCACTTGTATGAGGCACAGAGACATAAAGTGAAGCTGGGTAAATAGTTAGCTAAAAGGTAAACTATATGCTATATGCTATATACTATATACTAATGGGTAGGCTTCCTGGTTAGGAAGATAGTTGTATATGAGGGAACCTGTCCGGCATAGGCAGGGCCCTGGGTTAAAGCAAACCTAAGCTGTCTGACACGAAGGCCCCAGGCTATGGAGGGGTCGCAGCAGCCTGAACCTTGGGTCATAGCTCGGGGACCAGATCAGCAGGGGAGCTCCTCCCCCGGAGTGGGGGTTGCAGTGAGCCAGGATCCTCCCCTGATTCTCGGGGTTCACAGTGAGCCTGGACCCCCAGACAAAATCTCGGACCCCAAGATCGGCAGGAAGTAAGGCCACTCCCTCTCCAAGCAGGGATACTTGGACATTCAGATAAGATTTAGGCTTTGCCCATAACCCTGTGGCCTTTGGCCAGTTGCCTAGGAAACTCCTTACATGGTATCAGGCAGCACCTTTGCACAGCCCCTCCCCCTGCCATTGCCTATGTGCTGGAATCTATGTCCTCATATGCTAATTAGGCATCAGCAAGCAACCTTGTACATCCAATCCCCTTGGTACACTGTTCCCACCCTCAACTGCTTATAAACCCATTTCCCTGACAAACTGAGAGCTGTTCACTGAAACTGTCTCCTGAGAGTCACTCTCACGCGCTCACCATGGGTGCCTGCGATGCCTTCGGGGGAACCCCGGCCTGACTGGGAGGGAGGACCCAGGGACCCACTGGAACCAAGCTGTATCTCGGTACTGTGTCTCCTGATCGTCAGGTTGCCCCTTTGCGGTGAAACATCTTTGAAACTGAAGCTGTGTTCTCCATACAGTATCAGAAACTAAGATGCCAGGCACTTTCATAATTGCCACATATGAGCAGCTGGCTTCACGTATCACTTGCATTGTGGTATTGACTCCTTGTGCGCTGTGAGCTTTTCAAGAGACTCATGGGAAGAAGTACCTCAAAGGGAGACCCAGTCTGCCAGCAGTTACCTTCATGTCTATGACACCCTCATAAGTACTCCTAAAAACATAAAACCCCACAATGCAGAGCCCACTGCTGCTACCTTCCCGAGGAGACAACCTGCCCTAAATTTTTTGGATCTAACAGCGGGGGAACACAATGACCAGAAACACCTCACTATGTCGTATACTGTGAAATTTCCCTCCTGCTAATTTGTGATGATAAAGGGTTTCTGAGAAGCACTAGAGAATGTGTCTTGGTGACCCTCGTCTTTGTGATGTCAGTGACGGTAGGACTCTTAAACATAGAACTGGAACACCTGGCTTGTGTTACTGCAAAATACCTTAAATGCAATGCCCTGGAATATCAGAGCTATTGGACAGGAATTAGGTCGAGTCAGGGACGTAGTTCTAGAAAGCAGGGCCACAGGGGCTAAGGAGATGGTTCAACTGGTAAAGTTCTCACCTGTGCAAGCATGAAGACCTGAGTTTGGATCTCCAGCATCTGCTTAAACTGTGTCTCCTGGCTAGAGCCCTTCTAGAAAACAAGAACCCAGGACAGAGAATCCTTCAACAAGTAACAAATGAATTGTGATTGCCAGAGGGGGAGGGAGGGTTGGTGGGATAGAAATAAGATGACAGCTAAGGGGGGAGGGGTTCTTTGGAGAGTGTCAAGAATTCAATTGGAAAGTTGTGGTAGATGTACAACTAGTGAATATACTAAAAACCCACTGACTCCCCAGCATCCACATAAAACCAGATGCACAAAGTGGCACATACATCTGGAGTTCATTTACACTGGCAAGAGACCCTAGCATGCCCACTCTCCCCCACCCCACAGCTCTTTCTTTTTACAAATAAATAAATAAGAATATTAAAACAGAAATGAAATTTTAAAAAACAACTAAATATTGGGCTGGAGGGCTGGCTTATCAGTTAAGACACTAGCCTGCAAAGTGAAAGGACCCAGGTTCAATTCCCCAGGACCCATGTAAGCCAGATGCACAAGATGGTGCATGCTTCTGGAGTTCATTTGCAGTGGCTAGAGGCCTTGGAGTGCCCTCTCTCCCTGTCTCTCTCTTGCTTTCCGTGTGTGTGTGTGTGTGTGTGTCTGCCTCTTTCTCAAATAAAAACAAAATATTAAAAAAGTAAATGTTTGCTTAATGCTTTATAAGTTCTAAAGGAGCTAGAAGCATACCTCTCAGGTATAGCACTTGCCTAGCATGGTCAAAGTCTTGGGGTTTGATATTTCTTGGGGTTTTGGTATCTCTAATCTAGAATACTAAATCTAGACAAATTAGCAATTTAAGAATAGTAGGGAGATAATTTTCAGCATGCATGCTCTCAAAACATGTACTTCAAATATACTTAAGTAGTCATTAGGAAGACTATCTCTCACAAGATAAAGGAGGAAAAGCAAGAAAAATTCCTAGCATCCAGAAAGTAAGGGGTGCTATTTACAAGACAGGTGATGCAGTGTGTAATGGTTAATCTGTAGTTATCAACTGACAGGATTTAGAATCAACGTGGAAATAAATCTTTGGGCATCTCTGTAAGAGACTGTCTAGATGAGGTTATTTGAGGTGGGAGGATCTGGAATTTGTTTGCAGTGGCTGGAGGCCCTGACACACCCATTCTCTCCTCTCTCCCTCCCTCTCATTTTGTCTTTCTCTCATAAATAAATAAATAAAACATTTTTAAGAAAAGAATGTAGGGGTTGAATTGATGGCTCAGTGGTTAAACATGCTTGCTTGCAAAGCCTGCCAGCCCAGGATCATTTACAGTATCCACGTAAAGCCAGATACACAAAGTGGCACATGCATCTGGAATTCGTTTGCAGTGGCAGGAAACCCTGGTTCACCCATATTCACTCACTGTTTCTCTCTGTGTGTCTCTTAAATACATACATATTTAAATTGTATATATATATATGTATATATATATAATTTGGGGGCTGGAGAAATGGCTTAATGGTTAAGGCACTTACCTGCAAAGCCTAAGGATTCATGTTTGACTCTCCAGGCCCCACATAATCCAAACACACAAAGTGACACAAGTATGCAAGGTTGCACATGCGCACAAGGAGGCATACACGTTTGCAGTGGCTGGAGGCCCTGGCATAACAATTACCTCTCCCTGTCTCACTCGTTCTCACTCTCTTGCATTAAAAAAAAGCCACTCTGTTGGCTTTCCCCACCCTAAAAAAAAAAAAGAATTTGTTCACTGCAACAAGGAAATTTAACACACAGTGCAATATGGTAATGGTGCACCAAGATATTTCCCCAAATGAATTGCAAAATTATGTCCACACAAATGTGCACACCTTCTCAGAAGGCAGAAGTAGGAGGATCGCTGTGAGTTCGAGGCCAGTCTGGGACTACAGAGTGAGTGCCAGATCAGCCTGAGCTAAAGTGAGACCCTATCTCATAAAAAAAAAAAAAAACCGAAAGAAAGAAAAAGAACGAGAGAAGGAAGGAAGGAAAGAAAGGGTGAATACAGATATTTATAGCAGTTTTAGTCATAACTGCCAAATTTTGGAAGCAAAAAATATGTGTTTCAATTGGCTAGCAAACTGAATATCTTTCATTACCAACAAGAAATGAACTGACAAGCCATGAAAAAGACATGGGAGTTAATAACGCTGATTGCTGAATGAAAGAAGCCCATCTGCAATGGCTGTACACGGTATGATTTCAATTGGATGGCATTCTGGGAAAGAGCCAAACTGTGGAGATGATAACAAGATGAGTGGCTTCCAGGGACTGGGGTGTGGTGGGGAGAGCACAGAGATGTTTAGGGCAGTGAACTAACTACTCTGCATGCCACTACAGGGGAGGATAGAGATCATATGTTTGTCCCAGCTCATGCAATGTACAACACCAACAGTGAACCCTGATGTAAAATCTTTTCTCTGAAGCCTAAATGTCCATGCAGGTCAATCAGTTATAACAAGTACAGGGCTGGAGTGAGGTGGGGGGCAGAGAGGAGGCTATAGGTGGAGGAACATGGGGTATTTTTGAAATCTCTATACTTTTCACTCAATTTCTGTACAAAACTAAAAGTATTCTAAAAAAAACAGTCTGTTTTAAAAACTTTAGTTCATTCAACCAGTAATACAGCCCCTATGAACATTTCCTAAAAATATCATCAGAATGAATAGTAAAAAAAAAAAAAAAAATGTGTGGTGCTGGAGAGATGGCTCAGTGGTTGAGGTACTTGCCTGCAAAGCCTGGTGACCTGGGTTCGATTCCTCAGTACCCATGTAAAACCAGATGACAAAGTGGCGTATGCATCTGGAGTTTGCTTGTTTCTGTCTCTCTCTCTGCATGCAAATGAATAAAAATAGATTCTTAGGGCTGGAGATATGGCTTAGCAGTTAAGTTCTTGCCTGCAAAGTCAAAGAACCCAGGTTTGATTCCCCAGGACCCACATAAAGCCAGATGCACAGGGTGGTGCATGAGTCTGGAGTACATTTGCAGCAGCTGGAGGCCCTGGCGCACCCATTCTCTCTCCCTCTCTCTCTCTCTCTCTCTCTCTCTCTCCCTCTCTCCCTCCCTCCTTCTCTCTCTCTCTCTGTCTCTTTCAAGTAAATAAATATAAATAAAATATAAGCAAAAAATAACTTCTTAAGAAAAATAGTGCATGTCTAAACCAGGCATGGTGGTACATGCCTGTAGTACTGGCTGTTTAGAAACTGAGTCAGGAGGATCACAAGTTATAGCCAAGCCTCGACATAACAAGACCCTGCCTCCAAAAACAGAGGGTGGGGGCCATGATAAAATGTGATGTAGTAATTTACTGTTTACAAAAGTTATGCAATAAGAGGGGAATAAAGGTCCAAAACCTAACCCTGAGATGCTGAGATGAGATGCGGTATGAGAGCTGAGGTGATCACCTTTCCCAGTGAGGGGAGAGCCTCAGTACCACCCACCGGACAGGCTGGTAGAACAGCTCACCCAGACAGAACAGACCAGCCAGCCACAGTCACCTCCAAGACAGATAATGTAGACAAAATCCGTGTGCTCAGCCGTGTTCAGAGGCGATGCTCGTGTCGCCGAAGGGAGGTGCAGGATGCCCAGTGTAATTAGCAATGAGAACACAGAGAACCAAAGTAGAGAGAAAGGAAAACTTTCTTCAGAGGAAGTGCAGCTCTGCACGGAGAGGGAGGATATGGCCAGACTATGCACAGTGGATCAACTGTGAACAGCATTTATCAAGTCACCACGACACTCAATACTGACCTACACGAAATCTCAGTAAAACTCCACTGGAGTTTCTGAGGGGACATGCATGAAGAGTGACTATGGAAAGGAAGGGTAGGGACTGCTATGCAGGACAGAGCAAAGGTGGTAATGAGAGAAATTCCCATCTTGCTTGATGGAAGGCCCACAGTGAGGCCTGAAACTGAAACAGCAAGAAGAGACGTAAATGTTTATATTCTCGAAATAAGGTTTAAAGAATTTAAGGCAGGAGCTGGAGAGACAACTCAGCAGCTAAGCCTAACTATCCAGGCTCGATTCCCTGGTACCCACGAAAAACCAGAAATACAAAGGGGTGTGTGCAAGCTGGAGGGATGGCTTAGCAGTTAAGATGCTTGCCTGCAAAGCCCCTTAAAGGACACAGGTTCTATTCCCCAGGACCCACATAAGCCAGATGCACAAGGTGGCCCATGTGTCTGGGTGTCTGGAGTTCGTTTGCAGTGGCTGGAGGCCCTGGTGAGCCCATTCTATCTGCCTTTCTCTCTCCTTTCTCTCTCTCTCTCTCTCTCATAAATAAATAAAAATTTTTTAAAGGGGGGCACATGCATCTGGAGTTCATTTGCAACATCTGAAGGCCCTGGCGCACTCATTCTCTCTCTGTGTCTCTCTTCTCTCTCTCTCACTCTCTCTCTGTGTTTGCAAATAAATAAAATTGGGGGGCTGGAGCTAGAGAGATGCTTGGAAGTTAAGGTACTTGCCTGTGAAGTCTAAGGACCCATCTTCAATTCTCCAGATGCCATGTTAGCCAGATGCACAAAGGTGAGGCACAGGGCAAGGCCGCATATGCCCACTAGGTGGCGTAAGCATCTGGTGTACCATTGCAGTGGCTAGGACCCTGGCGCACCAATTCTCTCTCCCTCTCAATCCCTCTCCCTCTCTAAAAAAAAAAAAAAAAAAAATTAAGTTAAGTTAAAGCAAAGGAAGTTAAAATCTGATGTCTTCTGAGAGTAAGAAGTGAGTATGGAGGCACTGTTTTGTGGGGCTTGGGGTTTTGTTTTCAGTAGGCTTATTATTGCGGGGGCTGGGGGGGGGGTATTGGAATAACTTGTGTGTTTTTGAAACAGGTTCTGAAAACTGGTGTCACCTGGGGTTTTTGTTTGTTTTGTAGTGCTTAGAATTAAACTCAGGACCTTTCACATTCCAGGCAAGTGCTCTAGCAGCACTATGTTACACCTTTAGCCCTTGCATCAGCTGTTTTCAAAAACATTAGAGAAACCTTTCCTTCTGAGTGATGTATCTAACTTTGACCTAATGAAACTGCAAGAAAAGAAGTTTCTGAAGACTGATGTGCCAAACATAGCTGGTGTCATAGTTGATAACAACAGAGGTTTGCTGAGCGCCTATCATATGCTTAGGCACTGTCGGTGATGAAAATTACTGGCGAACACACACGCGCGCCTTTTCAAAACACAGGCACACACATCAACCACATGTGGGCAAGATAATCCAGCTGTTCTTTCTGTCGATGCCTGCTATGGACTCACAGCAGAAGCCCAGCATGGATACAAGATACACACTCCAAGTATGGAAGCAGAGACTCAAATATTGTTCTAGGCATGGAGGGATTACTCAGTGGTTAAGGCACTTGCCTACAAAGCCTAACGATGCGTGTTTGATTCCCCAGTACCCCCATAAATCTAGATGCAGGAAGTGGTGCGTGCAGCCGGAGAGTCTGGTTGCAGTGGCTGGTGCACCCATGCTCTCTGCCTGTCTCTCTTCTATCTCTCTCTGCTTGCAAGTAAAGCATGTGTCTATGCATGTTCTTTTATGTTAGTGCTTTCATTTCTACATGTCTCATTTTATCCATCCATCTCAACCTGAAGAAGGTTGCCAAAACCATGAGGTACTATTTGTGGTCATGAGACATTATTCACAGTAGCTGACTGAGATATGGAATCAACCTAGGCATCTGTCAATAGATGAACGACTAGTGTGAAAGTGATAGCATGCGTATAATAGAAAATTACATATTGCAAATTTTTTTTTCTGTGATGGAAGCATGCAAGTTCTTAAGCATGTGAATTTAGGATGAAAGCCTTAAGTCAGAGAGAGAGAGGACAATCCTCATAGCAGAAACCTGACGGGGGCTGTGAGGCAGTTGGGTTCAAGCCAGTCAGTTTCAACACAGTGACTGGCAACTAGAAACGGTGCATTTGCAATCCTTCCAACACAGAAGGCTTTCTCACTTAGAAAAGTCTTGAGCTGCAGCCATGGCTCAGCAGTTAAGGGCGCTTGCTTGCAAAGTCTGGAGTTCATTCCGCAGTGGCTGGAGGCCCTGGCTCACCCATACTCACTCTCTTTCTCTACTTCTTTATCTCTCTCTTTCTATAAATAAAAATATTTTGTTTAGGGCTGGAGAGATGGCTTAGTGGTCAAGACGCTTGCCTGCAAAGCCAAAGAACCCAGGTTTGATTTCCCAGTATCCACATAAGCCAGATGCACAAAGCGGCACATGCTTCTGGAGTTTGTTTGCAGTGGCTAGAGACCCTGGCACATGCCCATTCGTTCTCTCTCTCTCTCTCTTTCACTCTCTCTCTCTCTCTATCAAGTAAATAACCATTAAAAAATTAAAAATATTTTGTTTTTTAAAAAAAGAAAAGTTGGGCTGGAGAGATGGCTTAGCAGTTAAGGTACTTGCCAGCAAAGCCCCAAGGACCCGGATTCACTTCCCCAGTACTCACATAAGCCAGATGCATAAGGTGGCACATGAGTCTGAAGTTCATTTGTAGTGGCTAGAGGCCCTGGCACATGCCCATTCATATTCTCTCCCTCTCTCTCTCTCTCTAATAAATAAAAATTTAAAAATATTTTTTTAAAACCTTTTTGTTTTTATTATTTATTGATTTATTTGAGAGTGACAGACAGAGAGAGAGAGGCAGAGAGAGGGAGAAAATGGGCGCGCCAGGGGCTCCAGCCACTACAAACGAACTCCAGACGCGTGCGCCCCCTTGTGCATCTGGCTAACGTGGGTCCTGGGGAATCGAGCCTCGACCGGGGGTCCTTAGGCTTCACAGGCAAGCGCTTAACCACTAAGCCATCTCTCCAGCCCCTAAAACAAATATTTTTAAAAGAGAAAAGTTCTATTATTATTATTAGTTATATATTATATATTATATATAGTTATATATATTATACATATATAATATATATAATATATATTATATATAATATGTATATATTATATATATTATTAGTTATGTATTATTAGTCTGAGGAGATATAGATCAATCAGTAAAGCTCTTGCACACATTCACCTGGAGTTCGATTGCAGTGGCTGGAGGTCCTGGTGCACCAATTCTCTCTCTCTCTCTCATAAAAAGGGCCAGTCTGTTGGGCTTTCCTCAAAGAATGTAAAAAAGATATAAATAAACATATCTGGAGTTGGCAATGTGCACCAGCAGTTCAAGATGACTGTTATAAAATGTATACCCCAAAACAGGTCAGGCGTTGTGGCTCCCACCTTTGATCCCATCACTTGGGAAGCAGATATATATATATATATATATATATATATATATATATATATATATATATATATGTATGTATACATATATATATATATATATATATACATATATACCCAAAACAGATATGAAAAGAGTCTAAACAAAATTGTAATTCCAGGCTGGAGACATGGCTTTAGTGGTTAAGGCAAAGTCAAAGTACCCCAGTTCAATTCCCCATTACCCATATAAAGCCAGATGCACAAAGATGCCACTTTGTCTGAAGTTCTTTTGCAGTGCCTAGAGGCCCTGGTGCACCCATTCTCATTCTCTCATTCTCCCTGGTGCGCCCATTCTCATTCTCATTCTCATACTCTCTCTCTCTCTCTCTCTCTCTCTCTCTCTCTCTTTCTCTCTTAAAAATAAATATTAAAAAATTACAAATTCCTACTGTGCCTACCCTTGGACGTATGTATCCAATATTTTGAGCCCCTCAGTTTCCTGGAAAAAACACACCTTCCCTAGAGCTTTCTTGGTACCAGAGGAGACACAAATAAGCAAATGTCAGACTGTCTGTGGCCTGAATAGATGTCAACAGCATGCAAGAATTCTAAAATTAGTACAATTAAACTATACATGTTTTGTTTAAATGTCTCAAAAATGCACTTTGGGTGCTTAACAGGGCCCAAACCCAGCCCACTCGAGTCCAGTAGGGCGACTCAGGTGCCTGTGCTTGAGCTCCGGGCGGTGTCTATCTGACCATCCCTGCGGCCCTGGAAGGAGCTCGGCCTGGTGCTTTTATGCAGGAAATGCGCCCATGCGCAATGATATTTACAGTCAGCCAGGATAGCCATACTTGGCGGTAGGGAAGTGGGCCCTGGATGCCGTATTTACGGTAAAGGGGACCAGGCTGGGAAGCTGTATTTACGGTAGAGGGGCGGAGGCTTTTTTCTGGGACGGAGCTCTCGAAGGCCAGGCTGCCCGGCCAGCTCCCAGCTTCTCAGGTGACCTCAGCGCCAGCGGCCGCCACCGCTGCACCTGCGGACCATGCACCATGGCCCTCGAGCACAGTGAGGGGCAGCGGACCTCCGCCCAGGCTCGCCTCAGCCACACCCGGCGGCCGGTGACTCGGGGTCCGATCGCAGCCGCCGCGTCCAGCCCCTCGGCGGGGGCCCCGGCCTGAGCTCGCCCCGGCGGACCGGTGGTCCCCACCGCTGCGCGCCCCGATGGGTCTGTGCTACAGTCTGCGGCCACTGCTCTTCGGGGACTCCGCGGACGGCCCCTGCGCGGCCTCCGAGACGCCGGTGGAGGATGCTCAGCCCGGTGCGGCCCGGGCCCTGGCGGCCCCGGCGGCCCCCGCAGCCCGGCCCCGGCTCCCAGCGGGCGGCGGGCAGATGGTGGCGTGCGCGCGGCCCCGGGCCGAGCGGGCCGGCGAGGGACAGCGGCGCCCGGAGCAGCTGCGCGCCGAGGAGCGCGAGGCGGCCAAGGAGGCGCGCAAAGTGAGCCGGGGCATCGACCGCATGCTGCGCGAGCAGAAGCGCGACCTGCAGCTGACGCACCGGCTCCTGCTGCTCGGTAGGTCCGCGCGGCCGGCCGGAGCGCGGGAAGCACCGCGCCCAGGGAAGGCGGGCCTGCGGCGGGGTCGGGATGTGCGGGATGCGGGGCGAGATCGGGATGCTCGGCGGGGTCTGGATGCGCGGCTGGAGAATAGGATGCTGGGCGGGTCTGGAGAATGGGCTGCTCGGCGGGGTCTGGATGCGGGGCTGGAGAATGGGATGCTGGGCGGGTCTGGAGAATGGGATGCTCGGCGGGGTCTGGATGCGGGGCTGGAGAATGGGATGCTGGGCGGGTCTGGATGCGGGGCTGGAGAATGGGATGCTCGGCGGGGTCTCGATGCGGGGCTGGAGAATGGGATGCTCGGCGGGGATGGATGCGGGGCGGGGTCGGGATGCTCGGCGGGGATGGATGCGCGGCTGGAGCGCGGGATGCGGGGCGCTGTCGGGTTGCAGGACCGGGTCTGGATGAGGGACGGGGTCTGGATGCTCGACTGTAGCGCGGGAAGCACCGGGCGCAGGGGCGGGGGACCAAACTCCACGTAGAAGAAAGCCAGGTGTGTAGTCTCCGGTGACGCTGACAACAAAGTGACTCGGTGGCGAGCACCCTCCTGAGTGATGTCGCCGTCCTCCACCGCTAGCGCCGGAGGTCGTGTGCTCGAGGCCAGGCCGACTGACGAATGAGCCTCTCTGGGAAATCTCTGCCCTGGACCCTCCCTGGTTTCGGCAGCATGGACTCCACGGGGACGTCTCACTCCAGCCCTGCCCTCTCTTTCCTGCCACCACCCGGCGGCTGTGCAGGAAATGTTTTAAGAACACCAGCCACAGGGGACTTCGAAGGCCTTTTTTTTTTTTTTTTTTTTTGCCTGACCACAAGCTTTTATTCCAAACGACAGTCTTAGAGCAGAGCTGTTGGCCAGTGTCGGGTGCTGGCCTTTGAGGAAGAGCGTCCCCGTCAAGGTGGTAGGGGCGAAGTGGCGCTAGCTTAGTGCCCTGCGGGTATTTGCAGTTCCTCAAAACCGTCAGCAGCAGACTGGCGCCGCGCCAGCCTGGAGAGGCGCTGGCACCGAGCCGCCGGTGTTGGCGTGGCTCGCAGTGTGTTCTGAGAGCTTAGTTATAGCTGGGTTGTGAGTGATCTTACTAAGTAAACCAGAAAACGTTGCCTACGGCTGTAGTAGGAAGGAGAAGTCATGAAACCTCGATACCATTCGTGGCCTTTTTAAAAATTTAAGAGAAGAAAAAAATATGTTTGAATTTGGTCCAGAGACAAGGAAATTCTCATTCAGGTCTGTGCACTGCTATGCCTAGGGAAAGGATCTGTGCCATGACCTGAGTAACAAAGCCGGTTTAGGGAGAGATGGCTTAGAGGGTAAGGTGCTTGCTGGCAAAGCCATAGAACCCAGGTTCGATTCCCCAGTACCCACGTAAGGCTGTAAAGCTGGCGCATGTGTCTGGAGTTCATTTGCAGTGGCTAGAGGCCCTGGTGAATCTATCTGCCTTTTTCTCTCTCTCAAACAAACAAACAAATTATTTAAAAAAAAAAAAAAAAAGCCAGCTTAGGGCTGAGGGGAGACCACTCAGTGGTTAAAGGCACTTACTTGCAAAACCTGATGATGAGGGTGGACTCCCCAGTACCTACATAAAGCCCCGATACACAAAGTGCATGCCTCTGGAGTTCCTTTGCAGTGGCAGGAAGCGCGCCCATCCCCCCTCCCCTTTCTTTCTTTCAAATAAAAATAAAAATAAATAGCTGAGCCCGGCGGTGGTGGCGAATCCCAGCACTTGGGAGGCAGAGGTAGGAGGATCACAGTTTGTTTGAGGCCACCCTGAGGCTACACAGTGAATTCCAGGTCAGTCTGGGCTAGAGTGAGACTCTACCTCAAAACAACAGGAAAAAAAAAAAAATAGCTGGTCTATAAATGAAAGCAACTTTCAACTCTAGAGAGCAAAGAGTGGGTTTTAGAGGACGCACACCCACTTTAGGAAGGAATAGCAGTACAAACCCCGCTGCTGTGTCATGGGGAAATCACTGAACAAAGAACAAAATATACACACAAGAAGAGTCTTGCTTTTTCCTTGGGGATACATTTCAAGATCTCCATGGATAACTGAAATTATGGATAATATCCTATAGTGTGCTTTTTTTCCCCTATGGATACCTATCTCTGGTAAAGTTGAAGATGTTAGACACAGTAAGAGGTGGACAACAGCCCATAATGAAATAGAAGAATTGTTACAGTATAAAGCAACAAAAGTGATATGAATAGTCTTGCTCTCCAAAGTCTTATGAATTATTTATTTATTTATTTGTGTGTGTGTGTGTGTAAGTGTGGGTGAGAATATGGGAGCACCAGAGCCCCTTGCTACTGCATATGAACTCCGGACACATGCTCCAGTAAGTGCATCTGGCTTTATGTGGGTAACTGGGGGGTCAAACCCAGGCCAGTGGGCTTTGCAAGCAAGCACCTTTAACCACTTAGCCATCTCCCCAGCCCTTTCCAAAAATTTCACTGTATTCTATTCATGTTGCTTGTGAAGATGTGAGGTGGTACAGTGTCTAAGTGATGTGATAAAGTGAGGTGAATAACACAAGAATTATAATGTATCTGGAATACCAGAGCATGTGTGTTACCACAAACAGGTATGAGCCCAGACAAGAATTGAATCTTGAGCTTGAGAGATGGCTCAGGGATTAAAGATGCTTGCTTGCAAAGCCCAATGGCCCAGGTTCTATGCCCCAGTACCTATGTAAAAGTCAGATGCATAAAGTAGGGCATGCATCTGAAGTTCATTTTGCAGGGGCATGCGACCCTGTCTACCCATTTGTAGTCATATTTGCTCTCTCTCTCCCCTTGCTAATAACTAAAATATTTTTTAATTTTATTTGTTTATTTTTATTTATTTATTTGAGAGTGACAGACAGAGAGAAGGAGAGAGAGAGAGAGAATGGGCACTCCAGGGCTTCCAGCCACTGCAAGCGAACTCCAGATGTGTGCGCCCCCTTGTGCATCTGGCTAACGTGGGTCCTGGGGAATCAAGCCTCGAACCGGGGTCCTTAGGCTTCACAGGCAAGAGCTTAACCGCTAAGCCATCTCTCCAGCCCAACTAAAATATTTTTAAACAATTTTTACATTATCCTGTATTCAAAGGACAGGTGCTCTGAGAAGGCAGCTGGTTAACATCCTACCTGCCTTAAGGTGGCTCTCCTGCCAGCAGTTGTTACAGAGAAGAAAACAAAGGAAGACAGAAAGACGATGGTTCCCTGTCAGGTGCTCATCACATTCTGCATTTGTGACCTGCATGCTTCCCTCATCGCCCCACCCACTCATTGTCCTCTTTCTGGACATCAGGGCTCACGCACTTGTCTACCACTGGGTCTGGTTATATGTCTGCTGATAACTCTGCACACCATCCAAGTGGCACATGTGCTGGAGAGTTAGCTCCAGAAAAAAAAAAAAAACAGGTCACTAATACAATGTATATGCAGGTTTCTTTCTAAAGTGCATTAGTCAGCATTCCCTAAAGGAACAGAACCCATAGACTGAACTGTATTTTTTTAAAAAGGGAATTTATTGGATTAGTTTACAGCAGTCCAACAATAGGAGTCTGCAGCCTTGAGAGTTAAGGAGCCTGGAAGGGACTCAGTCCACATGGCTGGATGCCTCAGCATCCCAACCCAGTGCTGAAGGCGTGAAGGCTTCCTGGACAGCCGCTGACCTTCAGTCCATGCTGGAAGGCTGAGGTTCCAACGCCTAGGAAGGATAGCCAAAATAGAAAGATGCACGTGCAAGCCAGACGTGGTGGCGCACGCCTCTAATCCCAGCACTCAGGAGGCAGAGGTAGCAGGATCGCTGTGAGTTCAAGGCACCCTGAGACTTCAAAGTGAATTCCATGTCAGCCTGAGCTACAGTGAGACCTACCTCAAAATCCCCCCTCCAAAAGAAAGAAAGAAAGAAAGAAAGAAAGAAAGAAAGAAAGAAAGAAAGAAAGAAAGAAAGAAAGAAAGAGAAAGAAAGAAAGATGCACATGCAGGTGAAGACACTCACCAGCAAGCAGCACAGGAGCCAGGCAGGAGGAAGGGGCCCTTTCCTCCCAGAGCTTCCTTACATAAAGCCCCCCTCCCAGAGGGCTGCCCACTCTGGGAAGAGGAATTTCTCCTTCAGTTAATCCTTCCTGGAAGCCACCTCAGGGACCAAACCAAGAGGAATGTCTGTGGATTCCTAAACAGATCAAGTTGACCTTAGAACTTAACCATTACAAGCTTGAATTACAAAAGTGCCCTAACCCATTCTCCCTATCTCCTGTAACACACCTTAAGGGTTACTTAAACACAAGCACTGTGATATACCTCCAGGAATCAACCCCAGGAAGCTGCTCAGTAACCTGTCATATACAGTGTGGATACTTTGGACAAAGGGAGAGTGTACCTCCTCAGCAGGGGGGGTCAGCACAAGATTCCCTCACACCAGTCAGAATGACTAGCCATTGAAAACTTATGAATTGTTTATTTCTGAGATTTTTCCACCTGATTATTTTTTAAGTACTGTGGATAACTGAATCTGCAGGCACCAAACTGCAGATACTGGGGGACTACTGGTTGGCTAATACATGGGTTACCTCAAAAGAAGATCAAGGGCTGGAGAGATGGCTTAGTGGTTAAGGCACTTGCCTACAAAGACTAAGGACCGAAGTTCAGCTACCCAGATCCCACATACATATGAGCACGTAGTGGTGCACACTTCTGGAGTTCAAGTGCAGTGGCTGGAGGCCCTGGTGTGTCAATATTCTCCCCCCCCCCCCCGCCCCGTCTCTCATAAAAAAAGACTAAATCACATGAGAGTTCTGCTCTACAGTGCTAACTTCTAGAATATGGCAGAGTAAATTTTCCAGAGGCTTGGGGATACAGAATTATAATTCTAGATTTTCATACCTTCTTAAACAATACCTGGTATATGAAGATAAAATATTTGTAGGGCAAAAGATAACTCGACTACAAGTAATATATTTTGAATGATTGGACTGTTTAAAGACCATCATCTCTCATAGCCTAATACAACTTGTATATTAGCTCATATCTGGAATCAGAAATGGCATGCAAGTGCTCAAATATACACAACACACACACACACACACACACACACACACACACACACATACCACTTTTCTGGAAAGAATTTGACTAGAAAATGCTCCAGCCCAAAAATATCATTATATATTTTTTTAAATTTTTATTTATTTATTAGAGTTAGAGAGAGAGGGAGAGAGGGAGAATGGGTGTGCCACACCTTCCAGCCACTGCAAATGAACTCCAGACACATGTACCCCCTTGTGCATCTGGCTAACATGGGTCCTAGGGAGCCATGAATCTGGGTCCCTTGGCTTTGCAGGTAAGAGCCTTAACCACTAAGCCATCCCTCCAGCCCGTTGTTATTATCTTTATGTGTGCACGTATGTGTGTGTGTGTGTGTGGGAGTTCAGGCATGTGTGTGCCACAGTGGTGTGTGTGTGTGTGTGTGTGTGTGTGTGTGTGTGTGTGTCAGAGGACTGCCCTGAGCATCAGTCCTTGCCTTCCACCTTGTTGGTGGATCTCTGTTGTTCACTGCTGTGGAATGGCCCATGAGCTTCTGGAGGATTCTCTTGTGTCTGCTACCCATCTCACCACAGGAGGACTGGGGCTACAGATGCTAGCTACTGCCTCTGGCTTTTCGTGGGTTCTGGGGGTAGATACTCAGTTCAGCATGCTTGCAAACAAGCAGTTTACACAAGGAGCCATCTCCACACACCACAGCTTGTTTTTAATGAATCAGGGATAATAAGTCTCCAAACGGGGGATTGTTATTGTCTCAAAAAGTAGATAAATAATGGGGCTGGAGAGATGGCTTAGCCTTTAAGGCATTTGCCTGCCAAGCCAAAGGACCCAGGTTCGATTCTCCAGGACCCACGTAAGCCAGATGCACAAGGGGGCATGAGTCTGGAGGTCGTTTGCAGTGGCTGGAGGCCCTGGCACACCCATTCTCTCTCTCTCTCTCTCAAATAAAATATATATTTTTAAGTAGATAAATAAGGTCATGAGTTGTGATCAATACAAGGTTGTTTAATGTAATTGAATAGTCAAACATAATTTAAAAATAATAAAAGGGGGACTTAGTATATGCATGGCTTTGGATCCAATCACAGCACCAATGTCATCAATGATACATGAAGCAGGAAATCCTTGATTTATACTAAAAATATCAACTATGATTCTGTGAAAGAAACATGGAAGATGAGATGTGAAGAAATTGTATAGTAAGCTCAAAAACATTAATTTCTTTAATACATTTTTGATGACTGACTCTAAAGACCATGTGTG
Source organism: Dipus sagitta (assembly GCA_036346955.1). NCBI lineage: Eukaryota > Metazoa > Chordata > Mammalia > Rodentia > Dipodidae > Dipus > Dipus sagitta. The sequence goes on from CM070771.1 coordinate 31,487,252, forward strand.
TGTGCGTGTGTATATGAGTATGGTATGCACGAGTGTGTACACATGCACACACACACACACGCACGTTAGCAGAGAACACTGGGTGTCCTATTTCACTCATGCACATTGTGTCCTTGAAGCAAAGTCTCTCACTGAATTTGGAGCTGCCATTCTCAGTGAGACCAGCTGACCAGCGAGCTCCCACCATTGTCCTGTCTCAACTCCCCAAAAGACTGCATTACAGGCATGCATGCCAAAGCCCAGCTTTTTTTTTTTTTTTTTTTGAGAAAGAGAGGCAGAAAGAGAGAGAGAGAGAATGGGCACGCCAAGGCATTCAGCTGCTGCAAACGAACTCCAGAAGCATGCGACATCTGTGCATCTGGGTTACATGGGTCCTGGGGAATCAAACCTGGGTCCTTTGGCTTCACAGGTGAATGCTTTATCCACTAAGCCATCCCACCAGCTCAAAGCCCAGCTTTTTATGTGGGTACTGGGGATCACACTTAGGCCAAACCAGGCCCTCTCAAGCCTTCTTGCATGCACAGCAAGCATTCTTATACACTAAGGCATCTTCCCAGCCCTGAAGACATCTTGAACACTTAATAAAATATTTATTTGGGGCTGGAGAGATGGCTTAGCGGTTAAGCCCTTGCCTGTGAAGCCTAATGACCCCAGCTAGAGGCTCGATTCCCCAGGACCCACGTTAGCCAGATGCACAAGGGGGCGCATATGTCTGAAGTTTGTTTGCAGTGGCTGAAGGCCCTGGAGTGCCCATTCTCTCCCTCTCTCTCTTTTTCTCTCTCTCGCTCTTCCTCTCTCTCATTCCATCTGCCTCTTTCTCTGTCTGTCTCTCTCAAGTAAATAAAAATAAACAAAAAATTTTAATATTTATTTTACATGTGTGTTTCTTCTTTCAAGAACTCTGTTCAGTTCCATAGCTATTTTTTTAAAATATTTATTTGAGAGAGAGAGACAGACAGTGACAGAGAATGAGTGCACCAGGTTCTCCAGCCACTGCAAACGAACTCTAGACACATGCACCACCTTGTGCATCTGGCTTATGTGGGTACTGGGGAATGTTTCATGCACATACGTGTGCAGATGTGCACACTTCATGCACATGCATGTACAGCCAGAGGAGAACATCAAGTGTCCTCTGATAGCTCATTTACATATTGCTTGATACGGGGTCTGTTCATCAACCTGGAGCTGCTGTTCATCAGCAAACCCCAGCAATTCTCTGGTCCCCACCCACTGAAGACTGCGGTTACAGATATGAGTAGACATGCCTAACTTTCTATATGGTTTTCTGGGTGGTCAAATTTGGAGATCTCTAGAGACCCTGATGCATAAGCAGCAAGTGCTCTTAACCACTGAGCCATCTCCCCAGTCCTCACTCTTTCTCTCCCTCTGTTCCTCTCTCTCTCTCCCTCCCTCTCTGTCTGCTTTTATTGTAGGCACTTATAGCTATGAGCTACCCTGTTAGGACTGCTTTCACTGTATCCCGTAAGTTTTGGCATGTTTTGTCCTCATTTTCATTCAATTCTAGAAGTTTTATTTTGTGTGTGCATGCTCGTGTGTGTGTGTGTGTGTGTGTGTGTGCATGTGTGTTATATGAACATGTATACAATAACCTATGGCAGGTGTGCTTACATGTGATGGATGGAATGCAGCATCAGGTGTCCTGCTCCATTGCTCTTGCACCTGTTCTTATTTGGGGCTGGAGTCTCTTACTGATCCTGGAGCATGCTGTATTTCATGAGCTCCAGCGATTTTCAGGTCTCTGATGGGATGGGTGTTACAGACACCTGTAGCTGTGCCCAGCTGTTTACGTTGGTCCTGGGGATCAGTCTCATCTAGTGGTCTCTCAAGACCTCCTCAGGCCCTCATATTTGCATAGGATGTGCTCTTAATCGCTCTAGCCCAAATTCTATGACTTTTTTTAAAATTTCCTTCTTGGTTTCTTCAGTATCTCATACATCAACCAGTAGTATGTTCTTTAATCACTATGAGTTTGTGAATTTTCTGTAGTTTCTCATGCTATTGATTTCTAGCTTTATTCCGTTGTGGTCAGATAGGATCCAAAATTCGTTTCAATTTCCCTAAATTTATTGACACTTGCTTTGTGTCTAATGTGTGATCTATTTCAGAAGATGTTCCATGAGCTGCTGAGAAGACTGAATTCTGTAGTGTTTGGATGAAATGTCCTGTATATATTTCTTTTTTTATTAGTTGGAGTTTTATTAAGTTTACAAATGAATGCTATACATGAATTTAAATATAATTAAAATAATATAGTTAATATGACTAAAATATCCCACACACTAAACAACTCCTTCTTGAGCTATTAGGGACATTAACATCATTTCTCTGAATCTGTTGTTGTGGAGTTGAACCCAAAATTTTGCATTTATAATCAGTTCCTTATTGCTATTTTGTTGTTCAGTTAGGAATGACATCATTAAAATCCATCCCATTAAAACATGAAATGGACTGTGTAATTTTGTGGGAGAGAATTTTGCATACCAGTCTGAGTTATGGAGTGGGTTATCCACTCAGAGGCCCCTCCCAGCTTGAGAACTTTGTGCTTAAGCTTCATTTCTTTTAAAAAAAAATCTCATTTATCTTGAACTTCTGCTACATCTGCACTTGTTAGTCCTTTTCAGGTTGTAAGACAACAGGCTCCAGAGTCTTTGGCTTGGGAAGTTTTAGTGACCATTGAGTGTCTGGCACTCTAACCCCCAAGCGAAGCCTAACCTGAGCTGAAAAAGACTCTGTTGCCTTCAAAACCTGCAAGAATAATGAAGATTTTGTTGTTGTTGTTGTTGTTGTTTGTGGTGGTGGTGGTGTTTAGCTTTCATCTTGAGCTGTTTATTTCCTCATTCTGGGCCAAATTCAGAAATTTTCCCCACTAGGGGAGCAGTTCTGAGAAAGAATCCATTCATTCCCCTGAGACAATAAACTTAGAAATCACTGCTTTTTCCAATGGTGCCTCAAAAATCTCATTGTGCATGTTAAAAAAAAAAAAAAAGTGTAGCCGTCATGGAGCCTCGACTTCTGTATCATGGCCTCTGGAATTTCTGACACCCACATATCATTGTACCAGAACCACGCTTGCTTTTGAAAGTCGTACACGTCACTGAGGCAATGGCCCACGTTGGAGTCCTCAGTGTGGCCGATGACACTGAGGAGCCAGTGAGTCTGAAGTTCCATCAGCTCCTCGGACTTTGCTTCATTGCCCTCAGTGGCAGCGTTTGCACTTTCGGGACTCTCATCAGAACCCGCTGCAGGAAGGAAGCACAGGTTACCCAGAAGGCTCAGTCCTGAAGATCTTCCCAGGCCCTTCACTGGGTCTTCCTGAGCAACCAACTTGCTAACCCTGGGAAATGGTGACTGCCAAAGGATTTCCTTGTTGTTTCTTGTGCCGGCCTGCGGCATGAAAGTCGAAACAGGCCTCGAAGGGGGGAGTAGCAATGAATCTGAGACAAGAACACAAGGAATGGAACCAAGACAAGTCCTGATCAAGGCTCAGGTTTATTCAGGCAGACACAAGCTTATATACAGAAGATCAAACTTTCTGGACAATGCCTACGTGCCTAAGGTCAGCTTCACCAGGGTTAATGTTATGTTAATCCCTCTGTGTCTGATGCCAACTCCACCCTAGGCTGTATACTAAACAATGCCTTTGTATCAGGCACCTTATCGATAAGGCCTTTGTGTTAAGAGATTAGAGACCACCCTTAGCTCCCAAGGTCAAAGAGCAGCTGCAGCTCCCAATATCTCCTTTGTGTTAAGAGATTAGAGACCACCCTTAACTCCCAAGGTCAAAGAGCAGCTGCAGCTCCCGACAGTTTCTCATTGCACTATCCTTGTACCCACTCCTTGAGATCGAAATCCTCCTAGCATCTTGTTATTCTCTTGGCTTATCTTCCAAAAGCTCAGTAGAAGCGGGATCAGACCCTCCAACTAGATTCGTTTCCTCGTGGTTCTTAAGGTCTGGATATTCAGGTACCTGTCAGAGATCATGCTCTGAGGAATCTGGATATGGGATGCCGAAAAGTTTACAGATAATAGGGAGGAAGGTGTCTCCCTCACTTGCCATCGAGTCAGACGCCAGCAACTTATTTTCAGGGAGCGTCCTGTTTTCTGTATTGACTAGTTCCAGTTTTGAACCACTTTCTACACCTCTCTGCTGCTGCCACCCATTCCTTGCCCCTTCACATGCCCGCTGGAACATCTGTAGTTCACCACCCCCATCTGGTCCGCTGTGTAGAACCATGGAATGAATCGTTGGATTCTGTAGTTAGCTTCATAGACCATATTGCTGGGCCAAGCATCTCAGGATCCATCTCTTGAGAGACTTTGAGGACATTGTGACCCTCATCAGATACCTTACTGCCCAAAGGAAGTGGTGGCTTAGTGTCCTCATCACAACGGGAAGATAAACTCAAGTGCTTGGAAATTTTAACTTGCTGGTGATTCTTCACTAGCAATGTTGTACGGTTTCCGATGCCCTGGGGAGCCTACACAACTTGCACGCGAAGACAGAACTCTCACTCTTGCGTTTCTCACAGTTATACTCAGTTTCTTCAGGTATAAATAAAAGATCAGAATAATCCTGGATGGGCAGAGGAAATGCTTTCTGTTCACAGTGCAGGTTGATGGAGAGACAATTGTTCAGCTCTGTCTTGAGAGCAGCCTGTCCACAGGCTCTACAGACGATTGAGACCTGCAACTCAAGCTCAAAATTCGTAACAGTGGGACACACGAACACTTTGGTGGCGGCATCCCTAGCACACATGGGTGGCTGTGAACTTTCGCCCTGGGTTTCCATCTCAGCAGGCCAAATGGTGCTGAGGGTCTTCATGTCTTCTTTCAGCTGATCGAAACACTGACCTAAAAACTTATAAGCATTGTTCTGTCTGTCACCACAGAATGCCTAAGATGGAATTTTTAATATTTAGAAGTCACTATGCCCTTGGTGTTTGCCTCAGAACTATCTTTCAAGGCAAACAGCATGCTGAAAGGGACACTAGGATTATTGGACATGTTCTCCCATGGGATACCTTGTGGGAATAAATCATTAGCAAGTGTTGGAATCACAAAGAGCAATTGTAAAATGGCATTCATGCAACAGGTGCTTCCCAAATTGGGGAAGCCTTCACATGGTGTCTTCGGATGAGTGTCCAAGGGAAAAGAGGCCTCATTACAATGTGAATTTCCTGGATATGCTGTGATTCCAATGGAGAAACAATGGTACTGATGAAGGGAATTCTCATCTAGGTTAGGGTATCCATTAGCGTTGGTATTGAATGAAGGAACATTCTCATCTAGGTTAGGGCACCCATTAGTGCTGGTATTAAATGAAGGAACAATCTTCAGATCTCTGTGTTTCTCTTGAAGGTTTAAGCTCAACAACTTCTCTCTTTTGTTGGTTTTTAACTTCAAGTGAGATCTTCTAAATTTCTTGTTTTGCATAAGGCTATATTTTTTTTCTTTCACGGTATCTGCATTCATCTCTCTGCCAGATAATATTGTTTTCCTCTTCTCATCTCGATAATTATCTCTTTCTCAACAGGATTGGTGGGTGAATCTGACATTGACAAAGGCTTCTCCTTAGAGAGAGGTGTGCCACTTCCCTCTCTGGTTCTGAAGAAGCGATAAGCTGGCTTGTTGCACTCTATGTAAGGCAAAGTTTCACTCATGACTTTTTGAGTACTTCAGCCATCCCAGGCATTCTCAGGCTTCATGTGTGGAAACCTGTTTTGATGAAAAGTATCCAGGAACCTCTTCATTTGTTCGGCATCTATGAGAGATAACTTATTGACAATTCTAAGGAGGTGCTGCTTTTTAAAAGTTAAATGCAGGTGATAGAGTCTCTTTACATGACGTCTAAGAACCACACTTGCAATATTACTCAGCTGAAATAAAAATCCACTGACATTTTCTAGATTTGGAAGAAACTACCAGTTCGACTTCCTTTTTTCCTTCCATTATGTCAATTAATGCTTTTTTTCAGTTTTGCCATCTTACTTTTCTTGCTGCAGATTTGGACAAAACCATGTGTTTTTAGATGAGCCATTATTATTTCTCCTCCTCCTCCTCCTTCTTCTTTTTTCAGAGCTAGGGTCTCACTCTAGCTCAGGCTGACCTGGAATTCACTATGTAGTCTCAGGGTGACCTCGACCTCTCAAAGGTGTTCCTACCTCTGCCTCCCAAGTGCTGGGATTAAAGGCATGCGCCACCATGCCCGGCTTCCATTCCTCCTTTATAAGTAAAACACACGTAACCTTAAGTGAAATGCAATGAAAGTGGTCGTTCTTGCTGATGGGCTGCTCTTCTCCCCATCAGTATCCAGCATCACCCAGGAAAGACACAACGTCCCTCTGTCGAAGCTGGGTCATCTGGATATGTCCGAGGCTCACTTGCCAATAGAACAGTTCTGGATGTCCCTCTGGTGTTGGCCTTCTTGCTGACAGATTCTTAAGGGAGTCACATGGCAGCGAGCTGGACCTGCAGATGGTATTTGCCTCATTTGCATGCTCTTGTAAGGGAGCATCAGCTCCTTAGGAAGAAATTTGCATCAGACTTGTAGGAGCTGTCCATGGTTCCGCGGCAGACAGAGTCCTCACTACTAAACTGTTACTAGAAGTCTGTAGAGATTTCTTACGTCCATTGGATCTATGATGTCATTTAACTCCTCAGGCTGTCCTTTATCATGGAAACTTTTCCTTTCTCCTTTAATTGTGACAGATAGTTTTGCTGTTGATAATAGTCTTGTCTGGCAGTTGTGCTCTTTGAGAACTCAAAATACATCACCTCAAACTCTTCTGGCTTTTAGAGTTTCCAATGGGGGAAAAATTAGCTGTTTTTCTGATGGGCCTTTCATATGTGACTAAGTCCTTTTTTTACTATGTGCATATTTAGTATGGGTACATCATGTGTTAGTACCATCCTTTCCCTTGTCCCTGCCCCATTCCACAGGGTCCCTACTCAGTGCGGTTGCTGGTAATCCCCTTGGGGTTGTGGGTTATGCATTGTAGGAGCAACAGTCAGTTGTTAGGGGAAAGCAGTGCCTCTGGGCATGATGTCCCAGACTGTGTCTCTTACAATCTTTCCATCCCCTCTTCCACAAAATTCCCTGAGCCGTGGTGTATGAGTTTTAAGTCTTCTTCAGTGATGAGCTCTAAGGAGCCTCTTGATCTCTGCTTTGGTAGGTGTTGAGTATCCTCAGGGTCTGTCTCCTTCTCTCTCGTGCTAATTATCTCACCATGGAAGCAGCCCTCTTGCTTGTCTCCCCAATTCCTCTGTGGTTTCAGCTGGGCCTTGGCTGAAGTGCAAGGGGTAGTTTATTTCCTTTGTTCTTGCTACCTTCTGAAAAAGAAAAATAGATTCTCCAATGAAGAGTGAAGTCATCATAGGTTAAATGGGATAAGCATTATTGATTTAGGGAGATTTTGATGCATGTAACCCCTCTTTTAGCCAAAGGCTAGTAGGAGCTTGACATTGGAGAGCATAATCGTTGTCTCCATAGGATTAGGTTCCCTAATCGAGATATGGGTTCCTTTCCACTGAGTGGATCTCTTAGCCAATCAGAAAGCTATTGGCTGCCAGCCAAGGCTGTGTGCCACTATTGCACTGGTGTGTACATCTTGTAAAGGTGTTCGCTTCTGAGTAACTTTGATCCCTGGTTGCTCCAACCTCTGTTGGCCACTTTCCCCCAGTAGCTCATGTAGTACTCTCCATCACTCAATGGGCTAACTGTCTGGGGTCTGGCTCTCTTCTGGATTCCATCTAGGTCTCTTTGTGTTCTGCATCGGCAGCATATGGTGTCTTCAGCAATAGGGTCTTACCATTTACCTCAGGCAGGTAATCAAGTGATTTGACAGAAGCCTGTCTTGTTTTGGGGACCTTGTAGGCCTCTCTGATCAACAGCTTATTGTGGGTACCAACCAATTTCTGATACTGGGAGTTACATGCCAGAGCCAAAATATTTTTTAAAGTTAGGCTTCATCCCACCCTCTCCAGGGCCCTTCTTTTTAGGTGCTCCCCACATACTCCTGTTGAGGGTTCAATCTTTTAGTCTATCTTCAAGGATAAAAGTTTCTATGGTATCAGTTCATTTTGGTTTAGATTCCCCCCCCGCCTCTCCCCCCCACAAATCCTTCCATCCCTATTGTCTGGGCCTCCAGTTGCCTATCAGGTATGTAAGCAACTCGAGCTGGTCCAGGTTAGAAACTGCTGATTAGTGAGACCATGTGGTATTTGTCTTTCTGTGATCATGTGAGTTCACTGAGTATGATGTGTTCCAACTCCATGCATTTTTCTACAAATTTCATTGTATCATTTTTTTTTCTTATTGCTGAGTAGAATTCCATTGTGTAAATGTACTAGAACTTCATTATCCATTCATCCAATGATGGAGACCTAGGTTGATTCCAGTTCTTAGCTATTATGAATTGAGCAGCTATAGATATGATTGAGCAAATATCTCTGTAGTGAGGCATGAGCATTTAGGGTAAATGTCCAGTAAGGGAATAACTGGGTCTGTTGGTAGATCTATATTCATCATTTTCAAAAATCTCCATATTGATTTCCATGGTGGGTATACAAGTTTACATTCCTTATAGGAATAAGGGAATCTAATACTTATTTTCATTTGCATTTCCCTGATGGTTAGGGATGTTGAACATTTTCTTAAGTGTGTGTTAGCCATTTGTATTTCTTCATCTAAGAATTCCCCATTTAGCTCTCTACCCCATTTTTTAGTGTGTTGTTTGATTTTTTATTCTTTAGTTTCTTGAGTTCTTTGTAGATTCTAGATATCAGCCCCTGTCAGTGATATAGCTGGCGAAATTTTTCTCCCATTCTGTGGGTAATATATTGGCTCTGCTTATGGTATGTTTGTGAAAAATCTTTTTAGCTTAGCCAGGTGTGGTAGCACACACCTTTAATCCCAGCACTCAGGAGGTAGAGGTAGGAGGATCACCATGAGTTCAAAGCCACTCTGACACTACATAGTGAATTCCAGGTCAGCCTGAGCTAGAGTGAGACCCTACCTCAAAAAGCTTTTTAAAAAAATCTTTTTAGCTTCATGAGAAGCTAAAAATTGGTTGAATGATTAATTTCCTGGGCTACTAGTTTTGTTCAGGAAGTGTCTCCCCACTCCTATGTCATGGAGAGTTCCTCCTATTTTGTCTTCCAGTAGGAGAAGACATTCAGGTCTTTTCTTTTTTTTTTTTCAATATGGAACGCTTCACGAATTCGCGTGTCATCCTTGCTCAGGAGCCATGCTAATCTTCTCTGTATTGTTCCAATTTTGGTATATGTGCTGCCGAAGTGAGCACGACATTCAGGTCTTATATTCAAGTCTTTAACCCATTTGGACTTGATTTTTGTGGATGGTGAGATGAGTAGGTCTAGTTTCATTTTTCTACATATTGTTACCCAATTTGTCCAGCACCATTTGTTGAAGATGCTGTCTTTTCTCCAGTCTGTGTTATTGGCACCTTTGTCAAAGATCAAGTAGCTCTAGTTACTTGACCTAAAGACTGAGTCTTCAATTCTGTTCTGTTGGTCTATATTTCTGTATTTATGCCAATACCATGCTATTTTTGTTACTATGACTTTGTAATATAGCTTTACATAGGTATGGTGATAACCCCAGAGGTGTTTCTTTTGCTGAGGATATGTTTGGATATCTGAGGCCTGCTGCCAATCCATATGATTTTTTTTTTTCTTTTGGAGGTAGGGTCTCGCTCTAGCCCAGGCTGACCTGGAATTCACTATGTAGTCTGAGGGTGGCCTCGAACTCATGGTAATTCTCCTACCTCTGCCTCCTGAGTGCTGGGATTAAAGGTGTGCACCACCATGCCCAGCTTCATATGAATTTTGAGAACATTTTTTCTATCTCTGAGAAGAATGATGCTGGAATTTTTATTGGTATTGCAAAAGAAGAAATACAGATGGCATATAAACATCTAAAAAAATGGTTCTACATCCCTAGTCATCAGAGAAATGCAGATTAAAACTACATTGAGATTCCATCTCACTCCTGTCAGATTGGCTGCCATCATGAAAACAAATGACCATAAATGCTGGCGAGGATGTGGAAAAAGAGGAGCCCTTCTACACTGTTGGTGGGAATGCAATCTGGTCCAGCCATTGCTGTGCCCTCCAGGACATAGACCAGTGCAGGCAACCTAGACTGGGGAGGTGGGAGGAGCCCAGATACAGTGGTCTGGCCTACTCACTCCAGACCACTGCACCTGCCCACACACTGACTGAGCAGGTAACTCAGACCCGGGCAGTGGGAGGGGTTCAGAAATGGCTTCTTATAGGCTCTTGAGACTGGTTGTTTGACTTCTATGTGGAGAGTTCCCCGATGTATTCTCTGTAGGTTTGGCTTTGTGTTCTAATAATCATAGAGCTGGCTTTTGTCATGGAAATTTTCTCTTTCATTATCTATTATGAGGGATACTTTTGCTGGGTACAACAGTTTGGGTTGGAAGCCATAATTTTTTAGACTATGAAGTGCTCCATTCCAGGCCCTTCTGGCTTTCAGGGTTTCCATTGAGAAATCTGAGGTCATTCTAATGGATTGCCTTTGTATCTAATGTGTTGTTTCTCGCTTGCTTTTAGCACTCTCTTTGTTTTCGTTGTTTAGTTTTAATGATGATGTGCCTTGGAGAGTTTCTTGTTTGGTCTTGTCTATTTGGAGTTCTGTTAGATTCCTGTATCTTGATGGGACTCTCTTTTGAGAGGGTGGAAAGTTTTCTTTGATAATTTTATAGAACAATTTATCCATGCTTTCGCTCTGAATTTCTTCCCCTTCTGGTATACCCATGATCCAAATGTTAGGACATTTTAGGGTATCCCACAGTTCCCTCATATTCTGTTCAGAAGAGTTTTTTAACTTAGACTCCTGAACTGTTTCTTCTGCGTTGTCTTCCAGCTCTGAGATTCTGTCCTCCACATGATTAACTACGATCTTGAGGGTTTCTAGAGAGGCTTTCCCTAGTTCAATTTGGTTTGTATTATCTTTTGCTTCTTTCTGCACACTACCCATCTCTTTGCTGAGTTCCAATTTCAGGTCATGTTTTGATTTTCTTAATGCTTCTTGGAGTTCATTCTTGCAATAACTTATGTATTCATTAAACTTAACCACCCAGTTATTGATATCCTGTACATTTTGGCTCACTTTTAATTCATTTAACTGTCTTCTGAAGTCTGTCTAGGTTTTGTCTATTTAGGTCAAGCTTAATCATGACAGTTGTGTGGATTTCATTTATGTGATTGTTGGCTTTTTGATGGTTTGCTACCAGGTCTGCCCTTTGTTTGGTCAGGGTCACATGTCTTCATTTTTAGGTTCTATTCCTATTGTCTCCTCTATGTTTTCATTGGAGACTTCCATTGCGGACTAGGCAACCTTGTTGGAGCTCTCTCTGTTGTTCCGTGTTGTTTCTTTTGGACTGTGGTCTGCCCATCACAGTGCGGGAATCTTAATAAGGAGGAATCTTAATAAGGAGGAGGAAGTAAGAGTTTTCCCTTGTGGTGTCTTCACTGAGTATTCTGTTTTATGTTTGAATACAATAGGCTAATGATGATTTTGTATTTTGGGTTGCACAGTTATGGAGGATGTAAGTTTACCAGCAGCTCTGGACTGGTTCTGAGCTCTGGGATTGGAGGTCTGTGATCCCTTTGACCAATTGGTGGGGGTTGCTAGGTTCCACAGCCCAAGCCAGATCTGGGAGTTGGCTGGTGTCAGGGAAATAGGGGAACTGGCCAAGTGGCACACACAAGGGTGACTGTAGGCAGCACAGGGTGTGGAGGGTCTGTGATCAGGAAGAGCAGAGGCAGCCTTCAGGCCAGCCTGCCAGGGATGCAAGACAGGGGAGTGTAGCAGGAGACAGGAGTGTGGGTGGGGCATGGGCTCAGTCCGTGCAGCCTGCAGGAGCCAGATGTGGTCTGGACACAGTGGGTTGGAGGTCTCTGGGAGACAGGGAACGTGAGCAGTCTACCAACAGACACAGGGAAGGGTTGTGGGTGGTGAAGCCTGCAAGCAGCACAGCAGAGAACCTGGTCAGGGAGTCAGGCGTGCAAAAGCTGGAGGGTGAGTGGTTGGGGGGAACTGAGGGTCTAGTGGTCTACCTGGGAGCATGGGAATCCATAGATTCCCAACTGTGCCTCTCTGTGCCCACCCACTGGAGGTCTGATAAGACTTACTCAAACTAGAGCCCCACAGATCTTGTCTGATATTACCCCAGGAGGTGAAGTGTGGTTAGGAGGATGTCATCTTAACTGGAAGTCGCATGACTTAGTCCTTTCTTGTAGCTTTCAATAAACTTCCTTTGTTTATTTTTTTTAAATTTTTAATTTTATTTATTTGTGAGAAAGAGAGAGAGAATGGGCATGCCATAGCCTCTAGTCACTGCAAACGAACTCCAGACATATGTGCCACCTTGTGTATCAGGCTTACGTGGGTACTGAGGAATCAAACCTGGATCCTCAGGCTTCATAGGCAAGCACCTTAACTGCTAAGCCGTCTCCCCAGCCCCGATTATTGTTTTAACAATAATATGGCATGGGGAGTTTCAATTTTTTTGTCCCATAAGGCTGCTTCTGGCTGGGTGTTTTGATGCAGCAGTGAGAAGGTAACTGCTACACCCAGCAGGTGTAGGCACATGGCATTGACATTCATCCAAACCCACTGACTGTCCAGCACTTGGCACTGTGACCGTGGACTCTGACAGTGATGAGACGGAGCAGCTTCACGGATAACCCCAGATGCTTACTCTGGAGGACGGCAGTGAGGAGAGGCCATGCACGGATGTGGCAGGTGGCAGATGGGTTCTGCTTCTGCTCAGGAGCTAGTGGGGAAGAGAAGGCACCTAGTGGCTAGAGTGGGGAGCAGGAGGTGTTCTGAGAGACTTGCTGCAAGGCTGCAGGCCTACGTCTGTCCCATTAACAGAGGCCAGGTAAGCAGACCAAGCAGGGAGGACAGTGTCCTGCTTTTTAGAAGCTGAGGTTTGCAAATAAGAAAATCTTCATTTAAAGACCTTTCTAGGGCTAGGGAGATGCTCAGTGGCTAAAGAAGCTTGCTTGCAAAGTCTGCCAGCTAGGGGTTCAGTGCCCCAGTATCCATGTCAAGTATGGAGCATGAAGTAGCACCCATGTCTAGAGTTTGTTTGCAGCAGCGAGAGGCTCTCGTGTGTCCATTGCCCCCTCCTTTCCAAGTAAATAAAATATTTTTCAAAAAGACCTTTCCATCTTGGGGGTGGAGCAGATCATTCCCAAAACCAAGGCGTTAGACTTACCTTGCAGCGTCAACACCTTCACGGAGAAGGGGAGCAGCAAGCACAGGTCCTGGTCCCTCCAGGCCACCAAGCGGCACCTGTAAGGCTGCCTTGTCTGGGTCTCACTGGGAGACACTACAGTGTTGCTGCCTGCTTGTACCAAGTGTCATACTCGGTCCATACAGAGGGGAAGTCAGGGAAGCTCCCCGTCCCGAGTCGGGCAACTGTCTTCGACTGTTCCCCTTTTACATGCTTTACCGGAGAAATGCTCCATAGTCTGGGCCCCTGCTGAAATCTCCCACTGACGGAGGATAAAAGAATGCAAACACATCACCAAATCAGATATATATATTTTTTTCTAATGGAAGCAGAAGAGACAGAGGAGGGAAGGTCCACATAGCTGTGCTTTTGTTGATGGTCAATTAGTGTGGTTTTAAAAGTGAGTCTTCCCATTAGAGAAGTCAAATCCTCCACAAAGAAAGCTTAGGAAGAGGATGTTTTTGGAATAAGAGCAAAGGAGCAATTCTCCCCATCCAATTGTACCAATTACAAGGGAAAGCTTACTTCATTCATTGACTCCCGTATATTACTAACCACAAAGGCCCCACTGTATGCCAGGTACTTCTCGTCATCCAGGTTACAGCTGGAGCCCTGGAAAAATTCGGTCATCGAAGACAAACGACAAAAACTTAAGAGAAAAACAACAATCTGGGCACACATATACCATGAGGCAAAAAAAAAAAAAACAAAAAACAACCATATAGGTCAATAACGTTATTGCGAAGATTCACATAGAAATCTCTTAAAATATCCTCCTCCCAGGACTCATGTCCTCTAGTGGTGTCAGGTCACTGGTGAGTTAGCGATTCTCCAGTAAATAAGCTCCCATCCATGATCATGCAAGAGACCCCCATTTACTTCAATGGGTCAAAAAAATTGCGTGATTGGTTCCTGTGTGCTCGGGGCAGGTGAGGTGCAAGTGTTTGGGGGGGCCTGTGCGCTCAGACCAGAAAGCAGTGAGAACAGAGGACAAGCAAAATCTATCAACAAAGCAAGGAAAGATAGCTGACTCCCTACAGCAGATGAGCCACCCCTCACATCAGCTAGGACCCACGTGAAACCACAGAGGAACTGGCAAGATGAGCGAGCAAGAGTGCTGCTTCTGGGGTGATGGAGACAGACACTGGGGATACTCAGAACACACCTAAGCAGAAATCCAGAAGCTGCTGAGGGCTCAACACTAAAGCAGATTTTAAGCACATCCCAAGGCTCAGGGAATTTTGTGGAAGAGGGGGCAGAAACAATGCAGAGCCACAGGGTGGGAGACAATATGCAGAGGCATAGCCCCCTCCCACAATGACTGACTGCTGCTCACAACTCATAACCCACAACTCCATTGTGAATACCAGCAATCCCACTAAAGGGGGTCCTCAATGGAATGGGGGCAGGGAGGGGGAAATGATGATACCAACACAGGATGTGTCCATACAAAGTTACTACTTAATTAAAAAAAAATGCATGACATTCCATTACCCTCCTTTTCCTCTCCCTTCAGATCTCTTCCCCTCTTCTTAGGGTGTCCTTTCTATTTTCATGACCTCCATACACTACAATGCACATACACATACCACCTATAGACAGACAGACACACATACACACACGGAGAGAGTTTAAATGTAAACTCTGCATGTGAAAGAAAACATGCAGTATTTTGGTGTTATTTCATTTCCACCCATTTTCCTGTAAATGTCATGATTTTGTCATTCTTTATGGCTGGATAAAATGCTATTGTGTATTAAAGATGCATGAAAGCGAGACGGAGATCTAACAGGAATAAGGAGTTTTTTAGTGGGAGGGAGGGGAGAGAGGGCCATTGGAGGAGTGAGATCAAAATGCTTTAATTACATGTAGGAAAGTGTCAAATATAAAAATAAAAATATAAATCCCCTTTCAAAACTGACTATGATGGTATATGCCTATAATCCTGGCCACACAAGAGGCTAAGGCAAGAGCATCACTATTTCAGGGCCTAGCAAGATTCTGTCTCAAAAAATATATATAAAGGCAGAGATTTAGTGGTAGAGCACTTAAAAGGTTCTGATGATACTGCCCTTCAAGTGTTTTATTACTGGGGGAATACAGGAAGGATAGGAACAATTGCTACAGTAATTTTGATGCTGGCAAATAAATGAATAATGCTATTATTGATTCTGGTTGCAAACTGTTAGTAGAAGTAGCTATTAGGGTGCTGTGAGCTCGCACTGGCCGCCAGGTTTCCTGTCCAACAAGGAACCACCAGAAGAAGCCGCAGCTCTGGGACCCAGTCCTGATTCATGGAAAAATGGCTCAGGAAGACCAAGAGTGTGTGAGCAACATGGAGTTCCATGAAGTGGGAATGAGAATCCAAGCTCATCCTCAGCCATCAAAGCGCAACATGGGGAAACATTAGGAACTTTATTTAATAAATCATACCATCACGGTAGATTGGATATACTTTATAAGTAGGCATGGTGGAAAAGATGAAAAGTTGATCTTTTTTTTGTTTTGTTTTGTTTTGTTTTAAGAAATCAATTCATCGTAAAATTCCAGAGTTGTTTGGCCACAAGTTAATAGCAGGCAATACCATTTATTTGCTGCTGTTATGAGAACAAAAATTTGCTTTAAGGGCTGCGGAGATTGCTCAGTGGTTAATGCATTTGCCTGCAAAGCCAAAGGACAAAGGTTCGATTCCTCAGGTCCCACGTAAGCCAGATGCACAGGGTGGCACATGCATCTGGAGTTCCTTTGCAGTGACCAGAGGCCCTGGTGCACCCATTCTCTCTCTCCCTCCCCCCGCTCTCTCTGTCTTTCTCTCTCTGTCTCTCTTCCTCTCTCTCAAATAAATAAATATTTTTAAAATTTTGTTTAAGATTTTATTAGCGTGGTTTAGTTTTTGTTTCATAGTTGTTGCAGAACATGTTTTTAAACCTTAGAAACCAGGTGAGGGCAAGGCTGGCTAATCCAGGATGCAGACAGCAGCTGCTCTTTCTTGGACAGCAGTGACTGTTAGACATCACGGTAGAGTTGTGATTCACTCCTGTGTCGCCAGTGGAAAGGAGTCAGTGTGAAGAAAGCCACATGTGAGAACGTGACTTCTGAAGGGTGACTGCATTTTACAGGCACTTGTAGGAGCATCTCCTGAGTGTGTGGGGGAGTATCCACTCAAGTGGCAGCAAGAGACGCATAGGTCAGAGTGTATCGTAAAGCACACACTTACCACCCTGCCCTTCCTCTGCTGGGGAGAGGCAGCTCCCTGGAAGGAGGTGAGCTGCAGAAACCCGTAGACACACAGCTCACCAGCACAGTAAGGAAAGCAGAGCCGCAAACCCCAGAGAGCATGCCTGGACCAGGACCCACGGAGCAGGCAGCGCTGGACAAACCTCATCCTTCCTGGCACCTCCTGGGCCGGTGGAGACCAACCACAAGCCCTTCCTGATAAGGTTGCTTGGGACATGGCCAAAGCCATCATCTCCCCAAAGACGCGAGTGTCTGTCGCAAGTCCGTCAACCATTTGGCTTGTGGGACAGTGTGCATACTGAGGATACCTACACTGTGATCTGGGCTACTTTCTGCTGACTTAGTTGACGTTATTAACACATCTGCCTGTCCCAAGTTCTGTCCAAAAATCTACCTACAGACTAGTCATCTGTACCTCGAGGTTCTCAGCAGAAGACAAAGGAATGAGCTAAAGCAGTCCAGGAATGTAACAGCACCCCAACCTAGAAGGATGAGTTCTGAGATTTCCCACAGTTGCCTGATAACACCAAACCCCACATATACCATGCCTTCCCTGTGCATGCAGAGCTATGCTGTTTAATCCACATACTAGGCACAGTAAGAGATTAATGAGTAGAGTGATTATAACCGTATACTGTATATATATATATATATATGTATATGGCATTTTAAAATTATGGACTGTTGTTTCTGAAATTCTCCATGGAATATTTCAGACCTCAGTTTAACTGTGTGTCATTGAGTGGACAGAAAGTGAACTGATTGTATTTTTGGTTTGTTTCTATTTCATTAATTTCTCCCTTGTTCTTGATTATTTTTCTCCCATCTACTAGTTTTAGACTGGGTTTGTTAGTGTTTTTCCTTAAGGTACATCATTCGGTTATTTGTGATCTTTTTGATGTTTTAAATGTAGGCATTTAGAGCTATGGACTTTACTCTTAGCACAGCCTTCCTTATATCCCGTAGATTTTGGTATACTGTGTTCTCATTTTCATTCAGTTCTAGGAATTTTTAAGTTTCCTTTTTATTTCTTCAATGACTCATTCATTATTCAAAAGTATGTTGTTTATGGCTGGAGATATGGCTGAGCAGTTAAGGCACCTATGTACAATGGCTAACGACCTATGTTTGGTTCCCCAGTACCCATGTAAAGCCAAATGCACAAAGTGGCCCACATATCTGGAGTTCGTTTGCAGTAGCTAGAGGCCCTGGTGTATCCATTCTCTCTCTCTCTCTCTCTCTCTCTCTCTCTCCCTCTCTCTCCCTCACTCTCTGTGTGTGTGTGTGTCCTTGAAAAATTGAATATCAGGCTGGAGAGACAGTTTTGCAGTTAGAGCACTTGCCTGCAAAGCCAAAGGACCCAGATTCAATTCCCCAGTGCCTGTACAAGGTGGCACAAATATCTGGAGTTTGTTTGCAGTGGCTAGAGGCCCTGGCACACCCATTCTCTCTCTCCCTCTCTCTCTCTCTTCAATAAATAAAATATTTTTTAAAAAATAAATAAAATAGTTGAGCTGGAGAAATGGCTCAATGGTTAAAGGCACTTGCTTGCAAAGTTTGACAGCCAGGGTTCGATTCCCCAGTACCTATGTAAAGCCAGATGCAAATGCAGCATTTATCTGCAGTTTGTTTGCAGTGGCAGGAAGTCTTGATGCACCCATACTCACTCTCTCTGTCTGCCTGTTTCTCTCACTCTCAAATTAATTAATTAATTAAAAATAAAAAATATATTGTTTAAACTCCAAGAGTTTATGTGCTATCTATAATTTCTCTTGTCATTGATGCCATTGTGAAGTAGCATACAAGAAGTGTATTGTTGTATGAGATTATGTTTGTTGTATTTCTTTTGATTTCTAACTTTGTTGCATTGTAGTCACATCGAATACAATAAATTATTTCAGTCTTATATTTGTTGAGACTTGCTTTGTTTCCTAATATGTGATCTATTTTGTAGAAAGTTCCATGGGCTGCTGAAAAGAACGTGTATTCTATAGTGTTCTCATAGAATGTTCTGTAAATGTCTGCTAGGTCCGTTTGATCTATGATACCATTGAACTTCACTGTTTCTCTGCTTAATTTTTGTCTAAATGACCTGCCTATTTGTGAGAGTGGTGTATTAAAGTCACCCAATATTGTGATGGTGTTAACCTCTGATTTACATCTAAAAGTATTTGCTTTATAAAGTTAGTTGTACCTGTGTTCATTTTGTATATGTTTTTAAAATATTTATTTGTCTTTTTGAGAGAGAGAGAGAGAGAGGACAGGCACACTAGCGTCTCTCGCCACTGCAAACATGAACTCCAGCATGCTCTAGTTTCTGTGTCTGGCTTCATGTGGGTACTGGGGAATAGAACCCAGGCCATCAGGCTTTCCAAGCAAGCACCTCTGACCACTTAACCATCTCTCCAGCCTTTGTATGTTTATGTTTAGAGTTGTAATGGGCTCTTGATGTATTGTTCCTTTAACCAGTATGAAGTAGCCTTCTCAATCTCTTCTGATTAATTTTAGTTTAAAGTCTATTTTGTCAGATATTAAAATAGCAACACCTGCTTGTTTTCTGGTTCCTGTTGCCTTGAATGTCTTTTTCCATCCTTTTACCTGAAGGTAGTATCTGTCTTCCATGATGAGGTGGGCTTCTTGGGGGCAGCAAAGATGTGTATCCTGATTTCTAATCCAATCTGCTAGCCTGTGTCTTTTGTTTGGGAAATTGAGACCATTAATATTCATGGTTATTATTGAAAGGTCTATATTGATTCCTAGTATTTTGTAGTCATATTTCATGTTTTCTTTGTCCTCCAATGCTTAACAACTATCTTAGCATAATTTTTCCCTTACAGCTTCTTGGATGTGTTTTTCCTTCTCTTTATTCTGAAATATTCCTTCCATATCCTCTAGCTTGGTGGTCATAAATTCCTTACGCCTACTTTTATCATGGAGAATTTTTCTTTCTCTTTCAATGTGACTCATAGTTTTGTAGGATATTGTCATCTGAGTTGGCAATTATGGGGTTACATCATTTCAAGCCCTCTGGCTTTTAAAGTTTCC
Source organism: Dipus sagitta (assembly GCA_036346955.1). Taxonomy (NCBI): domain Eukaryota; kingdom Metazoa; phylum Chordata; class Mammalia; order Rodentia; family Dipodidae; genus Dipus; species Dipus sagitta. The sequence continues at coordinate 31,506,847 of CM070771.1, forward strand.
ATTGAAAAGTCAGCTATTATTCCTATAGGCCTGCCTTCATAGGTGCCCTGGAGTTTCTCTTTTGCAGCTCTCAGTAGTCTTTCTTCTGTACATGTACTGCTGTAACTACGATGTGATGTGGGGAGCTTCTTTTCTGGTCCTGTTAATTTGGTGTTCTTTATGCCTCTTGTACCTGAATGGGTATCTCGTTCCCTAGACTCGGGAAATTCTCTGTTAAAATTGTATTGAAAATATTCTCTCTTCCTTTGGCATGGTGTTCTTCCTTGCCCAGGACTCATAGATTTGGTATTTTCATGGTGCCTCAAAGATCTTGCATACTCTGTCCATAGTTTTGTTAGTTTACCATTTCCCTTGACTAGACATATCAATTCCTCTACCTTGTTGTATTCTTTTCTCCCATGAGCCATTCTACGAGGAGACTTTTCAATGAGCTGTGTGTTTCACTTACTGTGTTTCATTTCCAGCATCATTTCAGTTGTTTTTCTTCCATGTTTATATGTTTCTATTCAATTCCTTTTTCATCTGTTTCACTGATGTTGTTATTTCATTCGGCTGATTATTTGTGTTCTCTTGGAATTCTTTCATTTCTTGGCACATGTTTCTCCTCATTCCTTTGAGCTCTTTGTCTTGAATATCATATAAGTCTCTGTCATCAGGGCCCATTCCTCTGGGATTTGTAACTTTTTCAAGGGAACATGTTGCCTTGAGTTTTCATATTAATTGTTTTTTGAATTGAAATTTTTGTATTCGATTGTTGGTTGGACTTATTTTATTTTAAAATTTATATGAACTTTCTCCTTCTGGTGGAGGACTGGCCTATAGTAGGGTACTATCGTCTACTATCAGACTAGTGTTCAGGGCACTGTGTTCTCCTTCTAGGAGAATTCTGCCAATCTAAAATAGTGATAGCATATTTTAAACAATCACCTCTAAATACTAATCATGTTAGGGGTAAGTGGACATTGAGAGCATTGTATGATGTACTAATATATTAGTTGTTGTGGGTCTGTGAAGAGGAATGAAGAAGGAATAAACTCTGCAGAACTTGTAGTACTGGATTGATATAGAGAAAGTCAAGGAAGGGTCATGAGTAGAAGATGGAGCTATAGGAGCAAAAGAAAAAAAATCAAGGGAAGAAGGGAGAAAGTTCTCAAAAGATAGACTGAAGAGATGGTGAAGTTGTGCTAATAACAGATGTGGAATACTTCCATCTCTCAGGAGACAGAGGCTCAGAGCTCCTGCAAATCACAACAGACTATGTTCTTTGAGAGAGGAAAATGTAGAGGGAAGGAGTAAGGACAAAAAAAGAAAACTGAACAACACACACAAAGCAAAATACAGGTATACAAGCATGTACCACATGCACACACACACGCACGCACACTATACAAACACACAAAAAGCAATAAACAAAATAATATAAGTTTTATCTAACAAAAAAGCAAAGTGGAAACATCCGCAAGCACACACAAAGGAAGCAATAGAGGGTAAGAGTAGAGTGAGGGCCAAGCTGGCCTGCTAACATGACAATACGCACTGGAAACAGAATAGGTGTAGTTGAGAGAAAGAGCTGAATGGAGAGGTAAGATTTACAAACTGATTGGCCTGATACTTGGCTCTAGTCTGGGCTTCCTGGGATCCGGATATGGTCACTTTTCCATTGAGCCTTCCTCTCTGGCCTCAGATGAGTAGTTCCGTTCTACCTTTGGAGTCTTAGTTCAAATTTCCCCTACTCTGGAGCTAAGTCTCTGGGTGCTGGTAGCTCCTTGACTATTCCTTGCTTGAGAGTTCTCCTCCAGGCTGCTGTGGTTGGAAGTCTCATAATTTCAAATTTCCAAACTTCTCATCTGCTGCTTGCCTGCACTCTCCTGGGGACCTTTCAATTTCAGATTTGTGATTCAAGTAGCCCTGGACATGGGCTGGAGAGATGGCTCTGTGAATAAAGGCACTTGCTTGTTTAAAAATGTAACATGCCTGGATTCCTGTCTTAGACGGTGTGTTCAGTGTTGTCTAATCCAAGTCAATATCATATGCCAAAGGCACACATTCTGAAGGCAGACTGTTTCTTAGAGAGCACTAGAAAGGGACTTGTTTCTCTCTTGGAAGTAAAAAATAAGGTATTGTTATAGTCAAGTCTGCATTGCTGGTAGAAATCACCCAACCAAGAGCAGCTTGTGGGAAAAAGAGGTTTATTTTGGCTTACAGGTTCAAGGGGAAGCTTCACGATGGCAGGGGAAAACGATGGCATGAGAAGAAGGTGGACATCACCCCCTGGCCAACATAAGATGGACAATAGCAACAGGAGACTGTGCCAAACACTGGCTTGGGGAAACTGGCTATAATAGCCATAAGCCATCCCCCCCACCACTCAACAATACACTCCCTCCAGGAAGAATTCATTCCCAAATCTCCATCTCCAGCTGGGAACCTAGCATTCAGAACACTTGAGTTTATGGGGGATACCTGAATCAAACCACCACATTCCGCCCCTGGCCCCCATCAACTGATAACCATACATGATGTAAAATGCAATACATTCATCCAACTTTAAATATCCCCATAGTTTTTATCAATTCCAATGATGTTCATACATCTCCATAATCCAAGGTCTTTTAACTGAGCCAAAATACCAAAAAATAACCTCAAAAAAAAAAAAAAAAAACCATAGTGTCACAAAATGAACATTCACACTGCAAAAGATGGCATTGGGCATAGCAAAGAAATATTCAGCCAATACAAGATTTAAAACAACCAGGTCAAACATCAAACTCTGTAGCTTCAAGTCCAACAACTCTAATCACTAACAAGTCTCCAAGTCCAATAATTCTAACCAACAACAAGTCTCTGGTATTCCAATTCCACCCCTCCAGCTAGGCTACTCACAGTACTGGAAAACTTCATCCGAGGCTAGCAGCTCTCCTTGGCAGCCATCTCGTGGTCTCGGCATCTCCACTGAGTCTCCACTGCAATCTATGGTTCATCCTCATGGCCCTATGGAGTCTCCATACAGGCATCCAGCAAACCTGCTACACACTCCCCGTGGCCATTTCCAAAACACAAGATGGTGTTGCAAACTCAATGACCCTGTCTTTCCTGCATTTCTTATACTCCATAATATCAGATAGGGTGCCAATTTGATAATCCAGGGGGAAATAAAGCAGACTTTGGAGAACAGGACACTACTAGAGCACTCAGGCCCCTTCAAAAGAGTCTGCATTGTTCTTGTTGCCCCAGTGCAGGTTAGCTGGCCCAATCTCAAAGGTTGTCATCGTTCAATTGCAGCCAAACAGGCAGTTTATCCAAAGATTTTTCTTTCTGTGCCATATCCCTCTACTCACACCAGTTCATTTCTACACAAAGCAACCCTGCACAACTTCTCAGGACATGGGCATAAGAGCAAGCTTTTCACACAAACTGCCTCTGGCCCAGTCCAAGCAAAGCTCTTTCTCACCCTCATAAACCAAATGTCACAGTCCATAGTTCTTACTGCATTCAGGTCTTTCAACTCTGACCAGAATAGTCCATCAAGCTGTACTTACAGCACTGCAAGGCATCTCTTAGGCAAAGGTTTCAAATCCTTCCACATTCCTCTTAAAAATCAGCTCCAAAAGGCCAAAGCCTCACTATCAGGTGTCTAGCAGCAATCCCACTCCTTGGTACCACTTTATTGTTGCAATCAGGTCTGCATTGCTGGTAGAAACCACCCAACCAAGAACAGCTTGTGGGAAAAAGAGGTTTATTTTGGCTTACAGGCTCAAGGGGAAGCTCCACGATGGCAGGGGAAAACGATGGCATGAGCAGAGGGTGAATATCACTCCCTGTCCCACATAAGGTGGACAATAGCAACAGGAGAGTGTGCCAAACACTGGCAAGGGGAAACTGGCTATAATAGCCATAACAGTATAATACAATACATAACAACATAATAGCCCCCAACAATACAATCCCTCCAGGAGGAGTTAATTCCCAAATCTCCACTGAGCATTCAGAATACTTGAGTTTATGGGGGACACCTGAATCAAACCACCACAGGTATCCTTCAATCTCTAAGGGTTTAAGTACATTAATGTGGTGGTCCAGTAAGCAAATATAGTTTCTTAAGAAGCCAAGCTGGGTGTGGCGGCACACACCTTTAATCCCAGCACTCAGGAGGCAGAGGCAGGAGGATCGCCAAGAGTTCGAGGCCACCCTGAGACTACCTAGTGAATTCCAGGTCAGCCTGAGCTAGAGTGAGACCCTTCCTCGAAAAACCAAAAAAAAATAATAATAATAAAATAAAAAAAATAAAGAGGAAAGAAAAAGAAAGAAACAGAAGCCAGGGCTGAAGAGATGGCTCAGTAAATAAGCAGTTGTCACACAAGTAGGAGTACCTGTCTTCAGATCCCTAGAGTGCATTTAAAGCCAGACACAGTTGCTCAAGCATCTGTAATCCCAGTGCGAGTATAGTGAGACAGAGGTAGAAACAAGAGAACCCCAGAAGCTTGTATACCAGCAAGCTTGGTGAACACAGTGGTAAATATTGACAGGCCCTGCCTCAAATAAGGTAGAAGGTGAGGACTAACACCCAAGGTTGTCCTCTGACCTCCACATCCGTACCATGGCACATATGCACCTGCACACAACACAAATGTGCACACACGTACACACACAAAAGAAAAAGAAAACAGAAACGTCAGAGCCATTGCAGGGAAGATTTCTGACTGCATGCTTTTATCTGCTGTGCAGTCTTTGTACTGATGCTTTGGTGTTTGGCAGCAAACAAGTTATTTAATCTCAATTTATAAAATCCTGGAACTGAACCGGCAGGATATGAAGTTAATGGGATGGCAAGCTCATAAATACATTAAACACAACATTATTCAACAGAGAAACTGAGCATTATTCCTGCAGAGTGTGGTGGTTTGACTCAGGTGTCCCCTATAAACTTAGGTGTTCTGAATGCTAGGTTCCCAGCTGAGGGAGATTTGGGAATTAACACTTCCTGGAGGCAGTGCATTGTTGTGGCTGGGCTTACGGGTGTTATAGCCAGTGTTTGGCACACTCTCCTATTGCTATGGTTCATCTGTTTTTGGCCAGAAGGTTGATGTCCACCCTCTGCTCATGCTATCATTTTCCTCTTCTGTGATGGAGCTTCCCCTCGAGCCTGTAAGCCAAAATAAACCCTTTTTTCCCAGAAGCTGCTCTTGGTCAGGTGGTTTCTGCCAGCAATACAAACCTGACTGCAACAGTAGTGTTGGTACCGAGGAATGGGATTGCTGCTAGACACATGACTGTGTGACTTTGGCCTTCTGGAGTTGATTTTCAAGAGGATTGTGGAAAGATTTGAAGCCTTGGCCTAAGAGACGCCTTGCAGTTCTGTAAGTACAGCTTGATGGACTATTCTGGTCAGAGTTGAAAGACCTGAATGCAGTAAGAACTAAGGACTGTGACATTTGGCTTATGAGGGTGAGAAAGAGCTTTTCCTGGACTGGGCTAGAAGCAGTTTGTGTGAGAGGCTTGCTGTTATGCCCTGTGTCCTGAAAACTTGTACAGGGTCGCAGTGCATAGAAACAGACTGGTGTGTGCAGAGGGATATGCCACAGAAATGAAATCTTTGAGCTGAAATTTCTGCCTGTTCAGCTGTAATTATATGAGAGATTACAGCCTTTGAGATTGGGCCAGCTGACCTGCACTGGGGCAACAGGAAGAATGTAGACTCTTTTGAAGGGGCCTGAGTGCTCAAGGAGTGTCCTGTTCTTCAAAGTCTGCTTTATTCCCCCCTGGATTAACAAATTGGCACCCTACCTGATATTATGGAGTATAAGAAATGCAGGAAAGCCGGGCGTGGTGGCTCATGCCTTTAATCCCAGCACTCGAGAGGCAGAGGTACGAGGATTGCCTGAGTTCGAGGCCACCCAGAGACTACATAGTGAATTCCAGGTCATCCTGACTACAGTGAGACCCTACCTTGAAAAAAACAACAACAACAAAAAAAAAAAAAAAAAAGGAAATGCAGGAAAGAGAGGGTCATTGAATTTGTGTTTTGAAAATGGCCATGGGCAGTGGGGCCATGAAACAGCTGCTAAGGAGAGCTACAGGCCCTGAATGAAGTTTTCCAGGACTGTGAAAGGCCTAGCTGGAGGCGCGGAATTGGAACTCCAGAGACTTGTTGCTGGTTAGAGTTATCAGGCTTGGAGATTTGACACTGACTAGAGTTGTTGGACTTGGATCTACAGAGTTTAATGTTTTCCCTGTTTAAATCTTGTATTGATTGAATATTTCTTTGCTATGCCCAATGCCATCTTTTGCAGTGTGATTGTTTATTCTGTGCCATTATGGGCTTTGAGGAGGGATTTATTATGGCTCAGTTAAAAGACCCTTGATTATGGGGATGTTTGAACATCATTAGGATTGATTTAAAACTATGGGGATTTTTAAAGTTGGACTGAATGCATTGTATTTTATATTATGTATGGATATCAGTTTATGGGGGCCAGGGGCAGAATGTTGTGGTTTGATTCAGGTATCCCCCATAAACTTAGATGTTCCAAATGCTAGGTTCCCAGCTGATGGAGATTTGGGAATTAACGCTTCCTGGAGGGAGTGTATTGTTGGGGGCAGGCTTATGGGCATTATAGCCAGTGTCCCCTTGCCAGTGTTTGGCACACTCTCCTGTTGCTATTGTCTACTTTATGTTGGCCAGGGGGTGATGTCCACCCTCTGCTCATGTCATCATTTTCCCTGCCATTCTGGGGAGCTTCCTCATTGAGCCTGTAAGCCAAAATAAACCTCTTTTTTTTCCCACAAGCTGCTTGTAACAGACAGCTTCAGGTTCACTGAGATGAACTTCCAGACCAGGAACAGTTATGGAGGAAGGGATTTATTGAAGCTTACAGATCCAGGGGAAGTTCCTTAATAGCAGAAGAAACTGGCCTGCTTTCACAGGCCCAAGCAGACAGAGAGAGAGAAGTACAAGCCTAAAGGTCAAAAGTCACAGCACACTTCAGGAACTCCAGCTAGGCACACTTTGCATATCTTTAGATTGAAATCTCAAACCCACCACCACACCTTAAGATCCACACAGTGGCATTGCCTCCAGCCAGATGGCTAGAGATGCAAACTACAAACAAATAAACAACTGAATATATTGGGGGCCATCTATTCTATTCAAACCACCACATTCCACCCCTGGCCCCCAATAGATTTATAACCATCACACATTGTAAATTGTACTTAGTTCAATTTCAAAGGTCCCCACAGTCTGGACCAATTTAAGATATTAAGACCTGTAAAATCAAACAAGTTAAACACTTCTAACATATAAAGGCACAGAGTAAACATTTTCAACTTGTATAAGGCACAGCAAGGAGAGACTAAAACAATGCAAACTCAACCACCATCAAACAAACATCAAACTTCTGCAGTTCAAGTTCAATATATCCAGAGACTAACAGTCTCCAGACTTTCCAATTCTGCCCCTCCAGCTGGGCAGAGTAGCCAGGGAACACTTCCATCCCAGGCCAGTAGTGCACTCTACGGTAGCCCTTGCACAGTCCTGGTATATACAAAACATCTTCAGGTCTTCATGCACACCACGGTCCATCTTCCAAAGGCTCTTTCAGCCTATCAGGACATCATGCCCTGCCTCATGCTGCATCTCAGCGGCAGCTCCTGGAACTGTGAGCAATTCATGACCACTCCTCACATTTTCCGAAGGCTCTTTCAGCCTATCAGGGCATCAGGCCCTACCTCATGCTGCATCTCAGCAGCGGCTCCACCAATACCAGGTGTGCAGGACACAGCCATATTCTTAATTCAGGGATGAAACAAATCATAGCCTTGAAAAGCAGGTTCCTTCTCCAGTCAACTCTTTCCAAAAGTGTTTGCATTTCTATGATAGTCTCTCCTCAGGCATCCTTTCCATTGTTTTAATGTAAAGCAGTTGGAACATCTTCCTTAAGATTGCTAATGTGTTTGACAATAGCAGGTTCAGTAACCTAAAACCAGTCTCAGTGCCTGTAATTTTAACTTGCTTGAAGTTTTCCAGCTTAAAATCTTAAATCTCTCAGTCTAATATCTTTAGCCAAGCACATCAGTCCATTACAAATTTAACCTTGATCAAACACTCTGGGTCTGGGCAGCAGGATGCAGCCAGCCCTTATGCCAGTAGCCCAGTTCCAACAAAGTCCTCTGCAGTCTTTCCTTCCCCTTAGAAAGCTCATAAGCCAAGCCTCGAAGTTCAATGCTGTCTGTACTTAGCATTCTCAGACTCTCATCAGAATAGTCCATAAAACTTGGCTTACCACTCCAGAAGTCATCTTCAGTTGCAAGCACCAAGTCCATGCCTATTCCTCCAAAACAAAGGTTCCAAAAGATCAACGTCCACATGGCCAGGTACATCTCACCCCACTCCTTCTGGTACCAAATTCTGTAGCAGACAGCTTCAGGTTCACTGAGATGAACTTCCAGACCAGGAACAGTTATGGAGGAAGGGATTTATTGAAGCTTACAGATCCAGGGGAAGTTCCATAATAGCAGAAGAAACTGGCCTGCTTTCACAGGCCCAAGCAGACAGAGAGAGAGAAGTACAAGCCTAAAGGTCAAAAGCCACAGCACACTTCAGGAACTCCAGCTAGGCACACTTTGCATATCTTTAGATTGAAATCTCAAACCCACCACCACACCTTAAGATCCACACAATGGCATTGCCTCCAGCCAGATGGCTAGAGATGCAAACTACAAACAAATAAACAACTGAATATATTGGGGGCCATCTATTCTATTCAAACCACCACACTGCTCTTGGTTGGGTGATTTCTACCAGCAATGCAGACCTCACTGCAACAGAGGTCAGAAGAAAAGAAATAAACCCCCCGCCTACGTAGGGGTCATTTTCAGGATTTCCATGACCCAGCTGTGCCACTTCCCGTTCTACCTACCCCTGTCCCTCATCAGGTTTGGACTTGAAATGTTCCCCCTGGAAGCTTGATACCCAACTGGTGGTGCTATTGAAAAGTGATTGGATGATAAGGGCACTAACTTCATTGGCCAATTAATTCACTGATGGAAGTCACAGCTTAATGGGCTCCAAGGCAGGAGAGGGAGTAAGTCACCAGTGGTATGTCTTTGAAGGGTACATCTTGCCCTTGGATCTCTGCTTCAACTCCGGGGCAAGCAGTTTTCTGTCCACCATGGTGTTCTGCCTTGTCACAGACCTAAAAGCACTGGATCCAGTCAGCCATGGACTTTCTCCTCTTTTTCAGTTGTTTCTCTCAGGGGTTTTTGTCCCGGTGATGAAAAAGTGACTAATATACTGGTGTTAGTCATATACTCTGTGAACCACCCAGGAAGCCCCCTTTGAGACCTGTGCTTGGTACCCATCACCTTCACCCAGACTTCCTTTGCCTCGGACCTGTCCTCCATTTTCCTCAGTGTCCAGGTCCACCAGATTTTCAGGAAACCTCTCCTGATCCCCCACTTGTCCTCAAGTCCTTCCTCATTTTATATGTGTTTCCCTTCCCTTACAATACTTAATAATCTCTGTATTATTAGATACTCATGTTTTTTTAAGATTTGTTTTATTTATTTATTAGAGACAGAGAGAGGGGAGAGAGAGAGAGAATGGGCACGCCAGGGCCTCTAGCCACTGCAAACGAACTCCAGACACATGTGCCACCATGTGCATCTGGCTTACGTGGGACCAGCAGAATAGAACCTGGGTCCTTAGGCTTCACAGGCATGTGCCCTAACTGATAAGCCATCTCTCCAGCCCAAGAAACTCATGTTTTGTTTGAATGAATTATCAGGTTGTATATTCTCTGTGAGTCATGTTCATCTCAATTCATTCCTGTATCTACCATACCACCTAGAAGAGTCTAGCTTAAAGCATATGTGTGTGTCTGTGTAGATGTATATTATGATCATTGGCAACATAGAAATAAGAATAACAAGGGAATCCTGCTATGCAGTTGAATTTCAATCCAAAATGGCTGCCATATTTTCTTTTTCTAGTGAAAACATAACTCGCATACAATAAAATTCACCCTTCTAAAATCTTTAAAACTCAGTGTTTTACTTTTTCCTAAATTAAGAATACTCTCAAAGTGTGGTACCATCATCACTAGCTAATTCCATAACTTTTTCATCATTCCATAAAACATCCAGTTAGCGGGGGTGGGGGGAAGGCTGGGATGATGACTCTGCAGTTAAAAGGCACTACCTGCAAAGCCTGTCAGGCCTGGTTCAATTCCCAAGCCATCCATATAAGCTGGACACACATACACACACAAATAAAATGGCACAAGTGTCTGGTGTTTGTTTCCATCAGCAAAAGGTCTTGGCACCCCCCCCCATACACATGAGGGAAAATGAATGAATGAATAAGTAAGTGAATAAATACAGCCCCGTCTCCGATAATGGTGACTCTCCACTTCTTAATCCTGCTCCCACCTTCTATAACCACCAGCATACGTTCTCTCTTGTGTATGAATATACCATCCCACTATCAGTAAACGAGGGCTCCCAGTTTAACACACGCCAACACTCAGGACTCTTTCTTTAGTTTACTTTTGTTTTTTTACCAAAGTCATCTACTGGGTATGAAATGGAATGCTTTTGATTTGAATTTCCCTAATGTCTAAGAACTTCAGTATCTTCCTGTGTTAACTGATTATCTGTGTATCACCTATAGACAAATGTCTGCTCAGATCCTATGTTCACATTGCAGCTAAGTCATTTGTCCTTCTGTTGCTGAGTTGTAACAGTTCCTAACATAGTCTAGAAACTAGGGCCTCTTAGTTTTGTTTATTTGTTTTTGTTTGTTTGATTGGTTGGCTGGGGGTTTTTTGTTTGTTTGTTTGTTTTGAGGTAGGGTCTCACTCTAGCCTAGGCCAACCTGGAATTCACTATGTTGTCTCAGGGTGGCCTTGAACTGACAACAATCCTCCTATGTCTGCCTCCCAAGTTCTGGGATTAAAAGCATGCACCACCATGCCTGGCTTTCTTCTGTTGTGATTTTTTTGGGGGTTGGGGGACCTCTTGTTTTTAGACACACATAATTCTATACTTTATTCCCTGGTCCACGTGATATCTGTTCAATGGGAAATAATGTCCAGTTTTTGTTTCTAATTTTAACAATTATTTTGCTTACTTATTAATATTTTATTTATTTATTTGCAAGGGGAAAGAGAAAATGGGAATGCAGGGCCTCTAGCCCCTACAAACAAACTCCAGATGAATGTGCCACTTTGTCTGGCTTTACGTGGGTATTGGGGAATCAAACCCAGGTCGTTTGCAGGCAAGCACCTTAGCCCCTGAGCCATCTCTCCAGCATTTATTTATTTATGATGGGCAGAGCTTAAGGAGAGAGAATGGGCACACCAGGACCTCTTGCCACTGCACACAAACTCCATGAGCATGTGCCACTTTGTGCAACTGACTATACACAGGTACCAGGCAGAATGGAGAGAGGAAAAGAAGAGAACCAAGAGATGCCTGAGGCCATCTATGTAGTTTCAGATAAGTTACTGAGCTGTGGTGAACTGATCTATAAGGCAGACAGAGAGAAAGGGGGAACTTCACACCATCCTGCGGAGAAGGAGACTGATGGTGCCCTCTCTACACTAAGCGTGTTGGAAAGGGCGGCTCAAGGTCTGTGTTCACAAGTGGGTTATCCCTCGGAGCAGCCACCAGGTGGTGCTGTTGCATAGAGAAGCAGGGCGCTGTCCCTTCACCGTCACCTGGACAGAGGCTTTTGCTCTCTACCAACTGCACGGGGTCTAGCGGGACCCGCACTGTAACTTGGAGGTAGTTACTCATCCAAGTTCACACAGGTGCGTATTATTGTGCCAGATACCTACGAAAATCAACATAAGAGAGGATGTATTTTGGACCCGGCTCAGAGGTTTTGATCTATAAACTGACTACTTTCTGGGCCTGTGGTGAGGCAGGTCATCATGACAGAAGATGTGGTAGAAGAGTGTCGCTCACCCCATGGAATCCAAAGAGACAGAGAGATAGGAAGGGTCACAGACAAGATACCCTCCAAGGGCATTCCCTGAGTGGCCTATTCCCTCTAGCTAGGCTCCACCCCCTAAAGTTACCAACACCTCCCCAAAATAGTGCCCCAGCTATGTCTTTAAATACCAGAGCCTGGGGAGGACATTTCCTGTTCACACTTTAACAGAGGGCAAACTAGCATCTTTGTGTGAAAGGGCAACCTCTTTTCACATCACAAGTTGAAGTGCTCAGTCTGATGAACGCCAGACCTACTGGCCAGGGCTAGACTGCAGGAGCCCAGCGGGTGTGGAGCCTGCCCTGGACGTTCAGCTGCCACTGAACACAGTAGCAGGCTCCCCTTCCCCCATTGGTGTGTTGTCTTCTTTCTCTCTTAGAAAGAGTGTGTGTGTTTAAAAAAAAAAAAAAAAGGAAGACTGGAGAGATGGCTTAGGGATTGAGGCATTTGCCTGCAAAGCCAAAGGACCTAGGTTTGATTTCCCAGCACCCACATAAGCCAGATGCACACGGTGGCACATGTGTCTGGGTTTCGTTCACAAGTGGCTGAAGGCCCTTGTGTGCCCATTCTCTGTTGTTCGCTCGCTGTCTATTTCTCTTTATATATCTGCCTCTATCTATCTCTCAAATAAATGAAATGAAATGAAAATTTTAAAAAATACATTAAAAATCAAATCGTTTCTCTAAAATAAAGAAGGAGTAGAAGGGGAGCCAGGCGCCAGGCATGGTGGGGTGATGCACGCCTTTAACCCAGAACTTGGGAGGCAGAAGTAGGAAGATCACCATGGGTTCAAGGCCACTCTGAGACTACATAGTGAATTCCAGGTCAGCCTGGGCTAGGGTGAGATCCTACCTCCATAAAACAAAAATAATAATAAAAAGGAGGAGGAGGGCAGAGGAGGGGGAGGAAGAAAATGATGATGATGATGATGATGATGGAGGAGGGGGAGGAGAAATGTATGTCTACATGGTGTTTCACACTTCTGGATAGTCTAGTCCACTCTCAAAACATCTGTTCTTTCTTTTTGGTTTTTTCGAGGTAGGCTCTCTGTAGCCCAGGCTGACCTGGAATTCACTATGCAATCCCAGAGTGGCCTCACACTCACAGAAATCCTTCTACCTCTGCCTCCTGAGTACTGGGATTAAATGCTTAGCTTAACTGTTTGTTTAAATAACACCATCTTTCCAGAACCTCTAGGGTTTCCTGGTAGAAGTAGGGATTAGGAAAGAAAAATGGCTTTTCCTTTGTGCGAACAGGTCAAATCAGAGATCAGGAACTAAATCGGTACAATCACCTGGGGTCTGAGCCCGGAACCAGGCAGCATAGCCCAGATGACTTGTTCTCAGGGAAAATGAGTTCTGAGAGAAGTTAGCATGGATTGCATCCTGGGTGACTTGGGGACCTTTTGGGTGGCTGAGGACCCTCCCTATCCCATGGCACGTTCAGCAGGGGAGGCTTGGGTTCAAAGGGAGCACATCTGACCCTGAGTGGTGGCTGTGTGGAGTCCTTTGGTTCACTTGTAAGCACCATTGGTCTGAAACCCTCCGAGGAGGCAGCCTATGGAAGAGCTCAGTCCAGGAGGAAGACCGGGCATTCGTAGGAACCACAGCTGTAAGAGAAATGGAAGGACATGTGGGATGTCGACCAGGGTCCCGTAGCTGAGGACAGGGTCTGCACACATACAGACAGCAGAAGGAAGATGTCGCAGATCTTGTCAGCCAAGAAGGGCATGAGGGAAATGCCACCCAGGGTGTGGATCAGTGGGCATCCAACAGGGTATTAATGATTGATGCCAATCGTGAGCTTGGCCAAGTGGCAAGAGGGGTTATGAGGGACAGACCATTTCCATGAGAGCTACTGGCTGGTTTCTTTAATGGAAAGTAATGCAAGTTCATGTACAAAGCTCAGGGCCTGGAGAAGGACAAGCGTCAGGGGAGCCTTCCCTTTGTGGGTCACAGCAGTTTCTAGGGTGCCCTTCCCACCCTTCTTCTGTCCATATACAAGAATCCACATACATAATGACTGCCTTCAAGTAGGGTGATCCAGCCAGCCCTTGGGTGCTCATATTCTGCATCCACAGATTCAACCAACCACAGATCAGAAATATTTAAGTGGAAGATTTGCCTCCACACTGAGCACGTGCATTTTTTTTTATTGTTCTTCCCTGATCTGTGCAGTTTAATAACTACTTATATGGTGTTTACTTGGTTATGGATATTATTATCCATGCAGGCATGATTTAGAGTATGCAAGAGGATGGACATACGTTAGAAGCCGATATGCTATTTAGATAAAGGACTTGAGCGTCCATGGGCTTTGGGTCCCATGCAAGTCCTTGAACCAAAACCCCGTGGATATGGGGGGGGGGGATGAATGCCTATGACTTCTCACAGTCTCTGTAGCCTGCTTTAGGACTTTACACAACATACCAGTGCATCTCAAATTCTCTTTTCCTCCCACAGAGAGGGAGGCTTTATTAAACATACATTTATTCTATATTTTGGAAATAAGCTGTTCATTTTACTTTCAACATACTTTCAACAAGGATGTCAGAGTTGTCTGGAGGAACCGAAGCAGCGATTTATCTGATTTACCCAGTACAGGCTGGGTAGCCAAACAGTGGCTGTCTGCGGGCTGGGGAGTCTGAGAACCCGGTAGCTGCCCAGTCCCCAAGCCTCAGCAGTCCAAATCTGATGCTGACGGCCTGGAGGACTCCTGCAGAGCTGTTGGTCTTTGGACCATGTTGGAAGGCTGAGGAAGCTGAGTTCCAATGTCAGCAAAGGATGGCGGCAACAGGGTAGATGAACTCCCCAGCAAGAAGAAAGGACAGTCAAAATCCACTGTTTCATTCCCTCCACACACACACACACACACACACACACACACACACACAGAACCTCTTTATTTATAGGCTTATACTCATGAAGCCCTGTTTTCAAAAAAGAAAGCTGGAAAAATACTGTCTTGAGACCCCTGTGAACATCTGTGTCACTACAGAAAGGTTTGTCTCTTCTAGAGGGGTATGCCCACCACTTCTGGGGTATCTTAATTTTCTGGTCTTCTCAGCCAGAGTGATATACACCTGTGCCTCCAAGCCCACACAGACCTACATGGACCTGCTCATGACAGGGGTCATGTGCACTTAGAAATCATGAGTTCATACCAATTCTTATGATTTAAACCCATCTCCAGGTTTTTTTTGGGGGGGGTGTTTGTTTTGGGGTTGTTTTTGTTTTGGGATAATATTTTTTGCCTCCTCTCATTCCATAGTTCCATATTCCCTCTTCCTCTCAATTCCCAGACCAAACCACTTCAATTGCTTAATCAATGGACATTCCTACATTTGTTTTAGAATTTGCCTGAAATAAGAGACTCCCTCTTAAATATCAGTCTTCCTAGGTTCTTTAGTTTTCTTTCTCATTATTTTAAATTTTTTTTATTTATTTTTATTTATTTGAGAGGGAGGGAGGGAGGGAAAGAGAGAGAGAGAGAACTGGCATGCCAGGGCCTCTAACTGCTACAAATTCCAGACACATGCACCACCTTGCACATCTGGCTTAAATGGGCACTGGAAAGTCGAACCTGGGTTCTTAGGCTTCGCAGGCAAGCACCTTAGCCATTGAGCCATCTCTCCAGCCCTCTTTTTATTAAATGCTGCAGATTGAACCCTGGGCTTCATGCTAAGCAAATGTTCAGCCTCTGACCCATACCTATATATAGCTTAAGTTCATCAAATGGAGTATAAAGTATCAAATAGCTCCCAACCAATGACAAATAAGAACCAACTACACAGTGCAAACATAGACCAGCATACATTCTTTCTGCCTCGTTCCTTGTCAACAGTCCCGCACACCTAGAATGAGCCACCTCAAGTCTTCAGAGAATCGTATGTAGCTGACATTCTGAGAACAAAGTGAGTTTATGTTCTGTTGAATTTCCTGACAGTTTGATACTCTGACATGAGGAATACAGTGACTTTAAACTGTAACTAAACCAATTTCTAAAAGAAACTAGTTGCTAAGGCAACTGTGTCAAGAGATAATTAATTCAGCAGTCATTAAGCGCAGCTTACTCTGCCTAATGGGTGGGAAGGGACGTAGGCTTGCTTGATTTTCCCTTTGAAACCAGTGGAAGAAAATGGTGTGGTTTCCCGCTGCCTGTAAAGGCTTAGGTTCCAGTTGCTTCTAGAAGTCATATACTCCTCCCTAGGCAGTCCCTTCTGTCACCTGTAGACCAAACTGCAGGTGATAATGTGCATCTTGTGAGGATCAAATAAAGTGCTGGAAATAAGGCACCAATGGGGACAGCTACAGTTACCTTCTTGTTGCTAGGACAACACACCCCCACCAGCAGCAGCTCAGCTTATGGAAGGAAAGGGTTTATTTCAAGCTTGCTGTTTCAAGGGCAAGTTCCATCATGGTGGACAGAGCACTGTGGAGCAGACAGCTGGGGAGTCACTGTCCACACAAAGCAGGGAGGAAACTGCCTGAGTGAGCCAGCTCTCAACGCACAGTAGGGCTCCGCTAACCAACCCCACGGTCCACTCCCCGCAACGCACCTCCTCCAGCAAGGCTCCGCAACACACCTCCTCCATCAAGGCTCCACAACGCACCTCCTCCATCAAGGCTCCGCAACGCACCTCCTCCAGCAAGGCTCCACAACACACCTCCACCATCAAGGCTCCGCAACACACCTCCTCCATCAAGGCTCCGCAACGCACCTCCTCCATCAAGGCTCCGCAACGCACCTCCTCCATCAAGGCTCCGCAACACACCTCCTCCAGCAAGGCTCCACAACACACCTCCTCCAGCAAGGCTCCGCAACACACCTCCTCCATCAAGGCTCCGCAACGCACCTCCTCCATCAAGGCTCTGCAACGCACCTCCTCCATCAAGGCTCCGCAATGCACCTCCTCCATCAAGGCTCCACAACACACCTCCTCCAGCAAGGCTCCACAACACACCTCCTCCAGCAAGGCTCCACAACACACCTCCTCCATCAAGGCTCCGCAACGCACCTCCTCCATCAAGGCTCCGCAACGCACCTCCTCCATCAAGGCTCCGCAATGCACCTCCTCCATCAAGGCTCCACAACACACCTCCTCCAGCAAGGCTCCACAACACACCTCCTCCAGCAAGGCTCCACAACACACCTCCTCCATCAAGGCTCCACAACACACCTCCTCCATCAAGGCTCCGCAACGCACCTCCTCCAGCAAAGCTCCACAACACACCTCCTCCATCAAGGCTCCACAACGCACCTCCTCCATCAAGGCTCCACAACGCACCTCCTCCAGCAAGGCTCCGCTACGCACCGCCTCCAGCAAAGCTCCACAACACACCTCCTCCATCAAGGCTCCACAACGCACCTCCTCCATCAAGGCTCCACAACGCACCTCCTCCAGCAAGGCTCCGCTACGCACCGCCTCCAGCAAGGCTCCGCCTCACAAAGCCTTTACCCACTGGGGACTAACTAAGAAACTTTACCACAAACACTTGAGGCTATGGGAACATTTAAACCAGCACAGTGATCTATACAGATTTGCATAAATTTTCTCCAGGAAGAAAAAAAACCACGATAACTTTTTACTCACTTTTAGAATTGACCGCACATATATCCCTGTGTGCTCTCATGTAGTCTAGATAGAATCACAAGAACTTAATTCCAGGTCTATTCCGTCCTACCAGACTGTTATACTACCAGAGGTTAGGGGTAACATTTTGTTCACCCTTGTAATCTAAAGTTTTCTAGCAATGCACCAAATCTACCGTGGGATTAAAAAGTACTTTCAGGGGGCTGGAGAGATAGCTTAGCGGTTAAGCGCTTGCCTGTGAAGCCTAAGGACCTCAGTTCAAGGCTCAATTCCCCAGGACCCACATTAGCCAGATGCACAAGGGGGCGCACGCTTCTGGAGTTCCTTTGCAGTGGCTGGAGGCCCTGGCATGCCCATTCTCTCTATCTGCCTCTTTCTCTCACTGTCTGTCCCTCTCAAATAAATAAAATTAAAATTTAAAAAACTACAAAATAAAAAACAAACTAATTTAAAAGTGTATGCTTTATAGGGCAGAGAGATGGCTCAGTTGGCAAAGTGTTTGCTATGCAAGCATGAGGATCTGAGTTCAGATTCCTAGCACCCATGTAAAAAGCTGAGCACAGCAGCCCCAGCTCTGGGGAGGTGAAGATAGAAGGATCCCCTGGCCTTGCTAGCCCACTAGTCTAGCCAAATCTGTGAGCTCCAAGTTCAGCAAGAGCACACACACACACACATGCACGCACGCACACGCGCACACGCGCACAGTGACCATACATGAGCACATACTATATGCCTTAGGATAAATAATAACAATGCATAGGGCTTGTGTCTGCCATTCAGTCTCTACACTGTGACCTTCTGGTAAGAAGTTAAGAATATAGTAAATGCGCCTAACAAAAAGGAATTAAGGGCTAGAGGGATGGCTTAGCAGTTAAGGCATTTGCCTGCAAAGCCAAAGGACCCAGGTTCGATTCCCCAGGACCCATGTTAGCCAGATGCACAAGGGGGTGCACGCGTCTGGAGTTCGTTTGCAGTGGCTTGAGGTCCTGGCGTGCCCATTCTCTCTCTCTCTCTCTCTCTCTCTCTCTCTCTCTCTCCTTCTTTCTCTGTCAAATTAATTAATTAATTAATTTAATTAAATATTTTTTTTAAAAAAAAGGAATTAAAAGCTAGGTGTGGTGACATATGCCTTTAATCCCAGCACTCGGGAGGCAGAGATAGGAGGATCACTGTGAGCTCAAGGGCAGCCTGAGACTGCATAGAGAGTTCCATGACAGCCTAAGCTAGAGTGAGACCCTACCTCAAAACACCAGAAACATAAAATAAATAAAAGGAATTAAAGTTGCTCAAAATCAGAATAGGCCATGGTGATGAACAACCACAACCCCAGAACTCAAAAGGTTGAGGCAGGAGGACCATGAATTTGAGATCAGCCTGGGGCAGGCAGCAAGTTCCAGACTGGCCACAGCTACAGAATGAGACTTGGTTTTAAGGAAATTAAAAGAAAATCATAAAAACCTTATCCGGATATGGCAAACCTATGCTGTCTCTCCAAAATGATTTCTCTCTTCCATCAGTACCACACTGAAGGTCCTACTTGTGCACTTGGGTCAAATACTCATAATGTGAAATGTGGCAGTTTAACCATTGGTAATTATGCAATTCAGTGACATGAAGCATATTGTCTGTGGCACAACCATGCTTGCCATCCATCTCTAGAACAACATGCCATCCTCCCAACCCAAAACTCTGCCACCATTAAGCCATGACTCCCCTTTTACCTCCCCCTCCCAGCACCTGGCAGCCACCATTCTATTTTCTACCCCTATCTGATGACTCCAGGTAGGATATAAGTGTGATCATGTGTCATTTATCCTTTGGTGACATCTTCTCTTTATTTCTCATGATATCTTCAAGGGCCATCTGTCCACTCACCTGTCACATGTACAGGTTTCTGTCATGTCTCATTGCCTTTGTGGTCCCAGCTTGTACTTGGCCAAGCTCTGTGTAGGAGGCCCTCAGGCAATGTCTACTGTGTGTGTGATAGCTCCCTTTGCATGAGTCTGCCTAGTAGTGCGGCGAGCCCCCCCGACCAGCGGGAAAGAACAATCACCACACGAGGATCCTTCTTGATCACACTTTTATTGGAGAGCTCTTGGTTAACAGGAGAGCGGAAGGAGAAGGACGCGGGGGCGGGATGTGCAGCTACCTTTATAGGGGGATGGGCAAGAAGGCACCTACTGATTGGCTGCTCACCCGCTTGTCACCGCCAGGCGCCACGGGATAGGCTCAGGACAGGTTGCGTCAAGCGCATGCGCGTACCTTGAATACGGTTGGCGCGAAAGCACTGTCGTAAAAGAACTGGACACCACGAGGTCAGCGCCATCTTTATAAAAGCGGATTACATGTGGTTTCCTGCAGTGCCAGCGACATCTAGTGGTGGGGACTAGATGTGGCTCCCTGCAGTTCCCCCTTTCTATTATAAAGCGCAGCAGGTGAAGGTAGAGGTTTGATCTCTGATAAACAAAAGGACATTGTGAAGACCCCAGGCCAGGTGGCCAGCCAGGCTGGTGCCTCACCCGTCCGGTACCTTTTCTCAGAGATGGGATGTCGGTACCAACCCATATGCAATCAAACATGCCTTCCATGAGGCTGCTAAGAGCATACCTCATGTGCAGTACTTTGTCTCGCAGCCTGAGCGCCAATGAATGTCGTGTTCCCAACACCAACCCTCTGCCTATCCTTGTGCAATGGGCACTTCAGGCCCTAAGGGTGCAAGGGCCAGGGGAAACTAGGTGCTCTTTAGGGCCGACAGCCAAATCTGGGGGGAGGATCCACACTCCAAAGCGGCAAGTGCTTGAGAAATAACTACCTTGTCCCGCCTGGTCTGGGCTTGCAGGCGACAAATCAACCAGAGGCACAGCGCACAGCCCCCAAGGCAGCAAACTGCAAACATCCCTACCCCTACCCACTCCTTGAAGAAGGAAAAGGCAGAAGAAAGCCAAGAGGTAAAACCCTCAGCCAGGCTAAGGTCCACTCGCGTGGAATTGATCATAACAATAGCTTGTCTTAGTTCTTCCAATTCCGCATCAAAATCTAGGGACCAATTCCCTGCCAAGTACAAGGACAGTTGCTTTGACAGATTTGCTGCCCTTGTAAAGTTTTCATATTGAACACTAGTGATACATAAGGCATTAAGTTTCCATTCACATCCCAACTGAGCGATTTGCCAAAGAACATCAATTTGCTCCTGAACTAGGTCCACCCTTTGATTTAGGATCATAATGCCACCTTTGAGTTGGGAATTTAAATTTGATTGTGTGTCTAAGGCGGCAGCTGTGGAAGAAGCCAAGGTATTTAAGGTAGAGGCGGTTTGAACGGAAGAAGCCATGGCTACACCAGCGGCTGTAGCTGCGGCAGCAGCAGCCGCCACCGCAGCAATAACAGCGGCCGTAATTCCAAAATCTCTCTTATGCCTGAACAAAGACAATGTACTAGGAGCCTCTACAGGCACGGGGACCCAACGGGGGACCCTAAGTACCATGGCTCTGTGATAGAGTGTTGCGTCCCAACATTGGGACAAATAACAAGAAGCATTAGAACAATTGCTGAAAGAAAAGTTACTAAGGACAAACATGAATGGTGGATGGACACACACCGGGGTGGGGGCATAAGAGGCATTTTTTCCTAGGTATTCTCCTATCCGGGTGACACCCCCGAGCACTCCCCCAAATCTCCATTCAAGGAATTCGCTCAGGAATAGTAGCTCATGGACTACTCCAGACACATTATTACGGGCAACTGTCCCCCCCCGTAATAAAACAAAGGGTGTCATATCTGTGCAGCTACCATTAACCCCACACAGAACCCACTTTGAAAATGGGTTCATATTACTATCCTGTAGAAATGGTCCCTCCTTCCACAACAACTGTAAAGGAAAAAGCCCTTTCATATTCGGGGAATAAGTAAAGGTCCGTCCCACATCTGCCCAGCCCACAGTACTGGACTGGCATTCCGTCCATGGCCAAAGGTCCCCTTCATAAGTTCCCAAACAGTGAGGTGCCAGGCGTGGTTGAGGCAGAGTCACAGTACCTCTCTGGCCACGAAAAAAGGTACCATTGAGCCATATCACCTCTTCTGAGAAGGGGTAACTATAAGCTTTGTGGGACGAATTCTGAAAGGTAGATTCTGGGCCCCATCTCCTGTTCCCCCTAAACCAAGCAAATGCCTGCATCTCCAGTTGTATACAAGAGTCACGTTCACGGGCGAGAGTAAAGCAGAGACTTCCACTTTCCTCGAAGTGTCGAGCCTCCCCCAGGGGGGCAAGGGTCAGGTCCTTAACAACCGTAGGGAGATTGAGACCTTGCTGAGTAGTGAAGAACCGAGGAAGGACTCTCGCCGTGTGGCGAACGGGCAGGGGCTTGGGGAAAACAGACAGGATGCCCCAGCGCAATTCTCCTCTACTAGTCTCCAGGCACATAAGGATCAGCATCCACAGGATCTTTGGCACTCGTACTTGGATGGCCATCCTCGTCCCCTGGACTCTCCTCTGGAGTTGATGTCAGCGTCTTGACTAGCCGGGCCGGGACCCAATGTGGCGATTCCTGGTCCTGTGGAAAGACACAAACAGCTCCCCTGGATCTTACCAAAGCAGGATCCGGTCCCTTCCATTTATTATCCAACACATCCTTCCACATGACCAGTTCCGGATGTGCTTGTGCCCCCTGGTGGCAATGTCTGTCTGCTGCATACCTATCATGAACATCCAAAACTAAAAAATTAAGGGTATAGAGTGCTAGAGAGACTCTCTCCTTGGGGGTTGCATTCTCCGCTATCCCCCTTCGTTGCTTAAAAAGGATAGCTTTTAAACTTTTATTTGCTCTCTCCACAATACCTTGGCCTTGTGGGTTGTAAGGTAGGCCAGTAGTGTGGGCAACCTGCATCTGGGCACAGAAGGCACGAAAGCCAGAGGAAGCATAAGCAGGGCCATTGTCAGTCTTTAGGCGTCGCGGTTTTCCCCAAGACGCCCAGGCTTCCAAACAATGAGTTTTTACATGAGTAACCTTTTCCCCTGCAAGAGGAGAAGCATGTATGATTCCTGAGCAAGTATCCACCGAGACGTGCAGGTATTTAAGCTTGCCAAATTCCAAGACATGAGTAACATCCATCTGCCAAAGATCACCAGGTCTTAGGCCCCGTGGGTTCACACCCACATGTGGAGAAGGCAGGAAAGTGACACAGGATTGACAAGCCTTAACAATATCACGTGCCTCGGACCTAGAAATGGCAAAGGTCTTTCTTAAGGTGTTAGCAGGAACATGATACAGTCTATGGAACTCGGTGGCCATATCTTTAGGACTACTCATGGCTAACATAGTCATCCGCGTGGCTTTGTCTACCAAGTCATTTGCTTGAGATATAGGTCCTGGTAGCAAGGAGTGAGCACGAACATGAGTAACATAGAAGGGGGAAGAGCGTTGCCAAATGAGAGATTGGATTTGAGAAAGAATGTTTGAGACAGGACTAGCAGAACGAATAGAAGCAGCAATTTCCAGTCCAACAACTGCATTAGCCACATACTGTGAGTCTGTGAACAAATTAAAGGGACTACCAAAAGTCTGAAACACCTCCAAGACAATCATGCATTCCACAATTTGGGGAGAGTCAGGCCTATAGAACTTCACCACAGGTTCTGAGCCCTGAACCATATAAGCTCCGCGACCTGTTTTTGAGCCATCAGTGAAAATGGCAGGGGCTGAGGGCAAAGGGCCCTTTGATGTGACCCGGGGAAAATAGACTAAATTTTTTTCCATGAAGGACAGAATGGGGCTTTTTGGGTAATGGTTATCTATAGGATTTGGAAAAGCACACATAAGAATGCTCCATTCATCAACCGTACCGGATAGAGTCTCTACTTGTTCCTTAGTATAGGGGATGATAAGCTTATCAGGCAACTTTGCAAAATGAGTTAGGCACAATTTTAAACCCAAACAAGCCTGTTGGGCAACCAACTGTGGGAAGTACTGCAGGGTACGAGCTCCCAAGGAATGTCCATGAATCCACAAAAGAGGGCCGTCCTGCCATAACACTCCCGTGGGGACATCCCTTGTTTTTAGAATACAAAGAAGAAGTGGACTAGAAGGGTCAAAGCGTTTAAGCTGTGCCTTCATAAGAGCCTTTTCTATTTTGCTTAAGGCTTGACGAGCTGGCTCAGTGAGCACACGAGGAGAGGTAATCTCAGGATCACCCTCCAAAATGGAAAACAATGGTAACAAATCTGCATGGGGGACATGGAGAAAACCTCGCAACCAATTAATGTCCCCCAAAAGTTTTTGAAAATCATTTAATGTATGCAAATGAGAGGTACGGATGCAAATTTTTTGAGGTTTCACAGACTGAAGGCCAATGACGGACCCAAGGAAATTTACTGAATCCGTTTGCTGGACCTTCTCTGGGGCAATAAAAAGACCCTTATGTTCCAATGCCTTGACGACCTCCTGAAAGGAGACATGCAAAACATCTAAGGTAGGGGCTGTGAGTAGGATATCATCCATATAGTGGATCATACGTAAAGAGGGGAACTGTTGTCTTACTACAAATAACACTGAGTCTACATAAAGCTGGCACATAGTGGGACTGTTGGACATCCCTTGTGGCAACACACGCCACTGAAAGCGGGCATCAGGCTTCTCATGATTTACAGCTGGTAATGTGAAAGCAAAACGCTCTCTGTCCTGAGGGCAAAGGGGTATGGAGAAAAAACAGTCTTTAATATCTAAAACCATCACTGGCCATTCCCTGGGGAGAGCAGAAAGCGCTGGCAGGCCCCTCTGAACTGGGCCCAGGACCTGCATTTGAGCATTGACAGCCCTCAAATCATGTAATAATCGCCACTTTCCAGAGGACTTTTTAATCACAAATATAGGTGTGTTCCAAGGGGAAATAGAGGGCTCCAGGTGGCCTAACTGCAATTGTTCCTCAATTAACCTCTGGGCTGCTTCCAGTTTTTCCTGTGAGAGGGGCCACTGAGGAACCCACACTGGCTTATGAGTCATCCAGGGTATGGGCACCTGTTCAAAATTGGAAGCAGAATTTTCAGTGGTCCCTAAGAAAAACCCAACCCAAAGCGATCCAGCTTCTCCTCCGGGATGATGGGCTGAGGTCGCCCTTGAAGGTGCTTCCCTAGACCTGAGCCTGGAACAAAGCCCTGAATTTTCATCATATTTTTACTAGCTTCTGAATATTCATTAGTCAAGCGGAGATTCATCTGGGTCTGAATATCTCTTCCCCATAAATTAATGGGAACATCCAACACAAAAGGTTGGATTTTTCCCTTTTGACCCTCTGTAGTGGTCCATGTTAACTCCTTTGCACTCATATGTGGTGTTTTAGCAAACCCTAAGCCTTGCAAGATCTGAGCTGATCTCTGCAAGGGCCAGGCTTTTGGCCAAGAATCCAATTTTATTATACTTTTATCTGCCCCAGTGTCCACCAGTCCTGAGAATTCTCTTCCTTCTATGGTCAGGCGCAGAAGGGGTCTTTGATCCAACTCCAAAGACAAGCAGGTCAAGTCCACACCGGTAGACCCAAGGCTCTTGTCACCCCTTTCCTTATCTAGTGCAGGAAATAGAGAATGGTTAGAAGGCAAAATCAGCAATTGGGCAATACGGTCCCCAGGGGCCACTGACACTGCCCCATAGGGGGAATGACAAAGAATTTTAATTACACCTGTATAATCTGGATCGATAACACCGGGGAAGACTATGAGACCCTTTAAAGTAGAGGAGGAGCACCCCAAAAGAAGGCCCACCGTATCTCTTGCTAGCGGGCCAGACACATCTGTGTCCAGGATTTGCACGCCCATTTCCGGAGTTAAGACCAATCCGGAGGTGGCACAGAGGTCCAGGCCTGCGGAGCCCGATGTTGCTCTCCGGGCTGAGGCAGCGGGGGACCTGGCGCCACAGTCACCGGGACCTGAGGTGTCTGCATTGCCCCATAGATTTGTGGGCCCTGGGGACGTGGGCCCTTCCCCCCGTTTTTTTGGTCCTGATTACTTGAAAGAGGGGGGAGGGGCAGACCATTAACATCCCTCACAGATCTACATTCATTAGCCCAGTGTTTTCCCTTCTTACATCTAGGACAAGTCCCAGGGGGGCGCTGTGCCGGTCCCGCATCTCGGACAGGGGCTGGGCTATCCGCTTGAGGACATTGGCGTTTAAAATGTCCCAATTGACCACATCGGAAACAGCCCTTTTGAGTCCCTGTCCGTTGAGCCTTAGCGGCAGCTAGGACCACTGCTGCTAATCCTGCATTAGACAGAGGCCCCCCTATCTCTCGACAGGCTTTGAGCCAGTCATCCAATGTTCCCTTTCTTACTGGTTGTATAGCCTTTTTGCACTCCTTAGTGGCCTGTTCAAATATTAGCTGTTGTATAAACGGCATGTTGTGGTCAGCAAGGCCAATTGTCTTTTCTGCCACTTCCAACATTCTAGCTGAGAAATCAGAAAATGACTCTGTAGAGCCCTGAACAATCTTAGTCAACTGTCCTGCGGCCTCTCCCTTATTGTGGAGCTCCTTCCAAGCCTGATAATGAATATTATTAATTTGGATATACACGTCTGGATGAAAATTAAGTTGATCTGTAAGATAAGGACCAGTCCCCAGAAGCATATCAGAAGTCCAGTCCCAGTCCCCTTTCATAATATTCTGCCTAGCTTGTTCTTGGGCTTTATCAGAAATCAGTGATCTGAAATCCAAATATTGCCCCCTCGTTAGGCAAGCCCGGGCTAAGTCTAGCCAATCACCAGGAGTAAGGGTGCGCTGCGTGAGTCTGCGAAGCAGCATAAGTGAATAATCAGCAATGGGTCCAAAGTCTTTGCAGGCCTGGACTAAATCTTTAAGTTCCGTATAGGGGATTGGCTCCCAGCCTCTTTGATTGGTAGTGTTATTCAAAAAAACCGGGAAAGCGGAGGCCAGGCGGGACCACGTCCGCGGCTTAACAAAATGGCTGCGATCCTCGGCTGGGACATAGGGGGGGGGAACATGAGGGCGTGGCAGAGCACTAGGCGGTGCTCGGTTTCGAATACCAACTTCCTCTTTTAAGGCACTCCTCCCCCTAACCGCGGGAGGGCAGACACGCCTGCCCACAAACTGAGCATCCTGAGCACAATGTAAAGCTGCCTCCTCTAAATCCTGTCCCTCTGTCCCACTGGAGTCCTCCTGATCAGAAGCAGAACTACTGCCGATATCATCTCGTATACTCAGGTGTCGCAGCGGCTGTAGGGAAGGATATAACCCCACGGCCCCCTGCTGCGGCGGGGCCCTAGGGAAGTCCTCACCCCTCCTGTGCATACAGCCGGAGCCCTCATTACTCCCTTCTAACGGGGGTGCCTTCTCCTCTACATGGCAGGGAACCTTTTCCTTGAAATGACTGGCCACATTGGGAACTCCTCCCGGGAACTGACTGGCCCTTTTTTCCTGTGCTTCCTTATATAATCTGGGTTTGCTATCCCCACTTGCATCAGATTCTGACAAACTATCCTGATGTTGCCTGAGCCGTCTCCGGCCCTCCTGAAGTGGGTCCGGGTGGCTTCCAGAACGTAAACAAGAATGTATCATCCTCCAGAAAGGGAGGGTACCTCGACCTAAGTGCCCCTCCTCCCTAGCCGCCTCAAGGTCTTTACCCAGCTTTTCCCATGAGGGCAATGAGAGATCTCCGGACACCGCAAACCATGGAGCTGCAGCATCAATGTCTTTAACAATCTTTTTAATAGTGGCATTAGAGACCTTTAGATCACGTTGTTTCAAAACTTCCTTTATAGGCTGAGTAAAATCAATGGGAGAATGCCGGGCACTCGATGTATTGCCCATCACGAGCTGGAAGGCTGGAAATAAAACTAACAGCCAGCCCCACGCTATCTACTGAGGATTTATCTGACTCAAGGCTCCAAGGACCAGAGCCGCGTTGTCTACCGCGGGTTTAACCGGTCCAGGCTATTAGCAGACTAGGCAGGATAGAAACGAACGCAAAACAATAGAAAGACCCAGACAAAACAAACCGAAAACAGCAAGAACAGCGAGGCCCTCAGACACGGACATGACTGAGACACAGAAAAGAAAAGAAAAGAAAAAGAAAGAATGACTTACCGGTACCTTCCTCTCCGTGTGTCAAGTTCTGAATCCTCCTTTTGGTCCTTCACCTGGTGCCCACAAGGCTCCCAGCGTCCCGGGGATTTCAGCACCACTTTGCGGCGAGCCCCCCCGACCAGCGGGAAAGAACAATCACCACACGAGGATCCTTCTTGATCACACTTTTATTGGAGAGCTCTTGGTTAACAGGAGAGCGGAAGGAGAAGGACGCGGGGGCGGGATGTGCAGCTACCTTTATAGGGGGATGGGCAAGAAGGCACCTACTGATTGGCTGCTCACCCGCTTGTCACCGCCAGGCGCCACGGGATAGGCTCAGGACAGGTTGCGTCAAGCGCATGCGCGTACCTTGAATACGGTTGGCGCGAAAGCACTGTCGTAAAAGAACTGGACACCACGAGGTCAGCGCCATCTTTATAAAAGCGGATTACATGTGGTTTCCTGCAGTGCCAGCGACATCTAGTGGTGGGGACTAGATGTGGCTCCCTGCATAGTAGAAAAAGTGAGGACTTTGTAGCTGTTAGCTTCTTGTTGGGACAAAACACCTGACCAAGAGCAGCTTATGGGAGGAAAGACTTTACTTCAGGCTTACAGTTTGGAGGGTAAGTTTCATCATGGTGGAGAAAATCATAGGATCACACATCCACAGCAGAGAAAGCAAGCAGCAAGAGCGAGCTGGCTCTGGACACACAGTAGGCTAGACTGGAGGTCTTCCCCCAGTAGCACACCTCCCCCAGTGAACCTTCAAACATCTAGTACAGTCCCTCTTTCACTGCCCCCCCCCCAGTGTTTAACCAGTCAAACTCAGCTTTCTGCATGACTGGGTTATAAAAGGCTGAACATACCTTGTCCAAGATGCTTGGGACCAGAAGTGTTCCTGATTTCAGATCTTTTTGGAAAATATCTGGCTTTGGAAATCAGATTTTTTTTTGGGGGGGGGAGATATATACATAGAGAGAGAGAGAACTTTTGGAGATGGTACCAAAGTCTAAATACAAAATTGATTTGTTTCATGTGCACCTGACACACATACTCTGAAGGTATTTTTCTCTATACAGTATTTTTAGTGTAACCATGTTTTGAGTGCACCCTTCCACTTGGGGTCAGGTGTGGAATTTTCCACTTGGGTATCACTCAACACCCCAAAAAGCTTTAGACTTCAAAGCATTTCAAATTTTGGACGTGTGGATTAGAGATGTTCTTCCTCTAACTAGTCTTAAATTCCCAATTGTTCATGAATACAAGAAATTGGTCTTATTAGTTTAGTTAGTCTGAGGTTGTATTTTTATTTTAGGCAGGCTCTCACTCTGCAGCTTAGGCTGTCCTAGAACCCACTATGTAGCCCAGGCTGGCCTGTAATTCACAGCAATCTTCAAGCCTCGGCTTCCCGAGTGCTGGGGTGACAGGCGTGAGCTACCACACCTAGCTTGTTCTTTTAGATGGCGACTTATGGAGAATGACAAACGTGTGTTCAATTACATGAGCTTGCATTATACAAACATGAACTTAGATGTGACTAACCAGCTTCCCTGACAGCCTGTGGTCACATGATTTGCTTACATATAAGAATAACTGTGTGCAGGCAGACACGGTTATGACTGCTGGGATCATGCCATGACACCTCTCACAGTTCTGAGTCACGTGTGCGCTCATCAATACAAGAGCAGCCTCCAGCATTTAAAATACAGAACATGTCCTTCGCCTTTTGGATCAAAATCAAGTGGCCTTGCAGAGTCAGATTCATCTTATAAGAAAAATGTGCTCATGAGTAGAATTACTTAAGAACTACAAAGCTCATAGCATGTAGAACCCTCTCTGAGTGCTGAAGTCAGCTTTTATCATGTTTCTTTTTTAATTATTTTACTAGTGTATGTGTATATGGGTGTGTGTGTGTGTGTATGGATGTGTGTATGGATGTGTATGTGTGTATATGTATATGGAGGTATATGTGCATATATGGAAGTATATATGTGTGTATGTGTATATGTATATATGGAGGTGTATATGTGTATATGTATATGTGTGCATGTGTATATGTGTGTATGTGTGTAGGTGTGTGTATGTGCATATGTAGGTTTATAGGTGGATGTGGATGTGTATATGTGTGTATATGCATTTGGAGGTATATATGTGTATGGATGTGTATATGTATATGGGGATATATATGTGTATATATGGAGGTGTATATGTGTGTATGTGCATATGGAGGTTTATAGGTGGATGTGGATGTGTATATGTGTGTATATGCATTTGGAGGTATATATGTGTATGGATGTGTATATGTATATGGGGATATATATGTGTATATATGGAGGTGTATATGTGTGTATGTGTATATGGAGGTTTATAGGTGGATGTGTATATGTGTGTATATACATTTGGATGTATAGATGTGTATGGATGTGTATGGATGTGTATATGTGTGTATTTGTATATGGGGGTGTGTATGTGTGTGTACATGGATGTGCTGGCATGTACGTGTGGAGATCTGAGTTGAGTTGTCTGTCCTCCTCCTATTTTGAGACAGGACTCCTGCTGCTGCAAATAAGTCGATCCCATCCCACCACCCCTGGGAACTCAGATTCTCGTGGCTCTTCCTCCCATGGTTGTACACATTGGGTACACATGCATAGGCCACTTTGCATCCCGCTTTACATGGTTGCTAGTGAATTGAACCTGGGCTGGCAGGCTTTGCAAGCAAGTGCCTTTAACCACTGATCCATCTCCTCAGCCTTATAAAACATTTCTTTAAATGTAAACTTTCATTTATGGAAGATATCATTGTAAAATTTTTACATGTTACTTCTGGCCTTTATTAACTAGTAAAAAGGATTATTTTAAAAGCTGTGGTAGACTATGTTTTTAAACTTCACATGAATGTCCAAATGTTTAGTAAACAACATGTGCTTGAATGTCTGCTGGAGCCCAAAATTTTGCTAGGCTACTTGAGATTTAATAGCAAAATAAAACCAACAAGGGATGCTGTGTTTCACTGCTCCACTGTTTTCTCCCCCCTGCATCATTGAGCCTTTATTTCATTTCTGGTTTGTAAAATGTATTTCAAATACAAATCTGTGAGCTCCAAGTTCAGCAAGAGCACACACACATGCACGTGCGCACACGGGCACAGTCACCATACATGAGCACATACTATATGCCTTAGGATAAATAATAACAATGCATAGGGCTTGTGTCTGCCATTCAGTCTCTACACTGTGACCTTCTGGTAAGAAGTTAAGAATATAGTAAATGCGCCTAACAAAAAGGAATTAAGGGCTAGAGGGATGGCTTAGCAGTTAAGGCATTTGCCTGCAAAGCCAAAGGACCCAGGTTCGATTCCCCAGGACCCATGTTAGCCAGATGCACAAGGGGGTGCACGCGTCTGGAGTTCGTTTGCAGTGGCTTGAGGTCCTGGTGTGCCCATTCTCTCTCTCTCTCCTTCTTTCTCTGTCAAATTAATTAATTAATTAATTTATTTAATATTTTTTAAAAAAAAAGGAATTAAAAGCTAGGTGTGGTGACATATGCCTTTAATCCCAGCACTCGGGAGGCAGAGATAGGAGGATCACTGTGAGCTCAAGGGCAGCCTGAGACTGCATAGAGAGTTCCATGACAGCCTAAGCTAGAGTGAGACCATACCTCAAAACACCAAAAACATAAAATAAATAAAAGGAATTAAAGTTGCTCAAAATCAGAATAGGCCATGGTGATGAACAACCACAACCCCAGCACTCAAAAGGTTGAGGCAGGAGGACCATGAATTTGAGATCAGCCTGGGGCAGGCAGCAAGTTCCAGACTGGCCAAAGCTACAGAATGAGACTTGGTTTTAAGGAAATTAAAAGAAAATCATAAAAACCTTATCTGGATATGGCAAACCTATGCTGTCTCTCCAAAATGATTTCTCTCTTCCATCAGTACCACACTGAAGGTCCTACTTGTGCACTTGGGTCAAATACTCATAATGTGAAATGTGGCAGTTTAACCATTGGTAATTATGCAATTCAGTGACATGAAGCATATTGTCTGTGGCACAGCCATGCTTGCCATCCATCTCTAGAACAACATGCCATCCTCCCAACCCAAAACTCTGCCACCATTAAGCCATGACTCCTCTTTTACCTCCCCCTCCCAGCACCTGGCAGCCACCATTCTATTTTCTACCCCTATCTGATGACTCCAGGTAGGATGTAAGTGTGATCATGTGTCATTTATCCTTTGGTGACATCTTCTCTTTATTTCTCATGATATCTTCAAGGGCCATCTGTCCACTCACCTGTCACATGTACAGGTTTCTGTCATGTCTCATTGCCTTTGTGGTCCCAGCTTGTACTTGGCCAAGCTCTGTGTAGGAGGCCCTCAGGCAATATCTGCTGGGTGTGTGATAGCTCCCTTTGCATGAATCTGCCTAGTAGAAAAAGTGAGGACTTTGTAGCTGTTAGCTTCTGGTTGGGACAAAACACCTGACCAAGAGCAGCTTATGGGAGGAAAGACTTTACTTCAGGCTTACAGTTTGGAGGGTAAATTTCATCATGGTGGAGAAAAGCAACCGGCTCATAGGATCACACATCCACAGCAGAGAAAGCAAGCAGCAAGAGCGAGCTGGCTGTGGACACACAGTAGGCTAGACTGGAGGTCTGCCCCCAGTAGCACACCTCCCCCAGTGGAGACCGGGCAGGAAGCTTAATCACAAACACCTGAGGCTATGGGGATGTTTACATTCAAACCACCACAGACTGCCTCAAGGGGGTCAGGAAATGGATAGCATTAGTATTTCTGTGAACATACGCCTGACCAGAAGCAATTTAGGGAATGAAGCGTTTATCAAGGGGAAGTAGTCGACTGTGACAGGGAAGACATCTCAGACCGGCTCACCACATTGACAGACAGGAAGAAATGGGTGAATAATAAGTGCAGCCCAGTCTATGCAACACCAAGGCCTGACCCCAGCAACCCAGTTCATTCAGCGAGGCACCACCTCCTACAAGATCCACAACCTTCAGAAACAGTACCACCAGCCGGAGACTAAGTGTTTGAACACGCGAGCCAATGGAGGACATGTTACATTCAAACTACAACAGGTAGGCATTTGTTAAATTAGCACTGAGTGAAGATGCTAATGCTGGCTCAGTAGCAGACACTGTGAGAATGTGGGTTCATTCTGTCATTCTTAGCACAATCCTATGGGATGGATATGATGATCCTTGCCCATTCGCAGGGATGGAAGCTGATAATAACATAGAAGAGAATTTCAAGCCCTGATATTCTTGAATAATAGCCACTAGGCTGAACCCTCCATCAAAGAGGTTAGATCTTGAGAAAAATTACCACAGCGGGAATGTGGATTTTTCCCAGAACTCTCGCCTGGTTCACCCAACTTCTAATAACTGCATTTTCCTTTCTTCCCAGATTGTCCCCAGTAACCCCTCTGTCCTCGCCTGTGCTCTTACTTTTACACTTTTTCCACACCTGGCACATGCACCTTCTCTTCCTTGGAACCACTGATGTTCAACTCACACTTCAGTTCCCCCTCCACTATGAAACATTCCCCCAATTCTGTGAACCTTCAAACATCTAGTACAGTCCCTCTTTCACTGCCTGCCCCTCCCCACCAGTGTTTACACAGTCAAACTCAGCTTTCTGCATGACTGGGTTATAAAAGGCTGAACATACCTTGTCCAAGATGCTTGGGACCAGAAGTGTTCCTGATTTCAGATCTTTTTGTAAAATATCTGGCTTTGGAAATCAGATTTTTTTTTGGGGGGGGGGGAGATATATACATAGAGAGAGAGAGAACTTTTGGAGATGGTACCAAAGTCTAAATACAAAATTAATTTGTTTCATGTGCACCTGATGCACATACTCTGAAGGTATTTTTCTCTATACAGTATTTTTAGTGTAACCATGTTTTGAGTGCACCCTTCCACTTGGGGTTAGGTGTGGAATTTTCTACTTGGGTATCACTCAACACCCCAAAAAGCTTTAGACTTCAAAGCACTTCAAATTTTGGATGTATGGATTACAGATGTTCTGCTTATAACTAGTCTTAAATTCCCAGTTGTTCATGAATACAAGAAATTGGTCTTATTAATTTAGTTAGTCTGAGATATTTTTATGTTAGGCAGGCTCTCACTCTGCAGCTCAGGCTGTCCTAGAACCCACTATGTAGCCCAGGCTGGCCTGTAATTCACAGCAATCTTCCAGCCTCGGCTTCCCAAGTGCTGGGGTGACAGGCATGAGCTACCACACCTAGCTTGTTCTTTTAGATGGTGACTTATGGAGAATGATAAACGTGTGTTCAATTACATAAGCTTGTATTATACAAACATGAACTTAGATGTGATTAACCAGCTTCCCTGACAGCCCATGGTCACATGATTTGCTTACATGTAAGAATAACTGTGTGCAGGCAGACACGGTTATGACTGCTGGGATCATGCCATGACACCTCTCACAGTTCTGAGTCACGTGTGCGCTCATCAGTACAAGAGCAGCCTCCAGCATTTAAAATACAGAACATGTCCTTCGCCTTTTGGATCAAAATCAAGTGGCCTTGCAGAATCAGATTCATCTTATAAGAAAAATGTGCTCATGAGTAGAATTACTTAAGAACTACAAAGCTCATAGCATGTAGAACCCTCTCTGAGTGCTGAAGTCAGCTTTTATCATGTTTCTTTTTTAATTATTTTACTAGTGTATGTGTATATGGGTGTGTGTGTGTGTATATGGATGTGTGTATGGATGTGTATGTGTGTATGTGTATATGGAGGTATATGTGCATATATGGAAGTATATATGTGTGTATGTGCATATGTATATATGGAGGTGTATATGTGTATGTGTATAAGTGCGTGTGTACATGTGTGTATGTGTATGGATGTGTATATGTATATGGGGATATGTATGTGTATATATGGAGGTGTATATGTGTGTATGTGTATATGGAGGTTTATATGTGGATGTGGATGTATATATGTGTGTATATGCATTTGAGGTATATATGTGTATGGATGTGTATATGTGTGTATTTGTATATGGGGTGTGTATGTGTGTGTACATGAACGTGCTGGCATGTACGTGTGGAGATCTGAGTTGAGTTGTCTGTGCTCCTCCTGTTTTGAGACAGGATTCCTGCTGCTGCAAATAAGTCGGTTCCATCCCACCTCCCCTGGGGACTCAGATTCTCGTGGCTCTTCCTCCCATTGTTGTACACATTGGGTACACATGCATAGGCCACTTTGCATCCTGCTTTACATGGTTGCTAGCGAATTGAACCTGGGCTGGCAGGCTTTGCAAGCAAGTGCCTTTAACCACTGATCCATCTCCTCAGCCTTATAAAACATTTCTTTAAATGTAAACTTTCATTTATGGAAGATATCATTGTAAAATTTTTACATGTTACTTCTGGCCTTTATTAATTAGTAAAAAGGATTATTTTAAAAGCTGTGGTAGACTATGTTTTTAAACTTCACATGAATTTCCAAATGTTTAGTAAACAACATGTGCTTGAATGTCTGCTGGAACCCAAAATTTTGCTAGGCTACTTGAGATTTAATAGCAAAATAAAACCAACAAGGGATGCTGTGTTTCACTGCTCCACTGTTTTCTCCCCCTGCATCATTGAGCCTTTATTTCATTTCTGGTTTGTAAAATGTATTTCAAATACAACTACAATGCCTGCAGTTAGTTTCTCTGACATCCTCCAGTCCTCAGATATGCCTCTATGGACCATCTGCCTCATAGCTTGTATTTGTCAGCCTTCTGTTACAGTAACAAACACCTAGGTTAGTCTGCTTATAAAAAGAATATGGGGGGGGGCTGGAGAGATGGCCTAGAGGTTAAGGCACTTGTCTACAAAGCCAAAGGACTCTGGTTCGACTCCCCAGGGCCCACATAAGCCAGATGCACAAGGGGGCGCATGCAACTGGAGTTCATTTGCAGTAGCTGGAGGCCCTGGCGTACCCATTCTCTCTCTCTCTCTCTCTCTTTCCCTCCCTCCCTCCTTCTCTCTCTCTTTCTCTCTCTACCTGCCCATTTTTGTATCTCTCAAATAAATAAAATTTAAAAAAAATTTTTTTAAAGGAAGAAAATGTGATCTGGAGAGATGGCTTAGTGGTTAAGGTGTTTGCCTGAAAAGCCTAAGGTCCCAGGTTCAATTCCCCAGTACCCACGTAAGCCAGATACACAAGGGGGCACATGCATCTGAACTTCGTTTGCAGTGGCTAGAGGCCCTGGCATGACCATATTCTCTGTCTATCTATCTGCCTCTCTCTCTCTCCTCTCTTTTTCTCATGCTTTCTCTCTATCTTCTTCTTTCTCTGTGTGTCAAAATAAATAAATGTTTTTTTTATTATTTTTAAAGACAATGTTTATTTTGCTTATAGTTGTGGTGGTTTCAAGCTATCATTGGCTGACACCATTGGTGGCTGGCAAAACACATTAAAAAAAATTCACCTAATAGCCAAGATACTTAAGGGAATTGTTTGGAGTCCCGTTATCTTTTTCAAGGGCCTACCTTCAGTGACCAAAAGACCTACCACTAGGCTCCACCTCTTAAAGGTTGCTACCACCTCCCAGTAGTGCCATGGACTGGTGACCAAGCCTTTATTTAACACATGGGCCTCTGGGGAACACTTATTCAACCATATCACAGCCTGATCTAGTTTTATGGCTTTCAGACTTTTTAAAAAATATTTTTTATCTATTTGCAAGGAGAGGGAGAGAGAGAGAATGTGTGTGCCAGGGCCTGTAGCTGCTGCAAACAAACTGCAGATGAATGTGCCACTCTGTACATCTGGCTTTGCGTGGGTACTGGGTAATCAGACCGGGATCGTTAGGCTTTGCAGACAGGCGCCTTAACCCCTGTGTCATCTCTCCAGCCCCTTTCAGACTTTTTGAACAGTAAAGCGTGGTTTCACTCTGTTTGTGTATTTCCTGTTATACTTTATAGGCTATCTAACTGTGTTGTTTGGGTGGGTGGTTTGTTTTTCAGTGTCTTTGGTGGTCTCCTACCTCATGTCATCATTCAGAAATGAAACGCCTTTCTGTGACAGTGACTATTCAAACGGGGACATTCTGGTCCTGTGTTTGTGGACATGAGTGGAAGTCAGAAGCATTTAACATCCTTTTCCTGCTGACTTGCTGTGTTACAGTAGTTAAGGCTGTCCTTTCTCGATCCTTTGTGGATGGCTCCATTGAAAGCCACTTCGTGTGACCTTGGTTGTAGGAGTAACAGGAGACACAGCATTTCAACAAATTCTAAAATATTTGATCTCAGAGTATGTCCTCAAAAGGAAGCTTGAAGCTACTTCCTTGCTTTTCTATAATCTATTTTTCAAGTCTATTATAACCAGGGTCATACAGAAATCTTTTCTGCTAAAATATGAATGATAATGTATATAGGTTATTTCTACCAAAACACGAAGTAAGAAAAAATAGAATAAAATACCAGCCGGTTGTCCAAACTGGCACGCAGGGACTAGTGCCCACTAGCCCCACTGTGCCACTGTGGTAGCCGAGTGCTCACAGTTCTCTGAACGCAGCTGCGAGTTTCTCTAGGCACCGTCACTGCCCTGAGTGAGGGACTCCTCACCTTTCACAAATTATTTTGTTCTTCTTTTAGAACTTTTGACGTACCTATACCAAAAGTCTTAGGTCACTTTTAGTCTTTAATAACCCCTAGGGTATAAATACAAGAGAAATTTGAAATACTAATTTTTTTTTATTTTTCCAGAAGTAAGTTTTATTTCATATTGAAAACATTCATATTGAAAAACATTTGCATTTTCCCATGTTACAGCACAACAATTCAATGGAACATTTCTTGCTATAAATAAGAACTTACTGATTTGTATAACTGAAAAAAAATGTTTATGTTCTTCAGGATAAAGCAAAATGATTTGTTAAATTATTTCCATTGTCAGCACCCACTTATAAAGATGCATTCTTTTTTTAATTTATTAATTTTTTTATTAGTTAGTTTTGTACTAATACAGTCAAGTTGGTACCATTGTTAGGCTCATCCATGTCCTACCCCCTCCCCCTGGCCCCTCCTTGTTGAGGTATATGGGTCATGCAGTGTGGAGTTAGCCCACAGTTATGGGTAGGAGAAATGTCTCCGCATATCATGACCCAACGTGTGGCTCTGACATTCTTTCCGCCCCCTCTTCTGCAAAATTTCCCTCAGCCATGTTGGGTTCATTTTTGGTCTGCTTCAGTGATGAGGTGTTGGGGAAATACTAAATTTTATATATTGAGTTTTTTCATTAAAATTTAATATATCTGCTATCTCATGTGAGGTACCACACTAGTCACTTGTTTTTTTCAGATTTGTTTCATCTCTTGGATCTAGGACTGTCATTAATGGAAGCAACTGTCCTACTGTTTCATCTGCTTGTGAACTAAATTGTTGTGGGGAATCTCCTTACAATGGCAGATACATTTCCTTCTGCTTTACTGGCCTTCTGTTTCAGCTAACTACAGAACAGGTGCCAATTCTTTCCAGTGTTTGCCATCCTCAGTCAGAGGGATTGAATCAAAGCAAAACAAAATTGTAAATCATTGTTTAAAATTCACAAAACTAACTCTAAGAAATTTAAATGATTAAAGCTTCAGCTGCACTACGATTTGTGAAATCCACAAGGCCTTTATTGTCAAGTGTGGAAAACATCACTTTGCTTGACCTTTGTCCTTTTGCCCCAAATGTTCTTCCTTTCACATTCCCTTGGACATGTCAGACCCTTCCTCACTCTCAGGGGCTCCCACCTTTTCCTGATCCGACCTGCTTGTGCTTTCTGCTGGTGAAGCTCTCGGGGCAAACCCTTAGACCCTGCAGGTGGGTGGTGTTGCCTGGGAAGCCTGATGTTGCCTGGCTGCAGTTGCCTGGCAACCGGAGCTTGCATTGCTGCGGCAGAGAATCAGCTTTCTGAGTTATCTGAGCTACCTCTGCTCTGCTGCTCCAAATGAGCCAGCTAATATTTTGGATTCCAATCGAGTGGTTCGAAACACAAATTAGGATTTCCAGACAGGATTAGGAAAAGAACAAACTATTGGATTTAACAATTAAAAAAAACAGGTTGGGGACTAAGGATGCCATTTAGTAGTAGAGCATTTACGTGCCTAGCATGCATGAGGCCATGGGTTCCATCCCAAATACCAGAAAAAAACAATTAAAGATGCCTTGGGATCCTACCCAGTAATAGGATGAGATTGGATTTGCATGTTTCATTAGAAATGTCTTTTCACAGCTGGGTGTGGTGGTGCACGCCTTTAATCCCAGCACTCGGGAGGCAGAGGTAGGAGGATTGCTGTAAGTTCGAGGCCACCCTGAGACTCCATAGTAAATTCCAGGTCAGCCTGGGCTACAGCGAGACCCTACCTCAGAAAAAAGAAGGAAAGAAAGAAAGAAAGAGAAAGGAAGGAAGGAAGGAAGGAAGGAAGGAAGGAAGGAAGGAGGGAAGAAAGAAAGAAGGAAAGAGTCTTTTCAGGGCTGGAGAGATGGCTTAGCAGTTAAGGTGCTAGCGACTCATATTCAACTCTCCAAATCCCACATAAACCAGACGCACAAAGGTGAGGCAAGCGCAAGGTTGCACATGCCCATTAGGTAGCACAAGCCAATTCTCCCTCTCTCTCTCCCTCTCTCTCTCTCTCTCTCTCTCTGTGTGTGTGTGTGTGTGTGTGTGTCTATCTCCCTGTCTTTCTCTATATATATAAAATAAGAATAAAAAAAGAAGAAATGTCTCTTCACTTTTCAGGTTTACAGTGTGTCTAAATTTATAGTTTAGAGCAGTGTGTTGAAGCAAACACTGTGGGCAGCATTGTGTAGACGTTGCAGCCAGGCAGTTAACCTTCTCACTCACCACTGTCAGCCCTTGCAAAGATGGTGGTGGGGCTGGAGAGATGGCTCAGCAACTAAAGGAGCTT
The DNA here is from genome assembly GCA_036346955.1 of Dipus sagitta. Taxonomy (NCBI): domain Eukaryota; kingdom Metazoa; phylum Chordata; class Mammalia; order Rodentia; family Dipodidae; genus Dipus; species Dipus sagitta. The sequence continues at coordinate 31,546,438 of CM070771.1, forward strand.
GCCTGCAAAGTCTGGTGGCCTGGGTTCAGCTCCCCAGTACCCAAGTTAAGTCAGATGTACAAAGTGATGTGTGTGTCTGGAATTCATTTGCAGTGGCAGGAGGCCCTGCTGTGCCCATTCTCTCTCTCACTCTTTCTCTTTCTCTTTCTCTCTCTCTCTCTCTCTCTCTCTCTCTCTCTGTCTCTTTCCTTGCAAATAAATAAATAAACATTTATTTTCAAGATGGTGGCACTAGTTCCTATGTTTTAGGATTATTGCAAACACTAAACATTTTTCCAGGTACAGGATTTAGGCCAGTAACAGTCGTCACTCAATACACAGAAGGTATTTCCCAATATATGTATTATCATAACATTGTTGACTTAGACCTCTGGCCTCCCTCGGTGTGTGTTTTAGTTATTTTACTCATTGTTGTGACCAAATAAATACCTGACCAAAAGGAACTTCAGGCAAGAAGAGTTTATTTTGACATAGGGTTTGACATGGGCATACTTTCCATGGGGGTGGGGAAGGCATGGGAGCAGGCAGCAGGAAGCTGGCTCATCACATTGCGTCCACAGCCAGGAAGCAGAGGACAAACTGGAAGTGAGATAAAACCCCAAGGCTTGCCCCAGGGACCTAATTCCTCCCGCAAGGCTCCACCCCCTGAAAATTCCATACAGTGCTACTAACTGGGGACCTCGTGTTCAAATGCTCGAGCCATTGGAGGGCATTTTGCATTCAAACCATAGCAGTGTGGTTTGCTTTTTGTCACTTCTCTTTGTCTAAACCTTCTTAAAATCCAAATATAAGCCACCTTTAACCCTAACTGCTAAATCTGAACAAGTGATAATCTTTGGCTTAGTTTTTAGAGTAACTGAGTATCGGGCTATCTTGACTATATGGTTTCTGGGTTCTAACCTAGTTTTCCATATATATGTATACACATACATACATACATACATACACACACACATATACATATGTGTGTGTGTGTGTATATATATATATATGTTTTATTTATTTATTTGACAGAAGGAGGCAGAGAGAGAGAAAGAGAGAGGGAGAGAATGAGCGCACCAGGACCTCCAGCCACTGCAAACAAACTTCAGAACTCCAGATGCATGCGCCCCCTTGTGCATCTGGCTTACATGGGTCCTGGGGAATCAAACCAGGATCTTTTGGCTTTGCAGGCAAATGCCTTAACCACTAAGCCATCTCTCCAGTCCCCCCCCCCAATATATTTTTATGAGATCTATTTTGCTCCCTTCTATTGTATTTTTTTTAATTTTTATTGTTGTTTCTGTATCTGTTTATTAGCGAGATGGGAGGGAGAATGTGCACCAGGGCCTCTAGCCACTGCAAACGAACTCCAAACACATGCACCATCATGTGCATCTGGCTTACGTGGGTTCTGGGGAGTTGAACCTGGGTCCTTAGGCTTCACTGGCAAGTATCTTAACCAGTAAGCCATCTCTCCAGCCCCTGTTGTTGTGTTTTTGTCTTACTTTAGCACAAGCTAACCTGGAATTCACTATGTAGTCTCAAGACTAGCCTTGACCTCACAGTGATCCTCGTACCTCTGCCTCCAGAGTGCTGGAACTAAAGGCACGTACCACCATGCCCAATTTATTATAATAATTTATAGAAATTTTGGCATCTAACTGGCCAGAAAGGCAAGATGTGCCTGCAGGTGCTATAGTAGCATGTCCGTTAGAAGGGTATGCAGTTGTTCTCTGGACTGGAGGCCTGCTCTATGGAAGGGAATCCATGCCTGGCACTGAAAACCTAGTCAAAAGCCTACAACTGGGAAGGTCATAGACTCAGGAGTGAGAGAATGGAGCTGCTACTGTTGTTTAGCCAAACGGATATATTGTGCCCATCAAATTATCCTCTAAATATTTTTATGCATGAGCCCATTTATTAGTGCTACTCTCACTTTTGGATAGAGAAACTTCCCTTCTCAGATGACAATAGCTACTGGGAGACTCAAAACTCATCAAAGTGCTGAGAAGTGACAGTGGAGGGCTCAGCACTAAATAAGACATCTCTATCACAACCCACCAAGGCTCGGGGAACATTGTAGAAGATATGGCTGAAAGAATGTAAGAGTCAAAGGATGGAGAGGAGTACTTTGGAATGCTGCCTTCTGGACACAAAAATGGCTGTTGCACTCATGACCTCACAGCGGCCGTCATCACCTGCAGAAGACCTGCACAATACTGGGCCAACATGTCATTACAGATGGTGGAGGAAGGCCAAAAAAAGACATCAAAATGCGGGAGGGACTAGTTGGAAAGAAGGGGTTCAGTGGAAGGGAGATAGAGGAGGGAGAACAAAAGAATGTAAAGGGGGCTGGAGAGATGGCTTAGCCATTAAGGCACTTGCTGGCAAAGCCTAAGGACCCAGGTTCGATTCCCCAGTGCCCATGTAAGATCAGATGCACAAGGTGGCTCATATGCTGTGGCTGGAGACCTTGGCATGCCCATTCTCTCTCTACTTCCCTCTATATCTCTCAAATAAATAAAATATTTAAAAACAATAAACTACCAATAATAAAAAAGAATATAAAGTGGATGTTACGATCAAAATACACAACGTACACATATGAAAACTGTCAAAACGTTTTTAAAAAATCTCAGGCCCTTTGCCTTGTCTTTTGTAAAATAAATACAATTGTATAAAAAGAAATCTAGACATTTTTTAAAAACCGATAAATTCTTGGGGCTGGCGAGATGGCTCTGTGGATAAAGTACTTGCTATACAAGCAGAGGACTGAGTTCAAATCCACAGCTGCCACATAAGCGCCGGGCAAGAATGTCAGCCCACAGGCAAATTCCAGTGCTTGGGAAGCAGAGACAAGGGGTTTTCAGGGCAATCTGGCTGGCTAGGCTAGTTAAAATTGGAGAGCTCTGGGTTCAGTCGGGAATACTTGCCTCAATAAATAAAGAGAAGAACAAATGAAGGAGGCATCTGATGTCAACCTCTGGCCTCCACATACACATGCGTGCACACGTGTGTGCACGCGCACACACACACACAAACGTGCACACACGTGGGGGGGGGTGACTGGGAGGGAGAGAGAGATCCTCATAAACTTGCTGGCTTGATACTGCCCCATGGGAATCGATGTGTTAGCACACCCACAGTTGAGGCAACAATACTCAATAGTCCTTCCTCCACCGAACCAAAACTTTTAACCCAGCTCAAGATGGAACCTGACACCATGTTTCTGCCTATGTCAAAAAGAATGAGTCTTTGTTTTTGTTTGGTTTTTAGAAAAAGCATTCATTTTTCAATACAGTGCTACACTGTAGAACTATCTTGTGAGCTTAAAGTGTGATCATGAAGCTATCTACACTTTTGACTAATACTTGCCCTGGGTTTAATGAATTCCTTCATTCACTTAAATGTGCACAGGTTATCTCCGACTCAGGCACTACTCAAGGCACAGGTGTGTCAGGTACAGAGTGACACTGAGCCCAGCCCCAAAGGCACCCACCCTCTAGTTCTGGCAGAGCAGGAAACAGCGATGTGATGAAGCAAGGGAGGGGCGTGGGCTCTACGAAAGCATGAGAATGGGTCTACAAGAGAGGTAGAGGGGAGCTAGGAGTTGGCTGAGGGGAGGGACCACAGGTATTCCTAAAGGAGAAGAGCAGCAATGCACGCGAGCTAGGCTGGTCAGGGAAGGAGAGGGGGAGCAGAGATGTAACAGCTGAAGCCAGAGAGTCTGGAAGGACTGAGTCGGGAGCGTGCAGGGCAGTGGCGTGGCTGGACCGGCAGTGTGACGGCAGCCCTGTACAAGTCGTCCTTGAGTGACTGAGGCAGGAGGCCGTTGAAACTGTAAGGGCCCTAGAGCTGAAATGGCGCTTTCCAATGGAGAGGACAGGACAGAATACATATTTCGGAAGCGTTCAGCAAGACAACGTCACTTTTGTGTTTGCAGGAAGACAAGGGATAGGGCCTGCAGAGAAAGCCTAGCAGTTAAAGGTGCTTGCTTGTAAAGCCTGAAAACCTGATGGCCAGGGTTCTATCCCCCGCTTAACCCAAGTAAAGCCAGATGCACAAAGTGGCACTTGTGTCTGGAGATCGTTTGCAATGGCAAGAGGCCCTGATGAGCCAATATGCTTGCTTGCTTGCCCGCCCTCTCTCTCTCTCTCTCAAATAAATAAATAAAAATATTTTATTTAAAAAAAGAAGACCAAAGGATGGACTCCCCATCTCTCTGGTTTGGAAAATCCAAAGAGTAGAGGGGGAGCAGTAGGTTGAAGGTGCGGGGCAAGCTCAGTCCCTGGAAATCAGCACCGCTTGAGGCATGGGCATATGTTTGGGTTGGTGATGGATTGTGAGCGGATTGTGAGGATGAACCGGGCTGGGTCTCTTAGAACTGACAGCAAAGCCCACAAGGAGCTTGCGCGGAGCGAGAAAGGCAGAGCTGGGTCTGACCTGAGGTCTACCAGCCAGAGGAGGTTAACAAAACGAAAGGGCCATGTGATCTGGGCCAAAGGCTAGGACCCAAGGAAGGAATCACAGCTGGCCTCACAGAGGCCAAAGGAGAAAGCCTAGAATTCATCCAGGCCGGGTGATCCTGGAGAGGACAGTCTTCGTTCAGGATAACAGGCCGCTACCAGGAGTGAGGGTTGAACAGAAGGCAGGAAAGGTACAACATGGCGGAACTAAGGAGTAGAGGGTATTTATTGTTAAGTGTCTGCGCACGTGTGGGAGAAAGGCTTGTGAAACTAGAGGTTGCGGCAAGAGGGGAGAGCTGGAGGCGGCAAGCAGTGATAAGGCAGACAGAAGGAACAGGATCAGGAGGACCAGGACCGGGCCGGGCTAAGTGACCGTGTAAAGAAGTTCAACTGCTGTCTGCTGTTAGGGACAGGGACAGGCCATACTCAGAGCAAAGGGAGATGTGCGCTTGCAGGAAAAAGTGAAGGCCTGATGACAGCTCAGCAAGCTTTGGCAGAACTTGGTGCCCAGTGGCCCCAGACACTGTCATCAGCTTGTCGTGGTCTACAGGACGCCTGATCTCCATGGCTCAGCCTGGGACCTAGTCACCTCGTTCGTGCTCGCGCCCAATTCCTGCCCTGGGAACAAAAAGCCCCTAAGTAATCCAAGGAAAGTGGGCCCCCATCCCCAGTCACAACAAAGGGCCAACAGGTGCCGGTTTCCTACCCCTCGTCCCTCGTCTGTTCTTTTGCCACTAGATCAAGTTCCCAGGCATAGTATCTTCTAGAAAAAGTGTAGTGGAGCTGTTCAAAGAGAGAAAACTGCCAAGAAGAAACGGGGGTTGGAGGTACAAAGACAGGCTGGAGAGGTGGCTGGCGTGGGTGAGCTGGAAAAGTCTAGAAGCTGACTGGCGGGGGGGGAGGGGGGCTTTCTCTCCATCGATCCTCCTCCCTGACAGAATATGCACGATCCCGCGCGAGTCCTCGCCCGCCCCGGGGGAGCTGGGAAGCGTCGGCGGCGAGGAGCGGGGAGCGCGCGCCCAGACGCACTCCGGGCGGGCGCGGGGTGCCAGAGATTGCGGGGCGGGCGGGCAGAGCGGGCGCCGTGCCCACGCGAGGGGCCAGCGTGTAAGCGCCCCCCCTTCCCCGTCCCGCCTCGGCCGCGAGCGCCTCCTCGGGGACCCGGGGACCCGGGGACCAGCTGCCCACTGCCCCAAAGCCAGCGCCCCTTCCCCGCCCCTCTCTCCTTCCCGTGGGAGCTGCGTGCCCCGCAGGTGCCCACAGGCCCCTGGCGTGGACCCAGTGGCCGCTCTAGGACTCCCCTGGCCGCGCTCCGCCACCATCCCGGCGGGGACCGGGCACCGGGCCGACGCGCCGCCCCCTCGGCGTCCCCGCGGGGCGGTACCGCGAGGCGCGCGGAGACGCGGCGTGAGCGCAGCGCCAGGCCGGCTGTCTCCGCGCACAGCCCGGCGCCTTCGGCGCGCATCTCCCGGCCCCGGACGCTATTTATCCACAGGATTTTTTTTTTAAAGGACTTTCCTCCGCGCGTCTTACTTTTAGCTGGGAGTGTGCAGTGGGCAGAGGGAGGGAGAGGCCCGTGGCGATCGGAAAACCCCGAGCATCTCTCTCCGCAGCGGGCAGGCGAGGAGCCGTCGCGGGAGCCGCACTTCGCCGCCGCTGAGCGCGCTCTCCCTGTCCGTTGGCGCGCTCGCTCGCCCGCTCGCTTCTGCGCGCCTTCCTCCACCCGAGCGCACAGGCATGGGGTGTTTGGGCAACAGCAAGACAGCGGAGGACCAGGGCGTCGATGAGAAAGAGCGACGCGAGGCCAACAAAAAGATCGAGAAGCAGTTGCAGAAAGAGCGGCTGGCTTACAAAGCCACCCACCGCCTGCTGCTACTGGGTAAGGCCGGAGGGGCGCACAGCCCAGAGCGCGGGCATCACCAGGCCCTGGCCTGGCCGGCCCCGTGCGCGAACCACCCGGAACCCAGCCTCCCCCTCCGCCGCCGCCAGGGCGAACTCCTGTGGCCAGCTACTGGTGTGTCCCACATAAGGGAAGGACGACACACTTCTGGTAGCAAGAGAGGTGGCACGTTAGAAGGACACAGCTGACCGCATTCTTCCTCTTTATTCGCAGGGGCTGGAGAGTCTGGGAAAAGCACTATTGTCAAACAAATGAGGATCCTGCACGTCAACGGATTCAACCCTGAGTAAGGCTTCTCAATTTAGATTTGGTTTCAAACTACATGCAAACTGCCGTTTCTCTTTCCAGAAGTGCTTTCTCCAAATAGCTCTTTTGTGTGTGTTTGTTTTGGTTTTGGAGGTAGGGTCTCACTTTAGCCCAGGCTGACCTGGAGAATTCACTACTCAGTCTCAGGTTGACCTCGAACTCAGGGCTCTTCACCATTCTCTCCTCCCTAGCGCTGGGATTAAAGATGTGTACCACCACGCTGAGCTGTAAATGGCTCTTTCGATAACTGAATAGAACCCCAACTTCGAGGAAGTGGAGGATTAGAAATTTGCCATTGCATTTGGACAACCCCTTCTGGCAGTGTCTAGTTTGAAAAAAATAACTTGCTTTACAAAATATGATGGCTGGGCATGGTGGCACACACCTTTAATCCTAGCACTCAGGAGGCAGAGGTCGGAGGATCACTATGAGTTCGAGGCCAGCCTGGAGCTAGAGCGAGTTCCAGGTCGCCTAGGCTAGAATGAGACTATACCTGGGGGAAAAAAAATAGAACAAAATATGAGTCAAGTATTCGCGGGGGTACTGGTCTGTAATGTTCGTGTTACTCTCATTGCCTTTGATTCCTCCTCTATATGTGAGGAGGACTGGTACCAAAATCCAAGAATGCTGGAATCTTACACAAAACGGTGTAGTCACTGCATATGACCTATGACCATCTTCAGTAGAGTTCACATCACCTCTAGATCACTCATAGTGCCTGCTGCAATGTAGATGCCTTGTAAAACTTTGTAATGCTGCATGGTTTCGGAAATGATGACGAGGAAACAAGCCCTGTACAGCATCAGTGTAGACGCAGTCTCTTCCCCAGCGTTTTTCATCCATGGACGTGGATCTGTGGCTATGAAGGCCTGACTGTATCTCAACATATTCTTTCTCTACAGTATGGTGGCCTACATCTCCTTCAATTTATAGCTATCAACACATGGATAGGTTGCAGTCTAACAGTACAGTCATATTTCTATGCGATAGCCATAGTCATTTAGCAAAGTTTGTGACCTGCATCGTTGCTTAGAGCTATAAACTATAAAATAGGTACGTCCGTTTGTTTGGGGGCACGAATGAGGGGTGTTTTCATTTCCCAGATAGTAATTTTGCAGATACTGGGTTTTTTTTGTGGGGGGGTTGGTAGTGACCTCCAGTGAAACCAGTCCACTCAGTGCAATAATGGATACTTAGTGTCTTACCCAGTTGATTCCTATCTATCCCTGCAGGGTGGGTTGAACTAATAACAACTTTCTTTCAATACAGGGAAAAGAAGCAGAAAATTCTGGACATCAGGAAAAATGTCAAAGATGCTATCGTGGTAAGGACTTTTTCTTAATGTTTATTCACTAGGAATGTTAAGTGCTTAAACTATATAGACAGAAATTATATATTTCAGGTTGTCCTACATGGAGCCACTTCAAATTATGGGTTTTTTTTTTCTTCATCCTATTTTAGACAATTGTCTCAGCGATGAGCACTATAATACCCCCAGTCCCACTGGCCAACCCTGAAAACCAGTTTCGATCAGATTACATCAAGAGCATAGCCCCTATCACTGACTTTGAATATTCCCAGGTAAGGAAATTCTTCCTGAAATATTGTAGATAATGAGAGGCTGCTTATTGAGAGCCAGTGCTATTTCTGAAAGTCTGGCTCTTATAACTGCTAACTCTGTGAAAATATTTATGCTTGTTACAAATATTAAAGACGGCGGGGCTCTAAGAAATGCCTTCGCGCGTGTATGGGTAGTGGATAACCAGGAAGACAGCGTACCTTTCAGAAGTATTGGCCGTGCTTTCTCCCTGTATGGTTTTTAAGAGCTGTTCCAGACACAAGGGTAGAAATCACACGAGTAGAGAGAGAAGCACACACTGTATAATTGCCCCCTTGGGATTAACAGAAAGAATAGAATTTGGCTTATTCCTAAACTGCGCGTCTGATCACCGAGCGAGAGGATGCGTGCTTATAAGTGACGCGGGCTGCCTCACCGAGCATCGCCTCTGCGTCAAAGCCTAAGTGAGATCAGTACTAGCCGCTGCTTGTTGACATTTCTTAAAAACAGTGGTTGATAAGTTGAAGAAGCAGGTTTAAAAGAAAAAGAAACTCTCAGGAAGTTATGTTTGTGGCAGTTGTAGCAAAGAGCAAGTGTGACAAATCCTTGTCAGTGGTCGTGTCTTCGTGTTCCCGCCTGGCACTGTGGTTTGCAGACACTCCTCATCCTCGCCATCCTCTCTTCCAGTGGCAGCTTGTGCAGCAAGTTGCTGTCACCAGGCCCAGCCCTGCTCTGACTGCCGGGCCTGGGGCACCTCTGTCCCCACCCCCTTGGCACAGAGCTCCACGTCCCGCGGGCTGCGTGTCAGGACAGCGGATAATGATAACCGTTTCTAAAGCTTTCAATGGCGTCCTTTATGTGATTTTAGCATCCGACAAACATCGCAGCGTAGCCAGTGTCACGTCTAGAATTTCAGAAGAGTTAACAGTGGCACCCTGGCTGAAAGAAGGGTGGCAGCGCCTGGCACAGGCCACGCTAGTTCTGGGTTGCATCTTCACTCATGGGTGGCTCGGAAAGGGGTAAAGGGGACGGCGTGGCCAGTGCATGGTAGCCGGATGCTTCAGCCACACTGAGAAGACTCCTGGAACTCGCTAGAACTGCAGGAGGTTCTCCTTGTCGCCCGTGGCTTTTTTTTTTTTTTTTTTCATTTAACTTTTTTGGTTTATTCAAGGTAGGGTCTCAGTCTAGCCCAGGCTGAGCTGGAATTCACCGTGTAGTCTCAGGGTGGCCTCAAACTCACGCAGTCCTCCTACCACAGACTCCTGGCTCTCTGTGGCTTTTTGCAACTTGGGGAAATCACCCAAAACTACAGTCTTGGTTGAAATCAGAGTGACTCTCCCATTCAGTCTCTGGTGTGGACACTTATAGGCAAGTACGGGGCTGTCATGTCTGCCAAAAGGCATCGTAAGAGATCTCATCTATCCTAAATATTTTCCTTGAAAGTTATTTTAGTATGTGGTGAGGAATTCAGATTTATTATTCAGTTCCACTTCTTTTTTTACCTTCTCTTTGTGACATGCTCACAGGTGATTTATTCCTTCTAAAATTCAGAAACAATCTAGACCTCTCGCCTATTACCAGGGGCATCCACTTAACTCGTAAAAGTAGCTCTTGAGTTAAATCCTATATATTTTGAATAAAAATGTAAAACATAAGAAATGATTTCCTTTAAGTACATACAATTTCACACCTATCAAGGTTACTTTAAAATGATTATCACGACCCATAACTAATTCTCCACCAAGTAAGTACAAGAGGGTTTGGCAGCAGCATATTGCAAATGTGACAGTAATGCTGTTTGGAAGCCCAGACTTTTTGGGGAGCAGTTCTGCTGGTGTTTTTTTTTTTAGGTTCTAGCATTATGCTGTTTTACATGTCTGTGTTCCATGTGAAATGAAAATGTTTTATCTGTAAAAAAACCTTGACTTATATAAATAAGGAACTTGAAGTTAAATACATAGCATTCATTCTGGAAATGCTATTTTTATTCTAATATATATATACTGCATCTTCAGAGACATTTATTTCATAGTACTTGGAAATATTCAAAAATTATTTTATTTAATTGTATAGTTCTTGGGTGCATATGATTATGACCCCCACGGAGAATGATATCGAGGCACATCTCTGACAAATTCTAATAATGTTTGGTGTATTTGGAAATTGACTTTTACTTAAAGGGATGTATTTTATAAACATCATAAGAGTGGAGCTAAGTCAAATATTTTAATAGCAAACATGACACTACTATATCAATTACATTTTTTTTTTGAGATTGGATCCTTAAGAAAGTCTGCCATTGACCCAAACCAATGACTTGAGGGTCTTGAATTTATTTTTCCTGTGGGAATAAAATGTTATTTTCTTGCAGTACTGTATATGGAACTAAGACCTTCACATGCTAGGCCCCAGCAATATAACTTCTGAACAAAATGTGTTCTATCACGGAAAAGTAATTTCTTGGGACTTGGGTGGTGCTTAGGGTGCACAAGCCCCGGGCTGGTTTCCTAGCATAAAAATAATAATAATTTTGAATTTTAAGTTAAGAAGGAAAAGTCGAAAGAATAACTTAATTAAACATAGCTTATGAATTTCCTCTAACTACCACTTGGGAGGTTTCCCTTTGCCCTTTTAAAGCTCTCTGCATTGCCTTTCATTTGAACTATTTGAATTCTACAACATTGTGTTACAACCTAAACAAGGCAATAAAACAGCGCTGGTGCCGGTGAGCTCAGGGTCACTGTGGACAGGAGAACGTCAGAGGCCAGATACATGGGCCTGTGGGCCAGGCGCATGTGACATGCAAGGGCTCTGGAGGGTGCTGTGGGGAGCAGAGACACTGTGCAGTTGTTTTATCCAGGTCACACTGGCTGTGGGTGGAGAACGGATATTGGAGGAGGCAAGAGTTGAAATCAGGCAACCATTTTAGAGTTGACTGAAGTAATCCAGATGCAAAATAATGGGCTGATTTAGTGTGGAATGGAGACAATGGAGATACAGAAAAATGACCTGAGTGGGAATTTATCTGGATAAAGGAGCCGTTCAGATGGTCTGATATTTGGATGTGGATATTGAGCCTGAATTTCTGCATAGGTGATAGAAACAGGTTGGAAGAAAGAAGGTTTGAGAATTTTTTATTCCTGGGCACCATAACGAAGGCATCAAATGTAATGTGCTGTATACTTAAATATGTGGTTTTGGAGCACAGAGGAGAGAAAGCTGAGGGTCTTTGGCACAGGGGCCATCTGGCAGGCAGGCCCATTTCAGGATCAAGGAGCCAGGTGGCATTGCAGAAAACGTGGCAGAAAGCATGAAGGAGCCAAAGGAAAAGTGGGAGTGTTTTGCAGCACTATCTCCCAGACACACTGTGGTCTTGACATTCATGTCCTCACAGTGGTTGGCGTTACCTACACAAGACCTGAATGATAGGAGAGGAGAAAATGATGACGTCACAACTGAAGAGGGACTAGTTGGAAAAGATGAAGGGATTCATTGGGACGGAAGTAAGGTAGGGGGAAAAGGTAGGATGGTTGGAGGGGATTATGATCTTGGTATATAGTCTATGTATGGAGGTTGTCAATAAAAAAGTTTAAAATAAATCGTATTTTTTAAAGGAGCCAGGTGGCTGTGTAGGAAAGTGTGGGGTCGCACCACTGAGGCTGGGGAAGGCAGCACTGCGGTGAGGAGGTCCCAGGACGAGGCAGGCAGGATGGAAAGAGACCTCCATGATGGGGACCCTGGGGACACGTGAGGCTAAGTGGACATTTAAGGAATGTGGCTTTGACAGCCCGAAGGTCCTCAGTGACCTTGACAAGCCGGTAGACGTTGAGAAGAAGATGCTGAGAAAACAACACCAGAAGCGTAGGAGAGACCAGAGAGGTTACATTCAGGTGGTAGAATGCAGAAGCATGTCTGAACACACGTGGACTGAAATTATCTGGTAAAGCACAGCGGGAAAATGAAAATATGGAGGAAGGCGTCTGGCCCGTCAAAAAGCAGAAGGGAATGGATGGGATGGCGGACATAGAAGGCTCAAACTACTGTTGGACAACAGGGAGGGCAGAGGGTAGGTGCAGAAAGCAGGGAGGTGGGCAGATTTGTGGCAGAAACGTGCACAGGGTTTAAAACAAATTGGCAACTTTCAGGACATTTCCATAAATTGATCCACCTGCTGTTTGTGGTTCACGGTTATAATGAACAATGAGAAGGGATGAAGTTCTCGTGAGCTTGAGCCTAAGTGGTACAAGTTTGCGCTCCACAAGCTAAACGTGCCAGATGTCAGAAGCAAAAACTACTCCAGCTGTCCTTATGGCTAACTGATGAGATAATTTGATGCCGCCCCCCCCCCACACACACACATGTACTTACCTGCATACACAAATAAATAAATTTTCTCAGAAATATTTTAAAAATAGGGAGCTAGAAAAATGGCTCAGTGCTTACAGGTGCTTGCTTACAAAGCCTGCCAGACCAGGTTCAGTTCTCAAGCCACCCATGTAAGACCAATGCAAACAGTGGCACAAGTGCCTGGTATTCATTTGTGGTGGCTAGAGGCCCTGGTGTGCCCATACACACACCCCCCCCACACACACAAATACATAGGTTCTTAAATTTAAAATTAACAAGGGCTGGAGAGATTTTGTCTGCAAAGCCAGGTTCAGTTCCCCAGCACTCCCATAAAGCCAGATGCACAACGTGGTGCACACATCTGGAGTTCATTGGCAGTAGCTAGAAGCCCTGGCACACCCATTCTCTCTCTCTGTCTCCTCTGTTTCCCTTTGCTTGCAAATAGCTAGTAAATAACTATATAAATAAGGAATGGCTCTGAAAAGCCATCCCCCCCCAAAAAAAAATGAACAATACTCAGGTAGAAATATGAGAATCTTGAGTTTGAGGCCAGTCTGGGCTGCATATCAAGGTCCTGTATCAGAACAAAAGAAAGAAAGAAAAAGAGGTCAATCTATCTTAATCTACCACCGGAGCTCGTCAGAAATGGCACACACCCATGTCTTAGATTCAGGACGACCATACTGATTTCTATAGAGGATTATAGAAGGCGCACAGTAAAATGAAAACACTTTGTGTACTGAAGCAGAATGTGAGGCCTTAGAGACCTACATGGCCTGATGGTCCCAGCTAAAAAAAGGAAAACGGAGACGAGAAAGAACATGGGGGTGAGAGGACACTCGGGGATATGGGTTTGGTTTCTCTGGACATCTGTGGAGCATGAGGCAGTGCTGGAGATGGCTTCCCTAGCTAGCTGTCTTTCAAGTAGTCTGCTAGCAGCAGTCAGCAGGGCAATGGCACTGAGGCTCCCCAGCTCTGACCTTGGAGTCGTTACGGGAAGGGGTATGTGAACCCTTGCTTCTTTACTAACGGTTCCAGCAGGGTCACTAAGTGTCCGAGGGCACAAAGATGAATAGGTGAGTAGTGCCTTTTCTTAGTCTGCGGGGGTACTGGTATAACAGAGTTGGCGCATTGGAGGTCCTCACAGGTGTTGCCGGCACATGAGGGGCACCCCATGCTGACCGAATCTTCCTTCTCTGGTAAGGAGGGATCCTCTCCAGCATGGGATCTCAGCTCCCATGGGGTGCAGAGGCCCAGCGGCAGGAAAGTGGCACCTTTGTGACTGAGGTTCAGCATAGCTGGGATTAACCAACCACACCTGGGAAAGCAGAGCAGGAAAAGACCTTAGGAAAGGCCACACATGTCAGCTAAGGGGCTGGGCTTCTCTTGAAGCTGTAAAAGCTACTGAGTGGTTTCTATCAGAAGATGCAATGCTAATTCCTTTTGGAAAGATCGCTGGAATTCAGAAAGAACTCACACTTTAATATCCGTGATGGGAAAGACATTGTGCAGGAGGGGTAGGGATATCTGTCATGGGGCAAAGGTCATTTCTTCAGTCAGAAAGCTGTCGCTAGATCCCAATACTAAGAGATTAAATCTTGTTCCCTTGGTAATTCATAAGTAAGTTTTAGGAATGTCCCTTAGCATGTGATCAAGCTCTCTTTCTCTCTCTGTTCTGTTCTTACCAAAATGTTCACATGCTCATTTAACCACACTAGTAAATTTAAACCACAACAATTACTTAAGGGGGGAAGCTGTTGCTGGGTTCTTTTGGCTCTCCAAACACAGCCATAATGACCTGAGAGTATATAGCTCATTACAAGAACCCTTGGGTATATAGCTCAGTTTTAGAACCCTTGCATGACTGAGGGGATAGGTTAGGTCCCAGGACCTTGTCTAACATACATCCAGTAATATACAATAAGATAGGCAGATGAGCATTCTGATTAAATTCTATATGATACAAAGGATATTGTTGTGTGCTTCTAAGATAAAAGCTGATGTTTACTGTCAACCAAATATGCTAGTGTGCTGAAACTAGCATGTGAACATTTTGATAAGAACTGGGTCTTGGGTTGGGTTGGCTTGGTGGCTTAGGCACTTGTCTGCAAAGCGAAAGGACCCAGATTCAATTTCCCAGGACCCACGTAAGCCAGATGCACAAGGTGGCGCATGCATATGGAGTTTGCAGTGGCTGGAGGCACTGGCACACCCATTCTCTCTCTCTCTCTCTCTCTCTCTCTCTCTCCCAAATAAATGAATTTTTTTTAATTTAAAAAAAAGAACAAGGTAACCTAGGCATGGTGGCACACACCTTTAATACCAGTACTCAAGAGGCAGAGGTAAGAGGATTGCCATGAGTTCGAGGTCACCCTGAGACTACATAGTGAACTCTAGGTCAGCCTGGACTAGGGTGAAACCCTACCTCAAGAAAACAAAACAAAACAAAACAAAGGGGGTGTTTATGCAGTCTCAAGGGCCGCCTAGATTGTCCTTATGCCTCACCAAGGGATTCAAATACCTTTTATAGGCAGACTCCACATACCTTTCCTAAGTGACCAGCCAGAGCACTGACCTCCAGTCTTCACCAGAATACTAGGAGTTGAACCACACAACTTTTCTGAAAAATTTGTTGTGCTTAAAGAAAATGTAAAGCCGGGCATGGTGGCACACGCCTTTAATCCCAGCACTCGGGAGGCAGAGGTAGGAGGATCGCCGTGAGTTCGAGGCCACCCTGAGACTCCATAGTGAATTCCAGGTCAGCCTGGGCTACAGTGAGACCCTACCTCGAAAAATAAATAAATAAATAAAAAGAAAAACAAAAACAAAAAAGAAAATGTAAGGCAGGGGCTGGGGAGAGATTGCTTAGTGGGTAAAGTCTGGATTCAATTTCGCAGTACCTGTGTAAAGCCAGATGCACAAAGTCTCTCTCTCTCTCTCTCTCTCTTTCTTTCTCCCTCTCTCAAATAAATAAACATTTTTTTAAAAAATCACACTTGTTCTTAAAAAGAGAGAGAATATATAAGAATATAAGAATATATATAATATACAACAATTTTTAAATTCCTTGGATAGGATGTCACTGAAGCTTCAAGGTACAGGAAAGTACAATGTTGAACAAGAAAGGTGTTTGTTTCCAGAGCGCACGCCTGGGTCGCGCGGCCTGGGTTTCCTAGAGGAGAAGGGTGGGCTCTTTGCAGAAGTGTTATGGGTCGTAAGAAACTCCGTAGCTTTTGCACCTCTTGTCCTTGTCAGCGGTAGCTTTATGTAACTGAGAGAAAATATTTGGAACTCTTCAGCTGTTTCTTGGGAAATGGCAGAAGGAGCAGTAAGTAGGCTGTTCTTATGCCACATGCAGCCTTAAGTGAGTCAACACGTGGCATTTGTGAGATGAGCACACTAAGGTTTCAGAGTCAGAAGAAAGGAGTTGTTCCTTAGAAGGATGTTCACAAACTGACTTTTTAAAAATCATTTTTGGGTTCTGCACAGGAATGTCATCTATGAAGGTGTAGGTTTTCAGCTTCCCCTCAAAATAACCATGTGCTTTCTGTACCTTGTCATTTATAACGACATGAGGGTTGAAATAAATCAACTTTCTCCGTGGCGTTCTCAACATAGGAAACAATTTCATTTTTAAAATGTTGTTTGTTTGTATAAGAAATATCTGTTTGGGTGGCAGAAAAAAATCCAAAGGGTGTTTTTTAAAAGAAGCACAGAACAAAGGGTATTTCCTGGTGCTCACTTCTAACTCCCTACCCAGAAGCAGCCCTGTGAGTCTCGAGTTATTGGGGTGGCCGACGCAACACAGACTTAGAACGCCCAAGGAACAAGCTTCCCATACTTCGGATCTAACCCAGTGCTCAGGCATGTCCCACACTGCTCTCCCACTGAGCCACAGCCTCAGCACATAACAGTTTATCTCATCAGTGAACAAATTGCAATTAACAACACTATAAAAAGTATTATAAATATTAAAAAAATTAAAAAAATATTTTTTAAAGGGCTGGAGAGATGGCTTAGTGGTTAAGGTGCTTGCCTGCAAAGCCAAAGGACACAGGTTCGATTTCCCAGGACCCATGTAAGCCAGATACACTAGGTGACACTGAGTCTGGAGTTCATTTACACTGGCTGGAGGCCCTGGCACACTCGCTATCTCAAATAAGTATATAAATATTTTTTTTGTAATTTTTTAAAAAATTGGAAAAGTATCTAGCCTAAATTGTGAAGTAAATATTTTTCAAAGAAAATTTAAAATTGAAGCAGGTTGTAAGGATTCTTTTGGGGGCTGAGACAAATGTTGAGACAATGATTTGGTGGTTAAAGGTACTTGCTCCACAAGCGCCTGCCGGCCTGAGTTCAATCCCCAGCACTCACGTAAAGCCTGACACAAAGTGGTACATGTAACAGTAATCCCAGCATCTCGACACACATCAGTAGGAGCCAGAGACAGGAGAATCCTGAAGCTCTCGGGCGGGCCACCAAAACAACAGGAGAGACCCTGTTTCAGTGGAGGTGGGAGGAGAGGACCAACACCCCAAGTTTGTCCCTGGACCTGTGTGTGTGTGTGCCTGTGCACTCACATATACATACGTACTACATAGTACATAATACATACATACATACACAAACCCATATACACAATTTTTTTATTATTTATTTTGAGAGAGGCAGAGAGAGAGAGAATGGACACACCAGGGCCTTCAGCCACTACAAATGAAATCCAGATGCGTGCGCCCCCTTGTGGCACATGTGCAACATCACGTGCTTGCATCACTGCATATCTGGCCATATGGGACCTGGAAATTGGACCATGAGTTCTTAGGCTTCACAGGCAAGCGCCTTAACTGTTAAGCCATCTCTCCTGCCCCACATTCTTTTTAAAAAAACAGAGTACTTGGTTATGTAAATACAACATGATTTTATCAGGTACCCATTCACTATGGGGGATTTAAAATTTAAGAGCTGCAGGCTACAGCACTCAAAAGGAAATCCTAGATTAGGTAATTCCAGGCAAGATTCTTGTAGGGCATTTGACTCTGAGGGTCAGAGAGATGCCCTGCTCCCTTAGACAGCAATGGGCAGTGTTTGGACGATTTTCTCACCATTTTAGGCCCGTGCTATGCATTGTCGTTTTTGTGTGAACTTCCCATTCAACTGCACCCGTCCTATAGTCTTGGTTTTTTGCTTTCAGACATTCTGTCCCTCCCACATCTATTTCTGTTTCTCAGCCTAGTCTAACATGTCTGCCCAAGAATGAGACCCTGCCTCACCATGCTCCACACTGGCTTTTCTCTGTACCCCTGACGTTGCCCCCTCCTTCCTGCAGATCTGACTTTAACATCCTTCAAAACTTGACTTGCCTACTAGAAAACCTAAGGTTTCCAACACTACTATTTGTGTGCTATACATTTGTCCTCATTCACACACTGATTTGTCAAAGGTCAGTCTTAACAACACTGACCACTTTGTAAACTACACAGTTGAGGCTCAGTAATCAAAATGACTAACAAAGGGGCTGGAGAGATGGATCAGTGGTTAAGGCACTTGCCTGTAAAACCTAACAACCCAGATTTGATTCTCCAGTGCCCATGAAAAGCCAGATACACAATGTGTCACATGCAGCTGGAGTTTGTTTGCAGTGGCTAGAGACGCTAGCATGCCCATATTCTCTCTCTCTCTCTCTCTCTCTCTCTCCCCTTGCACATAACTAAATAAATAAATAAATATTTTTAAAAATGGCTAACAAAGCAACTATTCAACCTCCTTTTAAGCCCCTCCAATTAGCAAGGATAGCTTTAATTAGACAGCAGATTTGTTTGACGTAAATTTGAAACATTTAGTTTGTGTGTCTACCCTTTTATTTTTGAAGTTCACAATATAATTAGTCATGCTGCGCTTTGCCACTAAGCCTTCATTTATTGAGGGCAGCAACGGTCTCCTCTTTGCGTGGTTGGGCATTTGGCATAGGGTGCTGCTCAATAACTGTGCTAAATCCAAACGTTGTGTTATGCTTTGCCCGGGACCATGACTTACACAAGAAAATATAGGCTTTGGCCTCTGGGAATATTTAACTCAGTGAAGAAGTAGGATGTTTGAAACATTAATATATAATCTGAAATAATGTGCAGTAAGGCGTTATGTGATTCAATGGTAACATGCTAAAAAGAAAAACTCAAAATCTATAGTTATTCAGAGAACATTAATAGGGGTTGTAGCTTCAGACCAAAGGCTTTTATGGTAGCACCAGACATGATGAAGCTTCCCACATGAGTGTGCAACTTTCACCAGCAAAGCATTCAAGAGTTCTGGGCCATGAGGGAAAGAACCCACTTGAGCTAGAGGTAGTGGATAGGAGGAAGAGTTAATACTCTGGGAGGTGGGAACTGGATCACCAAGCCATGTTAGGAATGTGTTCACTGAGGACAGAAAGGCAAAACAGAACCGAGATGGAAACACAGAGATCTAGGCTACATCTCTTGGCTAGGTCACCATTCCCCATCACGAGGTAAGACCCTGACTTAATACAGTAGCTTCTCCCCTTTGGTCTATGAGGACAGGAAGTTTCAGGCTGAGCCTAGAGTCAACAAACTCCTTCCATGGTGTCTTCGCAGTGAATTGACACTTGTGACCATCAATGTATCAGGCATGCACATGATCACTTAGGGTTTAAAGGACTTCTCATAGTGAAAAATATATTCAAGAAGTTTGTATTGTATTAAAGTTTGTTTTATAAGGCATGTAAATTAAACAAGTAGGTATACATGAATATCAGTTACTTCATTTATTTCTGCTTAATTTTTCTCTTCCCAGGTTGTTTGTAACCTGCTTACACACACATATATAGACAGAGAAGCCGAGACCTGCTCAAAATATTATTGAAATTTTGAACATAGTTTTAAACATATATTCCAGATGCCTCACTTAATTCTCTGATTATTATTCAAAAAAAATCTAAAAAGAACGAAAGATATTTTCATAGCAAAAATGCTTAGGGTTATCTCTTTTAAAAAAAGGTGGGGTGGGAGACACATTTTCTCTTGATTTTCCTCCAACCTACCACAATACACTGGGAGTTTCACTGCCTGTATTTTGATTGTTTCTAGAATCACCTATGCAATTTCAATCAAGAGAGAAAAAAAGGCCAGCATATTTGTAGAAAAAAATGAGTAGTAGAAAGAATGTAGAAAATATTTGAGTTTTCATTTTTATCAAAAATCTTGTTAATGGAGACTTATCATTGGCTTGCATTTATTTCTTTGTGAGTTCTGTGGGGTATTTGTTGGTTTGTTTTTTTAGGGTAGGATCTCGCTATAGCCCAGGCTGACCTGGAATTCACTGTGTAGTTTTAGGGTGGCCTTGAACTCACTCCTACCTCCTACCTCTGCCTCCCAAATGCTGGGATTAAAGGTGTGCACCATTAGGATGGAGAGATGACTTAGCAGTTATTGCAGTCAGGTCCACATTGCTGGTAGAAATCACCCACTAACTAAGAGCAGCTTGTGGGAAAAAGAGGTTTATTTTGGCTTACAGGCTCGAGGGGGAAGCTCCACGATGGCAGGGGAAGATGATGGCATGAGCAGAGGGTGGGCATCACCCCCTGGCCAGCATAAGGTGACACAACAGCAACAGGAGAGTGTGCCAAACACTGGCATGGGGAAACTGGCTATAACACCCATAAGCCCACCCACTGCCTCCTGGAGGTGTTAATTCCCAAATCTCCATCAGCTGGAAACCTAGCATTCAGAACACCTAAGTTTATGGGGGACACCTGAATCAAACCACCACAGCAGTTAAGGTGCTTGCCTGTGAAACCTAAGAACTTATGTTCAAATCTCCAGGTCCCACATAGCCAGACACACAGTGACCCAAAGCACGCAATATCTCATATGCTCACAAGGGGGAACATGTGTGTGGAGTTTGTTCACAGTAGCTACAGGCCCTGGTGCACCCATTCTCTCACTCTCTTTCTCTCTGTCTCTCTTCCTCTCCCCCTCTCCCCCCGGCTCTCTCTCTCTGTCTCAAAAAATAATAATTAAAAAAGCTAAAAGTGTATACCATCATGCCTGGCCTTGTTTTTGTCCACAACAGTGTATTAGTATCTTTAAAAGTATTTTTCTAAGCCAGGTGTGGTGGCACATGCCTTGAATCCCAGCACTTGGGAGGCAGAGGTTGGAGGATTGCCATGAGTTCAAGGCCACCCTGAGACTACATCGTGAATTCCAGGTCAGCCTGAGCTAGAATGAGACTCTACCTCAAAAAAGGGGGGCCGCTGGAGAGATGGCTTAGTGGTTAAGGCGTTTGCCTGCAAAGCCAAAGGACCTCGTTTCAACTCCCAAGGACCCACATAAGCCAGATGCACAAGGTGGCACATACATCTGAAGTTCGTTTGCAGTGGCTGAAAGCCCTGGTGTGCCCATTCTCTCTCTGTCTCTCTCTCTCTCTTACTCTGCCTCTTTCCCTCTCTCAAATAAATAAATAAAAATAAAAATATTTTTTAAAAAGTACTTTTCTACTGGAGAGATGGCTCAGCAGTTAAAGGCACTTGCTTGCAAAGCCTATTGGCCAGATTCAGTTCCCCAGTACCCTCATAAAGCCAGATGTGCAAAGTGGCACATGCATCTGGAGTTCATTTATAGTGGCTAGAGGCCCTGGCATGTCCATTCTCATTCATTCCTCTTTCTCTCTTTCTCTTTCTCTCTCTCTCTCTCTCTCTCTGTTTGCAAATAAATTTAAAAAAATTTTAAGTACAGTTTTGAAAACCAGGTGAGATGGCACACACCTTTAATTCTAACACTTGGAAGGTACAGGTAGGAAGATCACTGTGAGTTCAAGGCCAACTTGAGACTACACGGAGAATTCCAGGTCATCCTGGGCTAGAGTAAAACCCTACCTCAAAAAAAAAAAAAAAACTTTATGGGCTGGGGAGATTGCTTAGCAGTTAAGGCACTTGACTGCAAAACCAAAGAACTCAGGTTCAGTTCCCCAGGACCCACATTAAGCCAGATGCACAAGGTGGTGCATGTGTCAGAGTTCGTTTGCAGTGGCTAGAGACTCTGGCTCGCCCATTCTCTATCTACCCTCCCCATAAATAAAAAAAAATTAAGTACTTTTTCTGAGACTGCAAGTCAGTTGATTTGAGAACTTAGTGGGAGACTTCTCAGTCTCCTTTTTCAAGCCGTTCCTCCTTACTCAATCTCCTAAACTTTAGATATTATCTAAATGTAATATGCTTTTACATACAAGGTATTCTTTTTAAAACTTCTTCGAACCAGAGATCCAGAGGCTCCTAAGCACCTATCACTGAAGTAGACTTACAGTGCACCCAACATGTTCAGGGAATTTTGCAGAAGAGGCGGGTGGAAAGATTGTTAGAGCCACAAGTTGGGACATTTTGCACAGAGACATTGCCCCTCCCCCATAACTGACTGCTCCTCCCATAATGCCTGACCCACAGTCCCCATGGGGGTTGACCTGCATCCCCAAAGAAGAGGGCCACCATGTGCCGGGCGTGGTGGCGCATGCCTTTAATCCCAGCACTCGGGAGGCAGAGGTAGGAGGATTGCCATGAGTTCAAGGCCACCCTGAGACTCCATAGTGAATTCCAGGTCAGCCTGGGCTACAGTGAGACCCTACCTCGAAAAAAAAAAAAAAAAAAAAAGAAGAGGGCCTCTTCAGAAAAGGGGCAGGGAGGAGGGAAAGGATGATACCAATATCTGTTGTTTACATACTAAATATGTCCATATCTAATAAAAAAATTTAAGAAATAAAATAAAATGTAGAGAAAAATATATAAAAAATTTAACTTAACTTCTTCTGGATTTCTTGAGCATTCCTATTATTTTTTTTTCTTGTTAAGCTATATAATTAATAACAAATGAACTAAAATGGCACTAATTAGTATTATTGAGTGCTTGGGAGAACTGCGACAGTCAACTTTGTCACCCGTGCGCCTTACTTTTTCTGTTAAAACCTTATACGTTTGGGAGCTGTAGAGCGGCACCGGAGTGCTTGCCCGGGACGTGTGAAGGCCTGAGTTCAACTCCCAGCAGCACACACACAAAAAGTTATGCATGACGAGTGATATGGCATGTCATCATATGAATTTCCGTGTTTCGAAGTTAATATTTCTCAAGGGAGCACTGCCAGTTTTACCGTGGTGAGGATTAAGTTCAGTTTTTCACGGTGGTCATGAGACATGTGTCAGAGGAGATGTGGATTGTGCAGCCATGAGAAGCCCCAGCAGAGTTTGAGTAAATTGTCACAACACGTGGTTGCATGAGGAGAGCTCCTGGGCCTCTGGGGAGCAGCCTGGGGACTTTCTCAGGGAAGCAGAGGCTGCCTCCAACAAGCTCAGCAGGGAAACCAGGCAGCAGACAGCACTGGGGACATTTCTGAGGGATAACGTCTCAGAAACCCCGTATGTCACAGCAAGAATCGCAGAGTCCAGCACTGTAGGAAGGTCATGTCACAGAGTGACATTCCTTAAGAGTCATAGTTCTCCCAATATCAGTTTTTTTTAATAAATTTTATTTTTATTTATTTATTTGAGAGTGACAGACAGAGAAAGAGGCAGAGAGAGAGAGAGAGAATGGGCACTCCAGGGCCTCCAGCCGCTGCAGACACATGCGCCCCCTTGTGCATCTGGCTTACGTGGGTCCTGGGGAATCGAGCCTCAAACTGGGGTCCTTAGGCTTCACAGGCAAGCGCTTAACCACTAAGCCATTTCAACAGACTTTGACACCGCAGTAGGGAAATCCCATGGTAAGGGGCTGGGAAGATGGCTCAGCAATGAAAGACATTTTCTTACAAAGCGTGCTGGCCCCAGTTCACTTCCCAAGCCACCCACATAAGCTGGACTCAAGAAAAAAAAAGTAGTGCAAGCCTCTGATGTTTGTTTGCAGCAGTAAGAGGCCCTTACATGAACACACATGCACAGGAAGTCAGGGGAGGGGAGGCGAGAGGAGAGGAGAGAAGAGGAGAAGAGAGGAGAGGAAGGAGGAGAAAGGGGAAGGGAAAGGGAAGAAGGGAAGAAAAAAAGGGAAGAGATGGAGGGAAGGAGGGAAACTCCATAGTATGGATGGTATGAATTTAAACCCCCAGCACAGAAGATGGAAAAGAATTACAAGAGGGACTGGAAAGATGACTCAGCAGTTAAAGGCCCTTGCTTGCAAAGCCTGCCAGTCTGGATTTAATTTCCCAGTACCCACATCAAACCAGATGCCCAAAGTACCACATGTGTCTGGAGTTTGTTTACAATGAAAAGTGGCCCTGCAGTGTCCATATGTATTCATTCGTTCATTCTCTTTCTTTTTCTCTCTCTCATAAATAACAAAAAGAAAATGATTATAAGAAATTCAGGAAATGCACGTGCTTATATGAAAAGGATTGCTTTAAATTGTCCTGTTGATCTTACAGAGGGTATGCTTGAAACATCGTAGTCACTTTTTTTTTTTTTTTTCAAGGTAGGGTCTCACTCTAGCTCGGGCTGACCTGGAATTCACTCTGAAGTCCCAGGCTGGCCTCGAACTCACAGCGATCCTCCTACCTCAGCCTCCTGAGTTCTGGGATTAAAGGCGTGCGCCACCACGCCCAGCTCATAGTCACTTTTTTAAAAATTTTCTTTTGTTCGTTTTTATTTATTTATTTGAGAGCAACAGAGAAAGAAAGAGGCAGAAAGAGAGAGAGAGAGAATGGGCGCGCCAGGCCCTCCAGCCACTGCAGACAAACTCCAGTCGCGTGCTCCCCCTTGTGCATCTGGCTAACGTGGGTCCTGAGGAATCAAGCCTTGAACTGGGGTCCTTAGGCTTCACAGGCAAGTGCTTAACCACTAAGCAATCTCTCCAGCCCTCATAGTCACTTTTTAACCAAATGACTCTTGACACTTTTTATATATTTGCTTCACCCAGAAATCCAGAAGGTGATGTCTTCACAGGTTTTCTGTATGGGTGACTTCTCTGTACCCATCAGTTTGCCCCAGCACTGTCCTCTCCCAGTAGGTCATAGCTGATTTCTCTGGTGCGTTTGACCAAGGTTCCGCCATCTCCTATGAGATGTGTCCTTAAACCTTCGCTCTTAATGGGAGGTGAACTTAGGTTGACTTGCTGTAAAGAAGAGTGAGGAGCGCCAGCAGCGCTGTAAGCTACATGTGTGGGGTCAGGGTCACCTGTTCAGTTCTCTGGCTGTCACCTTCCTTCATGTGTGACTCAGACTTCATTTGCATGAGTAGCATCATTATCTATTAGATTGGGCCATAAGGAATCGCCAGTGTTTGACCACTTTTGAGCTGTATTATGGCACTTGAACCTTGTAGATAGTGTGTCACACGTCACTCTCGTTGCCATCCTGTATGTCAGCCCTCGTCTCTGGAAAACAGTCTTGCCATGAGTGACAGGTAATGGATCTGTTGGCAGCTCCACCACCATGGGCAGGGCCCTTGCCCTCTTGTGACAGATACATGCCCCCGTTCCTGCCTTTCTGCTTCACCAGTAAGTCCTCTTCAACCCCCACTTCCAACCCTGACTCTGCCGGCACTTATCTCCTACCTGTGAGGTAATAGGTGGTAGATCTGCCCCAGACTTATCTAGGTGGCCAGCGAAGATGTGCTACATATCTCTTCCCCATGTCCTTACTACCATTTTTTTGGTGGCTAAGCACATAGTACACTTGCTTACCTACGGTTGTAGCAGCTGGAATTTTGTGCAGTCTATCCAAAGGACGCTCTGAAACCACTGAGAGTCCCCTCGCTGCCAGTAAACAAGGTGGCACCCTGAAGTCATCCCCACAGACAGCTTGGTCTTGTTTCTGTTAAAATATGTTTGTTTATTTATTTATTTAGAGAGAGGGGACAAGGCATGCCAGGGCATCTAGCCACTGCAAACAAACTCCAGATGAATGTGCCACTTTGTGCATCCGGCTTTACGTGGGTACCGGGGAATCAAACCTGGATCGCCCAGGTCGTTAGGCTTTGCGGGTAAGTGCCTTAATTGCTAAGCCATCTCTCCAGGCCCTTGGTCTTGTTTCTTAAAAATTATTTTACTTTACCTATTTATTTAGCATTTATTTAAGAGAGAGGTGAGCCAGGGCCTTGCAGTATTGTAAACAAACTCCAGATGCATGTACCACTTTGTGTGCGCCTGGGTGCTGGGGAATTGAATTCTGGTTGTTAGACTTTGTAAGCAAGTGTCTTTAACTGCTGAGCCATCTGCACCGCCCTGACTCTTTGTTTTTAAAGAAAGGAAATAAAATAGTACCAAGAGTAACAGCAGTTTTCCACATGTAATTCTGTTAGAACTTGTATCTGGGCTGGAAAAATGTCCCAGTAGTTAAGTGCACTTCCTGCATAAGCCTGAGGGTCTAATGGAGCCTGAGACCTCAAGAGGTCATGGAAACCCCTGGTCCTGTAGGGGAGCAGAAACTCCTGAATCAGCTGAGATTCTGGTTCAAAGCAAGTTTGGGCAGAAGAATAATGGAGCAGGACACCCGACATTCCACCTTGACCAGTGTAGGTGAGCACCCCTGCCTCATGCAGGTATATGGGCTGTCACAGCACACACACACACACAAACACACACGTTAAATAAAATAAATAAAACTTGTATTTGAGTATTTTGATAGCTGTATAGCAGTTACTTACCAACACAGAAGTACAGACTTTGTAGTTCAGCTTGCCTCGGCCTCAGCCTCAGCCTCATTCTACCTCTGTAAACTCGGGTAATTGAACTCCTCTGTTCTCAGTGTTCACAGTTGTAAAACTAGAAGCGCTGCTCATAATGCCCATCCCGTGAAGCTGTTTGGGTAACCAAATGCAGGATGGGCCTAAAGTGCTCAGTACTGTCCCTGGCACAGTGTGGATATTTATTAAGTTATGTGCCGCCCAGTCACCCGTTAGCACAATATTTATAATGTCTGTATGTTGCCTTTTAAAAAAAATATTGATTTATTTATTTACTTGAGAGAGAGAGAAACAGGCAGAGAGAGGGGTGGGGTGCACCAGGGCCCCAGCCACTGCAAACGAACTCCAGACGCATGCTTCCCCTTGTGCATCTGGCTTACGTGGGTCCTGGAGATTTGAACTGGTATCCTTTGGCTTTGCAGGCAAACGCCTTAACCACTAAGCCATCTCTCCAGCCCCCATGCTAAGCTCTAGACACTTCACTGAGTGGCTTTGCTTGCAAATTCACTTGCACTAGAAGCTTGCAAAGAGCCTAGCTGCTTCCTTGGAGCCTGTGAGGGTCCCTGCCCCTTGGAGAAGCAGGACAGAGCTTCATATCCTGCTGGACTCCCAAGAACAGGCGTAGTGGAGGATGCCATGGAGACTGAGTGGTAGCCTGTAACTTTCCCATCAGACGTCTCCATCAAGTGGTAACCAGAAGCCACATGAGTGCCCAGTGTGGCATACACTTCTGGGCATGGCCCATGAACGAGACTGGTGCTAAATAAAATGTCCCTGTATGGAGTCTTCAGGGAAACTTTCCACCTTCTGCAGCTTTTTAAGGCTTGGTGTTGCATAGGGTGATGCAAAATGCTTTAATCTGCATAAAATATTTCAGTTGATTAATCCATGTAATTGACAAATTATAAGAAAAATTGAATTTGTTCCTCAGTCTTCATGTGCTCTGGTGATGTTGGTAAATTGACCTGTAGCAGTTGCCTTCTCGTTGCTAGGACAAAACATGAGATCACAAGCAGTTTATGAGAGAAAGTGTTTATTTCAGACTTGGAAGTTTCATCGTGGCAGGGCAGGGCAGGGGCTGGGCATCACATCTTGTCACATCAGCTGGTAGGAAGCAGCAAGAGAGTGAGCTGGCTCTAGCAAGGGGGACATGGGCTATAACACCCCAAGGCTGGCCCCAAGCAACACAGCTGTACCTTCAGCAAGGCTCCACCTTCCAAATTGCCACCATCTGTGGATTAGATATAAGACTTAATCACAAGCACATGAGGCTATGGGAGACATTTCACGTTCAAAGTACCACACAGCCTGGTACCGACAAGAATAATTAATGCTCACATAGCCCTTTGTGCAAAGAACCGTCCTGAGTTTATAGTCACATGGTCCTACCATCCTCAATTCACACATGAGAAAATAACACAAAGGTTGTTGACTTGCCCAGGTCATAGAGCTGGGTAGAAGGCATTCCAGAACTTGAGCCCAGGTAGCCTGACCCCCAGACCCTACCCACCCATACATTGACACATGGCACCCCGATCAATTGGAAGCTGGTCCAGCTCACATCACTATCCCTCATTTTGATTTTGGTTTCAGAATTCAGGTTGATGGACATTGCTGTTTTACTGTAAAAACATAGTGTATGAGTGCAGTCCTTTGTCTGATTGCAAGAGCAGTCAGGGTGAGGGTGAGTCGGGCGCACCCCCCTTTCTTATCCACGTCTTTTGGAAGACAGCTCCGTGTAGCTGACAGGCCATGTGGCCATCCCTCAGAGGCCTGTGTGTGACAGAGTTCCTAATGAGTCCTCCTTGACTAGCAGTAGCCTCTGATCCTGATTCACTCCTCAAAG
This sequence comes from Dipus sagitta, assembly GCA_036346955.1. Classification (NCBI taxonomy): domain Eukaryota; kingdom Metazoa; phylum Chordata; class Mammalia; order Rodentia; family Dipodidae; genus Dipus; species Dipus sagitta. The sequence continues at coordinate 31,574,515 of CM070771.1, forward strand.
AATCACTGTGGCAATTCCCCAACCTTGAATCACCAATTCTAGAGGGAGCTGATTGGAACCCTTTTTTCTAGGAACTTGTAACGCTGAAGACATGCGCTTTGCAGGGAGGAAGAGAGTAGAGAAGGAGAGGAGAGGGGCTCAGCTGGTTGGGCATCAGGCCCACATGCCTCTCCCATGCACATGCAAGCTTTCATTTATGAGACTATTCTTAGACCACAGGCTTCAGTACACATTGAGTACTGCTTACCTGTGTCACACGTACCACTATGAAGTCTTACATGCATCATCTCACAACATCACACACGAGTTAAACACACACACGCACCATCACAGTCCCTGTGAAATGGATAAGGAAGCTGAGGTAGAGTGATTGCCCTCCCATCACAGAGTTCATGCCAGGGGAGCTGGTACCAGAACCTCACCTTTACACTTTGATGCCAAAAGCTGCATCCATACTCTAGGCTTGTGCCATATTAGAAATGAAGAGGGTCGAAGAGAAGCACAGTCTTCAATCGCTTAACAATAGAGCTCCATTCAGAGACACGTGTCGTGTAGACAGTTCTGTGGATGTGCAAACGTCACAGTGTGAGCTTACAGAAATGAGACGGTGAGGGTCAGTATGATGTTGGCCTCTGTGTGTAAATACGTAATCCAGAGCCATCGCCGATTGTGGTTGCCTGGTAGTGGGAGTGGTCACAAGTACATGCTGTACTCTGTGTGACGGTCAGTGTGCTTGCTTGGTTGACCAGCTTCACCATGGAGCAGAAGCAGCACATTGTGCTACAGTGTTAAACGGCATCGGTGTCACTGGTGATAGGAGTGCTTCAGGGTCTATTGTAATGTTTTGGGACCACCATTATGCACACATCCACTGTCAGCCAAAATGTCCTTACACTGCACCACAGAACTGTGCCATAAAAAGGAATGTATGGGGGCTGCAGAGACGGCTTAGCAGTTAAGCGCTTGCCTGTGAAGCCTAAGGACCCCGGTTTGAGGCTCGATTCCCCAGTATCCATGTAAGCCAGATGCACAAGGTTGTATATACATCTGGAGTTCATTTGCAATGGCTGGAAGCCCTGGTGCTCCCATTCTCAATCTCTCTCTCCTTCTCTCTCTCTCTCTCTCTCTCCATCCTTCTCTGTCTGTTGCTCTCAAATAAATAAATAAAAATAAACAAACAGGGCTGGAGAGATGGCTTAGCAGTTAAGCACTTGCCTGTGAAGCCTAAGGACCCCGGTTCGAGGCTCGATTCCCCAGGACCCACGCTAGCCAGATACACAAGGGGGCACACGCGTCTGGAGTTCGTTTGCAGTGGCTGGAGGCCCTGGCGCACCCATTCTCTCTCTCTCTCTATCTACCTCTTTCTCTCTCTCTCTCTCTCTCTCTCTCTCTCTCTCTCTCTGCCCATCACTTTCAAATAAATAAATAAAAACAAACAAAAAAATAAAAAAATAAACAAACAAAAAAGGAATGGATGCATAGGACGCACACATCAATCACCAGAAACACGCAGCACGGGGGCACATTTCCTGGGACGGCATTGGCTCCACAACACAAATCCAGTAACTGACATCTGTCGTGTAGATCCTATACTTTGACAAGGGTGAAGTGAAAAATGACACTCCATATTTTTTAAGAAGGGAGGTGTACATGGCTCAGGGAATTTTGCAGAAGAGGGGCCGGAAAGATTATAAGAGCCACAGGTTGAGACATCATGCCTAGAGGCATTCCCTATCCCCCCCCCAAAATAACTGACTCTGCTCCTACAACACATAACCCATAACCCCATGGGGAATACCTGCAACCCCACTGAGGAGCATCCCCAGTGGAATGGGTGCAGGAATGAGGGAAAAGAGAGTACTAACACATGATATATCCATGTGAAACATGTTGTTAATAATAATAAAAAATTGTAAAAAGAAGGCAAGTGTAGTAGACAGCTCAGGTCACTGAAATAAGCTTCCAAACCAGACACAGTTATGGAAGAAGGGATTTATTTGAAGCTTACAGATCCAGGGAATTCTATAATGGCAGAAGAATCTGCCCTGCCTTCACAGATCCAAGCAGAGAGAGAGAGAGAGAGAAGCCACAAGCCAAAACTCCCAAAAGCCACACCACACACAAGCACGCTTCAGGAACTCCAGGCACTTTATAAATCTTTAGATCGGGATTTCAAATTCACCACCATACTTTAGGGCTGGACCCTAACATCCGCCCAGTGACACCTCCTCCAGCCAGGTGGCTGGAAATCCAAGAAGTTTTAATAAATTCCTAAATCTGTTGGGGTGCATGTATTCAAACTACCACAGCAGGGAGGTATAAAATGCCTCAGAGGGAGGTCTGCTCAAGGTCTCATGGGAGGGTTATTGCTGCAAGAATTAATTCCATAGTTATGGAGAAATCTCTGGCCTCTCATCATCTGAGATAACCTGCTGATCTTTGTCTTTACCGAGCACTGCTCCCCTTGGTGCCTATAAAAGAAAATCAACAGCTTCACCTCCTGGGGTTTCTTTGCTCACTGAGAACTTGAGAGTTTCCCAGTACAGATCAGGCTCCATGGGCCACCGTCCTCCCTCCCACAGCCAGCAGCCAGGTCACTGTGTGGTTTCTCTAGCCTCTTTTTGTAGGTAAGAACTAAATTTCAGTTAGATCATTAGGAAAGAAAGAAAGAAAGAATTTCATACATTTCAGAAAAGAAATTTGGGCTGGGTGGGAGAAGAGTAGATGGCCCAGTTGGTAAAATGCTTCCTACAGCAGCATGAGGGCCTGAGTTCAGATCTCCAGCACCCACATGAAAGTGAGGCGTGGCCATGCACCCCTGTCACCTCACCCTGGAGAGGCAGGGACAGAAGGATCCCTAGGGCTCATGGGCAGCTAGTCCAACTAAACTGATGAGCTGCAGGTTGAGTGAGAGACCCTGTCTTCGAAAATAAGATGGAGAACATCCGTCAACCTCTGACCTCCGCACACATCTGCAGACACCAAAAAGAAATATTTGTGAGACGCATGTTCATGAAAAGAGAGTTCAAACTTCTCAGAGCATAACACTGTCTGATGTATACAGTAAGGGAACATTCCCACAAGGATTTAAAACTTAGAAAGTTTTCTTCTTCTCTTCTTTCCCTGGGCTTTATCAAAAGTTGATGATTATGCTGTTGAAACTTTAGTCTTGGTCTTTATGGATTACAGACAGCAGGCTCCCTTTCTACTTACCAAATTTCTCTATTGTTATGCTATTCGTCATTATGTATACCAGGATGTTACCTCCCCCCTCAATGGAACTGAAAATACCAATAAATTAGGAATGCATAAACATTGTATCGAGATTTTTTTTTTTAAAGCTAGAATCATATCCAACCACATGTTGCCCCAGTTAGCCTACTGAGGAAATCTGCTATGGCCTTGGTGACAGGTGGCCTCAGCAACCGGTGTCCAGACTGGTACTGCTCAGTGCTGAGAAACAGCAGGCAACGCTGCGTGTCACAGAGACTGGAGAGTGCAGTGTATGAATCTTCCCAGTAACATCTTCTCTCGAGCCAGCAGTGAGAACACAGTATGTTGTGTTAATGAAAAGAGGCTTTGGGCTGCAGAGACAGTTTAGCGCTTGCTTGCAAAGCCAAAGGACCCAGTTTTGATCTCCCAGGACCCACGTAAGCCAGATGCCCAAAGTGGCACATGCGTCTCGAATTCATGTGCAGTGGCTGGAGGCCCTGGTGTACCTATTCTGTCTCTTTCTCTTTATCTGTCCCCCCACCTCAAATAAAATAAAAATAAAAATATTAGCCAGTCATGGTGGCACATGCCTTTAATCTCAGCACTTGGGGAGTGGGGGCAGAGGTAGGAGGATCCCTGTGAGTTTGAAGCCACCCTGAGACTACATAGTGAATTCCAGGTCAGCCTGGACTAGAGTGAGACACTACCTCGAAAACCAAAAGAAAAAAGAAAAGAAGTTTTGAGTACTAACGATTACAAAGTTTTAAAAAAAAAAATCTCCTTGTGCCCACCATTGAATTGGCACTCTTAAAATGTTTTCCTTGGGGCTGGGGAGATGGCTCAGTGGCCAGAGGCCCTTGCTTGCAAAGCCTACTGGCCCAAGTTCAATTCCCCAGCCAGCCACATAAAGCTGTCCATGTGTTTTGTGTCCATGTGGCATGTGTTTGCAGTGGCAGAAGACCTTAGTGTACATGTGCATGCATGGAGACATACACACACTAATAAATAAAAATGTTTTTTAATTTGTTTTCCTGATGAGTTCTGTGGCACGGGCTTATAACCCCCGCCATTCAGGAGCCTGAAATAGAAAGATTATGAGTTTGAGGCCCAGGAGTTTGAGACCAGCCAGGACAACATAGTGAGATCCCTAACCCAGCTCCAGGAGAATGTTTTCCCGAGCTGTGGGCTTCGTGTTCTCCACACTTTCCTTTGTAAGATGTGCATCTCCTTGTGTTTTGAAGGTTGTGGAGGATTTCTGCCTACCCAGAAGAGCAGAGCAGCACGTAGCACTCACCTCTTCCTGGGGGCTTTGACTGTGAGCTCAGTCAGTATGGGTGGGGGTGAAGGTTGCAGCTAGGCTGGCGGTGGGTTCCGACAGGGACACCCGGAATCTGGTTCCGGCGTCTGTGCTCTTCCCTCACTGGGCCGCCCCTTAGATCACAAGTCTATACCTTCCTAATAGCTTGTCTTTATGCCTAAATTCCCCCAGCCTAGTTCTCTTCCCACAGCTGTGGTGCGGCCTGGAAGCTAGTGCTATTCAAATAGGGAGCCTCCAGACTTCCGCAGTGTATACACAGTGAGTGGGGTGGGGGCTGGACAGCTGTTTAATCACTTGCCTTAAGGGTCGAAAAGGTTTTCTTTGGACCCCCCCCCCCAATGGTGTCCACCCTTGGAAGAGGTAACCATAGTTGTTGATCCAAATATACTTCAATTTTCTGGAATCCCTGAGCCATGATTCAGTCTTCAGGTAAGATCACATGTGTATGTTAAGTCCCATTTATTTCTATGTAAAGATGGAAACACTTGTGTGTCTATGTTGTTCTCTTTACTTCTATTTTTAGTTTTTCAAAAAAATGGTGTCAGAGCCGGGCGTGGTGGCGCACGCCTTTAATCCCAGCACTCGGGAGGCAAAGGTAGGAGGATCGCCGTGAGTTCGAGGCCACCCTGAGACTCCATAGTGAATTCCAGGTCAGCCTGGGCTAGAGTGAAACCCTACCTCGAAAAACCAAAAAAAAAAAAAAAAAAAAATGGTGTCAGGCCGGAGAGGTGGCTCAGCGGTTAAGGCACTTGCCTGTGAAGCCTAAGGATGCAGGTTCAATTCCCCAGTACCCACGTAAGCCAGATGCACATGGTAGCACATGCATCTGGAGTTTGTTTGCAGTGGCTAGAGAGCCTGATGCGCTCTCTCTTGCTCTCTCTTTCTCTCTCTCTCTCTCTCTCTCAAATAAATAAATAGTAGGGCAGAGGGACGCTCATCAGTAGGGCCACGAGCTGAGTGCATCTTGTCACTCCCCCCTGTCCCGGGGAAGGTCTGAGACTACAGCCACCATGCGCTGCCCTAACAGGGCTCTCCTTGAGCCTGGAGAGGTGATTTCCTAGAGAGCAGGACTCCGCGCGAGGGCAGATTTAGCAGGAGAAACCAGCACCGCCCCCCCCCTCCCAGGCTGTCCTGTGGATGCCTCCCTAGCCGGAGCTTGTAACAGACTCACAGCCAGCTAAGCAAGTTCAAATAAATAAATAAAAATAAAATATTTTTTAAAATGGTGCCAAAGGGGGGGGGATATGGCTCAGTATTTAAAGACTACTTGTTTGCAAAGCCTACTGGCCCAGGTTCTGTGCCCTGGCCACCCATGTAAAGTTGGCCACAAAAAAGTGGCAAAAGGCGTTGCATTGCGTCATTTGCAGCAGCAAGAGACCCTGGTGCATCCATACGTGCACATGTGCAAAAGGAAATGGTGCCACATACAGACTGAGCATCCCCCAGATCCTCACTGGCGAAACACCCATCGAGGCTGCATGATGCTGCCAAGAAACGCTTTGGGAGGGAGAGGTCTTGGTTTTTCCTCCCCTCTCCATGTGTTAGCCACGAAACCTCGGGAATTGTCACTCACTTAATATCGGGGGCTTTAATTTCATGCTCTATAAAAGCGAATTCTAGGCCAGGCGTGGTGGCATACACCTGTTATCACAACACTTGAGAAGCTGAGGCAGAAGGATCACCACAAGTTTGAGGCAGCCTGGGTTTTATAAAGGACTATGTGTCCAAGAAAAAAGAAAAAAAAAAAACAGTGAGTATTGGCAAGATGATCTCCAAAAAGTCTGCCAGCTCTGAGAACCAGTAGAAGTGGGTATATTAATGAGCACTTGGGTAGAAACAACACCTGTGGGTTGGAGAGATGGCTTAATGGTTAAAGGCACTTGCTTGCAAAGCGATATATCCCAGTAGGAAGAGTTGGAAGGAGACACAAAATACAGAAGTAAAGAAAGGGCCAATTCTTCCTACTCTGATAGTAGAATCATTGGGGGGGGGGGGGCTCGGCTGTGAAGAAAGTCCACTGTAATTTAAAAGATATGTTGAAAATGGTGTTGCAAAATAGCAGACAGGGCTGGAGATATTGCTCAATGGTTAAGCCATTTGCTTGCAAACCTTTCAGCCTTGGTTCAACTCCCCAGTATCCATATATATAGCAAGATGCACAAGGTGGCACGTGCACCTGGAGTTTGTTTGCAGTGGCAGGAGGCCCTGGTGCACCCGTACTCACATTCTCTGTCCCCTCTCTTAAATAAATAAATAAATAAATAAATAAATTTAATTTTTTTTCAGTGTTTTCTATCCCTTCTTTAGAAGAAAATGTTTGTTTGTTTGTTTGTTTTTTAAAAAAGGCTGGAGAGATGGCTTAGCAGTTAGGGCACTTGCCTGCAAAGCCTAAGAACTCATGTTCAAATCTCCAAGTCCCATGTAGCCAGACGCACAGTGACACAAGCATGCAATGTTCCACATTCTCAAAGGGGGTACATGTGTCAGGAGTTCATTTGTAGCAGGCAGAAGGTCCTGGCATGCCCATTCTCTCTCTGCCTCTTTCTCTAGTAATAATAAGCAGGCGACAGATTACAAGCAGTGGTTACAACGAAAGCAGCTTCCTTATATACCAATGCTCTTCTAACAGTTTGTCATTACACCTAAATGTTCCATTCTTGTATTTCTTCCTATATTATAACTCATAGCTGCACACTACATATGTATGGTGATACTGATGGTTAAAATAGGAGAGAGTAATTTGCTTGATGACCTACTATGAGATTGAAGGATAGACTTTCTTACAAACAAGGACTTTCTGGCAGGCACCTGTGTGGCAGGGCTCAGACTTCGCAGTCCAGCTGCTGAAAGGGAGAAATCACCCAGAAAAATAGTAAGATGCTCTTCTCATTGTGCTGTTTTGAGCTTTATCCTTGACTGTTCTGCTAACAGTCAGATCTTAGAGTCACTCAGTACCTGAGAGCAAAATTGCAGACAGATGGGAACGGAACTGTGGAAGTTACTAGGTTATTCACAGGAACAATGTGGATTTCCTGAGTTCTGCGTGCTACGGGTCCCATGGAAACTGGGCTCTCACAGCAACTAAAACAGCCCCTACCCTGTCTTCCCTTGAATGCTCTTGCAGCCTTGTTCATTTCCTTGCATCATATTATAAAAATGTTATTGGTGTAGTCATTTTAGAAAATAGCATGGAAAACAACAACCTAGGTGGTGGTTTTTTCCAGCCGAGAAGAGCTCCCCAGGTTACTGAGTAGAAAGGCGCCCTTAATGAGGTACTGTTGTTGGGACGTGGATCAGGACTTGCTCGATACCTTGCCGCAGCTTTCAGTTTTATACATTTATTCTGTCATTGGATCTCCACTGGCACATCTTCCATTTCTCTGACATAGGGTAGGAATATCTCCTATACAGATTTCTATTTTTTTTATTTTTCTTAACTTATTTTTATGTGTTGTGACCCTAAAATTATTCTGTAGGAACTTGAAATCACTCCCTGAAATAGGAACTGTTTGGCATAGTTAAACCATACTGTCTTGCATGGGAAATTATCCTGTGAACTGTTTTTTTAAATATTTTATTTATTTGTTTCTTTGTTTGTTTATTTGAAAGAGAGAGAGAGAAAAAGAGGCAGATTGAGAGAGAGAATGGGTGAAACAGGGCCTCCTGCCACTGCAAATGAACTCCAGACACGCATGCCACTTTGTGCATCTGGCTTTCCCATGGGTACTGGGGCACTGAACCCAGCCTGTCAGGCTTTGCAAACAGGTGCCTTTAACTACTGAGCCATCTCATCAACCCCTGTGTACTGTTTTTATAAACTTCATTCCTGATATCTCTCAGAGCAAATATCTACTATTTTCACTATCCCTGTTCCATTTTTAAAAGATAGGTTTGGGACTAGATGCAAAAAGTGGTACATGCATCTGAAGTTCATTTGCAGCAGCAAGAAGCCCTAGTACCCCATACCCCACCTCTCTCTTTCTCTCTTTCTCTTTCTCTCTCTCTCTTTCCCCCTCTCTCTCACAAATAACAAAATAAAAATATATTGTTAAAAGATAGATTTTTGTTAAATTTAAAGCATACCAACTCTGAGCTTTAAATATTTTAAGGTCTTCAGAAAATAAGTATGTATAGTTTTGTGATGAGAATCTTTTTGATTCTTTAAGTAAAAAAAAAAATTAGCCATTTGGAGGAGTCTCTTTCAGAACTAATCCAGTTGGCTCCAAGGGAGCCTGGTACAGTAGGATAAGCCTAAGGCTGGACAGATTTGAGTCAGTCCTCAGCTAGGTCCAATCTCTTCGCCAGCCTGCTTTGGAGGTTTCAATCTTTGCTTTTAAAAATGTATACATTTGAGCTGGTTGTGGTGGTACACACCTTTAATCTCAGCACTTGGGAGGGAGGCAGAGGTTGGAGGATCACAATGAATTCAAGGCCACCCTGAGATTATATATAGTGAATTCCAGGTCAGCCTGGGCTAGAGTGAGACCCTACCTCGAAACACCAAACAAAAAAAAATTACACATTTGGGCTGGAGAGATGGCTTAGCAGTTAAGGAATTTGCCTGCAAAGTCTAAATACCCAGGTTTGATTACCCAGGATCCACATAAGCCAGATGCACAAGGTGGTGCATGTGTCTAGAGATTGTTTGCAGTGGCTGGAGGCTCTGATGTACCCATTCTCTGTCTCTCGCTCACTGGCACTCATCCTTCTCTCTCAAATAAACAAATTAAATCTAAAAAAACGTATACATTAAGCCAGGTGTAGTGGTGCACTTCTTTAATCCCAGCACTCAGAAGGCAGAGGTAGGAGGATTGCTGTGAGTTTGAGGCCAGCCTGGGACTACAGAGTGAGTTCCAGGTCAGCCTGGACTAGAGTGAGACCCTGCCTTGAAAAAGAGAAAAAAGAAAAAGAAATAAATAGTGTGTGTGTGTGTGTGTGTGTGTGTGTGGGTGTGTTTTTACCATGGGATCTCTTGTCCTGGCACATAAATGTCTATTGTGTGCACTGCTTTTGGGGTCTGTCTTTACATGAGTGCCTGGGGAATTGAACCCCAGCTGGCAGGCTTTGCCAGCAAGTACCTTTTACCACTGAGCCATCTCTCCAGCCTCAAGTTCCCTTCTTTAAAAGGGGGGATGTGAATACCAACCCCTAAGGAGTTGCACTGAGTAATGAGTTAGATCGCATGTATTTAAAGACTCGTCAAAGTTTAAACACATGGACTATGTATTGTTGATACTGCTGTTGGCCAAGTTCAAATACTAAGATCAGAAAGGGTCTTGAGTGATGATGGAAATTAGCCACACAACAGGGATGACTTTGATAGGCACATTTCTGACAGCTCTACCTGAGACACACTTGCAATGTAAGATGACTGGTAACAGACCACCAGCCTGCTGCCCTGCCAAGTGTCTTTGCTTTTTAACTAAGAGCCTTTGACTTACAGCAAGCCCAAACTTGGATTGATAAAACCTCACTATACACCTTAAAAGATGAAGGAGTTCTGCATCTCATAATAGATACATAGCTTGAATTGTGATAGCATTTCTCCTCCCATACGCCCCACACCTTCAAAAATCTATTATTAAGACACTGCTACATCAAGAGTGGAAAAAACATAGCATTTTCCAGAAAATTAAACATCATACTACTTCAAAAAAAGAGAGAGAGAAGCAGTTGTAGACATTTCCTTGGCTAATTGAATAGTTCCTTTTTTTAAGTCATTTTATATAAGGAACAAATTAACACGTTACTGAGTTCTTCTAAGATAAACGTCTTTTGTGAGAATTATAAACTACACTGGTATTTAATCATCATTTATAATACGAAGGCGCTGCTCTGGTAGGAAACACAGAAGGTGGAGCTGGAAAGATTGCTCAATGGTTATGGTGCTTGCCTGCAAAGCCTAACGACCTAGGTTTGATTCCTCAATACCCACGTAAAGCCAGATGCACAGGGAGGCGCATACATCTCCAGTTTGTTTGCCATGGCTAGAGGCCCTGGTGTGCCCATTCTCTCTGTGTGTCTCTCTTCTCTCTTAGCTTACAAATTTTTTTTTTTTTTTTTTTTTTTTTTTTTTTTTTGGTTTTTTGAGGTAGGGTCTCACTCTAGATCAGGCTGACCTGGAACTCACTCTGTATTCTCAGGGTGGCCTTGAACTCACAGTGATCCTCCTACCTCTGCTTCCTGAGTGCTGAGATTAAAGGCGTGTGCCACCACGCCCAGCAAAAATATTTTTTAAAAAACCATAGGAAAAAAAAAGCCAGGCATAGTAGCACATATCTTTTTAATCTCAGCACTTGGGAGGGAGAGGTAGGAGGATCACCACGAGTTCGAGGCTACCCTGAGACTACATAGTGAACTCTAGGTCAACCTGGGCTAGACTGAAATCCTACCTTGACAAATCAAAACAAAATAAAATAAGACAGAAAGGAAGTTCTGAATTACACCGGAGAATCGCCATGGCACCAAATCTTTATTTACTTCACCTTGGGAGAAAAACCTAGGAAATGGTGCCACTAGAGGGGATGGACTTCAAAATTAAATTTAAACAAATATTATGGTAAGGAACGCATCCCAGGGAACATGTTCTAGAATATTCACAATGGGACCACTAATAAGGGAAACAACAGAAATGACCTAAATGCCTACTAACAGTACAGTGGATGCATGATGTGTGGAATTTTCAGTTATAAAATAAAATATCCATAAAAGTGAACAAATTATACTCACACATGTCAGTACAAAGGATCTCAGTGGGCTCTTGTTATGGGTGTGTGTGTGTGTGTGTGTGTTTTACAGTGTTGGAGACCAAACCCAGCATTTTGTGCATGCTAAGCAAAGGCTCTGCCACAAGCTTTTTTCTAATTTACTGACGTATATTTTTTTCTTTCTGTCATGTCTTCTTTTAAAAGAAAATTATGCAGTTAATGATGAAAGAGGTGATACAAAAATTTGTGGGTTTGTTGTACACTAATTTACCAACAATTTTGGGTGTTCCCAGATCCTTATTCTGTGAATTCAAAGAATGAAATCCATGGACCAGAGGATAAGGTTCAGCAAGATTTTATTACACTTTAAAGCTTTTAAGAGGGGGAAGAGAAGGAGGCCTTAAGCCTAGAACATAAGACAATGAAGCAAGGTGGAGCTCTTGTCCAGAGAGACAAGAGGGGGTTCGAGAAGCCCACCTCGGGACTCAGATCTGGGTTTTTTATGGGGAGTGGTTACGTGAGGAAGGCCAAGTTTGCAGGTGGTTTTTTGTTTTGCTTGTTTTGTTTTTATGAACCCCATGGATAGGTGGCTGGTTTAGCCAGTTTACCCTCTGATGTCAGGAGTCTGGAGTCGGCAATTTGGGAATTCTCTAGAAAGGGAGGAAAAAGCCCTAAGGGGGCAGAGATGAGGAAGGGCCAGATCCTTCTGATGTTTCTGACCCCTAATATAAAGTATAATGACCTACATTTTCCACTACAGGCCCAAGGACAATCCATGCACCTAGCCAGGAGAAGGCTATTCACTTTGGGGGTCTGTCACCCCTAAGCTACCTACTCTATTTCTGTCTTCTATCAGGAGTATGTGAACATACTGTGCAATAAAAATCATGAGTCTCTGGAACTATATTTGGGATTTGTAATTTTTTTTGTGATAGATGACAGTGCTTTAAGGATTGCTACCACCAACTTAGCAAGGTTATTACCTCCACAAAGCTAGAATCTGAGTACACAGAAGACACGGTAAAAGATCCATCATCTCAGCCAGGACTCTCAGTACTCCGGAGGTGGAGAGAGGAGGATTGTGAGTTCAAAGCCAGGCTGGGCTACATAATGAGACCCTGTCTCCAAACAAAATAATTTAAACCAACGCTTGCAGAAGCTACTTGCTGTCATCCTCCGTATTCCTTGACTGTCGTCCTTGCAGTGTATCAGACTCTAACTCTGACTCTTACCTGGAGTGTAACGGAGACCTATGCTGGGGGGCTTTGCTGGCCGCCTCGCCGCCCACAGAGGTGGGGCGTAGGAAGAAAGCGAGCCGAGCTGGACCACTGACCTCAGGAAAGCCCTCCATCTGTACTTCTAAGACAGACCTGGTGACAGCGCTTGTCTTCCAGAGCTGCTGTGAGACTGAGATGTGAAATGTGGAGTTTATAGATTGTAAGTGCTCTGTATTCCGAAGAAAATATTCAAGGCAAACTTCCATGTATCTGTTTGCAAGGCTGAGGCAGGCAGCTCATGTCAGTGGCTGTAGTCAGATCACTTTACACATTCCCCTGCCCCAGTCATAGCCAAATAAACACAGAAAACAGAAATGCTGCAACACAAATACAAATGACATCTGTAATTTTATTTTCCTACAGCCACGTTTTTATGTATGTGCGTGTGTGCGCAGCTATACGTGGAGTATTAAGTGTAGAGTCAGAGGGCAATCTCAGATGTTGTTCTTCAGGAATGCCATTTATGTTGTTTTTGAGACAGTCTCTCGTTGTCCTGGAGCTTGCCAATTAGGTCTTCATGCTTGCCAGACAAGCACGTTACTGACGGAGCTATCTCCCTAGCCTCTTAACAGCCACATTTTTTTACAGTTTAAAAAAAAATAATTTAAGCAAAATATTTAAGGGCTGGATGGATGGATTAGTGGTTAAGGCACTTGCCTGCAAAGCCAAAGGACCCAGGTTCAATTCCCAGGACCCCCATAAGCCAGATGCACAAGGTGGCACATGCGTCTGGAGTTCGTTTGCAGTGGCTAGAGGTGCTGGCGTGCCCATTTTCTCTCTCCTGCTCTTTCTCTTTTTCTCTCTCTGACTCTGTCTCTTTCAAATAAATAAATTAATTGATTTAAAAATATATATATTTAAAAGTATACATTTATTTAACACAATATATCTAACATCTTATGTTAATATACAGCTTTTAAAATATTTTATATTTATTTATTTATTTGACAGAGAAAGGAGAGAGAGGGAGAATGGGTGTGCCAGGGCCTCCAGTCACAGCAAACAAACTCCAGACACATGC